>JAWWEV010000043.1:66216948-66274556 GCA_035583235.1 Hafferia zeledoni | reverse complement strand
GCCACTTTGTCTGTGCAAAACTTCTGCCTAGGATTGCATAAGCATCAGTCCTTGCTCTGACCAAAAGGCCCACGCTACAATGTGGCAAAACATTCTTCTAGTACGTTACATCCTCATCATTAGGGGGCTCAAATGGAAACCAAGACAGCATAAGATAACGAGTGTGATGATAAAGCAAAACCCAGTACTTCTCACAGCTTGCTTAGATGAGAAAAGTCTCATCAAAAGGCAATGAGCAAATCAAAAGCACCTTATAGGACTCAGCTGCTTTCCGGCAATCCACAATAGGTGACATGTGACCCCATGAATTAACCTCTTCCCGTGGTAATCTCTGGGCTGCTCTGCTTTTGCTTTCACACCTACAGCCTTCTCACAGGATATTGAACTTCTATGTGTGACAGACTGACATGACTAGACCTGCTCTCTGAGGTGAAAATCTACCCAAATATCTGAAGGAAAATGACAGCCAGAGATGTAATTTTGTCATTATGACTCATGCTGGGCTAGATAAGCTCAGCTTTACCTCCATCTCTCTCTGTCTTTACTTGTAATTGTCTCATCTTAAGTAACCAGGGTTAGGTTTGCAGTCCTAGCTATGTTGTTCCTTTGCAATAGAGTGGGGCAGGAGCCTAGATCCCAGGCTCAGCTGGTGGATGCCAAATGGATAGCAACTGGGACTGAAGGTTCAGTGAATTCTGAGAGCATGGGCACGAGTGAGTGAGTTGGTTCCTTTGTTAGACAGAAGATCAGGATGGTACTTGGGAGCATAAAGAGAGAAAGCTTCTGGGCAACCAACCTGTGTTCTTCATTGCATACCCAGATGGTCATGTCCTTGAATATGAAAGACCTTCCCCAGAGATGGATCTAGACCAACAGTCTGTCATCACCTGTTCCTGTAAGGCATGAAAGGGGCTGTGAAACACGACAGAGGAACAGCCACTTACATATTGAAGAGGTTCAGTCCAATGCGGTAGAGGCGCTTCCTCATGGTGTCTGTGGAAAGTGTGGGGGACTTGCAGCTTGCTGGATTCTCGCAGTGGTACCTGGGGAGGCTGAGAATCATGGCCTGCAGGGCTTCTTTTGAGGACACCTCAGAGGCTGACTTGGCTGAAGTGGAGGTGCTGCTGCTGCTCAGCTGCTCTGAGTTGTCTGCATTCTCAGACTCAGAGCCTTTGCTTTGCCCTGTCTCATTGCCAGCATCAAACTGGAGCTTCTGCACTGCCATCTGATCAGGCTCAGCACTGCTGTCTCCCGTGCCATTAGTACTGACATTCACCTCGGTGAAAGTGTGGCTGTTCTGGAGAGCTCTGGACTCTGGTGAGCTCTCTGGGGCAGCCGGAGGTTCAGTGGCTTCTCCCTCACCTTCTCCTGGGCTTTCTTCAGCCTTGGTAGCTTGAGAGAGCCCAGGCTGGTCATTGCTGCTGAGGCAGTTTGCCATGGACACCGAGGTAGATGATGAGACAGAGATGTTCTTGTTGTCGATCTGGACTGTGACATCTCGAAATGCCATCATGAGAGTGCTGCTGCTTTTGGGTAGAGTATCTGGCAGGAGACCTTCCTCCTTCTCCTTATCCTGCAGCTCAGCTTCTAGGTCTTGGTTAGGCTGCATTGAGCTAGCACTGAACGTCTCTCTTATCTGGTATGAACTCCCATCTTGCATTGAGCACATGGTCTTCAGGCTCCAGGTGCTGAGGGCATCATCAATAGATTTGGCCAGGGACTGGACTTGTTCCGTGAAGGAGTCCTCCAGCTCAGTCAGTGCCCCACTGATGGTGGCTGGCAAAGACGGGGACCTCACCAATGGGATGCCCACAAAGTTGTACCCCTCCACCAGGGCTTTCTCCGCGGAGAAGCTCTCTGAGTTCTGGACCCGGACTTTCCTCAGGGAGATGCGGCGTGGCATGCGGCTCTCCAGCAGCGAGTTGCGGATCTTCTCAAAGTTCTTGCTGAGCTGGTACTGCCGGAAAGCGGTTTGGATGGTGCAAGCGGCCCTCCGAGACACCAGGTGACCACCGTATTTGTGCTCTAGCATTTCGATCTGAAAGACAGAGATGAGGTGTTATTTCTTGCTAATTGACTTCTGATGGCTTTTTGTTACCTCTGTTCCTATACTGATTAGTCTCTAATGAGTGTCAAAGAAACTTCTAACACTGAATTAGCTGAATTGCTTTCAGGGCAATGCCGTGCCCCTGATCTCAACAGAAGGTTCCCCTTCGGGCATGGCTGCCAAAGCACTAGCACACTATGAATTTCCTCACAGCTGTAACATGATTGTGCCTCTTTCTAGAGTGCCAGTCATACAAGCTGGAGCCTGCAGGTGCTCTTCCCTCGCAGACCCACTTCTGATGGCCTTTAGGGTAAGCTCATCTCTGCAAATACAATATTCCAGCAATGTGTGTTCCTGCTTTCCTGCTCTGGTAGTGTCAGACATTATCTCTTGTCTCAGAATACCATTAAAGCTCCTCCCTTCCTTAGTCACCTTCGGAAATACTCCCAGGGAAAGGATGTATTATACAGAAAAAGGGAAGAAAATTTAATTTTTAAATGCAGAAAATGATGTCTTGATAATAGCAGATAATGAGAAACGTCAGCTTTTCATAAAAGTTGTCAAGGCTGTGTTTGTTCTGAGTTTGTGTCTTTTAAAAAGCACTCTCAATCCTAAAGTATCTTCCTTTCTGATATCTGAGTTTTTAAGGTGTCAGCCAGCAGTGAAAAGAGCAGTGCTCAAAAAAAGAAAGACTCTCAGTTTTGAAAGGTAAAAAAATCTGAATTTTAAATGTTGATATAAGATATTAAGTACAAGTAGAAGGAGGATTTACCTGAGCTGGTAACAAGAAGCACATATGTAAATACATACACACAGCTGAAGTGCCATCTCAGCTGGCTTCAACAAAGCAGGTATGTATGGCCCTTTCTCATCTGTAGTCAGAATTTGTACTTCCTGATAATCCCCTCACTCTTTCTCTGCAGCTGGGCTTTCCCTAACATGCTACAGGAGATGATTTTGTTCCAGTGAGTGACTGACAGAGAACAAGGGGGACAGTGTGAAGATGATAATGGAGATGGGGTTGAAGAAAAAAGAAGGATGAACTGTAAGTACCTTCACTGAGGTTTTGGTTGACCTATAAGCTAACCCCTATGGCACCTCATAGGGCAGAGTGCAGGTGCAGAGTGTAGTGTTTACATGTATGTGTGCACATGTGGAAAAGCCGAAAAAAGATGAAGTTCTGGTTAAGTCACGCCTGAACTAACAGAGGGTTCACTGCATCATTCATGTGGTGAATAAGAGCTCATTAGGAGAACCAAATGATGAGTTTACTGACTGCATCCTCATCCCCAGACAGACACCACCTGCTCCTGCCATGCCTTTTTGGCCCAGTAGTCACAGGATGAAGAACACCACTCATACAAGATCTGCGTTTAAGTGCAAATTGGTTTTGTAGTCAGAGTGAGACTGAGGCATGAGCCTCAGCTGACAGAGTCATGTTGTATCATCTGCTTTCTTCTTTTTTTTAGCATTACCTAAATTACAGATAAAACCAGCCATTAGTGACCGAGGTACAAGTGAGGGGCTGGTCTGATAGATGTGAGATGTGGAAATCACCTCTGTAATCTTTTCAATACTAACTCCTGTGGAAGTAGAGAAAGATAATATGACCTAGGGAGATGACAAGAAGAGAGGAACATGAGCACAGAAGCAGCAAGAGGTCTGTCTAGGGATCCTACTGCACTGGATGGGAGGCTGCCATTTATGGAAGGGAGTGGGGAGGGGAGCACATCTTTTCATGTTTCCCCCTCTGGACATGAAGTTGGGAAGGGACATGAAGGGACCCTCTGCCTTGTGCTCAAACATAAAGTAGGTTTCTGTTTTCTGTATGCTTTGCTCTCCAGCTTTTTGGATAAATAAGGACTCTGCTTATCCCCAGAGTCTGATGTGGCAGGAAAGAGGAATAAAGGCACAAAAAGAGATTCTGAATAGCAAGCAGAAGCGTTTTGCTGGGGTTCTTTGTCTTCCTCTTCAAAATGACCACCTTAAGTCCCACCATAAAACCAGCACTCCTGTAACGTATCTTTAAAGTTGGTCTGCCTGGAAAGAGACTGAGCTATCCCTTGGCCCTTCCCTTCAGGAGGAAGGTTCATGCAGAAAAATGCAAATCAAACCTGTAACCTGCAAAGGCCCAACCCAAACAGTTATTACAGACAACTGACCATGAGCATTTAAAATAATGATTTTGATAATGAAAATGTACAGCTAATTGTGTTGGGAGGGAAAGAGGAACAAATGGGAGGGGCAGGCACAGTTGTCTGAGGGAAAGAATAATAGTAAAATGCAAAATAAAGCAGAAGCAAGAGCCTTACAATTACCTGAGGTTTCCAAGGAGGTGACAGCCATTCTGAAAACAGGAAATTCATATGCTCTAATTTTATTAGAAGCCAAGACAAGATGTCATTGCTAATATGAAGTAAAAGGCCAGTTTAGCAAGGACAGTTCCCAAAAAGGCAGACTTTAATAACTACTGAGGAGACATCCTTCTGAAAGTCTAAAGGAAGGGTGTAAGCTGTCAGTACCTTGACAAAAAACATCACCAGCTTTTCGCAGTCCATAATCTCAGTCCTCCCAAAGGGCTAAGGCATTAAGGAGCAGAACAAGATCTAAAGTGAGAAGACTCCCAAACTAGTCTGTTTTCCAGCTCATACCAGGGGTGTAAGGATGGATTCTGCAAATGGTCCACTGCCATCTGGCCCTGTTAAAAGCAAGGTGAATCCTACAATATCTTGCAGCTGGGATAACAGGGACAGGGACTGTTCCAAAGGATGTCTGAGAAGACTGGCAAAGCCAGATACAGGACTCTACAGAGAAGTACACTCCCCACCCTTGCTTTGTAGGAGTGGGTCCCTCTCTCTGTGTGATGTAGCCCAGCCATTTACTGAAGTCTGAGATGTACACATTTGCTATCAGGTCGAGCTGACAGTCCAAAGGAATTAAGGATTTCACACAGCTGTGGCCTATGTTCCTCCTCTTGAGAGGAGGAAAGGACATCCATTAGCACCACAGCAGTCACAGGTAATGGAGATGTATGTCTGGCTGGCTGGAGGAACCTTCTCTTCCCATTTGAGAGGCGAGAAAGGCCAGACATGATTGGCCTTCTCTCACTCCTAATAAACCCTATGAATCACAAGTAATTGCCTACTTAAAGCTACTCTTCTCTGGGGAATGATCCGACAGCCGGCGCCAAAGGAAAGGAAAAGCAGGAGAGGCACTGGGGGGGGGGAGTTCAAAGAATAATTAGCTTAATACATTTCTGGGCCTCAAAATGAACACTCATTCTGAGCAATTCAGGCCTTGTGGCTGAATTAGAAATGACTGGGAAATATTCATTGCCATGAGGGCTTACACATGATGGGAGCTTTAAAAAGGTCAGCCTAAGGCAAGCCAAAGTGCCAGGCCTGGGTATGGCCAAACATTTGAGGTGCGTGCCCTGTGGCTTTATTGCCCATAGGCACAAATTCATAAATCTGCCAGGAGAGAATGGGCCTGATCTTATTCTCAGTTAGCTCTGGTTTTCCACCCAGGTTGCCACTTAGCATGGCCATGTGCCACCATGTTAGCAGGAAGAGCATCAGGCTCAGGGCCAGAATCTGAGTCACTCCAGGCAATGAATGCATTGCAAAAAAAAAATTGAAAAAAAAAATACATACATGTTCTCTGTCACCCTATCTTAATGCTTCTCCCTCCAGCCTTTCACAATGGAAGAACATTGCTACAAGAGCCATGTGTTAATGGGATATTTTCCTTAATCCATGGGAAATCTGCCACCCCTCAGCACAGCCCTTCAGCACAGCCCTTCATTGATAGCCCTAGAGTGTCTATGACAGAAGGCATGCTCCTTTCTCCTGTGATCCCCTCCATTTTCCCAACATTCAATAGAGTCTAAGCACAGGAGAACTTTAGCACTCCATTCTTTAGCACTTGAGTCTCCATTCCAGCCTCCTGGCATAGTGTACTTCAGCTCTGTGCACTGTCAGCAATCTCTGTTTCATGGGATAGAAAGCAAGGAGAGCCATGAAGCCACTCACCAACCCTGCAACATGCCTTGTCCAAGCCTTGCAGAGGAGGCTGTACTCTACCCTCCTTCCTCATGAGCACTCAGTCCTCTCCCAAAAGGTAAATGTGACTTCAGTTCCACTGTGAGACTAAAAATGTTCCCTTCCATCTGTTTTTCTTACTGTAAGTTCTAGTAATGTATTTTGTGATTTATTTTATAATTGTGGTATGACTAGGGTTCTCCTGGGTCAGTGCTGTGTGGGTACTATCACTCTTATTCCCATTTAACAGAACTACCTGACAAATAAATTGATAGCAATACCTATAAAAACACATACTAGAGTGCAAGAATTGGAGAATTAATACCCTTCACCTCCTGAAAATCTTCCCTTCCAGAGCTGGAGGCAATTCACTGAGGGTATCCATCAGGCTGGAGAGGCACATATACTGTAAACTCCCTTTGCTGTGGCAAAAGTGGTTTCACCTATGAGATAGGCTAGATCCATGCAAGGTCAGTCCTGCAAGGCTCTAGAAATTAATGAACAATCAGTTGACATGTCTCTGTCTCACATGCATCCAGGGCAACTCTGGCCTCTGCTGCAAGAACAATGATAGGACAACATGACCTTAAAGCTAGAATAACATAGGACAGACACTGAGGACAAACCAGAGCAGCTCTAGGACATCGAGGAGGCTAAGTCCATATATAGCAGTCAAGAGCTGGCCCACCCTGAGGATATGCCACATTAGTTTGTGGAGCCAGTTAATTAGACTCTCTTGTTTCTTTTCCTGGTGTGAAGCAAGAATTCTGTCTGCGTTGAATATGCAGTATTTTGAGAGCTAAAGAGCCAAGGTCTCTCTTTTATTTAGAAACTTACTGAGCCATTGATCTGACATATATGTTTAGGGACAGCAGCCTTAAGGGAAGTGGCAGAGAGATGTCCTAGAAGCAGCAGCTTCTTCTGTGGAAATCTCATTAGCTGAGACCCTTCAGCTGCAGTGGCACCACTCCCACTGAATTCTCCCACTGAATGTAATCTGGACACTGTCACTAGTGTTTGCTTGTCCTCCTCACCTCACATGCTGCAGGGTCTGCATATCCAACAGCCTCTGGTTGAGCTGCCATACCAGAGAAAAGACAGAAATTATTATTTAGGTTCTGTTTTGCACAACAGCTCTCATGGACTGTAATCTGCAGAGACGCGCAGTGGGGAGGGCACGTTCCACCTCATTAGCTTTGAGGGAGGAGGCCAGATGCTGTTAGCCCCTGTCCCACTGTCCCCTGCTGGGAGTCCACCAGGAGATGCAGCTACAGATGGGCACACGTGTGCTCTGGAGCTAGACTGTAGCCTCAGGCACAGAAGGCAAGGTTTGCAACTTCTAGAACTGAATCATTTCCTCTCAGCCTGGTTAACCTGCCTGTCTCTTCACCTGCTGGATTGAAGGCAGTGATGGCAGAAATACACAAACATCATGGTAGATGCTGTGCAGGACACTCACTGAATAAACCCCTCATGCTAACGCAGAAGTGCACTGGGGCCTGCCCTGTGTGATCCAAGATAGCAAGATGGTTATTGGAGACCTTTCCCATGAGGCAGATATATGGGACAACCAATTGCTGGGAGCCCTATAGGCACTGCACGCCTGTGAGCAAGGCAGCATCTTTGCTTGCAGCAGCTCTTGGCTGCCTGCAACCTGTCTCTAAGCCTACACTCACAGCTGGGTTTCCAGGTCCATTTTGGACCACAGAACCCAGGGAATGAGGAGCAGAGACCAGTAGGTTTGGGTGAAAGGGTGACATAATCAGAGGTGGGGAAGATACTTCCTCAATCAGCCTCCATCAGCCCCACGTAGCCAAAGGCCAGTTCGAGCAGGGCAAAAGCTCACGCTGAACAAAAGGCTGAAGTATTTGTTGAAAGAAGTCCCACCACAGTGTGAATGCAGTCCCACCCGCCCCATCCCCTTCTCCCACAGCCTGAGGAGGAAGCCTTGGTACCTGTTTATTCTTTAGGTCAAGGGAGAGCTCATAATCGGAGGCAGCCGCGTGGGAACACGAGGCCGCCCCTTTGCTGCGCTGCACTCGCACTGGGGAGCCCGTGTGGTGGAGGCTCGCCTTCTGCACCAGCGGGGAACACCCTGCTGCCTGCTCTTCTTGGAGCTCCGCATGCTGGGCTTTTAGCGTCAGGGTGTCGGACCTGCCTTCCTGGCCACTCTGTCTGCCGGCCTCCTTCGGATCCTCCGTTTCACACCCGGCTTTCTTGCTTGTGGAACCGCTGGGATCGTCACTGTGAACAAAACGCAACGTTTCGCTTTTTTTATTTGTTTTTATTATATTTGGTTTATGATTATGATTGTGGTTGTTCACTATACTCATTTCCTGAGCTGCATTTTACAGGTCTGGGGAGCCTGGGCTGTGAGGGCTTTCCCTCAGTGACAGATAAGGTTGATGCAGCCAAAGCTCTGATGCCTCCCTCTCTAAGAGCAGGCACCTCTGTGCAAACCAGTCCTGTGACTTCTGGAGCTGTTTGGCTGCCTCTGCTCCAGGTGCTGCAGTCGGAGGAGATGGGGAGCCAAGTAGGGAGGGGGTCATGGCCTATGGACACCTCTCCGGCCCTCTGGAGCAGCTGGCAGTCACCCCTGTGCCCTTGCTGCCTATTGATCAACATCTCTCTGCATATCCCAAGTCCCATCTGGCATGGAGCCTGGATTCCAAGCAAGCTGTTTTCCCTTGTAGTTCCTAAGGGCATGTGGGAAAGCGGCAGGGGCAGCTGAATGTTGCAGAGTTCCCTGAGGAACTCCTGGAGAGCTGAGAGTATAAAGAGGCAACAGAGCCAGGCAGCCCTGAGATCCTGACTCTTTAAAGTATGTCTGCAATACAGGCATAGCAGACTGCAGAGCTTCGGTGAAAGAAACCTTCTCTTTATGACCCACAAATTGCTGTGCCACTGAGATCTTGTGGAGAAAGGAAAACACTCTTTTCTCTTGTCAGCCACAGCAGCAATTGTGTGAAACCAGGGCCTGACAACAGTGCACTCTAAGAGAGCTGACATCTTGCTCCAGGCAGGATGGGATTAGCATATGTCTGATCCATTGAAGTGCTGAGGAATTCTGTAGTTAACCCTTCTTGCCAAGTCTGTTCCAAAATCATCCAATTTCAAACAAGATTTTGGTATTCTGGGGGACTGTTTGAAAAATGAGAGTGTTTGTTAATGGTTACATTAGCCTGCTTCCAGTGGCTACAGAGGAATAATTTATGATTTCCAAGACTGTGCAAGCCTGCATGGACTCTGGCTTCTACTGCACCATGTCCATCAAACACAGCTCCATTGGTTTCCAAGGAGTGAGTATTTAGCTGAGAGCAACATCTAGTTTGGAAATAATTACTACAGAACCAATGCATTTAATTCCACTGGAACCAGAGATGCCTCCCAAATTTAAACACCATTAAATTATTTAATTCACTTCTGAATCATATTTCTTTCTCTTGGATTTGCTCCACATAAAACTAGTTCTGCTGTCATCCAGATAATAAATCATTTTACGATTGGTGTTGATGTCAGAGCAAAAGTAGGGAAATCAAATATGATTTTCTGTAGTGCCCAAATTATGTAGAAGCATTTAAGTCTCATTTTCAAAAGTGCTGTGAGCACTTAAGAGTTCAAGTCTTCTAACTGTAAATAGACTTTGCCCCCTAAGCTTCAGAGCCCTTTTGCACACTTACTGGTACTTTAGGAAGTTTATTCTCTCCAGTGGCAGCTCTTCTGTTCAACAGATTTAACAATCAAATCTAGAAATAGTCCCGTATTTTCTAAGAGGGCTCCAAATCTGATAAGCCAGAGATAGAACCACAACTTCAGAACTAAGAAAGATGACAGATTTAAAGGCAGGAAGCTTCTCCTTTTATATACGTGCATGTAGTCACCAGTTAGATTCAAAAAATCAATTCACAGAAGAAACTAGTCTCTTACATAAATGCTTTATAACCAACTTTGTCAAAGCATATTAAATGCCATCTTTGCATACTCATCAATCAGGAAATACCACCATTAAAATGGGGCATAAAAATATTCTTTTAGGCTGTACACCTTATAGAAGTTTTCATTGTTCTCTTCCTCATACTACTCCATTTTCTGCACCTAAAGATATACTCCTAAAGTATGTAGCCATTTTTAACTCCTTCTGTTCCATGCTCATTCATATTGCAGGAAATCTTAATAAAAGACTTTTCCCTTAGAGCTCTCACTGTAACATTTTTATTGGTAGCCTCTGTTCTATACATTCTCATTTTAACCAGCAGAGCAGCAATTTTTATCCTCAGCTCAAGGGATAACCAGGTGACACAGATTTGATCACGTTTTCATTGAAGTGCATGTCAAAAGCCTCCTGAGTATTTCAGTGGGAACTGGACTGTGCCCTATAAAGCAATTTCTTCTAGACAGATAAGCTCTGATTCAGCAAGACACACATCCCAAATTGCTCTGCTGAGTCAAGGCCACAGTGCACAGTGTGCTATGCAGACCTTCTTTAGGGCAGATCAGGGCCTGAGGCAGTAGGCTTGAGAGCCAGTTGACTTTCCTTGGAGCATAAACGGCCTCTAAATGCCAGCAAATATTCCCTGACATGATGGTCCTCCAAATGCTTGCACATATGCTCAGCTCTGTTTTTCTGTTGACCTTCACTGGCTGCTCGTGGTAGAACATGAACTATGTGAGTAAGATTTTGCAGCATTTGGTCCCCTTGCTCTGTTAGGAGCATGTCACCTCTGGTAGGTGCACACTATCTAATTGGGTTTGTGTCACACACAGTGTAGAGCCTGAGTGCATAACATTGATAGTGACAGGACATCCTGCATGCACTGCTAAAACAGCAGTAAAACCAGCAGGGTTTGTGGGATCACACAATAACCTAGGCTGGGAGGAAGACTGGAGGTCTCTATTCCTGAGTCACTGCTCCAAGCAGCGCCATTTTCAAAGACAGATAATGTTGATTTAGGCCTTCTCCAGGCCACTCTTGAATATCTCCAGACACGCAGATTTCCCAGGCTTTCTGGAAAGCCTTATCACTTACAGCCTGACCTGTCTCATCCAGGGTTTCCACAAATATCCCCTGCACAGCTCCCCCTTTTCAGCAAGCCTAGAGCCATCAATCTGTGCCCCAGCCACAGTGTAAGAATGCTGCTCTCCAGCCCTGCCACAGCTTTCCCCTTTATGTGGCCGTAGATCCACTTGATCTGGATCCTGCAGACTGACTCCCCAGCTTGACCTGGGACCTGCCTCATCCCCACGGACCTATCCACCGATGGCTGGGCTGGCCAATGAGTCAGAGGGCATTGGACCACTCCAAAATGGTCAGAAGCCCCCTTTAACCTCACGGGGCATTTAGGTTACTCCGCAAGGCCCAGGAGGGCCCTAAGACTGCAAGCACTAAGCTCATGCATTCAGTCACAGATGTGTGAGGAGCACTGTCAGCACTGCTCTAAGTGAAGCCCCTGAAGGCACAGTGCTAGGATAGACCATACATACACACCAACCTTGCCTTCCTCCTCTGTGCATGCTCTGAGCCCAGTGAATACACCCATACAAAGCTGATTGTGCTTAAGCATGGAATTTTCAGAGGGTCAAAATTCGGTCAAATCAAAATCAGATTCCACTGAAGCACTCAAAGGCATTTTTCAGCTAGATGTTTTTATGCTAAATATAAACTTTTTAACCCCATGGTTGTTTGGCTGTTGTGCTGTTCAGAACACAATAGGAAATACTCTTGCTGAATTGGGAATAGTTTCTGCATGTTCTGTTGTGGAAAAAAAACCTATAAAAATGGCTGAACAAGCTTTACTTAGTGTGAAAAAAATTGGAAAAAAGGACCTACTTCACCTTTGGGCAAACCTGGGAAATTTCTTTTTCAGCTGGTATACTTCAGTGACTTATAAGTAGTGGAAAAAATGGGTAATGACTGAGTTGGCTCAGCAGTCTGAATGTTAGCATGGCCCTATGGTTCCACTCACCACCCTGTAAGTTTTACTCCCAGTTTTACTCCCATCTTGAACCTGTTTCTGAGAAGTGTTTTAGGGAGGCCTATTTTTTGTTTCCCAATAGCAGTAACTGATTAAGTCCTCAGTAAGAAATAAAATACACTGCTAAAGATCAAAACTGATGCTGCAGGGAAATACAGGCTAAAAACTTGACAGTCGTGATTTTTTTCCCCCTGTCCTGAGTGACACACTTGATTTGCATTGGCAGAACACAGGCTTTGTTAATAAATGAAAGCTCAGGAGCTATTATAATTACAATAACAAAACCCGCCCCAACAGTAAGGAAAGTAAGTAGGTCAAGAATAGACACTTTAGTATGGAAGATCTCTGGGGAAAATATTATTAAGCAAATTACAGGGATCCACTTGTTTTCCCTTGGTGAGTAAGCAATCAGCCTCCCTGGCTGTGGGAAGTAGGAAGGAAATGGAGCTATTGCACATTGTGTTTCTTGGATGAGAAAACTTGTCTAACTACTTGTAATAATTAAAAGTCCCACGCAGAGTCTAAGGTGTGAATCCCAAAGTCCCGGCCAAACTCCAACTAGGTAAATCTAGTTCTGTATCCCAGCATCACCCCTGCAGTTTCAACTGCAATCAGTGTTCTTTACTTGCTGTCCTAAGGTATCATATATTGCTATTTTTCACAGCTTTTACAGCCACTCTTGCATGATAAATTAAACAATTTTCTGCCAGTCATATGATCCTATAGGGAAGGTTTGTAATTTCTTTGTATTCTCTTTGATTGAAAGTTGTAATAATAATGTAAATAATTTACAATCAGGTTAAAAAAGTAAGACAATATTCAGCTGTCCTTTTCTTCCTAGATGTTCCTACATGACTAAACATCATTATTACAAATAGATTTCACCTACTGTAAAAAAAAATCTCGTGTTTTAGGTATCTCCTGTTCTTTTGCACTGCTGACTTGTACATGCCTGCTGCAGACAGCAACCAGGTTTGTTAACAAAAATAGTGACTACAGACAATCTGACTCAGGGCTGGTATAAAATAATATCACCAGCCTAGCATTTCAAAACAGGAATATCAGTGTTCTGAGCTGAATCCTGGTGTTTGCTTCAAGAACATAGGGTGGTGAGAAATCTCTCACTGAGACAATTCAGCTGGCATCCATAAATATTTTTATTTAGCACAAGTAAATAAGACTCCGACACTCAGCTTTTATGTGCAGGTTTCTCAGGAAGATTTAATGTAAGGATTAGAGTAAGGGAAGGATGAAGGGAGATGATAGAGGAGAAATGGTATTATGTACAGTTTTTTTAATGACTTCTTTTTTTCTCCCTTCCTGCTGCTTTGGAAATGTAAAGACCGAGTCAGAGATACTAAATTATCAAGCCGGAGAAACTCTTGTATCCATTCCTAGTAAGATCAGCTCCCCATGTCTGTACAGAGCTGTTGCATCACTGTCTGTCCTGGGAGAGATTTGACTACTTTTCACTCGCTAAAGCAGGAGGCTGGTGCCCTTCCTTGCATACTCCTCATCACCTCCTTGCTTCTGGAAATACATGTTTCCAGCTCAGCAAGGATCTCTGCTTCTGACTGACAGCTGTGGAGATGAACCATTGCTGTCTGTTGGACCTTGACTATCAGGATTAAACATTCCCATACTTGATGACTTGAGAAACAACATGCAGCCCCTTCCCCTCAAATATTTCAAGGCAATTTCAAGCTAGACCTGCAGGCAGGAACACACAAGTTGGATGCTCTGGACATTAAATTCCATTACACCGCTGTCAAATAACAGAATCAGTTCACGGTCTAAGAGTAATTTCCAGAGCTCTCAGAAAAGTGTTTACAGGATAGCTGAGCAACTAAACAGCGCTCAAGGGCCAGAAGAGCTACTCTTCTCAAGGATAGTATGTTACTGCTGTAAGAAATTACACCTGAGCTTTCTCACTGATCACTCCAGGGCTAAAGAGCTCCCATGTGGTCGTGGCATAAAACTCATCTCTTCGCTCCTTCTCTCCTCCGAGAAGAAAGAATTTTTCAGATAAATATGAGCAATATCAGAGTAACAAAAATTAGCAATGGCACCTCTGGATTTGGTGACTGCCAAGAAGAGGATGTTGAGTTGCCCTGTTGCCAGGTATAATGATTATGCAAAAAGGTCCAGCTAATTGTACAGAAGGAAGCTATGGCTGTGAGGTGTTACAAAAGCACTACAGAGGCTCATCTCACCTCTTTTTTGCATCCCTGTGTCACTCCAGGAGAAAACCACATTGCTGTTTCCGATGTATAACTTACCAAATGCCTTCTTCATGGTCAATGAGCAGGATTGTGACCTGTAACTGAGGCAAAGACTTCATGGACTCGTTGTGAAAGACCACAAAAATTTATTAATCCATTTCACAGAGGATCAGTCAGTTATTGTACATATACTGCTCTTAAATTGTCATAAGTGATTAATATTATCATAGCTTGAGAGTCACACAAGGCTTCAAAGTTTCACTGATATCAGAATAAAAAACCCTTACCAAGTGCCATATAGAGAAAAGGAGGTCACCAGCTAATGCCAACAGACTGGAGTCCCGACCCCAAGTCTGCAAGAACTTGTGCTCCCCCTGTCTTTCCTGAGCTTCACTACTCAGGAAAAAAAAAATCAACTGCTGACTTAGCAGGGTCCAAAGTGTCTTTCCAGTTTATTTCATTTCAGTGTTCCCTGAGGACACCCATGACATATGGTGAATGGGTTCATCAGAATTCAATGGAAAAAAAAATGGCTGAGACAGGCTTGGTAATATATTGTGGGATCTTTTCAAGGTTCAGAGATTTCTGATGTGCAGGAAGTCTGAGTGCAAAAGAATTGCTTTTGATTTGCTTTTAGGTTGAGGTTTTAGGGTGACTTGGAGGCAATGCTCTCTGGGAGCATGTTGAAACTGATGGAAGGCAAAAGTCTCTCTTGCCAGAGAGGCAGGGAACTTGGAACTTGATCTTGGCAAATCATCCCCTGCCAGCCAAGCTGCAGCTTTCTCAGTCTCCTCCAACAAAGACAAATATAGGAACAAGATTATGATTTTGTCTACATTCATATAACACCTTGCAAAGTAGTGGCATCAAGCCATCTTCTCACACCAGTTTTACCCAAGAGGAATTAATGGTAATTAGCTGAGCTCATTACCCATCCCAGAATATATTACTTGTTTCATAAAAAGGCTGGCTCACACACCTGTAAAATAGATTTGACAGTAGGGTACGGTAAATATATTGGAAATCAATTAAATTTAACATCCTTTAGCGCAGGCTGAACCAGGCAACATCTTTTCAACATTGCTTAAAGTGGTTTTGGTGAGATGCACATTAAGCAGACAGAAAAGTGTAATAACACTAACAAATGCCTCCTGTCCCACAGGGACCAACAGGGCAAAGTCAGGGCCTTCATTTCAGATTTGGTATTTAAACTCGATCCCCATGTGCTGTGTAATTCCCACATTGTTGTGTTGTTGTGCTTTTTGGTACAGAACAGCACTACAGGAATTAAACTCTTCTGAAGCACCCCATATCCCCGTGGTGCAAAGATGATTGTTCAGGTGTTGGACTGGGCTGGCTGCCTGTTGAGGGGCTGGCTTTCAGTGACAGACTTCAGCCACCAGAGAACTAGAACTTCTGTTTTTCCATGGGGACAGACAGGCTCTTCCAAAGGGTAACTTGGAACAGCTAGGGCATCTCCCACTGTATGAGAAAGTGGTGTTCATGGTGCAAGGCTGGCTGTGCTGGGTGGTGTGGTTGTCACGAGTTTTATTCTTATAGTGCCGATGTGTGTCTGAGTGACACCTAAGAATGGCACTTGGGCCACCTCTCTGGCATATCCTTTTCCTCTTCCCTTGATGGCCATGCCTCCTGTTTCACCAGCTCCAGGAGCACAAGGCTCAGCTTAGGAAGCAAAGCCCCTTTCTGAGCTGCCTGTCATACCTTGGGTCTTGACACCCCAGGCTGGTTCTGTGTTCTCTCTGCAGGTTAGACAAGGAGGTTCCACAGCCTGTCACTGCAGAGGGGGTTACTTGTGGCTGTTTCAAACCTGTGCTTATCACTGAGGTGTGAAAAGCACCAGGTGGACACTGAAGGCATAGCAGGCCCTGGTCTTGGAGTTTAATTACTTTTACTTTAACCCTGGACCTCTCTTGCCTTTGCAATGTTTGGTAAACACGACCTTTTAGAGAAGGAAAAAACAGATGGCATCCTGCATTAGTGTAACTGCCCGCTCAGCACCCCGGGAAAGAGAAACTTGGCTTCTCAGCAGCAGTCTTTCTGCCACTTCAACTCAGATCTCTTGGCTCCTCATCCCTGAGGCAGGTTTGAACATCACCAAATTCGCTGACAAAAGCCTGCCGGTGCAATCATGCAGAAGATAGAATTTCACTGCTAAAATGAGATGAATTCAAGGCTTGGAGGCAGCAGAGTCTCTACAAGGCAAGGAAACCTTGCATATCCCCTCAGCCCATTGCTCTCCTAATCCAGCTGCCTGTGAGCTGGGTGAGGGACACACTCTTGGCTTTGACAGACCTAGGCAAGGGCTTTTGTGGTCTTCTTTTTCCACCTGTTGTGACAGACTCTACACTGGACTGCACCTCTGGGTTCCATCCTAAGGGATCAGGGTAATTGATTTCTGAAGGCAGTGAGTGAGTCACTTCACAGGAAGATCTTCGTGTAACTCAGAAAAATTTTATTTCTATTCTCAAGTATCTCAACTGTTTAATCTCTTGTGATCCCTGCAGCCCAGCAGAAGGACACTGTTTTTGTCAAACCAAGCAGAAGGAAGCCTGGTTCTCCTCAACATAAAGAGTAATATAGCCTCAAACCACCATCCTCCTCAATACAGACAGTCCAAACAGCATTAACCAGCTTTAGGAAATCAGACATGATTCAGATTTTAACTTTGCCAGTGGGTTCCAGTCTAGGGGTTTGTGTGGGCCTTTGGCTGAAGACCAAGACAGAAACAGCAAGGTTAGCATTCCTTCTTCCTTTTGCCAACCCAGTGACCACCCCCACAGCCTTACACAGTAGGCACAAAGTTCCATTTTTCCAGGTTTTAACCTACTTTGTCACTGCTGCTTCACTCACACTCTTATCTACTCCACATCACTTCTCTTCCCTGAGGCGTCATTCCTTTTTCTATCTTTTTTCACTCCCATTTGGAGAACAGGATGACTTAGCAGCTTACACATTTGGTCATGCAAGCTCATATTCCCCCAAGCACTTAAACTTCACATACCTATGAGGAACAAAAATAATTCCCATCCCTATTTTCACACTCAGACATGGAATTTTTGGGGCAAGATCACTAAGAAAAACGGGAGTTTGCCTAGACACAACCAATCCTACTGTGTTGTTGAGCAGTACTCTGGCTGGTGCTAAGTGGCTTTATGCCAGTGGATTGCACCAAAGTCAGTGGAGGATCTAGCCCAATATGCTTCATTTTAAGGCAATATATAATATCAGATCCAGTTGTGCTGCAACAACACAGTCACACTTCTCACAACATCATTACTGCACCATCCAGTTTTGTATATCTTGACCTGCCACTCTCACATCAGTGTACTCTGTGAGACCACAGGCATCTATTATATTTGCCAGTCACCCTGAAAGACATGCAAAAGAGTACCAGCAATGTGTACATAGGGCAGCCTATGCCCATCTTCCCTCTTTCTCCAAAAGATGGAATGAGAGAGATTGCAGTCAACCCAGATGCACATGCTATAATAAAAGCATCATGACCCGTTTAGAGGAAAGCAGCAGCATAGCAGTATGGGGCATGACAAAGATGACACACAACTCCAGTCATCAGGCAAATACAATTCCCAGTGGGATGATGGTACAATCTATGTGTTGAAGAACCAAGGTGACAGCCAGAGATGGCTAAAAATTACTAGAACACACTTCCAGGTGGCATGGCCAGAGTTAGGTTCCTCAGCT
The DNA here is from genome assembly GCA_035583235.1 of Hafferia zeledoni. Taxonomy (NCBI): domain Eukaryota; kingdom Metazoa; phylum Chordata; class Aves; order Passeriformes; family Thamnophilidae; genus Hafferia; species Hafferia zeledoni. The sequence continues at coordinate 66,256,552 of JAWWEV010000043.1, read as the reverse complement.
GCAAAAGAGAAATCTCACTGAACTCAGGTCCTGTTTATGCCTTGATGCTTTTCTTCAGTATGATGTTTCTTCAGAGAAAATGGAGAAGCCTCCAGCTCTTCCACATCTTTTGAAAAGTTGGGCTGACAGTCCCAAAAATCTCCCAACTTTTTTACACCTACACCCTCAGCTACCTAGCTGTTTGCAGAACCCAAATAGAGTGGCCTGAGCACCTCCTCAGCATCTCAGACCCTCCAGTTCTCCTTGAACCATATGAAAACCTGCCAGGGCCACATGCAGAAGAAGGAATTCTGCCGCAGAGATGTTTTGTTTTTTTTTTTAAAGGAGAGCTTATTGTATTTGAGAACAGAGCCTGTCCCATGGGGATGGTCAGAAGATGAATCTTCACAGGAGTGAGTTAGTGTTGCAGAGCACAAAAAAGACAAAAGGCCTTTGGATTGAGACCACACTACAAGAAAATGTGTAATAAAAGGCCACAGCCTCATTGCTGTCACTGCCAAAGAATGCTGGCATGATCAGGATTATTCCAGCCAAGGGACCTGCTCATTTATCTCCTGCTCATATGCTCTTGTTCCCTCCAGTTTCTTCTTTCATTTACATTATTTTTTATCTTCCTGCTTTTCCTGCTCCTTCTGTCCTGTCATTCCTCTCTGTATAGCAGGTTTACCACTAATTTTTCTTACCATAGCACTGTTATATTTGTTGGAATGGGTCTGTCTCTCTTTCTCATTGGCTTCTTTTTCCATCTCTTTCCCCTATCTGTCTCTGCCTTGTAAGCCATTACAAGCATGTGGACAGAAGGCCTAGAAATTACCTATCAAGTTCAGAAGAACCCACCTTAGTACACAGAAGGTCTGGAATGGCTCACTTTTGGGAGTGGGTGCATCTTGACTGATGCAGATCAGGTCAGATGATATTAGGAGAGGATTAGGATGAATGGTGTGAGCTCCACCACAGTCCATCTGCTATTATTTTATCAACCGTCTGTGCCCACTTTCCAGTGCTAGATACAGGAATATTTCCAAGGCTGGCATAGTGTCTTCTCTTGCATCTCTGTGGCATTAGCACACAGAAAACACAGGATACAGCAGGCATTTATGTTGCATTCCCCTGGTACCAAGAAGTTGCCATGTTACAGGCAAGGAATTCTTCACAATATAGGAGAGAGAGAACATGAGGATCATCTGCAAGCCAAGAGTGAATTGTCTAATATTAATGCAACTAACAGACCTCAACAGTCTTTGAAAGTGGCTTCCACAAAAGTAATGTTGGCTATGATTGATCCTCTTTCACAGATATTACCATGGCCAAAGAAATAGCAAGCACATGTGGGAGAAGAGTACTTGAATCCAAGTCCAAATTCCTCTAGGGCAGGACCCAGATAAGCAACAGAAGCAACAGGGGAAAAGTAAGGACTGTGGCCAGGCAATGGCTGCATACAGCTTTAGGCTCTGAGAAAACATGTGTCAGATGGGCATCTTTGCAGATTCAGGCATGTTTTCTTTAACCTCTCTCTGCTGGCATCTTCCATCTTCCTGAAGAAAGGTGTTGACAGGGGCAAACAAAGCAACCATTGTGACAGGGAAACTGCAGATTCCACCAGAAATAGATTTTTTTCCTGTTGAAGTGCCCATCTATTCCTTACTTTACTTCCCCACCATCATGTTCTCCACACTTGCCTGAAAGTGGCTGCACCAGCTGTTGGAGAGGAGCAGAGAAATGTCTGTGTGGGAGACAGTGCCAAAATGTCCTGGTGGATCTCCTTTACGGCACTGAGACGCTGCATCTGAAACTGACCTGTTTCTTTGGATGCTTCCAGAAAGAGCCATTCCTCCCAGGTCATAGTACCAGAAGAACTGCCAACTATAACTCCCTGCAAGAGATTCCCAAGGTTGTTGGTAACTATGATGTTAAGGATGTTCTCTAAAACATTTTTTGCTTATAAATCTAATTGTCTCCATATTTTCCCTAAATCTACATTCACTAAACATCTTTGGGATTCTGGACCCAACCTCCTGCAAAGCAGTTAAAGCTACTAGTCCTCCCTGTACAAAACATCCATAAAAAGTGAGGAATCTACTCACTTCCTAGCTTAGGAGGAGTTCAAATCTGTGTCTAGACATTACTTCTCGCCCACATCTTTATGTCAGACTAAAATCCAAACTCTGAAAACTGTGAGCCAAGGGAATATTTATGTGAACTTTGCTGACCCTTCCCTGCCTGTTTGCAGCATCCCCGCAACCTCCAATCGTACTATCTGGAACAGGATTATTAAGTCTACAGGGAGGGCAGAATAAGAAGTAGATGAGCTGTTAAGAAGCAGAAAAAAACCCCCTTCTCTTCATGCCTGTGACCTCAATAAGGAAAAGAAATGAGAAGTACAAACAGGATGTGCTAGCAAAGCAGAAATGCTGCTCAAACTCCTGTGTGTTTTCAAAACCACTGTTGTGAAGGACTTTAGCAAGAATGCAAGAAGTCAGACTGAAGAGCTTTGTGTAATGTCATTCATCCTCAGAGCACACAACACCCAGACACGGGCATAGAGGCTTGCTTTGCACTGGCATGTCCAGACCCTGTTAAGATTGACCTGGAGTGTTCTCCATTAAGAAATAGAGGAGAATTCATCCTCCATCATCCACTAATTGTAGGAGCATCCACTTGACACGGACAGCTGGGGGCCAATTAGGCAGAGTTGTTATGCTTGTTTAAGTGGAAGGTTATAAATCTGAATTGATATAGACTAGAATCATCATCATGTTTCACACCTGAGCCAGAGTCACTGAGTAGTTCTGAGCTGAGAGAAAGTACTGACCTCCTGATTCTAAATCCAATATCCTGCCAGCAATCCTAAGTCAGAAATGCTAATTTCCCATTTCATGAGCTGGATTTGCATTCTTTCTGCGAGGCAAGGTCAGTCTTTTACAAGTTCAGACAAAATGTTGAGTAGCTCAGTTGTTTTACTGTAGCACTTACACAGTGATGGGATATAGGTGGAAAGCATCATTCTCCATCTGTTTATCAAAATACTTCAATAGTGTCCAGAAGGAGCATCCACTTGGTGAGTGGTTCAGTTCCCATTAACTTCATAGGTCTCAGACTTAAGGAATATTTCACTCACAACCCAAACAAAGCCTCGGGGATTTCTCAAGAGGATTTAACTGTTAGAGGACCTGGAGTTACCCAAGAGCAAAATGAGAGCTGTCCTGGGAGGAGAGATGCTCCTGCACCACGGCAGTGGGGAGCCAAAGGGGCACATGACGCTGTGACTGTGCAGAGGATTCATGGCTCCTTTGTACCAACACCTTCCAGCATGACTTCATAGGACAAAGAACAAATTCATGTTAAATGGAAACAGAGAGTTCAGGTAAAGACACATGAAGAGTCAGAGAGAGCAGATCTCCAGAGGCAAATGAAATCAGATTTTGGTTTTTAACCATGTGCTGCTTAGGGAGTATCATACATCTGTGCAGCTCAGAGAGCTGGGGAGAGAGGTGTTTGAAGGTTTGATTTGAAAGAACTGTCCAAAATCTGTCCATCTACTTACCAGCCTCCCACATATAAAAACAGAAAACAAGCACAAAGGACCTCTTCCAGCAAGAACACATATTTTCATTTCAGTACTTTGGTAAGGCCCAAGTGGGGCAAGAAGGAATTTCACCAGAACTGCAAGGAAGACTGGCTTGGAGATGTAGCCTATTGTTCATGGGTCTCTTTACCATTAACTGGTGCTGTGATGCCAACAATCAACTGGTGCTGTGATGCCAACCTGTTATGGTAACTAAATCCAGAAGGGCCTTAGAAATGAGTCTCAACTATATTGAGTTACAATTTCACTGGTCTGTAATCATGATGTAAGCACTTTGCCAGTTGCATTTAATCATGTTTTAACCCTGACCTAAGCAGCAGTCTCCCTACTTGAAAGTGTGGAAATATTATGTGAAAATATGAACAGAGCCTGCTCAAGTTTTCCACAGATGTTTCAGACTCTAGCCCTTCTGCTCAGTACACCTCCAAGCCCTTCTAGAAGACTGCTCCCTCTTCCTAGGAGGAGTCTGCTTCCTTTGCCTTAAAGGCAGGATTCTTATCTGCACTTCTTCCACTTAGGAAGGACCTTCTCCCACAAATGCAGTGGAACATCCTCCCTTCCCAAAAAGCTATCTGGGATCTGATCCTGCCCTTTACACAAATGTACTCAGATCCCATCCAGTTGTGACATGATGCTTCAGCAGTGCTATCCCCATGTCCATTGCCAAAGTAGACCTGCCCTGGAACTTAAAGTTTTGTGTAGAACTTTTCCCATTGCTGGAGAAGAGGTGATTTTCTGCTGATTTCCTATTCAGCACCACAGGCGAGCCAAAGGCAGGCTTCAAAAAGCCTGTGAAAGGCAACTGAATGAATATACTGTTCCCTCCAATTGTGACTCCATCATTTCCCCTCATTACTCTAATAGAAACAAATCTTTCTCATCTCAGCCCTATTACCTCACACAAAGGAAAATGGTATGTAATCCTGTTAGAGCTGGGCTGCTGCTGGACACATTTTAAGGTCATTGTTCTGGGATGCCAGTCTCCACTGTGTGAGACTGGGAGAAGTGGGAAATGCAATTACTAGGCTATTCAAATCCCCAGAATGAAACCCCACTGTTAACAGGCAGAAGCCAGCAAGAAAAAGAGCAGTTGCTTTATGAAATTACAGGGTTTGGCTAAATCAGTCTGATCAGCACCTCTGTAAAGGAGCAGGGTTAGCTCCTACTGCCATCCATGGAGTTTCTTCCTGACACTTAAACTGATCCTTGGCATCTCCAGTGGAAACCCAACCTGCAAGATGGCTTATGGTCACAAAGCCAGTGGTGTAAAAGTCCAGTGGAGACAATGGTCATCCATATACAGGATTTATACTGCACTTTGAAATGGGAAAGCCCTTAGAGTTCAGCAACAGGACTCTGCCTTCTGCTGCCATCACCTCATCCTGTATTTTGGCTCTGAGCTTCTTGGCAGAATCTGGGATCAAATCTGTCTCTTAATGTTCATGGCCCACAGCACCAGTCCTGCTAATTGCTGGTGCAACCCAGCTAAGCAGCCAGGTGGGAAATTTGCATTGCTCAACTAACGGAGCTGTAACTTCCCCACAAGGAATTTCACATGCTGCAGGAGAGAAGGGGGCTAGCTCTGCTTGTGGCAGTCAGTGAAGCAAAGCAGAACAATATGAGTGGGAATAATCCCAACTGCCTCATTGAGTTGGCTTCTGTTGAGTGGTTAGACACCGACATGTTCCTAATGATTCCCATCCATGTGGAGCCAAGGCATTTTCAGCTAGATAGGTAGCAAAGAAAAAGCCAGAAATCTTGCAGACAAACATTAGGGAAGACCATACAAGAACAACAATGACTATCACAAACTACACACAGAGACAAACTTTCGTCCCAGATTGTTCCTGGCAGCCAACCTCCTACTGTTATTTCCTTCTGCCTTTGCCCCTCACTTGAGCTGTATGGCTGCTCTTGCTGGTCTTTCCTGCAGACAGGCACACACTCATATTACATCTTTGATGTCCCTTTTTATCCTAACCTCGCCTGTTGTGTTACCCTCCTGCTGGCCACATTCCCTCAGTTTCCCAATGGTTTCCTGTCCCACAAAATGAGGCTGGATTCCTGCTGACAGCAGAACCATTCTTGCAGGTCCCAGAAGGAAGGGATGCAGGCTGAGGTACAGTTCCTGGTAGAGGAGGAGAAAGCAGCCGATCACTGCTGGAGTCTCCAAGTCCCTTGAAGAGATGAGAGTCACTTCCCTGTTTATGCTCTTTATTAGTCCCTATTCTCTTTAATCGGCTTAGACTGATGAGCCGAGGCAGCGGTAGGGATCAGCCGGGCTGTTTAATTAAAGGATTGCAGCTCAGCCTTGCAGTTTGGGGGTTTGTGTAAATGAGCTGCAAGTACATTATTTAATCTGCTACGCAGAGAGGAGTTGGGGCATTAATGAAGCAAACTCTAATTAAAACTAGATGGCTGATGGTTATTAGTGGCAACAGTTCTGACAGGATTTATCTCATTTAGAGAAACGATCATGGAAGAGGAAAAGAAAGAATAAACCCAAGCTGGTTTATCAAAATTCACCACAGCACCACTTGTGACTGGCTGTCCATTCAGCAGGACTCAGGAGCTGCACAGGGAGCCCCTGTGTACCAGGCTCTCCCATCAGGAGACCTGATGAGCCTATTTAGGAATATGCTTGGCTCACCCAGGAACTGATTGCCTATTCAGGCTGCCTGACCTGTACATTTCAGTCTTGATTGACTTTTGTTCTGCCTTGGTTCAATGGGGAGCCTTTTCTTGATTTGTCCAGGGTGACAGGCTCTGTAAATGATCTGATGAGCTTCTCCCAGCAGCACACCGAGCCATTCCAGAGTACCATATGGACATCAGCTCCACAGTGACCCTGAGTTTTTCGCTCTCTGCCATTCTTTTGCCTTCCTCATCGCACTTTAGATGCAACTTCAGACATGAAGGAAGGCCATGGCTGACTGCAGGACTTGGCAGAGACTAGGAGATGTTTTCTGGACAGCATAAAGCTGATCAGTGAGTTTAACAGTGCTGCATGTGCCCTGCTTTTCTTTTGGCACAGTGTGGGAAATAGCGATGATCTTCTCACCTGAGACAGTCATATAGAAAGATCACACATAAAAGCTGTTCTGTTTCAAAGAGCAAAAAACTCTGTGTGCCTGTTTGTCACCTTCCAATAGCCATGGTGGCTTCAACCATCTTTATCTCTGCATAGAAGATATTGTCACACACTGACAGATTTGGGACTGCTGTTGGGGTCTGGAGGCATTAGAAACAGAGAGGATGCAAGAAAGTCCTGACAAAAAAGTCCTAGGAAAACATGAGGCCTGCAGAGCAGGACAAGCTACAAAGCGCATAAAATGGACAGGCATAGATCTGTATGAGAACCCTTTAACTGGAAGCCCAGATGCAACATGCTGTTGGGGTCATTGTCATTCATCCCCACCTTGGAATTTCCTGGTTCAGACTCATCTTTGGATGCAACTTGCCAAAGCTGTTATATTGCTGAAACAAGTAATGTGCTTCTTCTTAAACTTACCTGTCAAATCCCAGCCAGTAGGAGGGCAGGCAAACTCAGGCTCAAGGGATGGGCAGGGTCTTTGAGAGTCACCAGGACAAAAGGAAGGCCTGACAAAGACCTTGATAAAAACAACCCTAGAACTAAAGACTGTAAGAATGTCAGCCATGTGGAATAATAAAATACTAGAATCTAAAGGAACTGATCAGAAGTGAGATGGAGGCTGGGACAAGAATGGGGCAAGGTCAAGGATGAGGGTAAGAGGATAGAACAGTATGGCAAAAATTAGCCTTGGATCAGACAAAATAGAGCACTTAACCAAAACTCACTCATTCTAGAAATGTAAGGGAGAGGGGGCTGTCCCTACCACAGAAATCTCTGTGGTTTCCTCCTCTTCTGTCTCCTCCTCTTCCTTGCCAGCATCTCCCCATGTGCTATGGAGGTGCACAGCGCTGTCATGGAAACTTAACCAATGCTTGAGAGCCCTTAGCACAGACATCATGGGGGTTAAGCCTTCCAATTCCATATGCAAATGGGAAGGAGGGGTCCTGCTTCTTTACCCTGTCTCCCAGTGTGGCTGAACCCTACTTTTGAACATACACACCCATCCACTCTCCCCTGTTCTCTTCACAGTTGTCCAGCAGTTGTCCAAGACTTTTTCTTGGAAGAAAATCAGAAACCAGAGTCTTCTCCAGTGAGCAGAACAAACAAGAGAAATATTATTTAGAAAATGTTGTAGCCTCACGACTGCAATTCAGCTGCCCAAATCTGCTCAGAGCCCTCCTTGGTATTTCAGGCTTCTTACACAGATGCCAAAGGTCAGATGCAAAAGTCTAGCAGTGTGATGACAGTAATCTTTAAAGAGAAAACTCTTTGCTGTTGACAGAATGGTGATGGAGGCCTGAGAAAAAGAAGATGGTCTTTAAGATGGAAGTGTGGGAAGCTGTGAGAAGAGGAGATGGCAAGAACAGAGGGACAAAACCAAGCACAGAAGCTATATGGACTATGTGCATCTGAAGTGCTTTTGAAGCTCCTTGGACCCCTTGCTCTTGGCACTGACGTCTTTCATTGATGGGGAGAGCCATGAGGATTGCTAGTGTCCCCATCCCTGGCTGCACTGGGTACAAGTTGGTGATATATAATGCTTGTCTATAATTTTCTCTGCTGGCAAGCTCAGGCCATTTTGACGTATGTAAAACTGCTACCCCTCACCCTGTCTCAAGGTGTGAGACAGAACCTTGAGTGAGCTTGCTGTAGTTTAAAAGTTATGGATCTATACTGGTGTGTGTCCAGGAACCTTATAGTGTGGGATAACTAATTTAAAGAAGAAGAGAGAAGCCCATGTGTATCGGTGTCACAGTGATGCAGGAGGGTAAGAAAAGGTACGAGTGTGGGTTGATGGAAGTAGTTGTTTGAAGAGAGGCTGAAAATACATTTTTGGAGGTGCCTGAGGGTGTGTGAGTGGAGGCCAGAAAGGGTTTGTGAACAATTACACAACAGTATGAACAGTAATATCTGGGAGGGAAAAGAGAGGGACAGCAGTGCTGGGGACATGGGGACGTAAGGGAGGGTGGTGGAGGATTGGCATGTATAATATGTGAGGTTTTTTGGGGGCAAGAAGATTAGTGATAGATGATAAGGAAAGAGGGAAAATAAAGGTCTTGCTGGCAGCAATTTCCCACCTTGGTGAGGAGTCCGGAGATGAAGGTTTCTGCTCTGCATCAGCTGCTGGGCAACAGAACTGGTGTAAAACAGTTTCATTCCTGTAAGATAAAAACAAACCATAGCAGTCAGTGTTCAGTTCACTCAGCAGAAAACTCAAGGGAGAATGCCTTTTTCAGAACTGTTCCAAGGGGACAGTGACTCCCAGTGACATTGAAAGAGTAATCTAATTATTATATGAATATTTTGTACTCTAAGGTGGTGGGGAGCAGGGAGAAGGAGGCTGGTTGACAATTTTATTCCCATACCTTACCTGTTCTGCTGCTGATGTCAAGCTGTAGAGAATGGGACAAAAGCACCCCCAAAAAAAGTTTTCCTTCTATCAGTATCTGTCTCATGATCCCATACATTTCAGGAAAAACAGTTTTGCCTGTCTCTAACTTTTATTTCTTTTGTGACAGAAACACATCCTTAGATATGTTTCCTACACCCTAATGCAAAGTCATTGATTTTTTCTTGACAGTGGCTAAATTACCTCTTGAGACATTTCTCCTGAAACCTCCCTAGAGCAGAGAAATGGCCTTAGCATCTTATCATTGGGCATTACCAGGAATAGTAGTGGAAAACTGACAGGACAAACACAAGTCAGGGGGCTAAGATCACAACGAGAGGAAGAGACCATAGCAGAGAAAAGCAAAACCATTAGAAGTAACAAATTTGAGTGAAACAGGAAAACAGAAGACTAAAAATGTGTTTATTAGATAAGAAAGACAAAAGAATTCCTGCAAAGTAAGAAATCCTAGTGTTACAGAAATTTTTGACACTAGGTAGGTTTATTGGAAGAGACCAGTTACGGTACTTGGTAGCTTGAGCTTTGTGCCTTAAAAGAGGGACCCCAAATAAAGAGATGCCTGGGCAATTATACCCTTATGAATTGAACTCCCTACCTCTTATGTGACAGTCTGGACCAACAGCATTATTAGGGATCTTCTCACCCTTCACTGGTTTGGTGTTTTGTTGTCAAGTGGTTGCCATGTGCTCATCTTCACATTCTCCTTATGTCAGCTTCAGTGAGGGGTTTGGTCAATTCTATAATCAATATAATATGTTTGCTACAGTTCATATGCCATGATCTATGGGTTGTCCACTCCATCTATTAATTTTAAAGTCATATTTAAGCTACAGCTTTGTCCATTCTAATTATTATTAATGTTCAGACTGTTAGGTTCAAGTTTCCCTACAATCTCTCTTTGACTTACACAACACAGCCATGCACTTCAGATAAAATTCAACCTGCAGTCCAACTATTCCAGCTACTTACATCAAGCAAGTATTTGGCTACCTTCAATTAATATAAAATGATCAACACCTAGACCAAACTTCCAAAACTGCTCACTAATCCTGAATGATTTGTTCTTGGGTCCCTTACCTGAAAGCATTTTTAAGCAACCTGGTTTTCATGGCTGTTGGGCACTTAGCACAGCATTGGAACCCAGTAAGAGCTGTTTAGCACCTCCAAAAATGAGATCTTTTGAAGTGACCTTCAGGGAGGCCCTTGAGCACATATCAACAGCCAATTTTGAACATTCTGACCTTCACCAATGAAAAGGAGTCACTAAAAAGAGTCACAGTGCCAAGGGGGGAAAGTACTAGCAGAATGGAAAAGAAAATTAAAAGAGGAGAAGAAAATCAGGGGAGATAAAGCAGGCTGAGTCCTCATGTGGCACAAAAGCACCCTGTCTCCAAGTCAGTGGAATATCACTCTCTCTGTTCTGTGCTTGGTGCTACTGTGGAGACCCAGAGCTCAAATGCAGTCATCTCCTTTTCAAAATAGTTTTGCAGCTTTTAACCCAGACATAAGCAGTACAGCTAAATCTTCTGGCTTGTCTTGGGGGTCTCAGATTCTTCCAAAGGCCCTGCCACACTTTCCACCTCTTTGAAATGTGAAGCTTATCATCATTTTCTATTCCAAAATCTAACAGACATGGCCACAAGGACAGCCAAATTAGAGAAAATGATGATACTTTTCCCAGCTAGCTTAATAAACAAACTGCTTAATTCTTCCACTTCCTTGGCTTCCAATGCATTCTCAAAAGGAATCTTTCCTTGGAAACAACAGGACTGGCAGGAGCAGCACAGCAAGGGGAAGACAATAGCATTGGCTTTACCTTGCTGACCTCTAACTATGCCCTCAGTCTGTGTCTGTGACATATAACCTGCTGGAAAAGAGGGGACATGTTTGTGTGACATATCAAATTCATCTCCTTGGTCTTCCACTTCTCAAACTACCCAGCTCACATCCCTTCCCTCCTGCCAGTCTGGTTATTGTTGGTTCTCGCTATGCTACTTCTAATTTGAGCTTCCCAGGTGTTATGCAGCTGTCTGACTGGTGTGTCCAAAAACTACTGTGTTGTCTTTTCACTCAAGCAAGTGGTGGGATCACATTTGAGTCTATGTTCAAGCAGGCTCACACAAGTATTCCAGCTCCTACATCCTATCATGCTGCTTCCAGCTAGACTCTGTCAGGACTTTTCTGATGAAATTTTGGTTTTGCATAAAAACATCGATTCATCAAATTCAAAGTATCTGGTGAAAACATCTGAGGTTTGAAAAAGATTCTTCAAATTGCAGGGGTTTACCCGGACTTCTGGCAAGCTGCTGGAGGGGTGTGCCTCCACCTCTCCCACCTCCAGGGCAGCTATGCCATACAAGTAGCCTCTTGAGAGGGGCCACCAGGTTTTCCACCCTGCCCAGATCCTAAAGCAAAAAAGCTGGAAGATGGCTAGTCCATGCAGTGTGGAGCACCTGTGCCAAGGCAGTCAACTCTGGAGAGCAGCCCTGGAGTCACAGACACCATCAGCTGCAGGGTGGCAATGAACAAGGCTCTCAGCTGATTCAGCAACAGCTGGCACCCATTCTGAGGTGCCTTCTTCATTTCAGAAGTATTACACGTTGGCATTTCCTACTTTCATCTCTACAAGTTCTATCTGGAGGAAAAAAGGGGCCTCTTTCCAGATAAAAGTAACAACATACTTTTAAATCATAGAATCATAGAATCATTTATGTTGAAAAAGACGCTTAAGATCTTTGAGTCCAACCATTAATCCAACACTGCCAAAGCCACCACTAAACAATGTCTCTAAGCACCACATCTACCTGTCTTTCAACTACCTCCAGGGAGGGTGACTGCACCGCTTCCCTGGGCAGCCTCCTGACCACCATTTCAGTGAAGAAATTTTTCCTAATATCCAATCTCAGTCTCCCCTGGTACAACTTGAGGCCATTTCCTCTTGTATTGTTGCTTATTACTTGGGAGAAGAGACCAACATCCACCTGGCTACAACCTGCTTTCAGGTAGTTGTAGAGAGCAAGAAGGTGCCCCCTGAGCCTCCTTTTCTCCAGGCTAAACACCCTCAGCTCGCTCAGTTGTTCTGAATAAAACTTAAGCTCTAGACCCTTCACTGGATACCAAATGGAATCTTCCAAAAAACAGACACCCCACAATTCAGGCATTTCTAATCTATACATTTCCCTAACTTAACTATACTATTCTCTGCTTTTATTGAAATAGCAGATGCACCACTTCAATTCCTAATTACACATGAAGAAAGCAAACAAGAGGGAAGGAAAACATAGGGAAAAAGAGGAAGGAGCAAGGATAGAAAAAAATGAGAAACAGAAGCCTGTATATAAATGAAATGCCTTGCTAGTTAATTATCATGATAGAAACACAAAGTAAAGTAAAGGGGAAACAGCAAAAGGAAGAGTTGTGCAAAGTTTCAGGACTTCAGGCTCAGATTCCTGTGGGCGTTTTAAGGAAAAAACATCTCACAGATTCTCTTCAGAGAGTCAGCACACTGAGCACTGCAGCTGCACACTCAGCTGTTGACTCTGGTTCTCATGACTTCTCATGTGTGTTTAACACCAACCTTGGGTATTTTCTGCCCAGACCAGAGTTGTCTTGAACCTCCAAGATCCCAAGATCTCTGGAGTAGTTGTGACCTTTACATACCACTACCAGATGCTGATCATGCCCACAGGCAGAAATCTGCCTTCAGGCCATTTGGGATCCTGGTGGGCCCCCCTTCAGGGAGGTGGGGAGGAGCAGATACTGCCTGATGGAAGTAAATATGTGAGGTGTAAAAGAGTATTCCAAGACTGTGCTGAAAGTTCTTCCCCTGACTGGGTGCAGGGAAGGTTGTCTTATTTTTCCCATTAAATCTGAGTTCCCCAAATGCCCAAGAGCAGTTGGAGCTCTGGGCCTGTTTACATCCTACTTTTATAACTTGCTTCTCCTTCTCTTTTGTGCTGCCAAGGGATGAACCACAGGGACTGGGTTTCACCGTACAGACTATTCTTGTTCATTTTCCTCTTTCTTTCCATCTCTTGATCCTGCATGTATCTGATATTTTGCATATCCATGACCTCGCTTTTGCAGCATAGCACCCAGACAGAAGCTGGGAGAGGGTTAACTTGCTATGGAGGAAGTGGACCTATTCCCACCCTCAAAGGCTGTACTAATTGTTATCAGGACAAAGCAGCTCTCAACTGGGTGCAAAAGGCAAGTGTCCTGGGGACTTACTGCCACTTCTAAGCCTCAAGTAAGTGCCCTAGGAAAGAAACTGTCTTCTTAACGCTGTGAAGTCTTCAGGTAAGATGTTATTTTTGTTGCTGTAATTCAAGAGGGCCTGTCAGGGTTGTAATGGCTGGTGGCTGTCTGGATTTCATTCCCCTGCGGTGTTGTCAACCTTTGCAGGTTTAAAGTGAGGCTTGAGATATATAGTATCTGTCAGAAGTCAGTGTAAGACTTTTGATGGTGGTTTTTTTTTTCCTTTCAGTGCTTTCTTTTTATTTTGTTTTTAAACAAATCTTACTTCATCAGTCAGAAAGGCTACATAAAACTTGAATATGTGCCCCCTGAGGAGTTAAACACTAGAAAGCACAAGGCTTGGTTTTGCCTTTGGAAAACAGGGAGGAAGGCAATGTGACTTCAGTGGCAGTAGATTCAGACTCATTACTTTGGGGTGCTGATCTCTAATTTTATTTCTTTTAAAATGCTTCAGGTAGGTGAAAATGGTCTACCAATTAAAAGAGTAGGTCCAGGGCTTGCTTGCTTTTTTTGCCTGTTGCTTCCTCTGTATCCTCTGCCTTGCCTTCCTCAGACTTGCAAATCCTCACAGATACTGAAATGAAACCAACACTGCCATAGACAGATCAGGTAGGTGATTGCAGAGATAATTTCTGCCCATCTGTCAGGATACTGCTGAACTGTTCTGTGTCCAATTTATTGCTTTAAAAATAAACAAATTATTATCTCTTGGACTGCACTCTGATGAAAGCTTGGAAGGGAAAACCAGCAAGAAGAAAAAGTGTTCTAGATGAGTGGAGGTGCTGAGTGGAGTTGGTACAAAAGAGGAAGAGGCTAACAGAGAGGAGGAGGCATGCTGAGGTACATGTTGCCAGTCTGTGGAGAAGCAGCAGAGGACAAGGACAAGGACAAGCACAGATGCAAAAGGAGGACTGGGAACAGCCTGAGCCTGTCAGTGCTTTGCTCCATCTAGCTGGGACGCACGCTCCGGAGGCAAGGATTTGACAGTCCAGACCTATCTTAAATGCAGAGAAGGCTTGGCCCAGTAGTTACCCATGCTGTCAATTGAAACATTAGTCCCCTCTCCCTGGAGAGAAAACAGCTGACTGAATTTTATTCAGTTGTCTTCAACATTGCTCCTGACAAGAGGTATCCTCCAGCCAGCTGCCTGCAGCCTTAACAGGGGTATCTGTGAATTAACTGTCCAGCCACGGCAATTCCTGTTCTGTGATGAACTTTAAGAGAGGCTTGTGCCAAACCTCCTGGCTAGCACAAGCTGTCTAGTCAGCTCAGGGGTTAGCTCTACCTTTCTGGCTTCTTAGAAAGTTGGACAGTGCTACAAAGGGGCCCCCTGACTCATGCTGGTCTTTACAGCCATGGACCCCAGGGAGCTAAGCTTCTTTTCTCTTAAAAAACAGACGTTGGAGAGGGAACAAAAGTTAAGCTGCAAAAGTGAAAAGTCTCTGTAACTACCTAGCTTGCACATCACGGGGCTAAAGGAGAGGAAACTTTTCCAAAATTGCTTCAGTGCTGTACCTTTCCTTTGAACAAGAGCCTGAGGCTTTACGTTCAGTCAGTGTTGCCCACCCGAAGCATCAGTGCCTGCTAGTTTAGCACTGATGATGGCTGTCTGGAAATAGAGATGCCTGTCTGCTGAGAGCTCTATTTAGGTAAACAACTCTTACCTCTTTTTCTTCTCCTGTACTCCCACAAAAGCAAACCCCCAACTCAGACAGCACATGGAAAACGGTGGTGCTCCCTGCTCTCCAGCAGTCAGCTTTAATTAAAACAATATCCTGTGTGGCCTGTTCCCAAAGATAAAGAGCAGCTCTGTGTTTTTCTGCATGAATGATTTCAGACTACAAGAAATGCCAAAACAAGACAGAATGAAAATTACTCTCATTAAGGGTACACAGCACGTGCTTCTCCCTGCCATGCTGCGACACCCCTGCATCCCACCGTGAGTGCTGCCCTGGTCAGCTGTGTGGGATTGCTGCCATCGTCCCAAACTGCACATCACTGGCTTTCCCAACTGCCAGGACTTACCAACCCCTGCAGTCTGGTGCTGGAGCCCTACTGGCCTGCATGTGCAGTACCCTCACCCTCGGCCCAAGAGCACAGCAAGTCCTTAGAAATCTGACAACACTCAAAGGTGATCCCTCAAGCGATGTTCTGTCAGTGAATAAACAGTCCAATGCACACAGCCTTTCTGCTTTCTCTTTCAAACTTCACTTTTTGAAGAAAAACTAAAGGTTTTGAACAGAAGTCGTTGTTTGTAGTCCTGGATATCTCAGCTTTCCTGGAGTCTTTTGCCACTTGTCTCTATTTTGCCTTTTATCGGATAGATGCCAAGAGAACAGATGGAGTCACAGAAAATTATGGCCTAGTAGGGGAAGATTAAAGGCAGAAGGAGTCAAAGGAGAACTGAATTCATCTCCGATTAAGTTTCACTGGCTGTTATCTTTCCCAAGAAGAGTACTGAAGAACCACAAACAGCATCTATTCAGCAATGCTGAATTTATGAAAGGCCAGTTGCACAGCCTTCTGACTCTCCCAAAATTAATGTTACCTCTCTCTACTAAAGGAGCTGTGACACAACCCAGCTAAGGTCAGCTGCAGACCTTACTCCTTCTATCATCTCCCTTCCGTGATAGATCTATTTTTCACTCCATTCAACCTGGAACTGAGAGTTGAAGTGAGATCTCAAAGAGGCAGCGTTTCCAAAAGTGTACCTTCTAGCACAGCAGCTGTTTCTCCCCTGGTTCTTCACCCCTCAGTCCAAAATACCCCCACTAAAACTTTACAGCTGTCTTAATTGCTCATCTCAGTTTCAGGTCATTAGACTGGCAGTTGAATATGGGCAGAGTTTATATTGTAAGGAAGCCATACATGATTAAAAATAAATTCAAGGTAATTTCTGTAATTTAAGTTCTTTAACTCCTTGTAAGTCTGATGCTCTCTTCATTGTTATGGGATAGTGTTGGCAGCAAGAATGTGACAAGATTCAGAGAGGAATTCAGAGTGCCCATTACATCATCGAGATCAAGCATTTTCATAACTTATTTCAGAACAGTGCCTGTCTAGCTCTGCCTGTAACCCTTAGATATCTAATTAATTGTATGAAAAAAATGAAGAAGTGTCTAGATGATGTTTAGATGCCAGCACTTATCTCTTACCTAACAAAAGCAAATTGCTGAAGAAACCTCATGGCAGTGGCAACATGATGGATGAAAGTACAACATACACAGACATGCCCAGCCTTGCCAGGATGCATGGTAGATCTTCTTCCAGTCCACTTGAGCCCTATCATTATACAGGTCTTCCTTTAGCATTCACAAAGCTGTTCTTCCTTCTTCCCTCCACCTCCCAAAGTCATGCTAGCAGGGATGAAGAGGGGAAAACTTCCCAGAAGCATCTATTCTCTCTGCTTGCCTGCCAAAAATGAAAAATCAAATACATTTTAGTCTGGAACCTGGCTTGCCTTGAACATCTCATGAGTGTTGGAGAGAATGTCTTCTTCCCAGATGTTTCTCTATAAATTTGATTATCGAAAGATCAATGCTCATCCTCTAAAACCCACTTAGCACCTGCTTAATCATCATCTTGTTTGTTGGTACAAATTCCTTTCAAGTCATACATCCTTTGTATAGCATTACTATAAATTCCTTTTTTTAGTGCTAGGAGATGGGATGAAGATGGGATTCCCAATGACAGAATATTTACATTTTTTCACCAGAATATGTTGATTTTAGAGACCCTATAAAATATCTTAAAACAAATTGCCCTTGCTAGTATAAACTACCATATGCACACACTACTGTTTGGAAAGTGAAGACCCAGTGTGACACACTGACGCAAATGTGTGTCTTTGAGCTGCTGTGGGTTCTTCAGAACAGCTTGGAAGGATAAGCACAAGGCACCGTGCTGGGGAAATGGAATTTCCTGTGTTGGAGGAAGAAGATCTGAGCCAATGCTGCTGTGATCTGATCTTTTTTTGGTTAACTCGTTGGGTGACTATAACAGATATGTCAAATGTGCCATTCATTTATCACCATCTGCTTCTGGGGATGGAGATATTAATGCCTTATCTTCCTGAACAGTTGGTTTCTCAGCTCACTTTAGTCCATATAAGTGGCAGGCATTTCTCCTGTACATCTTCACTCTCACCTTGAAGAAATTCTTGGGGGAAGTGTGGGCATGACTGGCAGATGAGTGAATGGATTCTGGAAACAAATAGTGGTGTTTTGCACCGATTTCAGTACAAAGAACATGACCAGTAGAAAAATATGTACTAAAGAGGGTCTAAGCATGTAGTGGTAGACTGTCCTTAATGTAAGGTGGCATTCTTGGGCTCAAGGTCAGAGCCAGCAATGTGTCTAGGAACTGGTGAAAATGAACCTCTTGTGTTCTGGCTCATCAGGATCTGCTCCTCCGCCATGGACCTAGACACTGTTTTCTCTTGGTGACAGGCTACTTGGCAGAAAGATGTCACCTGTGGACTCACTGTGTTCAGGGAAAATTGGTGCTAACAAGTCCGTTTTTTACCCAGAAACACCTGAAGGAAATCTCATCCATTTGTTAATGCTACCAGGAGTGCCCAGGCTGCCAGATTTTTCCTTTGTACTAGAAATGGGCAAGAGTGGAAGAAGGAATGGAATGCACCCAGGAATCAACTGAAGGGGGCAAGTCTATATTGGTTTCTGGGTCCAGTCTGACAGATTTCTCCTTGTGACAGCCAAAAGCAAAGTCTGGGGCTGGTTTTTGGACTCCCTTCCAGCACTACCCATGCTAAGTGGGACACTGCTTCGTGCAGTTTCGTGGCTCTTGGTGCTTCAGCTACAATGGGATGAAATAACTTCCTGAAGGTGAACTTACTCTCAGTTAGCTGTGGAGTAACTCTATTATAACCAGAGACAGTTTACATGACAGAAATTGTCCACAGGAGGAAAGCTGAGATCAAGTATCTACTGTACAAAGAAAGATATATCCTTAAATTAGTAAACATAGTGTATTGCATACACATGCAGTGTCTTCCTAAAAGGCAGCAGTCTGAAGGGATTTGGAAATAGTACTCAACTTGGATGGAACAAAACATTCCAATGTGGGACATGTGGATGGCCTGGGAGAAGCCAGCATTGCCAAAAGCTCTCTGTAGAGAGATACTTGCTATGTTGGTGTCTCTCATAGAATTACTAGGTGATGAAATACTCTTTGGGTTTATGGGAGTACTTCTTATGCTCTCCTATGGGCCCAGTGGAAGTGATTCACTCAGAAGCTCCTCTTCTTGCTATTAATTTCTTTCCTAAGGCACATAAGGAACCGGGATGAGGGAGATGATTGTACTTGCTAATCAATTTTCAGAAAGAAACTTCCTGGGTGGGAGACAGTTTGTCATTAGCTGCTAGAGGGGTTGGGGTCTTGCCTCTCCTGAAATATATTTGAATCACATGTCAGTTGGGAGTCCATTTAAGCTGGACTTCTCTCCTCCAGAGGAGCATCAGCCACATAGAGCATGGCTGTCTGCTGATTGGACTGAGGCTTTGTAAGCACTAAGAGCAAGGAGGCAAAGTGGCCACAATGCGAGGAGACACTGCGTGTTGGACTATGCAAGAGTCCAGTGTGCACCATCAGCCTTGTTTAGATCCTCTGTCAGTGCTGGAAACAGCTGATGACTTACTGTGCTAGACAAGTCACAACATCATTAGCTTTGATGTGCTAACAGGCCAAGTAGTGTCACTCAGGAAAAACACCTACTGTATAAAAGAGCAATCTGATGTCCTAAGTGTATGTGCACATCTAATCATGTGCAGGGGATCCTCTAGTGACACATACAACACTCACTGGCAGTGAGCAGAGGTTTAATAAGTTCCAGCCAAAACTATACCTCAGATATCACAACTAGGAAGCTGCTATGTAAATCCAAAGCATGTGTGAGGGGGAGTTTGTGTAAGTTCCTGAAATAATTTCAGTTAAGTAATTACCATAAACAGAAGCTGTATCAATTAATTACTTAATGGAAAGATGGTATATTAATACAAAACTATTTTTCCAAGATAATGTGTGACCTTTCCAAGGCAGTATCCCTCTCTTCCAACTATCTTCAATATTATCATTTCTTTTAAAGGTTATATACGTAATGGAATAATTACATGTCTGCAAATGCATGCTGATAGTGACCTTCTGCAGCTTTGAAACATCTTCCCATACCTCTTCGGTTTTGTACTATGCAAAGGCCCCTTTTTCTTTGTTCAAATAATAGATCTGTAACGACATAAAATGGAAATAGCTGGCAAAAGCTCACTTTTAATTACACTGATAAGCATTCTCTAAATTCCCTCCAGTACTTCATATAATAATTATAGTTTGTCAGACTAATACTAATGAGGATGTGGTCCTCCTAAAGGGATCCAGAACTCTTCCTGAATGCTCTGCTAGCACAGCAAACACCTTTTTTTCTTATTATCTATTTTGGGCCAGTAGGTATAAAAACTATAAAAAAGCAAAGGCTTGTGTTAGTAAAATTGGCAACCCCTTTTCTAGTTACTGGGACTGTGAGATATAAACAGAATTTAGGTCTCTTCCTCAGTCAGAATAAATTATTTTTACTTTTTGAATAAGTGTCAGAATTAGACTCAGTAAAAGGATTTTATGACCGAGTATTAGATCTAGTTTTAATCACACTGACACTTCTTACTGGCTTCTCACCCATGTGACTCATGTTTAACCCCTTAGTACAGGAAGAAAGCCCTGGAATTTTCCAGAGGCTAAAATCCAAGTGTCCATCAGCACTGGAGAATGACACAAAGCTACATGAAGGATTGCTGTTCAGTAATTCAGAATCCCATAAACATGCAAATCAGCTGTATACACAGAAATGGCTCAGCTCTGAGCTCATGTACCTTGGCAACTGTGGGCTGCAGACCTGTCCCTGCATGGCAGTGCATGGCCAGATGTGCTCCCTGTTCCACTGCAGTCCTGGGCACTTGCAGGCAGCTCTGTACTCAATGCTGAATACCAGCACAGCACCACAGGGAATTCCACCAGCCACTAAAGACAAGCTTAAAAGCTCGTTACTACCACATCAGGCTGATGCACTAAATTGTGGTTTTATGCTGCATACTCAGCAAAGATTACCAACACTGTTTGTGGGATAAGTCCTGCTGCCTTGTACTGAGCTGCTCTGGCTCTGCTGTTGGGGCTTGACACAAAACTGAAACACAAGGAGTGCAATTGAATTCAGAGAGGGAGACCATGGCTTGTCTTGCAGAGGGGCTGCTTCAGGCCCCTCTGTGGAAAACCAGTTACCACCACACCTCCAGGTATCTGGGGCTGCTGCATCAATGACACCCACAACTGAAAGTGGAGTGGTTTCCCAACAGGGAAGGACCACAAGGAGAATTAGGAATGCAGGATTGGCTGTAGGCTGCTCGGTGGCACACACAAAACTAACTTTTGCTGTTCCCTGATGCTTCAGAGCTGAGCTGCTTCTGCTGTGGGAAAGAGAGCAGAGCAAAAGTGCAGGACCAGTTGCAGAGCTGACTAATGCCTCAAGGGATAGATAGCAATAGTCACCACTGTTCTAGGGGAAATTTAATTTCCCCATTTCCCTTCCACACACATCCATGTGCTTCCACCAGGGCCCTGACATATGGAAAGCAGGCAGTGTTCAAGGCTGCTTGTGGACACAGCAGCTGGCTGACACCAAGAGCAGCTGAATTTGCATATCTAATTGCCTGGGAAGGAAAGTACCATTTGGCACCAATGCAAAGGGAGAGGGGATGCAACTTGAATGCTCAGCACATGACCATCACAGATATTTGTTATTCAGTTAAGAAGAGATTTCACAAGTTTTTTGAAGCTTCATAAACTTCTGACCTTGCCAAAGTTGCAGAAGAACAGGTGGAATTAATGAGGTAGTCTAAGATTTGGAAAATCTATGAAAGTTGTTCCTTTTCCCCATCTTAATTGTTCAATAATTTCTGAGATTTATAACTAGTTGAATACACAATGTACTGTCAAGTCAATTTATCAAGAGAATGACAGTTTAGGTTAGTCTTAGTCCCAGGAGTTGGATTATTTTATAGTCTCTCTCTGATGCAGCAGCACTGAGAAAAAAAATCACCACAAAAATGGAGAAGCCATCCCTTCTTAACCTGATGCCTTGTATACACTAATTGCTAATCCATGCCCCCTATCAGAACTGAGATACAAATGTCAGCTAACACCTTGCCAAAAGAGCAGTGCTTCAGTCAGTGATGACAGTAGGGACCTACATAGCCTGTACCTGCAACCTCTGTACAGCTCATCTGGAATTGATTCAGCTACTAATGCCTGTCTTTACTCCTGGATCTCTCTGTAGGGCATTATTCCAGCTAGCTTATGCCTTTTGGGGATTCTTAACTTGCTAAAGCAGCTGACTTACAAAACCAGTACTGTTCTCTACTTAACAAAGTTTTGAGCTTCCCATCATGTCCTAGGGTCCTTCATTTTCTTTACTGTATTTGGAGAAAATATACATATAATGTGTGGTTATGGAAACATAAACATAAGAGATTTCTCTGTATTACAGGAGCCTGATTTCTCCAGAGGTATTTCAGGAGAGTTTCACAATTACTAGAAATCAGAGTGAGAAGCTGTGGGATTATGTTTCTGCTCCAGAAACAAGATGGCTGATGCAGACCCTCTGAACTCTGTGGTTCTTACAGCTGGGCAATCTCCTCTAACAACTGAGATTAAACAAGTTTGCTTCAGCACCCCTGTGCCAACAGGGCTGTAGCATAAGCTGACTTCATGAGGCTCAGCATAAGCTGGCAGTGCTATTTGTGCTTTCACACTTCAGCTGTGGAGCTACATCAGGGTTGGTTCCAGACCCCACATGCTGGGACATGACAATACTTCCCATCGTGGGAAGAGGTGACAGCAGTGGCAGGATCTGCATCTGTGGTTACTTTAGCACTAGGAGCAGTTGAAATCTTGATTCTTGTGGTGAATACATTCTGCCTAGACTCTAGTTTAGCCTTGGAAGTTGTGTGGTGGGGGAAATTCCACTTTTGGCAGCAGCTGTTCTTTACAAAAAGTGTATAGTGCATGAAGAGATCCCAGAGCTGCAGAAAAGGAGTTGTGAAGAGAAAATGAAGCTTCTTACATGAAAAACAACCTTATAAAAATAAGTTTTTAATAAAAAATAAACTTCTTGGCTACCTGGGCACACTGCTGGCTCATGTTCAGGTGGCTGTCAACCAGCACCCCCAGGTCCTTTTCCACTGGGCAGCTATCCAGATGCTCTTCCCCCAGCCTGTAGCCTTGCAAGGGGTTGTGAAACAACTGCAGGACCCAGAATTTGCCCTTGTTGCACCTTGTACCATCGGCTTGGCTCATTGATCCAGCCTGTCCAGATGCCTCTGCAGAGCCTTCCTACCCTCCATTAGATCAACACTCTTGCCCAGCTTGGTGTCATCAGGCTTTGCACCTTTGTGCAGAACAATTGCATTCTCCCACTCTTATATGCATGTTGAAGACGACCATCTCTTTTTGTTTTCCAAGCGATTTACCAGAATAACTGGAATACATAAGACATTTCAGACTCTGTTTCTATATCCTCAGTTACCAGGCACTTTAATTCCTGTATCTCTAGGAACAACCACTGCTTTAACAATTTTATTTTTATGTTCCATTTGTCTCTACACTACACAGTCCTAAGACAGTGAAGATCATATTGAGAGATTTGACCCAGCACGGACAAGGCTCAGTAGAAGAGTATCTTGGGATGTTCCAGCAGGATGTTATTTTGGAAACTGCAAGGTCTTAGAATAGCAGTATTTTTCCTTGCCAAAGCAGTGCTCTTGAAATAACTTAAGTGGAAGAGTCTGTCTTTCTCATTAGGTCTTATGATAACAGGACTTGGATTCTATTCCCACATTCACTTCCAGTCACCCATTCTTAGTTGGATGGAGACAGAATTTCCATCTTGTAAAACAGGTTGCATTACAGATTGGAGTCTCATGGTTAAGCTGCACTTGAATGGACCAGGCTTTTTTTAGCATTTATTGAGATTTCATAGTGATTTCTGCCATAGGACAGCTCAAATCTCTTTTCAAAACAGTGTTCAATTGTATAAAAGGCATCAACAGACAAAAAAATGAGGGGTTTTTTGCCACTTCAGCCATGGGATGTTGGCCATGACGCCACTGCATATTTCAGGTAACATGGTTAAGGTGCTGTCTGGAGCAATTAGCTTTCATTGTTTACACAGATGAAAATGCCTCACTGGTTTGTGTGTTTTCAAGACACAAAGCTATTTAAAAAATATTCAGTAGTCAACCTCAGGGTGATTTTTTGTTACAGTGGAATTAAAGTACTAAGGGGAGATTGAATTTTATAGAGAACAATCATCTAAAAAGACATTTAAAGCAAAATACAACCTAACTCTAAATTTATTGGTATCAATGGCATTTCCATAGCCTATACATGGATGGATCTGGTTCAGAGACTTGTAGCTCCTATATAAAAAACAAGTTTAATGGGAATGTCAGCCCTTGATAAGCAGGATTCTGTTCTTATACAATAGCTAGGCAAATGACAAGAATTTTATAATTTGTTTTTCTTCACTCTGTAGCTGTGTGAATAAAGTGAAAATAAAATAATGATATATTCAGTGAACTTTGAGATATTTCTTACTCTAGAATCAGTTTGTGCAGCTCCACTGGAGAACTGCATATGTGCCATGGCAACGATTCCGTGCAATCCCCTTATCAACAGTTCTGAGACAGGATCAGAGATTCTAGCAAAGGTTAACCATATTGGAAGTTATCCCATAAATAAACAAAGGCAAAAATACATATGTGAGGAGATTCCACATAAGCAAAAAGACTGGAAGGATTCCAGAAGATCGAAAGGTTTCCAATGATGCACGGGGAGACCTCTGTGTAGAGTCTGAGGTACAGAATACAAGGGAGGAGTTTGGAGGCCTCTGTGGAATTCTTAACCTTTTCAGATGAAACATATAATAACTTCCATCAATATGCTAGCCAGAAAAGGGTAAATAAAGCTTGTAATGTCTTTGACCACCTACTTGCTTGTGTAGGCATCAATTCTACATCTAATCATCCTTTGTCCTTTAAGTTTTCTCAAGGTAGAACGGGTGTGATTGAAATAGAATGTACCCTGGCTGGCTATACACAACCCTTTAACATCACACTCCTGAATGCCAAACCCTCATCTTACTAAACTGTTAGCACTTCTGTACAGTGAGAAGGACAGAGAATAACCTACAACTGTGATAAGGCACCACAAGAATACTGTTTCCAAACTTTTTAATGTTTCCCAGCACATACAAAAGACACAGCTGTCCAAGAGCAAGGGTTGAAATGGCATCTGATTGTTATTCATCTGGGATATCCTTCAACTCCCACTAAAACACTATTTCCACTGAGTTTGTATATAATCTGATTTCAAGTCCCATGCAGGGAATCCTAGCCAATTCAGCTCTTAAGGGTTGTCCTGACTCAAATGCAACTATCTGCATTCAAATGAAGGCTCTTCCTACTTACGAACAGATCTCTTCTTCTGTCTGCAGCATAAGAAATGCCATTTATTGCCATTTCAAGTGGGAGAATCAGTAAACAATATGGCTCCTCTCACAGCAACCTTCCCTAGCAATGCCTGTTTGTCCTCCCTGTCTTCAATCTCTTTACATTTGTAACTAAACATTTTCAAATGGGAATATTTTACTGTGGGTGGCAGAATCAACAGCCTAATCTTAAGAGCCCCTAATGATTCCATCTTGAACACTTCTTGAACATGGGTTTAGAGAGAGATTATGGGTGCAAGGCATACAGTTCTGAAAAAACATGGCTCACATATAACCTACAATATATAATCCAGCACAAGCCACCAAAATACTGAAGTAACATTAAGTGAGGTGTGAACTGTCCCATTTAGTGTGTATAGAGTCTGTGTGCTATTATTACAAGGTTCTGCATGACCTACTGTGGTGTCCCACTAAGCTGATGCTGAGAGCAGGCACAGCTTGCAGCAGAGGGAGGTGCATACTTCAATTTTAGGGAAAAAGAAGCAGTAGTTCTTAGTTGCCTCACTTCCTCACTGAGATCAGTGAACCTCTTGTGGTAGTAGGAACATTATTTAGAAATGTCTGGAAAGACCTTTGATCCTTAGGCTGAAGACACTTTGAAAGAGTGAAGTAGTGGTGGATGCAAGAACACTGCCCTGTGCTCCTGCAGTACATACCTTTGGGTGAGGGGTGATGATGATTTGTTGAGGCACTCTAAGGAAGCATGAACTACTATGGCCTGTGCTGTGCTTGTTTTCTGAGGTAAACAGGAAATCTCAGACCTTGGTAATGTCAACTCTGAACTTCTCAGCAGGGTTAAATTCCATTTGAAAGGAAAAGAGCAGCAGGAATGATCTCTATGTTTAGTTATCTCATGTCTTGTCTTACATCATCCTCTCACGAGTGTGCCAGAAGGCCAAAAGAAGACTCTGATTGTCATATAAATGACCTGCACAACAGGCTTTCCCAACTGTTGATATGGTATGTGGAAGACAGAGTGCACTGTGTTCCTCTTCTGCCTAATTCTGAGTGACTGGTGAGGAGAACCTTTGTTCTAAATCTGTGGGAACTTGAACCTATGCCTCTCTTTCTTCCCAAATGAGCTCTGAAGCCAAAGAACTTTCCTGCAAAAATGCTAAGCTGGATCTGAATTTCAGCCTCCAAATTAGTTTCTTGATATTCTCACTGGCAAATTGTGCCATTACATTTGGAATGTCATACACATCTACAGATCAAAATATATTTAGATAACAAAAATTTTATCAGTCTTTGCCAGAGACTAGCAGAACACCTCTCTGGTTTTGTTGTCTTTGAGGTTTCCCTCTTTGAGGCAAGTCTTGCCTCTTTTTAGGGTCCATCTTCCACCTGCTGAGATAGGAAGTTGTTTTGACACCCATATGTCTTGCTTTGAGCTGCTGGAAGAACACAAACGTGGGTAAGAAATTTAAAACTGTCATTCTGAGAGCTCTCTCACCAAACAGAGTTTATAACTCAAACTGCTCCACCTAAACTGACTCAAAGAGAAAATGGAGTTGTTAAGCATAATATGTGTTTCTCTCCATCTGAGGCTCTCAAGTTCCAAATCTCAGTGCTGGCTTTGGGGCAGCATTAGGAATGTTCTGGTATTGCTGCCTACTTAGCCTTTCTCTAACTTTTGAAGTTGTGGCACCTTGTAGTGTGCCTAAATTAAAATATATACTTTCATTAAAATAATACGTTGAATTCAGCTTCAAAAGTTGTCTCAGAAACTGTCTCCCCTTTGTGACAATGCACAGTCCCACTCACTTCTTTGCTCCACAAAGTGCTGTCAAACATGTCCAGTCATCCAGCGCTCACTGCAGCAAAGCTGTTCTATTGTTCAAAAGCAGCGTTCTCAAAGCCCTTCACGAACGCCACGGGCAGACACCTCCTGCTACCCCCTGCAAGGGACATGAGTAACACTCAGCTAGTCCCACAGAGCGAGGCTGAAGTCAAACGAGGCAGTACAATGTGCCCGCTGTCACACAGTAAGCTTGTGTGTACCATGAAGCTCCTACCATTCTAACACCTTAGTCCTGGTTTCTAAGCAATAGCCCGAGCTTCCTCTCCATTCAGCAGCTCAAACTGCTGCAAAGGAGTAAGTGGGCACTTAACACCATATTGAACTGGAGCAAAAAGAATTAATTTCACAGGAGGGAAAGAAAGCAGCACAAAGAATTCAACAAGTTGAGGGGTGAAGAGCTTGTGTATCGATTAAAAGACAGAAACAATCCACACAACTGCTAAAGATTTGACAACTCTTGTTGCCATCAAATCCAGCCCTCTCATACTCCTTCCTCTGCCATGACCTCACCGAGCAAAAACCTTCTTTGCATGAGGCAGAAACTTTCTAAATAACAGAGTGCAAGTCGTTTCTGCCCAGTGGCTCACCTGGCCAGGTGCTCTCCTAAGGGTCTCCCTAAAGTAAGTTCCTTTACTGGATAGCAGCCACAGGAAACAGAACTGGGCACCTCTCCTTCAGAAAAATGACATCTGAATCCTGATACTCTACCATATAACCCAAACTCTGGTCCCAGAAGAGTATGTCTGTCTCAGAAGCATTATGCCGTGTCTGTCTGAATTAAGTACTACTCTTGCTCTGACAGGGCTGCAGATGCTGTTTAACCTGTCACTGGAATAGCAAATGAGCTCACATTAAAAGGCCTTGAACCTGAGCAGTGTAAACCTGCTCCTTACAGGCTGAGCAAACCAAGCCATTCATTACAAGTAGCAAAGGTGACACAAAGTGAACTGGAATGAAATGGTTCACATCCCTGATAACCCACAGGAACAGGAATGAAGCTGACCTGCAGTGCTCAGCAGTTACTCTTAAGCCAGATTTACAGGTATTTTAGCCAGTCTGCTCCTTTCCAGATGAGAACATAGAACCTCAGTAAGACAGTGAGACTCTCTAGTTATTCCACAGCACACCGAATAAGCAATACCTTTCTGCTGAAATCACCACTGGAGCTCATCAAAGTCTTGCAGCAGCATAAAAATGGGCACAGCAGCACAAAAACGGGCACAGCAACACATGGCTAAACACCTGTTTCTATGCTGAAAATAGAGAAATGGAGCCCTCAATGTCTTCTTATGGAGAAAGAACCTTTTCCCGATTGAGCTAAAAGAAGATCTCTCTGAGAATGCGTAGGTGTCATTAGGATTACTTCCTTCAATCTCCAGGTTTACTTAAACCAAATTCTTCATCTCTCCTACTACACTGCAAAAAGCAGATGGCACATATGCTCAAAGAAAACTAGAGATAAAGGGTATGTCTAGAACTTGGGTCTATTTCATGGGATCATTAAAAATATTCACTTTCCCAAGGCGCACATTGATTTACTTGAGTCCTCACACCTTCCCTGTTTCCATTTAGGCAGAAAGTATATCAAGAGGTGGGAAGTGCAGCATAAGCAAGATACTTAACTTGTCTTGATATAATAAAATGATCAGGCTGAAAAGTTGCAACATTCCCTAACAGGCAACACTAAATCTGTTTTACTAACTGATTGTCATTAATAGCTACTGCAAGCAAAGGGAAAAATAAAATGGAGAGCCAGCAAAATGGAAACCTCAGTCAGCCTCCAGGAACAAGTACCAACAAACTTCCATATAAGCATTTGAGACATTCTCTCTTTATCAAACAACACAGACCAACAAGATACAGCCATCACATGATGGGGTTTATCCTCTTCTGTAATTGATCCTAAAACATATTCCTTTACATGGAACTTGAAGTATGAGGAAAGAACATGAAAGCAAAGGGCCATACCACGCACACACAATGGAAAGCAGCCTTTCCCCCTCTTCCACGTTGTTCTAGCACTGTGCCTTGCCTTTGGTTTTAGGTTTGAGAAGGGGTTAGCTTTTGCAGATTCCCACAGGTGGGAATTCTTCCACTGAGCCTGCCAGTAGGAAGGCCACCTTGCTATAACTGTGCTTGCTCATATGGAATAGCCAGGAATTTTCATTCCATTGCAATTTATGTCATCAGTCCTGAGCATCACATTCATGCTGTTTAAGCTCCCTCCTCCTGCAGACTAATCTTGCTGCTTGGCATCAATGAAGAGCTTTCAGAGTTGAGGAGTACTGGCACACTTGAATATTCAGCTAATCCTCTTTCAAAAGGCATTGTTGCTATTCTTGGAATAATGAGTAGGAAGTTTCCTTGCTCTGTTAATGGATCCAATTAGAGGCAAAATTGCAGAGTTGTTTTCTGACAGCTTGCTCCAAAGATGCCATGACCCATATCACTTCTGGTTGAAGCAAAAGAAGTCAAAGCATTCAAGTTTTTGACTGAATGACAATTCATTAAACAACAACTTAGTCAAAAATTCTAGAATCCAGACATTCTCCTGACAAGAAGTGCTTTTTTGGCCCA
This sequence comes from Hafferia zeledoni, assembly GCA_035583235.1. Taxonomy (NCBI): domain Eukaryota; kingdom Metazoa; phylum Chordata; class Aves; order Passeriformes; family Thamnophilidae; genus Hafferia; species Hafferia zeledoni. The sequence continues at coordinate 66,227,258 of JAWWEV010000043.1, read as the reverse complement.
GAAGAAACACTAAGAGGTTTTTAAATGTTGGTTAACTTTTTTTAATGACCTTCCAATGGCAAATCTAGGAACAAAAAACAGTTTGCTGATTCCAAAGCATCACACTCTAATGAAAGATACAGGTTCTCATGAGACTTCATCACATATTGAAAATGTGTGGGTGGTTTCTTAGCCAGTTCTAGTGTTCATAAATATTCTCAAATGATGCCAGAGGGAGATTACAAGAGCTCCTTATGCTTGTGCTCAGTGGAAAAGGATTCTGAATTCTAACTTAGCTTCTTGGAGACTAGCCACTAGATGCTGTTACTCTGGTAGCACAATCCCATCATCATGGACTGAGCACATTGTTTTCTCCCTCACTGAGCAGCATGACCCATCTTGACTTAGGGTGGCTGAACTTCATCTGAGAACGAAGTTGACTTCCATGTAAAAGGGTGTTAGTACAGTTCATAACTACCCGTGAAGAACAACACTCACCTCCTCTCCCTCACCCACCCCATTCTGATGTCTGATGTATTCCATGCCATAGCCATGGAAAAGACATTGATTGCAGTGCTCTTCATGGTCTTTTTCATGCAGTGGTGGTGACCATGGATACAGATGTGACTGCATTCATATTGGGGAGGGGGAAATGTTAGAAACCTGATTGCTGTAGAAGATGTGAAAGAGATAAAAAGTAATGTCTGTTTGCTAAAGTTATATGTCTTGAGTCCTCAACCTGTGTGAGTGGCATAGCTGGGCAAAGACGACTGTGAAATTACCTTGCCCTCTGTGGCACTACTGATATGTTTTGTAAAATTAAGGTAGAGCAGCTGTTTGGAATAAGAACAATAGGCAATTTAAAAAATACTACCATTAATCCTCAAAGTGCTTTATAAGGCAGGTAGTGAGGAGAGATAAAGAGGGGGAGGGTCACTGATGTTTAGCCATCTCTTAGGTGGGATCTGGCAGTCAGGGTTCTGCAGAGCTGTGTGTGGAGGAGCTTTGAGCCACGGATATCTAAACACTTCCCCTTGCAAAATACACTGGAAGATCATTTAAGGATTTAAGTCATCCTGGGAGGATCGAACTGCTCTTTTTCTGTGAGTGTTAATGGAAACCAAGCACCTGAAATGTCCTGGTGACTTTGGAAGACTTAGCCTTTTAAAGTCAGTCGGAGCAGATGGGAACACTGCTGTTCGCATTCCAAATCTGAGATGTGCTGCTGCACCGTGAGCTCCTGAGAACCCAGTTTCTTTGCTTTTGAACTGAACTCCCTCTGAAAATAAATGCTCAGATCAGTAAGCCATTTTGGATAGGAAGTAGGAGCTGCCCTGCTTGACTGCTGATTCCAGGTAAGCTAAGGATCCTGCACATGACTGCAGCATGGTCTTGGAAGCCAATGTTCCTTGAAAGATGTCTGGTTTCCTTCAGATTATTTTGCTGTCCTAAAGCAACTGTACAGGCTGGATTACATGATCTCAAAAAAAAGTATGTCATTCTACTGCTTTTAGACCACCCATAAGCTTCTGTGTGATTCTTTGTGCCTTTGCACTAGTCTTCCTGCACTTCTGAGTAAATTGTTGTAGTTGATTGGATTACAAAAAGGGAAATTACCCTTTCATTTATGTTTGACAGCTTACTTTCCTTTCACCAGTAGAAACTGAAGCATGAGGAGCCTTTATATAAGAAAAAAATGTGAGAACGGGCACAAATCTGAGCTCATCTAGTTGAAGACTGGCAGTTAGGAATGTTTTAAGAATAAGACTGGACATTACTTGTGTCATGTATTCTTGACACCTGCAAAGGTAAACTTTTCTCCTTTAAAAAAACCTGGAGTGAGATCCTTGTGTTTGGAGTGGCAAAATTCTTAGCAAGGTGATATTCAGGGTGACTCCAAAGCAGACAGACTGTGACAAGTTTTCACTGCAGTTGCTAGAACTTCTTCACCAAGTTGAAAAGGTCTGTTTAGCAACAGGCAGTGGCCCACAGGTGAAGCTTCCTTGGCTGTTATGAACTACGCAAGTCTTTCTAGGCACGCAGCTGGATGGAACACTTCCAAAAAGAACTGCAGGGGGTGCTGCAGTAAGTGGTAGCCTTCCTTCTGTAAGATTCAGCACCCCTAGTGAGGTGGAATGCTGAAGTCACTGGAACTCCTAGAAAGACTAAATGGATTTTCATTGTCATTATTGTTGTTCCATGCTCACATGTCCAAACTTGGAGTCTTCTGTCAAACTCCACTTGGTTAGCAAAAATCCCTGGGGCCCCAGCTAACAGCCTGGTCTCAGCTGATCAGCCCAACACCTGTACAACAGATTTTGTGGAGCAAATGGCAATTCTGGTTGCAGGGAACGGCTGCCTTCTGTCCCAGAGGCAGCTGTGCCTCAGCAGCAGGTAATGGTCAGTTCGAGTGCTCAGAAAGAAAAAGGATTCTGTAAATGACAATTAATATTCTTCTGGCTTAGAAAAAAAAGTACAACGTCCCTCAGGGCAAGAAGGGAATTCCAGTCTACAGCCATTATTTGATGGAACTGTTTCCAATTACATATGCTCTGAACTCCTTAATTCACAAACTCTTTTTTTTCTGAGGGGAATAGCACTTCTGAAAAGCCTTGTTAAAGCTCTGTATAGAGGGAGAGAATTTCTTAACTGCCTCAGCTAGTGCTTCAGTTCAAGGTATGAATGCCAAGAGTCCTCTGATAAAATTCATGCAATTATTGGAAACTAAGGGAAATCTAATTGCTCTGCTGTGTAAAGTGCACACCAAAGCCTCTAGCAGGCCATAGAACTGGGGTCATAGAGCAAGAGAAGTGAAATCCACTGGAATGGTCACAGGCACCTTGAGAGCACGTTTGGAGTTGGTGGTGTTGCCTGGTTGTGTCAAAGGGATGTTCTGTGGATGATCTGTGGGGCTGGGCACTGCTGAGGGCCACATGCAGAAAGGAAATGCATGTGAGACTTTCTTTAGGAAAATTAAATAGCAAAGAAATGAAGGGATGAGCTGAACTTTCAACATGTGTGTATAGCTCCTTATTGTACTGACTCTGGAAAACTTACGATAGCCAGCTGGAATGGATAGGATATTAGAGGTTGAAAGGATGTTCCTCACTCAAGAGTTCTGTGTTGTTGCCTTAAATTTTCCTTCATGATCCTTAAAATGGAAAAGAGAATTATTTAGGGCCTTCCCTATCATCCTCTTCTCCATAATCCAGAGTTGAACTCTTAAACCTCTGAAGGCATGTCTGTAACTACACTGACTTCTCAACTTTAGAAGGCAAAGCACAGCTGAGGCCAAGAGGTACTAATGAGCTGTTAGCAAGCAGAGAAGGAGTGGTGGTGTTTTGAATCTCTGTAGGGTTTGTTTTTTTCACCTTTATATAATTCCCAAAATTTTATGGTCTCTATGGAGACATGTAAGATGCAGGTCATCTTAGTCCAGCTCAGCAGGTGCTAAGAGCTCTGAACAAAATTCTGTGAATGCCCAGAAATAGGCAGATTCCATAATTGTGGGCTGCTGAGGTGTTATGGTTGGGGAGGGAGGAGTTTGAGTGTATGTATATAAGTCTGTGCCTTTCTTTCTTTTTTTTTTTTTTTTCTGGGAGATTCTAAGCCCAAAGCATTTGTCTTTCATGCCATTCCTTAGCCTGTAAATATTTTCTAATCCTCCTTCTCTTCAGTGGACAGCTTGGCTTGTTTTCCAGGGTCCTTGAGCTTAATTTATCACACTTAATTTCTACAGTAATTAAGACTTGTGTAATGGTCTTTATTTCCCTTGCTCTCTTTCTGTGACATTTTCTAATTCTGCCTTTTGTTCTTTCAGTCTTTTGCTAGAGGCTTCAAGTTTGTTGGAAAGTGTTTTGGTGCCTGCAAATGCACACAGAATAAAAATGCTGTGGATTTTTGTTACTAAATTTCTACAGCGTGGTTGCCTTTGTCTGCAAGGGACTAGAGCCAGTGACTTTGTTACAGCTGATACTGAGAGCTCCAAGTGTCAGGATGAAATTAGGAGATTCCAGTCCTTCATTCCTCTTCCTTTGCCTTTCTCCTGCTTCTAATGGCTCAGAAAGACTGTGGCAGCCTCCACATGTCAAAAAGATCAAGGGAATGGCACTTACATTTATTGTTTGACCTCAGACAAAATAAAAATCCTGTGTCTTTCTGGCTATGTGATATTTTTGACCAATGGGGGATTCACAGGAAGAAAAACCTACAAAACAAAAGAAATAAAGGAAAAATGTGATGGAAGTACAGGAGGTGGATAGGGTGTGTTGCAGTGGGGTTTGGGCATCCTAACTCTACCCTGACAACTAATAAGATACGGCTTTTACATCAATCCAAGGAATGTTCCAATGAAAGATAAGATGAGGAATTGTTAATAATAGAAGGAAATGCAGGCCAGTCAGGAAGAATATAAAAAAAGGAATTGTACAACCTTACAGAATTGAAATTCAAATGCATCTGAAGGTTGGTGCTCAAAGACAAACCCAGAGACGCCAGTAGTGATGGGCTCCACATGAAAAACCATAAGCTCTGAGGTGACTGAACCTCTGGGATCAAGCAATACTAGCACATCTGAGAATGGGAATCATGCCACATCAAGCATAGCCCTCCACAAAACAACGGATCTGAGAATGGACTGCTCAACATGCAACAGCAAATACACCCTCTGACCCAGGAGCAGAAACTCTGGATGACTAAATGCCGCCTTGCAGAATGTGCTGGAGCTTTGTGACTCCCGGATGGCACGTGCCTCTGAGCTGTAGCAGTTGACAGCATTAGCCACTACCTCATCTACTCCTTCCAGCTGTTGCTGTTTTGCTGTGCTTTGTTTAATTAACCCAGCCTTCTGAAGGAGAGGGCCATGCTGCAGTCACTCCGGTGTTTAACTTCCTTCATAAAAACAACTGCTGTCAGGCAGCGTTGGGGCTGGACTGATTACAAGATTCTTTACATAAATCTCTCTCCGGAAACTAATTTTTCTTAACAAGTTCTTGTATCAATGTTCTCTTTATTATCTCTCCCTGGGAAGGCTTGCAGTCTGTCTCAAGATCCTCAGTCTGTTAAAGGAGGAGGCAAAACAGAGGCAACTTAGTATGCTTGTATTACAGCAGACTGACTGTTGCTCTCATGTGCCCCCATAAACACTTTCCAGGGAAATTCAAGGCAAAATAAAGTGTTTTGTTGTTTGCTTCTTTAGCATTTACAAAGGATGCCTTCAATGACACTGTATTTTTAATTTCACACCTCCTTTCCTATCACAGACTTTATTCAACCTTAACCTCTTTTTCTTTTGTGTAAGATCCTTACTGAAAGGAACCTGTGGCTTTTGTTCTCATCAGTGTGTGCCAGAGAAGAAGCAGGGGATGAGGGATAAAGGAAGGGTAACTTATATTTCATTTTGTGAGGGTCTTGATGCTGACGATTATTTTCTTTGAGGGTTTTTTTAATTTAAATACTGGAATGTGGAAGGAGTGTGTTGGCTTCATGTGACTTTCCTATTTGTGATTCTCCAATATCCTTTACTAAATTAAACAAAAATGAGGAAATAGGGGAAGAAAGACTTCATAATTTAAGTGTTTAGAAAATAAAACTTTGGGCTAAAAATGGCAAGTAAAAAAATGTTTACAGATGCATCTTTGTCTCAGTTGTGATAAAACCAGGATGGGCATGAACTCTGAGATACACAGCAGTGCACAGAACAGCTGCTGTGGCACTGGGACCTGTGCCATGTCCATTACTACAGCCAATTGTCCTCCCACAGACAACAGCCACTACTCACTACAGTGCTACCCTTCTTGTTTGCTTATTCAAGAGATTTTTTTTTTAGTTAGGATTGCAGTTTGTACTTCTAGCAAGCCTGAAATAGCTTTCAATATTAACTGCTCAATCCAGCTACTAAAAGTTTAATTAAATATGCATCTGTTGCCTGCAGGTCCACTGGAATGCCAAGGGTTCCTGCTCTCTCCTTAAGCCTGTTCATAGCTGTGGACATCCACTGGATTGGCTCCACTGCCTTTGATGGTTGATCTCCATTTGTGCCAAGAAAACCAAAACAGGAATGTTACACTAAGTGTCTAGAAGATACTGAGGACAGACAAAATATGTGAGCAATTTTCTTCTTTAGATCTATAGTTTATCCTGCGGAAAATCTTTTTTGGAAACTGGTTTGAATGCTGTTTGTGAGATGGCTTGATCTGTCTTTGCTTGAAAACCTATTCTTATGTAATTAATAATTAAAACAACAACATCAAAAGAACTGATTGAGAAAATTGGTTTAGATTCTTCATAGTCAAATCCCCAAACAGTCACATACACACAGAGAGAAATCCTGTGCATGGAAATTCAGTAAGCTTTTCTACCCAGGAGATTTTCAGCTATCTGTGGAATTGTTATGCTCTCTCCAACATTTTAATTACAGCTTGGTGAGCGATGTGGGGTATCACAAGTTCTCAGGGGTGCACAGAGTGTGTGCAACATGCAGCTACAAAAATGGGTGCAAGCATTCCCACTTGTGTGCCAGCATTGTGCCACTGAAACAGCATTCCCATCTTGCAAAGCAGGCCAGAAATATCCTCAGTGGATGGATTTGCTATTATTAACTAGAATACCTATTAGCAAATGAGGCAATTTCTGGCTTGGTGCTAGTGGAAGTCACAAGGCTGTAAGGACAAAGAACAGCCTGAACTGTTCAGTGAAACGAGTCCCTGAGAAACAGAACTTCAGAAAGCACAAAGGAAAGTGAGGGGTCAGTAGGAAGTAATCAACCAACACTTGCACTCATCATCGTGATGGGCAGGAGAAAATGGAGATGTCACTTTCCCAGATTTCTATCAAGTTCTCCTTTATCTAAGTTCATAAATATGAAGCTAAAGAGCCTTTCCTGCTACATTTGAGGAATTTCTTTTTTTTTTTACTTCATAATTTATATGAATATCAGTGCTTGGGGAAGTGAAAGATTAATAGCAACCCTCTGGTGCCAAGCAGAGCACAGGTAGGCTTCCTTTGCACAGTTCTGCAGTGTCTTCTCACCTGCAGCACCTGCAGCAGCTTAATCCTGAGCACCTGTGCTGCTGCCAGTACAATCAAAACGGGGAGGGGAGAGGAGGGCTCAGACCTATTCCTCCACATAGCTCTACTGCTGATGCACAAAGGTGTCTATGTTGTCACTTGTTATTCCAGTGTGGATTGTTCATGCAGCTGTGCTGATGCATTAGAATCTTGTCTTACTCTTTCTCACGCTACTCCTTCACCTGTCTCACCACATGCAGCACCTGCCAGTCCTTTGCACAACACTCAGTCTGAGTCTTGCAGAATCACTTCTTCCAGTCCTCCATGTCTGTTCCTTAAAATGCAAACCTCTCACACTCATCTTAATTCTGCCCGGTAACTCCAACCTCACAAATGCAGTTCTGGATTTGCACATCAGCTCTGCTGAGCAAACGTGGATTTGTCACCTGTGGAAACACCCAGGTAAAGGGTAGACAAACATCACTAAGCTCACTCTAGTTTATCTCAATCCAAACACATGGCAGCCCACTGGAACGGGCCACTCTATGGACCCACTGCCATGAGACATCTCCCCAGCTAGCAGGGGGTGGTCATAGTAGACAAAATCTACTATTTCAGTTTAAATAGGAGCATTCCCAGTTGTGGTGTAAGTATCAATTAATACATCTCTAAAGTTTGTGTCAAAACAAAGCTGGGGCTGCTGCTGCTCTTACAACACCTGCCCCACTATCTGCTACAACATCTCAGAAAAGGAGTGGCAGAACAGGTTGATGTGTCTTTTGGTTCCACAGACTGTGGTCTGAGGGTTGATACTGAGGAAGGCTATCCTTGATTTTAGTAGCATATGTAACTATGGTTCTTTGTTTCAGTGTGGAGCAGGAACTGGGTAACAGGCAGATGGCTTTTTGCTTGCCTACTGAGCACTTCCACCTGTTTTTAGTGCCCTGTTAGAAATTTCCCAATTTTTACTTCCTCTTGCTTAGAAAGCTCTACTTATTTCTTTCCTTCTTGAAGCATGACATCTTTTTTGCTTACTCAGAGCTTCTTCTAAGCTATCTCTGGGGCATTCTTAGTCCCATGTTCAGAATGTTCTCACTTCTTTGAAGCAGAAAATACAGGTCAAAAGAGCTGACTTTTTTCCTGTAGTCATCACTGCACCACTAAACAAAAAAATTAAATGTGAAGTTCTTTTAAAAAAAATCAAGTAAATATTCCCTTCCATCATCCCTTCTTGATGATTTTGTTAATTCAGTGGGTTTCTGATACCCATATAAGTCACCAGCTATAAAAACTGGATATATGCGACATAAAGCACATCACACTTAGACAGTTCACCCAGCTGTGAGCCAATCTGTATGTTTATATAATTTTGGATCCCTCATTCCATCAGCCTTCACTCCTCTGCCAAAGATGTATATCTAGAGGGAAAGGAAAATACATTCTCATGGAGATAGAGTTGCATCATTCGCATGGCACTTCATCCTACCTATTCCCTGCTCAGTATATGCAGGTATGCCATGCTCCTTGTCCCCTCAAGGAGGGAATCCAGCAGCAGAAACCTTCCCCAGAGCTTGTTCTCAGCAGTGTTATAACTCATACACAGGCACTGGGGTGTAGCTCTCACCTACGCTGCTCTCACAGCAGAGCTGCAGAATGGAGGGTTTGGGGGAAAGGGAGGTTAAAATTGCAAGTGAGAAAGAAAGGGTGAACTAAGTAAGAATAAACAGGAGGTGCTGTCTGGAAGGAGCGAGTGAAGTTTGAAGAGGGGCTCCAAGCTCTTTCTGAAGGCCAGTTTCATTCTTCCTAGTATCTTTCCAAATGTATCTGTGCCATCAGGAACCACTCAGGTCCTAACTTTTCTTTGTGACTTTAGTATAAGGATTAGTAATAGAGAAATGTAATGAAATAGGTCATATTTTAACTATTTTTTGTGACATATCTCCAACTAGTGCCATACTGGATCCTCAGAGAGCAGTTGCTAATTGTGCCTCTGGTTAGTGTTCACCTTAGGGAAATCAAAACAGCAGCAAATAACACCAGGATGGAGAAATTAAAAAAAAAAAATAGAGCTGGAAGATAAAGAAGTGAGAGTAAGGTCCTGATACTCCAAGGTCCTAAGTCCTTTCAAATTGAAGAAATCAGTAAAATGCTACAGCACAAGCTGAGAGGGAAAATAACCAGCACAAAAAACCCCTTGCTGATAAAAGAAAGAAATTCCAGAAACATCCAAGGCACATTCACCTCCTGAAGGCATTCTAGCCCATGTTCCAGATCAACCCTGCCAGCTCTGTCGTTAGCAAATGCAGCCTAAGTCTGTACTGAGTGCACACACTGACTGTGGTACAAGTTCTGTAAGAATTCCCAGAGTGTTCCCCCTCTCACACATGCACCAGAGTGTGTCAAAGGGCAAACCACAGGAGCCTGCCCCAATACAGAACAAAAAACCAGGCAGGATGGAGGATCCTTATCAAACTGATGTCCCCAGGTAACAGCTAATTGCTTTGAGCTAATGAAACTTGTTACCATCAAGCCCTGTACCACAACCAGGAGGGATGGGGGAACACAAATGCTCTTATTACTGCAAATTAAAATGCAGCCCAGAATCCAATTAAGCCACACATATCTGTCATGCAAGAGTTCTCCTTAGGTGAGGTAGGAAAGATCTGAGAGAGCAAGAGTTTGAAACTGTCTGTATGACTTGGTGATTGCATGCACTGCTGTGACTGTGTCAGAGCAGGGGGGGATGGAGGCTGCAGCCCCCACTATGGCTCTGTATTTAATAGGAGAACAGGGGGAGGACATACATAGCTCTGGGAAGAAGAAACTGTGTCTTGCTATGCAGTAGTTTTTGAAGAAGGTACTCTGTCAACTCATTCACATGCATTTCTGTATGTGATAATTACTTTCCGCTTCCCTGCGTGGCATGCACTGCCTGCCTCTGTAGGAGGCTTTTCCTCTGCCTGCTACAAGAGGAATATTTCTGGTGTCTTCCATGTGCTTCCTGAGTTTTTTCCCACGAAAACAGGCTGAAACAGCAGACTATAAACTCTTTACCTACCTTCTCTCACTACAGCTCACCATTCTGTGCAACTCGTAGCTGGTTCATGGCTGCACAAGAAACAAAACACCTCCAGATGTGTATGTGGCTTCTTGCTTTTTTGTACTGACACATTTTCTTGCTGGACTAGCTGCTTTGTAAAATGTCATGGTTTCAGCCAGGTGGGGCCTAAATTTGGGTTTTAAAGTTTGGGGAGTGGGAATTTCTTGTTGTGCATAGCTTGTGTGTGTGTTGTATTGCAGTTTTAATTTTCTCTTTTCTGTAT
>JAWWEV010000043.1:66194815-66216848 GCA_035583235.1 Hafferia zeledoni | reverse complement strand
TTTAGCTGGTTGGGGGGGAAGAACCCTTTTTCACTCTGTCTCGGACAGTTGGCATTTTGCCAGCTCAACCCAAGACAGTAAACCTTGCTGGGCTGGAATGCAATACACATTCACAGCCTTGCCAGCCTAAACCCATGTGTCTCAGTTCTCCCCAAATTCAATATTCAATTGTATCTCCAGCCTCCACTGCTCATTCTTTCTAGTATACATAACAGACACCAAGCATGAATAGCTGTTAAGGGTTTTTGGCCAAGTTACAGATCTTTAATTGGCCAAAATTCATTCTGATATCAAGCTGTCCAGGAAGCAAATCAGATTTCAGGATTTAGAGCAGTATTATTTATCCATTGATGTGACCTCATAACATTTAACACTTCTTGTCCTGTTTGTCTCCTCCTTTCAAGGCACTCCAGTCTACTTGACAGATCAGAGCTCTGTGACACAGGTTTTATTCTCAGCTTTGACTAGCTGGGGGAACTAAAGCAAAACATTTTCCATTTCTTCATTCCCTCCGTTAAATGAGAATTACCTTTGTAAGAGCTGAAGAGCTAAAGAGTAATGCAGAAGTAACAATATAATTATTATTATTATTATTACCTACATTTCTGTGTTTTTTCTATCATTCATCCTGCAGCAGGATCTTGCCATAGTTAGAGGTTTACAAGAGGAAAAGCTGAAATACTTGCTACTTCCTGCTCTTTTAGATATTGGTAGGCACATAGACTAGCAATATTCCCCCTGTGAATAAGAGCATTACTTTCTAAAGCTCTTAAAAATGTAACATTAATGCATATATGTGTTCAGCTCTTAAATGCAGGCGTTTCCGGTGTTAGAGCTGAGAGTTGGCCATAGCAGACTGTAATGAAGCCTTGTAAAAAACTGCAGCAGAAGAATGGCCTCATTCCTTAATTTTATATTATCACTTGTGCTTGAGGTAGCAGGATGTAAATTGCTTAGTGAGGATTTGCCAGCATCTCAATATGTCACACAAAAGAAAACAACTTCACAAGAGGAAGACAATGTAGAATGAGGCCTGTTGTCAATCAGACAAAATACTGAGAGTAACATGAGGACAAATTTACTCCAGGATGTGAACAGGGATAACACCTTTGCTCTCTGTGTGTATATCCTGTAAAGGGACACAGATGGTCAAGGTCCCAACATTTAATTTGAAAAACAGAGATGTTAACAGCAGGCACAGATATCCTGGAAATTATGCTATCTGCAGACATACTCTGCTTTCGCCTCCTGGCACTCTGGGTGTTTCTTGGAGATCTCCCAAACACTGTCCAGCCAGGTTAAACTGCACTGCTTTATGAGATCAGATAAATCTCCCACCCCATGGTGACAAGAACTAGGAGTTGCCTACTGGGCTTCAACCAGTCAGTATCTGGTAAGGATACTGTTCAGTGTGTGCTGTTTATTATCAATTTCTCCTGAGTAAGAGACTTCATAAAAATAGAACACAAACCCCTGTCATTTCTTCCCTCCCCCAGCTACACCAAAGCATCATTACAGTCACACATGTAAATGAACCACGCATTCCAAAACTTCCCAGCCTCTGCAGCATAAGGATATGGAGCTCCTGGCCCTCCTGCATTCTGCAGTTTCCACTGGGCCCTCTTCCCTTCTCCTTGTAACTCCTCCCCACTGCTGTCCACTCTTCCACCACCTCGTTTCTCCCTGCACAGACAACATTTGCCAAACCCAAACTATGACATGCTCTATTTTATGACGGTTGCAGAGGCTTCAGAGAGCACACAGATGTGCACGCTGTGGGATGTACTCCTGGGGCAACACTCCAGCCATACCTTCAGGCTTGGGATTTGAAGAGTAGGTTAATACAGACTTAAAACCAGCCTGAGGGTTGCCCTTAGCAGAGACTAGAGACACAGTGTAGATGCCTCTCATCCTCTTCTGCCCCTCTTCCTCTGTTACCAGTAATTCCTTTCTTCTGCCTACATATAAATAACTTGCAGAAAGCAAATGGAGTTTGGCAGAAGTTTGATCCCCATCTTAAAAAGGAGTAGATTCTTTCTTCCACTTTTGGGAGGTCAGATACCTTTAAATGTCTGAGGCTCAAACTCTTTGGCAACACTTTTTATCCACCAAGGATGCAATCTGGTATTCTCTGTTTAACAGCAGGGTAAGTGAGGTGATACAGGTGGTATAATAGCTTCAGTCAGAGCGTGTCTAGGGGAGAAAATATTTCTGTATTCAGCCTCACAAAGATGGGAAACTCACTCCTTTCTCATCAGAAACAAGGGACCAGCAGTGGATGTTGCTGCAGCTAACACGGAGATCAGTAATTTCCCAAATGAGTAATAAAGAATTCTTGGGGGAAGCATTACAGCCGTTGGCTGTGCCATCCCAAATGATTGTCAGGGCAAGCATGCACAGAATCTAACAGGCTAATAGCTACCTCTAACTAGCTCCAGTGGTGGGAGTCAGTTCAAGAAGATCTGGAATATCAGAAGACATGTATGATGCTATCTCATGCCTCTTCAAATTGGAAGCCACCTAGTACAGTGAGTTCAGCCACTCAGACTTACAGTTAAGTGGTAACAGAATCTGGATCTCAGACCTACCTAGATTGTAAAATAGTGCAAGTTATTGATCAGAGCCATGCAGTCTACCTACTTCAGGATTTTGACTGGATATAGATTTATTAGCACATTATAGAAGAAAATGACTTGAAGAAAGGTCTTTGGCACAGGAAGCAGCGAATGCTCAGAGCAAAGGCAGGAAATTCCTCAAGTTCCTTGCTAGTTCACATGAAGGTTAGTGGTCCAGTGTGCACGGATTATCAGCATGGGCTCTCAGGACAAATCCAGACACTCAGTTACTATGGTGAAGGGGGCCATTTGAGTACCTAGGCAGACATAGGCAATTTACTTGGTGTCCTACTGGGAATGGATTTGCAAATTAAAAACAGCAAATTAAAGACAAGGACATTGTGAGAATTCTAAACTGACTGCAGAGCTGAAACTTCTCCTGAACTGCCCAAAAGAGGCAGAAACCGTGTGCCTCACAGAGGGCAAAAAGTGAGAAAAGATATGGCTAAGCTTGGTTCCAAAAGAAAGGTAATAATCTCCATAAATCTGGAGAGATACTTTCTCTTTTCAAAAATGCTAACAATGTATAAAGTCTGTGAAGAACCTTAGGGCCAAACCCACACTGCTTCAGGAGGCAGATCCAGGGATGCTCCATGGAGGCAGAGTCCAGTCAGGTACTGCAACACCAAGATTCTGGATGCTGAGACAGAGGGAGCAACAGTCTCAGAGCAGCTCTCACAATAGAACAGGATAGCAGGAACCACTTCAGAGAACTGGCTGGAAATCAACATCACAGAGACAGACTGGCAGCAAGGTCCTGAATTTAAATAGAAAGGTCAGAATTTGAAGAAACATCCAAAGTACAGCAAAACCTGAAGAAAATCCGAAGCCTCCTTAAGATCTACAACAATTTCAGTGTCAACTTCCTGCTACTCTTAAGAATGACATTGATGTTTTAGTGTGTTTCAGCAATTACAAACTAAGCTGTCTAGCAGTAACTATCTTAGCAGCAGCCCATGGCCATGCAAATGTTGGCAAGTGGATCAAAATGATCCACCAACTTCATGTGCAAAGCCAGAAGGAGCAAAAAAATCCACCTGTGTGTCCCCTGAATTCCTACATTAATTTACCAATTCTTTGTAACTATAATATTCCAAGACTTTTAAGAGGCTATTACAAACAGGACACTCACTCCAAGAGAGGGTCACCGATTTGGAGTGGACTGTTCAGGCATTCTGATGTACTGGTGCATTAATTAAAAAAACTACCTAGGATTTGGTCTTTATTCCCTGGGTTCCTAAGCAAAATGTGTTTTTTGTGACCATACAATATTTTCATTTTTTCCTTCTATGCATGTGTGCCTCTTTCCTTCTCCCTGCGTATGTGTCTAGGTTAGTTCCTACTTTGTAAGTGCAGATCCCACTGAGAGTTTCAACAAAGTCTGAGTGAGTTACAGGGGTTTCAGAGAGACTAACCTCTAACTAAGGCTCCATGAAAATACCTGGTAGGGTGTAACAGAGACAACTTTGTAGGTACTCCAGTGAGGAAAAGGCTGCCAAGTGAACTGAAACCATTTCTCCACAGAGAAGTCTCCATGTTAGAGATGTTATAAAAGCCTCAACACCAGGAGAAGCTCAGATCAGAACTCACATCTCACTAGGCATCAGAAAAGGTAACTGTGACACAAACCTTCTGGAAGCCAGGCTTCGTTAGTTCTGCAGATCAGAGATCCCCTTGTTTTCAGCTAGAAGAGGGCAGGAAGGATAAGGTTTTCCATTTTTAATTTCTTATTCAAAATTTCATTTTTAATTTCTTAATCAAAATCACTTCAATTTCATCTTAGATGCAACAAAATCATGGAAAATATTGATCCCCTTCTACACCTCTCGGAAAGTGCAACTTCAGACCACATGAAAATAACACCTGATCAATGAGCATAATATTAGCAAAAGCAATAAAAATAATACAATAATACCTGTGTGAGAAGCAGATTGTGCATGCACAGCACAGAGAAAAGAAAAAAACATTATCAAACAGAGCAAATGCATCTTTATAACCCTGCAGCAACAGAACTCCTACCACCTTATATTGAAATACCATAGGAAAACATTACAAACCTATTACACAAGGCATCAGAATGTTGCTTAATGGTTTTCTCATTGCTCACTGTTATCTCTATGAATTGCTATGCATTGCTGTTATCAACACTCATTTACATCAGTGGATGGATGTGTATTTGCGTGTGAGGACAGATACACAAAATCTGGTACAGATCCTCAGGTGATGTAAATTGTCATGGCTGTACTGACGTCAGTAAAGATGCACTGATTTCCTCCAGCAGATGATTTGCTTTTCTGTATGTAAAAAGCACAGAAACGAGGTGCTGTTTCAACTTGGCTCTGAGACACTTACTGTAGACAAAAGCTCATGCAAATACATTCTCTTTTCTATGTGCAAATATACATATTGCCTTGCTGTACTCATTGCAAGCAAGGACAGGAGCTTTAGGCTGCTTCCTGTGCTGGAATTTAGGAACAGGATCATTCCTGCTCTACTTGTCTGTAACAACAGATCTCCAACTGCTTTGCTACAGATCTTAAAATACACAGACATGAAAGGGTCTATCTGGCATCACAGGCCTGTTAAAAATAAATTTAGGAGGAATTAAAGCTTTATCTCAGGACTGCTGGTCCAATGCTCTAACTGAGATCTTAAACAGAGCCACTGGGCAGATCAAATTCAATAGTCAAGACTCTCATTTTCTCACCTACAGCTTAACTAAATGAAATTACAAAATCCAGAATACAACAATATACAAGAATAATACTAGTTTGTTTCAAGATACACCTCCTTGAGGGGGGAAAAGGTATCTATTATTTTTCAAAAATTAGGAAACTAAAGGGAAAATGCTCACATTTCAGGCTCTGCCTTCATAAATGACTCTTTTCTTTTTTCCCATTTGCTCTTACATGGTTCAATAGAATGTGGACCAAGTAACAATCACAGGCTACAGGTAATTTTATAACAAATGAAATATTTTCCATCTGTTAAACAGAGAATGATTTCCGGCCTTCTATAATGTTTTCCTAAGGGACAAACAACAAACGGTTTCATAACAGAGAATGGAAAAAGAAAAATCAACCACTGCTGACCTAGGAAAGAGAGAAGAAAAGAAGCAACTTGACATGGCATGTTATAGGGGAAATAATAGGAAAGCAGAAGATGAATTAACCTTACATACAGCAAAATTATGGTATAGAGTCAGTAGCTCTTTTTTATGTTTTAACTTGCTTTCCAAGGCAGAAAGAAAAAAATAAAACTGAGAAATTTCTACAATCTAATATATAGGTTTGTCTAGAGGTATTTTTGCTTGCACAATTGTACATGTTTTTATTATGTGATTTTTTTTTTTTGAAGGAGCAGGTAGATGCTATAATTAATAGTTAAGACCCAACTTCTAGGTGGCAGGCTCTGGTCTGGCACTATTTAGGGACTAGACGAGTATCCCAAGGCTGGATTTCTCTGACTGACTAAAAGTGCAAATAGTTTCAAGTATGGCATAGGTAGGAATGTGTACAGTTCACCTCATGTAAGTAGCCACATTCTGCAGGCATAAATTGTATGAACCATGCCTAAACTGTATATTCCACATAATTTAATTAAGGATATGGAAGTACAATCTCAGAACAACGGGTGTCCTTTCCCACTGTTTGTGCTGCAAAGAATGGGACAGCCAGGCCAAGAGTCACCTGGCACTGAAGCCCTGACAGGAATTCTCAAGGGCATTGTTAACACCTACTCATTTGGGACATTTTCCCATTAATACCTCTTCCAAACAGCCAGGTGTGAATTCTTTTGAAGGCTAACAGCGCTGCCATGTGAATCCATTGCTTCTAAAGCCTTCTAGTAGAGCCTTACCTTGGGAAGTGACACCAAATGGGCCGATACAGAAGAGCAGCCTGGTTGCAACAGGAGATACAGCTGAGTGTCATAAAAAATGTCAACATTTTCATATATATAAAAAAAAAATAATGCATTTCAATCCCTTCTTATTTAAGCATTTTAAAATTCACCTTTCTTCCTGTTACTTTCAGCCCTTGGCTTCTCCTGTTAGATGATTGTTATGAGTCTTTGTTATTCCCAGTACTGCTCTAACTGGGCTCAGGACACAGATACACAGGAGGTATCTGTCCAAAGCACTGCTAGGCATTGTTTCACACAGATTCCTTCCTTGATATTACTTCCTGATGCTCCTATCCTGTCGATGAGATTTCCCACTAGTAATTTCAGCCTTGACACTGTGCTGCTCTGGCTGGGACTTTATACAGCATCATAGTGAAGTGCTGTCCCTGTGGGTGGAAGTCCTCACACCATCCTTACTCAGCAATTTTATAGAACTAGAACTACATCCTGAACCCTTCCTAAGATGAATCCTTTTCCTTCTCTGACTTCATCTGTTATTTTTTAAATATTGTTGTGAATAATTAACTCCATATTCCGCTGCCTGGGGTTTTACAGGTCCTGATGTAGATATGATGCAGGTGTGTTCGTGTTATGAAGTGTGTCTTAGCTGATTACAATGTGAATGGAACCCCATGGACAAATCTTTAAATAGGATGTAGTCGCAGAGAGTCTATTTTCTGTTTTCCTCTCATTGTGCCCTTTATTTCAAAACCATCTAAGCAGGACTTCAGCATCTGTGTAGCTATGCCAAAGCAGACCTCTGTCGTTTGAAACTCGCTTACAGCGCTCGACTCCAAATAACTCCTGATGCTGAGACAGTCCATCGCTAGCAGGGATTTGCAGAACCCAGGGCAGCACCAATGCAACTATTTCTGGTGTGTGAAAGCTCAAGGGAGTTAAACCCTGAAACACGCTGGAGGAAATCTGAAAAAATGAAAGCAGAGGGCAAAAGTAGCATTCCTTGTGCGCCCAAAGTGAAAGGAAGAGGTATCTGGGATATGTGAGACATTCAGAGTTGTTCTGGTCTTTTTTTTTTTTAATTGTTGTGGGGGTTTTGTGCTGGTGCAATGCGCAAATACAGCAAAATATGTTAATAGTAAAAATATGTTTAATATTTACAGTTATTGTGAGTATCCATTGAAATCAGTGGGATTTTTTTCTAATGCCTTTACCCTGGAGATGATCCATAGAATAGAACATCAATGAATAGTTAAAAAGAAAAATTATGGAAAACAGCACCTCTGCATATGCAATATCTTCATTTTAACATTACATAATTGAGCTTTTGAAATAAAAAAAAAAAAAACAACAAACAGTCCCAGATGGCAATGGCAACTAAGTGACTTTAACATTGTCTTTTAAAGCTTGCCTCTTTACTAAGATTAAAAATTCTATCCTAAACCAATAGAAAATAAACTAAAATAAAGTAGTTTTCAATCCAATGCAAATCCAAAATGAGCTTTAAGACCTCTGGGAAAATGTGGTTATAGAAGAAGTCTTCCAAGAGCTCTAAGAGTTTGTTTTGCATGAGCAGATACCTTGTAGAACAAACACAGGCTAATAATTTAAAGGCAGAACTTAGATTCATTATGTCATGGCAGACAAACACTGTTTCTATGTCTAGTTTTCACTGTTGGTGACACAGTTAAAAGAAGACTTTAATGGAACTTTAATACAGAATGTTTGTAAATTGCAGCCATGTCTTCTGATGGAAGGAGCTATGATGGATTATTAGCTATTATTCTAATTGTATTTATTGAAGTGAGTTTTCCCACTAATGCTTGGGCTCAGAATCGAATCTGAAGTTCTTCCATACACAGAGCTCCTACTGAGAGTTTCACTGATAAAAACCAGCAGGATTTGGGTCATTTAGACTTAATCTGCTAAATTCAACCCTGTGGCATTTCCCTGATACTCAGTGAAGGGTACTGGGGATTGGCAAAGGAGGTGGGATTCTGATAAAGAAGGGAAGGCAAATTTATACTCGCAGGATTTGCCGACACTTCAGGATGGTCCCTTAAGACAAGAGGCTGCCTAGTAAGGGTGATCTGAGCTATGCTAATTTGGCAACCTGTATTTCTGAAGGAAAACATTCCATGACGAATGACCTTATTTTTTTGTTTTTAAAGCTGTGAGGTGCTTATGCAATAGCCTCCTAAGGTAGAAAGAGACAGATGCCGCGGAATAATAATCAGCCTAATTCTTGCTGAAGATCTCTGCAAAAATCTTCTGACTTTCTTCTTTCACAGGTAAGCTCAGTACTACCTTTCTCACACAGAGATGCAGCAACAATTAGGGGCCCCTGCGTAACTCAGAATTCTTCCATTTCTAGACATGGACTTGGTTTTGTCCCCCTTTAAAATGTAGGCTTTTTTTAAGGCTTTAAAGAAAGAAAAGGTGTTGGGTTTAAAAAAAAAAAAAAAAAAAGGAAAACCCCAACAAAAATAAGACTGAAGTTTTCTTTAAAATAAGACTGATGCATCAGCTTTTTTTCCTTATGGATCCCTTGTGGAAGACTGTTCCAGCTGACATGAATAGTCACATGTGTCCAAAAGCTCAGGTCTTCACTTCCATCCAGAGCTTGAGGTGAGCCGGGCTGCAAAATACCCTCAAACCTGACTCAAAATGAGCAAAATCCCTGGGCTATATCTGGGGTGAGAAGGGCCAGCACAAGTACCCTTACACATGCTGCCAGAACCTCCTGTTTTGGGAGAAGCAGAGGAAATTACTGGCGCTGCCTGGGTGCTGCTTTAACCCCTGCTTTCAGCCACCACATCCCAACATGCTAAAATATCCTTTCTGTTCTGTTTAGAGTGGCCATTTTCTGTAGTGAACAATCAGTCCTATATTCTTGTCTAAAAGGGAAAAAAATAAATAATGTTGAATTTCAGGTTTTATAACAGAGGGAAAAACATGTTTAGATGATGGGAGGAAGGAAGAGTGTGCAGATACCTGGTCTGTGCAGGTATTAATATATGTGTCCCCTGCTGTCACATAAAAGCAAAAATACAACTCTCAGATTGGTGAGCTGAATCATAAGGCATATTGGGCACCCTGTCAATAGGTGCTAAAAGACTCCTCACTCTCCATCCAAGTTGCCTGTAAGTTAGATTCTGCAGTATCTTTGATTTTCTTCTAACAGAGACAAGAGAGGATGAAACCCAGTACATACAATCAATGAGGGGAAAAAAGAACCTGCTGGAGTGAGAAATGTTTGGCATCTCTCATATTTCCTTTTCTATACAAAGATTTTGGTTTGCCTAAGCTATAGAAGGAAACAGAAGCAGTCTATTTTAATCTTCCTGAGCGAAGAACGCTGCAGGGATTGCTCTGTTATCCCCAGCAGCAGCCCTGACTTTCCACAAAAAGGCTCCATCCATCCCTCTGTCTATCTGTCTGAAATACAAAGGTTATGATATGATATGATATACCAGCAATCAGCTGTGTTCTTATTGCACTTCTCTTTGTGCATTTTGGCATGAAGTAAAAAATCTACAGTTCTTCCCCCAGTCAAACCCCACTGCAAAAAGAGCTCAGATAAGAAGGAAGTATTTTAGGCTTATGCATAGAAATTGATTCTTCAGTCTGTGTAATGACGTATGTTAGAAACTCAGTTCAGAAGCAAGGAAAGCCCTTGCCGAGACGATGTTTCTGACAGAGCCCTCATTGCAGGGAGTCATTCTTGAAAAAACCATGAGGTTGATTATACATTTTTATATGGGTTTGTTACTGGTTTGACTTCAGGAACTTAAACTTCTGGATTTACACCAATCAGCATGAGTTCAGGATCTGGCCCTACTTCTTTTTTTAAACTCCAGCTATTGCATGATGAATAAGAGCCAGATCTTGCAAAGGCTTACTACCTGTATTAATACTCCGAGTAGCCCACTCACTTCCTTTAAGTTGTGATTGCAAAATTGAGTCTTACGGTGCAGCATTTTAGAAGTATTTTAGATGCCTTTTGGGATTCAAGCATGCCTTGATTGTACTTATTCCTTTAATAGTATTTCTTTCAATAGTAATATCTTCACTGATTTTCATAAAATCACATGATAGATGCTTAGCTGTTATGAAGTGGTGTAACTCCACTTAGACCAGCTGAAAATCCAGCTCCATGCTGGAGCTCTGCTTCTGTGTTCAAAACAAACATGAGAGAAAAGGGTCTCACTTAAATTATCAAAACAGACAAGGAAGATGTTTGGGGCTATACAGTCTGCTGTGTACTTCATTTGTTTTGACGTTACTGTAACCAAAGAAATAGAGATCATTCTAGGAAAGACATTTCAATCCGGTTTTACTACTTCAGATTCTTTCTTACATGAAAGAAGCCACAGCAGAAACTATATTTCTTCTCCTAACTTCACTAACTCTGGCTTTCAACCAGAAAACATTCCCCTGCTTTCAAAGTGCCTAAACAAAGGAAATTACAATACTGACTGCAGTTGTAATTACCATATGGTGAACTGATGGTATATACTGAATACACAATCCAAGAGAATGTTGCTCTTCAGTAGTAGCCTCTTCCACCACCTATAGTGCTGGAATGCTCATCCTTGTTTACTACACATGCTTGCACACAGATCATTATTGGTATTCAGTACTAGCAGTCATGATTTCTTCACTGAAGAGGAAAGACCGGCAAAAAATACTTCGTCCTACTGAAGAGCTGGATCAGTGTCAGGTGCCACTCATAAAAAGAAAAAGAGAAGCCAACCAAAAAAAAAGGCAACCCACACACAAGTGCGATAAGCACCCTAAATGTCAAACCTGAGCACAGTATCTGTATCTCTGTGAACATACACACATCACGTGCAATATAATGCGCCCCTTACATCAGTGCGGGCAGGAAAACCCCGGCTCACCCCAGGGATGACGGATCTTTTTGACAGATACCACCGACTTAAGGCAAACAGAAGCGACCACAACGCCGCTGTTCTTTGCGAGGCTTCTCCCTGCCTGGGCTAAACCGCACTCCTCGTCGATCAGGGACTCATTTATTTCTAGCAGAAGGCACGAAGCCCCGTGTGAGCACGGCGGGCGAGCAGCCCGAGGGGCTCCAAACGGGCCACGGACGCTTGTCCATAGAAACGAGCGCGGCGGACCGGGAGGCGGATGGATGCCCCTGGGAAGCAGCATCCTCGTAGCACTCTGCCTGCTCTCCCCGAGAACGCACCGCGGGAGGGATTCCCCACCCACCCACACACTGCCTCTCTCCCCGTGCGAGGCTGCAGGGGGGCATAACCCAGTTCCCTCCTGGAGCGGGGCCCGGAGCGAGCCCGCTACGCTCCCGCTCCCGCCGCCAGCCCTGCCCGCCCCCTTCGCACTTACTCCGCTCTCCGGCTCAGGACGCCTTTGCCGATGGCCTGGGGGGTCTTGTGCTGGAGCAGAGCGGTGCAGCAGCCCTTCTCCCTGCCGTCCTTCTCGGCGGGGTGCTGGTGCGGCTGCGGCGGGGGGTGCTGGTGGCCGCCCGCCCGCCCGGGCCCCGCCGGTGCCGCTTTGCCCGCGGGCGGCGGCGGCTGCCGGGCGGTGTCGTGCGGCCCCCCGCGCCCGTGCGGGGACTATGAAGCACCATGGTGTGGTGTGACCGTGGCGTCCAGATGCTGCTGACCACGGTGGGCGCCTTCGCCGCCTTCAGCCTCATGGCCATCGCCATCGGCACCGACTACTGGCTCTACTCCAGCGCCCACATCTGCAACGGCACCAACATCACGACGGACGAGGCGCAGGGGCCGCCGCGGAAGGCGCGGGGCGATCTCACGCACTCGGGGCTCTGGAGGATCTGCTGCCTCGAAGGTACCGGGACCGCGCCGGGCAGGGGGGAGCAACTTCCCGGGGGGACTCGGCTGCCCGCTCGGAGCTGCCGGGCTGAGCCCAGCCCGAGCCAGAGCCGGGGCTGCCGGGCTGAGCCCAGCCCGAGCCCGAGCCCGAGCCCGAGCCCGAGCCGGAGCCGCCGGGCTGAGCCCAGCCCGAGCAGCAGCCGGGGCCGGAGCCGCGCCGGTGCCTCGGACACGGCCGAGGAGGAGGATGGCGTTACCGTGGCAACCGGCATCTCCGACATTGCCATGGGAACCGGCGGCGGGATGCGGAGCGCTGCCCAGGGGAGCGCTGCCCAGGGGGGTGACCTCGCTCCGCACCCATCGCAGGGGCTTCAGGCGGTGGGGGCTCCTGGAGCGGTCGGGGCTTTGAGACGCTTTGGGGCGCATCTGAGTGAGCCCTGCAGGCTTCGGGGCTGGCTCCCCGCCGGGACTTTGGCTGCAGGGATTGTGGGGCTCAGCCCCAGCTCCCGGGCAGGACAGCGGGAACTCCAGTTCCTCCCAGTTCGCCCTCAGCACACACCGGGAGCCGCAGGGAAGGCGGTGTTGCCACCGCTCAGGTGCTTCAGCGCGGACTCGGGGTTACTTAACATAGCTCAAGGGTCAGGCTGAACGGTATTAACAATAAAAAGATGAGTGTTTCAGCGGCTGAGCAGGGCAGCGGGCACACCCCGCTCCCCGCAGAGGCCAAACATGTGGCTCCCGCTCTGAAAAATGGAGTTGTGGAGAAGGCGCGGCGGTAACTGCCGGGACAAAGAAGCACATGGGTGTGCAGAGGATTTGGCACAGCAGGTCGGAAAGCCCAGATGGGGAACAACATCTGTCAGCCGAGAGCGCCGAGCTCTGACCGTGGGAATCCAGCACATCCCCAGGAAAGGGGCCATGGCCACGGCGGCTCCGAAGCCCCTCACCTGCTGGGTCCATTCCCTGTGCCAGCAGCCAGAAGAGCCTCTGTGATGCTGGAGGAAGGGGAGAGAGTGGAGGAGAGGGAGAGTGTGGAGGAACAGGAGAGTGTGGAGGAAAGGGAGAGTGTGGAGGAAAGGAAGAGTGTGGAGGAAAGGGAGAGTGTGGAGGAAAGGAAGAGTGTGGAGGAGAGGGAGAGTGTGGAGGAAAGGGAGAGTGTGGAGGAAAGGGAGAGTGTGGAGGAGAGGGAGAGTGTGGAGGAAAGGGAGAGTGTGGAGGAGAGTGTAGAGGAAAGGGAGAGCGTGGAGAACATGAGAGTGTGGAGGAAAGGGAGAGTGTGGAGGAAGGCAGTTCTCCTCTGCTGAGCAGCCCTGTGGCTCCCGGAGGTGGGTGGGCACGCCCGGGTGTCTCTCCCCCAGCGATGCACTCGTCGTGCTCTGCTGTGCCCCCGATTCCATCAGCACAGCTCGGCACACGTGAACTTTGCCAGCCTGGGCTCGTGGTTTATTCCAACTGACAGACGGCACAGCCCAGACGAGCCCAGCTCTGGTTCAGAGTCGCAGCTGTGTTCAGGATGTGTTTTCTCCCCAGAAAAGGCTGTGGCATGGTAGGAGCACCTCATCCTCACGTCTGTTCTCATCTTCTCCTTTTGCTAGCAATTTAAGGCTACAGTGTAGAATTTTTTTTCTCCTAAAATGTTGGATTTGCTACCTAGTAGTGGTGTGCATACATAGAGTAGGACTAGGAGATATTTTTAGATGATAAAGAGAGAAAGAATTACTGAATTATGAAGGTTTACAGGTAAAAACAATGCTTGGCTTTCTGACTCCTAAAGGAAATCCAGCTCCTGATGTGGGCTTTTATGGCAGCTGGAAAATGAGGGTTTGCATCTGAGAGCTCCTGAGTTTGCTTGAGAGATGCTGAGCTTCTTCCACTTGAGCTGAATCCTGTGATCTTCCCTGAGCTGGTCCTAGTGTCTCCAGTCTCTGTTTTCTATGGAAAACAAGTTTGTTTGCATCTTGCATGAGTTGCTGAGCTTGCTCAGCTCGACTGGGCCTCTCATCCCTGGGAAAAATCCCCGAGTTTCCCAGTGCCAGGATTTCTGCGTGGTCTTCCAGGAATATCATACACAGAAATTAAATGCAGCTTTGACTGAAACTGGTGGATTTTTTGCCTTGATTTCAACTGGGCTTAAGTCAGAACTTTATTCAAAAGCTGAGAAGTCAGGGGAGCTGTGAGAAATGGGCAGCACTGACACAGTGCCCAGGAACGCGGCTCAGCTCCTGCCTCGTTCATCACTGGGCAGTGCTGGTGCCTCCCTGGGCACCTTGCATTTGCCAGGGCATTTGCTGAGACATTGCACCCAGGAGTTGTGGGCAAGGGAAGCTGAAACCCCTGTGAGTTCAGGGGGTAAAAGGGCATTTGGTGAGACCCATCTATCCAACAGCAGTCGAGCTGTTCTGCTCAAAATTCAAACGCTCGTAATCAAATCATAAAGTTACAAATTTTAAAGTTGTCAAATATGTGCTAAGAATGGACAATTTGAGAAAGCTGTCATCTGTTCAGAGGGATGAGAAGCAGAGGCTTCATTCTCTCCTACTTTTTCAGTATGTTCTGTTTTGTAAGATAAAATCTATAGACACATTGAAATATTCATGTTTTATACCATACGGTGGGACTTGGATTTCAACATGGAAACACTTCTTTGTTTCACATAATAACAAAACCATTTCTAGAAGCTTATTTAAAACAACACTCCCTTGACCATTTCAGACCTCACTCATTCCAAGTGGCTGGGTCTTTTAGTAATATCAAGATGATATTGCAACTCCAAGGCAATACAAATCAAGAAAATAATTCAGTTGCAGCTTCTTATATGTGATTAAATGGTCTGTCTTCAAACCTGTTTTTAGAACTCTTCTTGTGTTTTGGAGTAATAATTATATAAACCTACTTAATTTATTTTAATGGTCCTAATCACCATTTCACTCCTGTGTCAAAAAGACAAATCTAAGACACAAATGTGCAAAAGCTGAAAATGCCTTAAGCGGCCTCTGAAATTGCTTTTGACACACAAAAAACATTTTGCTGAGCAAATTTCAGGTCAATTGAAATCTCCCATTAAAATGTTTCTCAGCTCTATCCATAAAACAACCTGTGTGCTGGATTTTGAACAATCACCCATTCAGTATCTCCCATTCCAAGATGTCAAACAAAATTGTTGGAACGCAATGGAAAAGAATAACCTTCTAATTTAAATTATTAGGTGTTCCTCAATGTTTTCCTGTTTTAATTTGAAACAACATTTTACAACAGATTTGCATCGTAATGAGAATTGCAGGGATGCAGTTGGAGACCCAGAATATTATCCTTGTTTGGAGCTGCAGTTGTCTTGGACATGAAATCATGTTTCAGTACTAGTAGTTGATACTACTATGGAGCTTAGTCACTCAAGGAGCAGCATTAATGATACATCACTCAAACTCTTGCCTGTATAATCCCAATTTTGTTCTTCTAGTGTGTTTGTCAAAGGTGGAGGTAGGAGGTTCATTGAGTGGATTTTAAACAATAGCACTATTTCTGCAGGGATTTTTAATAGTTGTATCCAAGGTAATGGCCCTGGGTAGGAAACTGTTTAAAGTCACTCCTGGTGTGGATGTGCACGTAGCAGAAGTCCATGTTCCTTGGCTGAGCCTCTGCAGGGAGGTGGCCCAGGGGCTCCCTGGCAAAGCTGCTTTTTGCTTTTCTGAGTCCAAGACATCTACAAGAACCACAGTTTTGGCAGCTGAAGTTAAAATGTCACCAGAATAAGGAGTTGCTGATGGAGCCCCTGTGCAGCCACCCACACCTGCAACCTGCCCCCCAAGCCACAAATGAACAACAAGAGCAAACCAGCCCCATTGCAGGTACTGCAGGTCTGTCCCGTGTCCACACATGAGCTGTGGGTGTTGCCACGAGCTGTGAGTCCCTGTCAAGATGATGCAGGGCAGGGTCTTGCAAACACAGCAAATGCTCTGTCCGGTGAATAATCGTTTTGTGGTCAGCCTAACCTGAGAAAGAGAGATTAAACCACCCTGACTTCCCAGCAGCCCCTCTTGCTGTGGTAAATGGGCAGCACAGCTGTGTGAGCCTCGCACAGTCTTATTCACAGGGAGGATCTGCTATTAAAATACTTGCACAGTCTTATTCACAGGGAGGATCTGCTATTAAAATACTTGCCTAGGAAAAAAAACTCACGTTAAAAACACCACTTTATCCACTGAAACTGCTTATCTTGGTGCACAATCGTGCTGAAGTTAATAGGCCAGCTCACAACAGAGCGCTCTGCAGGCTCTGTGACATCAAGATAGGAAACCAAGTAATGTACTTGTAATTTAAATTTCTTCAAAGAGTATTTTATTAAACACTTCAGCATATGAATCTTTTTGAACCCATTGTGTCTACTGCTTTTAGTATTCCCCGTTTGCCATTTACTTTTCGAGTGGTGCAATTGGCCATTTAACTCACATGGAACCTGACTGAGTGGTTGGAACATTTCTAACTGGGAAGAAGTAAATAATTTATGACTTGAAAACTTGTAAAAATGCACATTTGCACAATTATTTGCAAGTCTTGCAGCTCGGATGAATGTGCACAAACACAGGAACCTCAGCAGCCACATGCGCCGCTTCCATGGATACCCCTGCAAACAAAATAAAAATGCTTATACAAATGTTTGAGGCAAGTAAATAAAGGCAGGCTGCTCTCCATCAATACTGCAAATTCAGGGCTCATCCAAAGAGAATGAATATTCTTTAGTATTCTCCCAGCACAGCTCTGAAGTCGCAGCAGCACCGCTGTTTGTAATAAACTAAATACAAAGTGGGCTTTATATTCCAACGCTATGGCCAAAGTTTTATTGGGTGAAGAGCAAATGTTAAATCAGTCTGATATCAGACATGACCTGCCTTGGAGGTTGTGTCCACAGGCACATTAAGAGAGGCTTGGTCTTCCCAATCTTTCAGGCATGTGAGCCTGTAATCACACTGTGAGAGAAAAGCAGCTGCAAATGGAGAATACACAAATGGGTCTCTGCTATGAAAAACTTGTTCTGTGATGCATTTCCAGGACAATAAATACGTATTTTGTGCCCTGCTGAAGAGGGAACTTTCATCTATGAACCTTTCCAAACAAATACAAGCCCATCAGAGAAGGACTTTGCTGAGGTTCAGCCCGTGGCTTCATTCTCTCTTTCCACACATCCTGCTCCCACCATCTCCGTTGCCTTGGTAAAGGATGTGCCGTTGAGAAAGTGCATGTGCTTTACTCATTGTTTTTGTAAGCAATTCTGAGCCCTCCGGTGTCAGCGTTGTCACAGTGGTTGAAGCAGTGCAGCTTTATCAGCAATTGATGGAGTGAGTTTTTCTAACAGCCTTTTTAGGTTAATTTTTTTTTTCAAGAGCATTCCATTTGTTAGAGAGAGTTTCTGCATTTGGAGCTGCTTTCATGGATGCAGAGTTCATCCCTTTGAAATACTGTCCGTAGTATAAAATATTTTAAAATACTGAGAAATGTTGTGGTGGAGGAACTGCCAGCAGAAGACGGGTTAAGGTATTATCTCTTCTCAAATACAAAAAAAAAAAAAAAAAAAAGGGAAAAAAAGGCCAGATCTCCTAAATGCACCTCTTTGAACCTTTGTCACAGAGGCTCTCAAATGACCGTATTGATGTCACAAAACATCCTTTCTTCCCGAGACGCTCTGTGGAACAGGGATCTGAAGCTAATTGACTGAATATATGTCACTTTAATGAATTAATTTGCTTTCTTGAGCTCGATCTGCTCTATAGCCAGTAGGGAGCTATCAGGCTACACGAAGGTTTGGGTTTTTTCTCCGTGGCTCTCAGACATCCCAATGCAAAACTTAGAACCCAAAGCCTCAGTGTGCATTAGTGATACTCCCTGAAGGCTGGA
Organism: Hafferia zeledoni; assembly: GCA_035583235.1. Taxonomy (NCBI): domain Eukaryota; kingdom Metazoa; phylum Chordata; class Aves; order Passeriformes; family Thamnophilidae; genus Hafferia; species Hafferia zeledoni. The sequence goes on along the minus strand of JAWWEV010000043.1, from coordinate 66,198,664 downwards.
AACCCATGAAAGCACATTTGTAATCCAGCTCTAAAGCTTCTTCATCTGTGCAAGATGCAATGTGGAGAATATTAATCTTACCTCAGTTTCAGGATTGTTCTGTGAAGGTTTCAGAAATGTTGTGTGAAGCATCAAGGGATGTTGGGCTGGACAAACAGGATACCTGTGGCCCTGTTGTGCTGTAGTTATTTCTCTATTTTGAACGTAATTGCACTGTACATTCTAAGGATTTGACAGATGGCATTTGTGGTAGTATCTGCCAGAGCCATAGTCAGTCATTTGGGAGTTTGTGGGGACCTTTGCAATGATGTAATGTAGTCTTTGGGCTTCTTCCAGCAGCCATTACCTTTAACTGACCTTCTGCCTTGGGCTTTTATTACTCTTTTTAGACACTGGCAGGAGCTCGTGGCTGTTGCACCTTGCCAGGGCTTGGCAGCTCTGCTGCCCCTGCCAGTGTGAACTGGTAAAACAGGAGAACACAACAATGTGGGGGTTTGTTCCTGCAAAATTTCAACACAGTGGTTGTTCCTTCAGTAGGTCCTGTCCCGTTCTCTGGGTCGTGGTGTGTGCTCAGGTGGTGCTGCCCAACCTGTAGCTTTGACCTCCCAAAAACACATGAACCTCGTAAAAAACTGGGCAAGAAGGGGAGTGTATCTGATATCTCTGTTTTGTAGCTTTGGGGATCTTTCCAGAAACAGAGGAAAGAAAGCAAAAACAAAGGAAGGGAAGTTACTGCTTTCATCTCTTCTCATCTCATCTCTAATTCCTTTGAGGAGGTAGAAGTACTTAGGTACTGAGTGTAATTTGAAGTCTGTTATTAACACCTCTCAGCTCCCAGATATTCAGTTGGAGTCTCTGTGGTCTGTGTGGCAGAGAGCAGCAATTTCTGGATAATTTCTGTATCCCCAAACTGCAAATGGAGAGGGAGGAGGAGGATGGATGGGCTTGTGAGTCTGGGCTTTGGTAGGTTTCCTGCTTGATCTGGGGCCAGTTATTTTCTTTTTCTCCCCTGACTAGGAGGAATAACTGTGCTTTCCTGCCACCCACTTTCCTCTCCTTCTAATAATAAAATGGAATGGAAGATGTGGAGAAACTGGGACACGGTGATAGGGCTGCCCAGCTCGAGGAAGATGCATGAACACCACTTTAACTGGCCTTGAAGCATTTTGCTTGCAACTTATGTTTTATACATGCAATATTTGGTGTTTAAACATGTCTTCCTTGAGGGACAGGATTAAGTCTGAGTCTCCACCTACGTAAATTTAACTGCTTTCTAGGAAGGCAGTGGAATTATGCCAATATGGAGCCAATACAAGAGAAGGGATTGTAGATCTGTCCCTTCAATTGGACCTTTTCCTGCTGGTTCTTCTTTTCTAAGCCAAGACTCATCTCAGGAAATAAATCAAACTATCAAACTGAAAAACTGGTCCTGCTTCCAAACATTACTTGGTGCTTATCTTCATTTTAGATTTCTGTTTACTGGTATTTATTATGTCGCAGACTTACAGTTCAGCATCCAAATTCTTCCCAACAGATGGCAAGGCAGGATGCACAGGAGTAGTAAAATAAACAGGATAAATGCACAACTGCCCATATGTCTGAGAGGCTGGTACATATTTCTGACTAGAACAAAAGGATGTTTTCAGGAGGCAGCTCCAGTGCTGTGCAGGCTTCGTGCTGTTTTCTGCCTGGTTCTAAAGCCTCTCACTTTCTCAGCATATTTTGATGAGTTAAATTTTAATATATTTTGTCCTCCCTCTTCTACTCCCAGATAGTTGTTTCCTTTAGTTATTTGCCTCCACTCCCAAAGTACACCAGTTCATTTTATTTTCAGCATTTTAGCATGGCAGGTGTCTCTTTCCTGGGTTTCAGCCCATCCTTTGCCTTTCTGAGTGGTTGTTCTGACTCTTCTGAGGGGCACACAGCAGTGCTGGGGACCACAGTAACATCTGAGGCTTTCTCTGGATTGAGATTTATCATAATATTAATGACAAGTGGCCTCTCTGCTGTCTCAAAATAGCAAGCCCCTGGGCCAGCTGCCTGCAGGATGGATAGCCCAGCCCAGCCAGACTTTTGCTACATTTCCCTTCAAATCTGGGGGCATTTTTGCCAGTTGTTGCATGCTGTGAGTCAAGTGCAGTGGAAATGTTGAAGCAGTTCTTGATTTAGCCTGGCAGATAGTCCAGCCCCTCTTTCCCCTCCTTCCTGTGCCATCCTGTTATCTTCACATCTTTGTTCTGTTTTTCCTTTTGCCTCTCCTTGCTGGAATGTTGTAACTTTGCTTCTGCTGAAAAGAAACCTTCAAAACTACTTTTTCAATGGCAGTGCAAGAGTCTTTCTCTAGAAAACTGGTAGACACTGCCCCAGGTAGAAATTTAAGATTTTTAGTTCATCTTCTTAACTCTTGGGCATCTCTCTGCCATCCTACCAGCGAAAGATGTATAATAATATACCAGTCCAAAGGTATGAGTTTGGGTTCTCTTTTCTCTGCCTGCTCTACTCCTTTCCCAGGATTCATCCAGGCTCCTGCTTACTTTACAAATAGCCCTGGAAGTTCTTCTTGAACAGAATTGAGTCATTTCTTGTCCAATGTTACACATGAAGGATTGATGGGATATAAACGTGCGGTCACGATGGGAAGAGACGGATGAAGGGAGAGCACGTTATGGAATTACAGTATTTCCTGTGCCAGTTGCCAAGCCCTGATACAAATTAACCTCTTTTATTGTTCTTTTTCGAGCATTCCGCCTTTTAATTGCTGTTTTGGAATTGTGCCACTTAGTTCTGCCCTTTGAATGTTTCTCACTTAGGCTTGATAATGCCAAATATTTCAAAGATATTCAGCATCCCCTGTTTGAGTGGCACAGGGACCCAGTTCTGGGAGGAATTACCACCCTTGTTGAGCTGCCAGGGCTTTTTTTTCCAGATTAAGTTAATAACCATTTTTTAAGTCACTGCCAATTCTCCACCAGGGGTTTCAGATCAGTTTTCTCCCATTTATACTTTTTAAATAATGCAATTTTGTGTAGAATATGGATGATCGAATGTTTTCTCCTGTCCAAATATATAGCATTCAATAATGTTGGGATTGTTATTGTCTTCCCTGCATCCCACAGGCACAGTTTGTCTATTGTTGCTGCAAGGCATTAAAAAGGAACCATGACATGTTGCAATTATGACTTGAAATAGGGCCTTGCCAGAGGAACATTGCCTAAATGTAATCAAATCTAAAATATAAGTTATTGCCCAGACCTGTCTGAGGGCTCTGCACACCCATCTTGTGGCTCCCCAGTCCCAGGGCTGGCTCAGAGCAGGGCACTGGGTGATGCTGCTGGGACATTGCTGTGCTCTTGGGGGTTTTTAAACACAGCCCCAGCATCCAGCTGCCTGCAAGCAAAGGAAATAATAAACCCTTAATTCCTGAAGACCTTGTGACTATTTAGGCTGAGCTTTCAAAGGTATCCAGAGATGAAAGTGGGTGATACTCCTTCGTGTATGACTCACTGAAGGCAATTGTGGGCTTTGATCAGCCTTGTCCAGTGGATATTCTAAATTTAAGGAAACAATAACAATGCTCCTTTACATACTTGTATATATTTTAATACAAAATTGAATCATTGAATCATAGAATGGATTGGGTTGGAAAAGACCTTTGAGATCATCAGGTCCAACCCTTGATCCAACCCCACTGTGATCACCAGTCCAGGGCACGGAGTGATCACAGTGGGGTTGGATCAAGATGTGGTGGATTCTCACTCAGTGCCACATCCATTGAATCACAGAATGGATTGGGTTGGAAAAGACCTCTGAGATCATCAAGTCCAACCCTTGGTCCAACTCCAGTCCCTT
>JAWWEV010000043.1:66179186-66194715 GCA_035583235.1 Hafferia zeledoni | reverse complement strand
CCCGGGGCGGCCGCGCCGCGCCGCGCACGCGCGGGAGGAGCCGCGCCGGAGGGAGGGGTGGGGGGGGTTTCCCTCAGTTCTGTGGGGTCCGTGGGCTCCCGTCTGTCCTGGGGGTCCCGTCCGTTCCGGGGGTCCCGTCCCGGGGTCCCTCCCGGTGCTCCAGAGAGAAAAGCGGCCCCGCCGCGCCCGTCCGGCCGCGTCTGGGTGGGCGGTGGTGCCACCTCGCTGCGCTGCGGAGCCCCCTCACAGCGCCCGGTCCGCTCTCCTCTCCCTTGTGCTTTCCTCCTTTCTGTGCTTTCCTTATCCAGCGTGACTTTGTGGTTTCTTTGTTGGGTTGTTTTTTTTCCCCCAAAGTGAGTTGGATAATTGTGTCTAGTTCGGGCTGCCCCGTTGGTCATGACCCTGTTCTCAGACACAGGGTTGGGAAGGCCCTCCGAGATCATCAGGTCCACCCTTGGAGCAGCCCCGTGCCCACTAAAGCACAGCGCTAAGTGCCATGTCTGGTTGTGTCCGTGACTCCCACACCGCCCTGGGCATCCTGGTCAAGGCTTGCCCACTCTCACTGGAGACATTTTCCCTGATATCCAGCCTAAACCACGGCTGGCACAGCCTGAGGCTCATCCCCTCACCCTGTCACTGGTTGCCTGGGCAAAGCGACTGACACCCACCCTGGTACAATCTCAGGAGAGCGATAAGTTCTCCTTCAAACCTCCTTTTTTCTCCAGGCTAAACAACCCCAGCTCCCTCAGTCACTCCTCATCAGACTTCATCTCCAGACCCTTCACAGGCTTCACTGCCCTTCCCTGGACTGGGCAATATCCCTGTGGTTAAATCTGAACTCGACAGAAGGAGTTTCTGAGGGAAATGGATGTTAATGAAGGAATCTGCTGCTTCCTTGCAAGTTTGTCACTCCTTGGAGTCTGTAGTGTCCTTGAGGTTCTCAGGAAGAAAGCTGTGGCTTATGGAGTTTTGCCAGGAATTGTAGGGACTGTGGATTGTGATACCAGAGAACTGACAGGCAGGGCCTTTGCTGTTGGACCCTGTGCAGGTTTCCTCATTTCTCAAGAAATAGCTTCTTTTGCCCTTCCTTAACCACAGCCAAAAGAGTTTGCAAACTTACAGCCTTGAGTCTGATAAACTATCTGTGTGCTTTCTATTACATTCATCAATAAATAACCTGGTAATATACTTAGTTTCAGGAACTCCTGTGTAGGTCCATGAACAATTTTTATGACTTCCACAATGGGTAAAAAGGCAATATACTTTCCAATCACTATGGGTGCTGAAGATCCAGGAGGTGTAAAGAGCAGTCAGGTTTTAGATAAGCATGTCAGTAGATTTGACTGATTATACAAAAGGTCCAAGGCCACAAAACAAAAACCAACCAGTTTTAAATAATTTTGGGTGCAGAGCTCATTTTGCCTTTTCAGATCAGCAAAGCTTGCACTGTAGCAAGGATTTCCTGAAATGAAGAAGCAAGCAATGTAAAAGAGAATCTCTGTCTCAGATGAGCTGAAAGGTGTATTTCCAGTCTTTTCTGTTCACAGATAGCCCTGGGAATGTAAACTGATGCAAACAGGATCCCCAGGATTAGAAGCTGTTCACAGACTCCTCCTAAAACAGAACTGCTATTCACAGTTCCCTAAGCAAGCACTTAGAGATGGCTTTGGGGGATCATGAAATGTTGCCATATGTCCCCTGTGTGTTGGGGAAGACCCCAGAGTGAACTCTAGGGATTATGAGCATTCGAATCCCACACACAGGAATTTATTGGAAAACTTCAGGGGAAACCTTCCTCTCTCTCATTGCCTACTGTGTCATTAATGTTTTGTGACGAGACTGACTGAGCAGGAACTGGCATTATTTAGCAAAGGGAGAGATGGTTATGGGGGAATGTGAAAAGAGGCACAGGGGAGGTGAAAACACCTAATCTATATTTGGGGAAGAGTGGAAATGATCATTTGGGAGATTGTGCTGGCACGCTGTCTCCTTCCAGAAACACGACTGAACAGCATCATTTCAGTCTTGCCTCACAGGAACAGTCCAGGGACAGCAATGGAAATAATGTGCTTTTGGCATTAATACATTCATGGCTATATGTTCACTCATATATGTATGTACAAACACACACACACACACACACACAGTGCTACCTTGCCCTTGTTAGGAGTGATTTTGGGCACAGATTGCTAATCTGTCAGAACAGAGGGGACTGTTTTAACTCTTAAGTCTTGTGCAGAGTTCTGTCTTTGCAGTGGCCATTGTGTTCCTTTGCTGCTCAGCTGGATAAAAGAGAGGAAGAATTAAGGGTCATAGCCATCCTACTGGCCTATTTAGAGTAAAGTCAGCCAGGTCGTGGCATATATTCTTAAGGAAATACTAACTAAAAAGAAAAAAATAATCCTGATTTGGATGATTGGGGGAAAACGACTTGGAATTCTTGTGTTATGATGCTTCAACTCCTGTCGGAAGATGTGACTTTTACTACGTAGAGTGGACCTGATGTATCCACTCACTCCCTCTGCACCTTTAGTTTGCTTGACCAGCCTCATTAGCCTAATTTGGACTAATAAATTTTTGTCACAAATTAAACAGAGACCTACAGCCATGGATTGGTAAACTAAAAACACGCAGACCAGCAGGAGGACCTGTTTTCTGTGCAGGGGTGGTGACTGGTGAACAAAAATGATAAGACCTGTCCTGACCTTCCAGGTTTTGACAGAGAGCATGTGCCAAAGGAAAATGCAGCAGAATGTTTTTGTGCCTAACATGAGAGACTGTGCAGGGATCTTCTTACAAAACTTCACGAGCTGAGTTGTGTAATCCTCTGTAATAAGAAAATTCAGTGAAGATGAGGTATTCATTCAGGAGGAATCTGCAAGGTTATCAGAAGAAACTGAATGTCTTCTTTTGCTCGGTAAGAAAGAATCCTGCATAGCTGGAAAACGCCCCCTCTTTTATCCAGCCATCACTGTGCCCCTTTGATTATGCTGCCACAATACCCAGCATACGTCATGTGCAAAGCTCTGCACATTAGTGAAGTACGTTCTGTGGAAGGTGAGTGACAGGATTGTGGCCATCAGAAAAAGGGAACTCTGGACACAGAGTGGTTAAATGATTTGTCCAAGGCCATGCAGGAAGCTGGGGGGGAGAGGATGCGAGGTGGGAGGGGGAAGGGACTCTTGATGACACCACACACACACACACAGCACAGAGATCTCTGATTTCAAACATCTTTGGCATTTAGCCCAATCTTCAGGTCATTAAATGTTGCTGCTTCTCTCCTTAGGAGAGATGTTATCTGGAGGGAAACAATGGTGAAGATAAGGAAAGCCTGAATTCTGTTAAAATTATTTTTGCCATAGATAATTTGTCGGTGTTGTATTTTTGAAAGTCCTGATTATTTTCAGTCCATTCCAGAAAAAAAATTATAATGAATAATAATGGATTAATTATGTTCTTATAGAATAAAGTGCTTCCCTTATCCACTTAGCAAGGTGCTTGGGCATTGCACAGACAATTACAAATAAAGTGCAGCAGTAGTAATTAAAATAAGCATGCATTATAAAACCAAAACAAAATGCAAATGAGTCAAGCCCCAGGATTTAATGGAAAGGTCTAATACTACATGATTTAATTTTATATTTATTTGGCTATTTAAATCAGACAGAGCAGACTGAATCCACAAATAAGGGTATACTAATAAGCACACAGGATAGGGAAAATAGTAACAGCTTTAGGTGTTTCATCTGCAGAAAAATTTTCACTGCAGAGTGTTCTTGTAACATTTTCTGAGAGGTCCCAATCCCACTTTAATTTGCAACAGCTCACTGAGACTTGATGCAAACAAATAACTCCAGCTTTTTCATAGGTAGAGACTTCACATGTTTTTCCATTTGAAATTCTGTTTGAAGCATTCCCTTGCTCTCAGTCACACTCTATCTCCTCCTGAACAGAAGGTTATCACAGCAAATCCAGGCAATCTCCTCATTTCTTGCATTTGACCCCATTCTGCTCCCTCTTCCATGCCCTAGCCTTCCAAGGTAACGACTTACCCCTGGTAATTCAGCATCCAAAGTGCTGGTGGGAGATGCAGGGCATAGAGCTCAAGTTCCCAGCTGTGGTTTTGTGGCCTCATTATCACAAGCGTATGAGTTTATGACAAGGTTTTTTATACTTCTGTAAAACCAGTATTTCTATTGTTTGGGGGTGTTTTTTTGAGGAGAAGGAGAATTTAGGAAGGTGTGTACAAGCACATCTGAGTACAACAAAGATTATTGGTGTTTGAGGTCAAGTCCTTGGCATTCAAGGAAAGGCACATTTAGTGTTGGCTAACCCACCATAATTAACCAAATGTTTTCTCCCCTTCCTCTGTCTCTCAAAACCATATGAGAAACTCGAGTGAAATGCCCACAGCCAGTGTTTTCCACCAGATCTATTCTCATCCAGTTTTTAAGGGGTATGCACAAGGAAGCATAACACAAATCATATAAAATCCCACAGAATTAAAGATGGGAGGTAAGAGATGTAAGAATCATGATCCTGTGTTGCCATCTTCTATTCTGATTTCTGGGGGAAGATGGGGTCTTTCCAGCCCCACCTGGAAGTTACCAGCTGCTTGAGTAGACATTCTCTGAACTGCTTGCAAACAGCCTGCAGACCAAAAAAATTCTGCAGGAATTAGATGAATAATTTCAAAATAGAGGATAGAATCAAGACAATCACAATGTACTCATGCATAATTCATGGTGGAGGGGGAAAAAAGTGCATCTCCTGAATGCTTCTTTCACCCAGGCTTCTTTCACTTGAGGCCTTATCCAAAACTATTCAGATCAATGAGAGATGTTTCACCATCTTGAGTCTAAGCCAAGTCACTATCTGCTTACACCTGTTAAACAGATGGATAAACTGAAGCTAACACAAGTGAACTGTGTTGCCCACAATCACATGGGACACTGCTCAGTGTCTGTAATTAGAAAGTGTTGGAGAAAACAGCAGCACCTTCTCTGCTTTAGGTGAGCACTGAGTCAAGGTGGGAGTCGTCCTCTGGCACCTTCTGTCTCAGCACAGCATCTAAAAGCCAAGTGTTATGGTTTGCAGTCCTGCTATCTGCAACAAGGTGAAATCTTTCTCTCATGTTAGGGCTGTTGAATTTTTAATTCATACCAATACCATAAAAACAGAAGCAGCAGGAAAATACCTCGGTTTATAAATCAAACATAAAGAGCTGAGATGTGGTAAGGACAAATACTTCAGTTTCTCTCAGTTTTTGTTTTCTTTTTCTCTTCAGTTGAATACAGCTGAGCTGCCATATAAATATTTAAAACAGCTGCTCGTCAGGAAAAAGGTACAAATTCTGTATTGTAGCCTTAGCTGAGATGTGTGGCTTTGACACATTTTAAAATCTTGACTGTATTTGAACTGTGCTATTGCAGCCTTGTGTTATTTACTGCAAATCAAAAGGAATGAAGGTCTCTCTTCAGAATGCACTTCCCCTTTTCAAGTTGCTAAATATTACATTGTCTCCTGTCTTTTTCATTAAATTAAGCTGTGACCACTTAATTGATTAATTCTAGAGAGCAAAAGCTACACAGAGACATTTTCTTCAATCAGGTTTTTGTTTGAGCTGACAGTTGTTCAGTCTTTTGTAAATACTGCAGTTAAATGTAAAAAAAACCCTGAATATGAGCTTGAGTCTCCAAATATTATCTGCCTGGCTGTTCTGAATTACATGGAGACTTTCAGATGGGACAAGTTTGTGTAATTTGACCTTGCATAAGATATACTGGAAAAAAATAAGAAGAAATGGAATAATGTAAAGTCTAAACTCCTACTGGAAGCTTTTTCTGCAATGACAGAAATCAAATACTGTCAAGAAAACAAAACCCATGCATGAACAGTACACATTTCGGCTCAGGCATTTTTCTGATGAACAGCTGTTTAAAATATTTATATGTCAGCTTAGCTGTGTTCCACTGAAGAGAACACAAGCCCACTGACAGAATAGGAAGTATTTGTCCTTACCACATCTCAGCTCTTTATGCTTCATATATGAAACAAGATATTTTCCCTTAGCTTCTAATTTTGTGTTATCAGTAACTATGAATTAACAATTCAACAGCCCCAGCACAAGCAAGAAATTTCACCTTGTAGCAGAATTCAGCTTAAAGAAGGTAAGGCTGCAGATCATAACACCTGGCTTTTAGGTGCAGGACTAAGGATGAAGATATCAGAGGAGTCCTCCTGCATTTACTCAATGCTCATCTGAAGCAGAGAGGGCACTTTCTGATTACAGACCTTCAGTGGTGTTCACCTTGACAGTGTGGCTTCCTTGGTGTGTGCTGTTTCATAACAGGGGTAAGCAGAACCTGAAGTCTCAGGGAAATTAAGGCCAGGACAAATCAATAAAGCATCTGGCCTGATGTGCTACATAGCCTATAATCTCGTGCCACCTGGAACATGAGTTTAAAAAAAGGTATCTCCAGAAGGGCCTCTGGTACCACTGGGAAGATAGTAAGAGGTAGAGAATTTGTCCCATTCTTTGATATTTTGCCACCATAGTTAGTCTGTGTCATTGTTGACAAGTTGGAATATTTTTCTTATATGAATTTATTGCTTTTACTTTCCGGACATGAGTATTTAGGCCATTCTCCACCAGGGTAAAGAGCTCCTTAGTCCTAAAGCTTTTATCTGTTTGAAGGTGACTGATCAGGTCACCTGATGATAACATTTTTAGCAAGCTAAACAGACTGAACTCTTTATATGATGTAATTTTCTAAAAACTTGAGACTACTTTTGTTTTGGCTTTTGAGGTAATCTTTCAGACTTGCTGATACACAGCAAGGTCCAACAAGAAGCAGGGCAAATATTTGCTGAAGAGGTCGCTGCTGAGATGTGCTCCTATCTCTTGTTGCTCATTATTTATGGGGTCAGGCTTCTGGTCAGGTCAACCTTTGTCTTCAAATCTGCTTTTGCTCAGATGCTCAGACTTGTGAAAAATATTTCTGTGTTCTATTTTTGTGTCTGAAAGAATTTCAAGGAGCAAATGAAGAGACAAAAAGGATCCCGTGACTCAAAACCAACAGAACTTTCTCCATACTTTTCTTTGAGGAACACAACAGAATTGTTTCAGACAGCCACCACCATCCACATCACTGCAACTGGCGCCACATGGTAGAGACTCTGTTTATACAGCCTATAGCAAAGGACACAAAGGATCCCTCTGTTTTGAGAGGCTCAGATGAAAAGAGCAGAATACAAGTCAAATGGTGCCAGATCACAGGTCTAGTTTTTGTGTTGCACACATTAGTTTAACATAAGGTTAAGCTCTGGGTGCAAGCCATTCTGCCTTGTGAATTTCTTCACAACCGATGGGATTTTGGCCATGGTTGAAGCCAATCTGGTGACACTGGGCAAGCAGCTGAAACCTTAGAATATTTACCTTGGCCAAAGAGAAATTCCCCACTGATTTTTCTGGCTACTTTATTTGCCCATCTCCCAAGTAAAAGCAGCCTCACAGACCTTTTCAGATAGTGAGTTGAAGTATCAATCAACTCTATACTCATTTTTAAAAGAGAGAAAAAAGAAAAAAATCCCAAGAGCTCACAGCAGCACTGCTTTGGTGTTCCATCCCTTGCAGAGATAACAGCTCAGTTACTCGTTCCCCCTGCAGCACTGTCTGCAGTGCTCCCCTTGGGAAGGTGGAGAGAGAAATGCCAAAGGATAAGGGGTCTTGTCCCTGGAAAGAGAGAGGGCTTAGGAGCCAGCAGCAGTAACAGTGGCTGGATGGTGGGAAAGGAAAACCACGTGAATTGGGAAGCCTGATGCACAGGCAGACTGGTGAGAAGTGACAGAGAGCAGGGGACTGAGGATGCACAGGCTGTTGGTCACTGGGGTGGGCAGCACTGGGGCAGGGGGAGGGCTGATGTTTGTTCTGCAGGCAAGACTGATGTGGAAGGTGTAGAAAAAGTGAATGCACAATAGGAGGCAGAAAGGTGTGAGGGCAGGAGGTATCTGAGAAATGCTCTCAGTAAACTGAAGAGAATGGCTGAATATTTGTTATAAAGACATGCTGAGTATGTATATGTATGGCCAGACTTCACGAACGAAGATTTGGGCAGGGCTCTCCCAAAGTGGTTGTGCCCTTCCAGCCTGTGCAGTGGATTTTTTAGGTGAGGCACAGCGTGTCCATAACTGGCCCCACCATTTAAGTCCTAAGGTCCATTTGCCACGGCCAAGCGAGCTTGGACAGTGACAGTGAAGTCCTCGGGACTGTCACAGCACCCGGTACTGACCGGGGCTGACCCTGCTGAGCATTTGAGATCTGATGGGATGGGATGGCAGGGAGGCATTTACTGCCAGGGGACGGTCCCACTGAGACTCAAACTCAGGTCCTTGGGATTGAGAGTCCAGAGTGCTCTCCTTTACACCTACATGCTGAACATGGGCAAAAGGAAGACTCAAAGCTTGAAAGTTAGGTTGAAGTCCACTTTGCAAGACTTTAAGAGCCTATAAATAACAATAATATGATGCCTAGGAAAGAGAATTACACTGGAAGCAGCACAAAATTATACTTTCCCCAAATATGCTTCCAAGCAGACTTTCTGAGCCAGAGGTGATACCCTTGCATTAAAACAAAAACCCTCAGTAGTTTTCTCTTCTATCAGTTTGTCTGGTCTCACCTTGAACCTATCTTAATTTTTAGCATTTACAGAGTTTTGTAGCAAGGAGCATCAGATCTTTGCTCCAGCTGTACTTAGCTACTACCTTACCCTCTCTGAGGAGCAAGGACAGCATCACGTACCTGAATGAGGGGCCAAGGTCACATGAGAAAACAGAATCCTCTCTCCAAAGATGTCACTGTGCAGGAGCACACAGGTACCTGGGACTTGGTCAGAGGACACCAGCAGTCCTTCCATTGACTCTGTCTTAGTTTCAGGTCTGGATCCTAAAGGAGCCAGAGCTATTTGCTGATATCTTAAGTTATGATTTGTTTAAAAGCTTCCCATCTGTTCAGGTTTGTATTCTGTTTCACATTGAAATTACTGCTGGATGGATGTGGCAGAGAGATGATTTTGGAAACATTCTCATTGGGTTTTAATTTCTTATGTGATGTTTTGGGGTTTTTTTACAGAGATCAGCATAAAAAAAGCAAACCAAAACCAACTGTGATAGAACATATAAAACAGCGTGAGCTGCCTAGAGATAAATAAAACCAGTCCAAAATAATAGAGACCAATATGAATCATGACCAATAAGCATATTTGTAATAATAAACATGTCATCTGTGTCAGATAAACAAATCACAAATATTAAAGATAACAAACAGATTATAAATAGACATCCCAAATTAAGATCATGTCTCTTAGTGCTAGTAGATATGAATTAGAAGCCATATCTGCCAAAATAAATTGGGCATTCTCTCAGAGGTTATCATATCTAAAAAAAATAAAAAAATAATACTCAAAAAAATTAAAAGAAGGAGAGTACAGAGAAGGAGAGGGCAGACAAGCATTTATTTTTTTTACTTCCACTAGTATGACATAGTTTAAAGAGATCAGGCTGCATTAGTGCTACTAAAGATGATATAAGCATGATGATGATAAGAAAAAACTGGAGGCAGGGTTGTGGGAGAGGCTTCCCCTCGTCGCTGCAGTTCTGACCCCAATCCTATAAGCTGCTCCAGGCAAGCAGGTGCATGAGGCCTCATTTGGAAATCAGTGAGTTCAAGCCAAGCACAAAAGTCTGTCTAGCCAGAGCATCAGCTGGCAGTTTCCATTTGCCTCCTTCTGCCAGTCTTTTGGATGCAGATAACACTTTGCTGGTATGGCATGGGTTTTGATATATTTATTCTTTGATTCTGATGGCCATAGAATGAAAGCAGTCAGTTTAAAAATGGAATCAAGTTAATTTTCAGGAGGAGCTAAATAAAACAAGCTATTCTTAATGCAAACCTGGCACTAGTATGTCATGTACAATGGATGTCCTGAGCTTCTGGAAAGGGAGAGGCTGAGGTTCTGCAGCAGGGGCAATCCTTCCATAACATACATTCTGTGTTTCACAGCATAAATTTCAGGACATGAACAGTGTTATACCAAACTGAACAAAACAGGCTTATAAAATACCAAATGTGATTGAAACAATGCTGGGTTTGGCATTAATTTTTTTGTATTTCCTTCCCTTGCCTGAAGGTAATGGTGCATACTCAAGGCCAAGCTCCTGCTGCCTGTATTCAAAGAGGGAATGGAGGAACTCTTCATTTGGTAGCCTGCCTATCCTGGCTGGGTTTCCAAAGAGGAGAAGGAGCAAAAACTACCTCATCAGTGCTAGTGCTGGTTCAGATAGACCCAGGAAGTTACTGCAAGGGGAGCCCAAGTGGAGATGTTCTGGCAACTGCTGGCATTTTTACCACCCAACATACTAATCAACCCTCTTCATCCTTGCTGGGACTTCAAGTGGTGTCACTGCTGCTTCAGCTGAGCTGGTAGGTAGCCCTGATTGGAACTTGTCCTGCTTAAACAGCTATGCTGTAGCCAGCAGACTGTTTATTCAGTGGGCTCCTGAAAAATCAAAACACTTTCTGTGGGTAAGAGTCAATCCCTATGGAGCTGAAGTCAAGGGTTCACTACATGCTTTCAAAGTCAGAGAGTAAAACTCCCACTGATTTGAGGGGCAGCAAAGATTTCACCCTGCATGGTGTCTACATTGGTCTTCTGGTGGTTCTGGGTGAATATGAAGTACTTTGCAGTGATAAAGACAAGGTGGAATGTTGTGCCACAGTTTGCATGACTATCAGGAATATGGTCAAGGGGGTGGCACCAGGTTCTCTTTAGCTGATCCCAGAAACAGGACAAGGGGCACAAGGCACAAACTGAAACACAGAAAGTTCTATCTGAATATGAGGAAAAACTTACTTACTTTGAGGTGACAGAGCACTGGAAAGGGATGCCCAAAGAGGGTGTAGAGTCTTCTCTGGAGATATTTAAAACACTCATGGATGTGATCCTTTGTAACCTGCTCTAGGTGAACCTGCTTTACCAGAGGTGTTGGGCTAGGTGGTATCCAGGGGTCCTTTCAACCTCAACCATTCTGTGACTCTGTGAATAATGCCCAAAATAAAGTCAGGACCTCTCAACTGTAAGTACCAGACAGCATAACACCAGACAGGTGCTGCCCCTATTCTCCACTGGAGCTATTGCCATCAGAGTTTGAATTTTAAGGGATATTCTTGTAGCTGGCTTATATTTTCATTTGCCTTCTGGTAAGTTCTACATACTCATTTTGAGGTACACCCAAAAATCGTTCTCTTCCTTTATGTTTACATATTTGTGTCCTTTCAGATATTCTTTCTCACCTGCGGCAGTTGTTCTGTGAAGGTCCTGATTCCTTTGACTCTTTTCATTACAAGCCAGCTTCTTGTTCCTAATGCTGTTGGACTTACCTGTCCTGCCCATCTCTGTGCTGAGCCTTCCCCCCTGCATGCCAGAAAGGTCAATTCCCCCACACCATCCACCAATTAAAGGCAGGAGGACCCCAAGGCTTTGCAGGCAGAGGACACCGGTGCTGTCTCACCATTCAGAGCAGGATGCAGCTTGTCTTCAGCAATCCAACTCAGCTCCTCTGCCTGGCAGCAAAACACCTGGACAAAAATAGACAGAGAGAGGCCTCCTCAAACAAACTTACTGGAGTTCTGGGCTCAACCCTCATTTTCTGCACTCAAAGGGAAATTCAAGGTCATATTCATGTTCTGTGTAGTACTGGGAACACACCTTTTGCTGCTGATTGAACAAAGCTCCTCAGCCTGAGCTGAGAGGTTTGGGGGCTTGGCTGTGGTCCTGTCTTCCTTCCTTGGTTCCTGGCTCATGTTGGTGGATGAAGACCACGTTGAAATGGACATAGTGACTTTTTTGTCGTAAATCAGTTATTTGCCCAAATAAACATTTAGTCAATGCAAAATTATTTATGAATTTGAGATGCACTCACTGAACATTTTGGAGATTTAAAAAAATGAGGACAACATTATAGGAATGAAAAAGTGCTTCTTTTTGAGGCATTTTTGTTTGGATGTCCTAGATGGAGTCATGAGGTGGTGGGAACAGAGTGGAATCCTACACCATCACTCTGCTGCTGTGTTTCTGCTCAGCAGTTCCTGGTCAGGATGCTCACACAGATCATGACAGAATGATGTCCCATGCCAAAGGGGTGCATGAATGGTTATAACCCATTCCTCAGGGAACAAGCTTATCATTGGCACATCAGATGCATCCCTTTCCTGCTCTCCAGTTTGTATGAAACTTCCCAGACTTGTGAATTTTGAGGATGAGGGATTTTTTCTAAGCCTTTTGTCTTCTCCCAGGAGCAGGAGAAAATGAAAGCCTAGAGTAGGTATCTATAGATGCTTAACTTTACTGTTTTTAAAAAAATTAGCAATGCAGTTTAATGACTATGTAGAAGTACTAATAGAAGTATTTATTAAATAAATGCACTGGGTTTATTGTAAAACAATGACAAAGATGCTGCTAAAATAGATGCTGTGTTGCACACCATATTAGTTTGGCCTATTCACTCTAAAATGGAGGGGGAATTAAAGGCTGAAGTAGGAGATATATATCCTACTGCTTTGTAAATGAAAAGAAAGATTATATCTGTAAGCCTGAGAAATAGAATTAGGTAGGAACCTGGTGTTGTAATACAGATGCAAAATAAATTCATGTTTCTAGAGAAAAATGTAGTGAAATTAGCATGGCACCTTGGCATACAGCTATTACGAGGCAGTTAATATGGCATAATTTTAAGGACCACCAGGAAATTTGGCCTGCAGCACAGAGGAATTATAATAGCCTGATATAATAAGCTTTGAAGTGAAATAGCTTCATATGAATACTGAAGAGAAATAGAAAGCATCTGAAAGATTGAAATGCAGAAGTAATAGCTTCACTGGAAATGTTTAACATGTATTTCACTGCTCATTCAGAACGAAAATATTGCAGGTAGGAATTTCAAGTTTTTACTATAATTCCATTTGAGTAGGAACTGGGAAAAAAAAAATCTCTGAAAGTAGTGCCCAGGCTCTGCTATGCATCTAGTCCTTTGCTTTTATTGCACATACTTGGAAAAAAGTTGCAGAACTGAAGCTGGTTCCAACCAAACAAATAGCAAATAATTTACCCTAAAACTATAGAGCTTTTATTATTCACCAAATACACTGAAAACAGTGTTTTGGGGTGACTTTGGAAAAAAGCAGAGTTTAATTTTTTGGTTCAACAACTGAATCAAGTAATGAATTATTCACACAAACCAGCCATTTGAATACCCACTTAAATCCCAAAATAGGAGCTTGCTATTGACAGCAAAGAGTTTGGATGAACTTCTCACAGGGGTGAGTTTCATTCCCAGGGAATATTGATTTCTATTATTTAGTTTTTATGTTTGAAAAGATGAAAAATTGTTTCGAGCTTAAAACTAACTCTGCAGGAACAAGCTTTTATTAAAGTGCAAATTTCATTTAAGTGCAAATTTTTCTTTACCACACATTACTTCATTTTCTGAAATATGTTTCTAAGAGGCAATGTCAAAAGTACAATTAAATGGTGCAGGACTGAGTCCTAATTGATGGTGACAATAATGAAAATGAATTATTTAATGAAAGCTTTCTCTTTTTTTCCCCCTTGCTTTCACCTCTCATTATTCTGTTTGGAACCAGACTGTCCTAAAATGTATTGAATGTCCTGCTGTCACTATTTAGACAACCATTTGTCAGTAGGTTCTTAATACACACTAATATTTTCAGCAGGCTTTTAAGAGAACATCTTTCTCTCTCCAGTTATATTTAATTCTAATCTTTAATATGGGGTCTTGCATCTCTTTTCATGCTTCTCTTTTTATTAACTTTCCAAATATATTCATAAATCCCCTAATTTGTATCCAGCAATGACTTATGTCTTTAAGCATTAAAATGTACATTTAAAAATATTGAAGCTAATGTAGAAAACTGATAAAATACTATTAAAGTTCCTGGTTTAAACATACGTGATTTGAAAAATATGAATTTTTAAAAGAGCTATTTTTATAAAAAGGAAGAAATGTTCTTTCTTCTTCTTTTAGGATTTAAAAGTCCAGAAGAATTAAAAAAAAAAAAAAGTAACATCCAAAGCTGGGTAGGGAGTGCAGTGAATTTTTATCAGAACGTTAGCATTTACTTGAGCTTTTCAGAATGGAAAAAAAAATTAATCTTCAATTTTTTTTGGAAACAAAATCTAATATTTGGCACCCACACCATTCTAAAGCAATGTAATGGATGTGGTCAGAATCAAAAGAATGGTGTTCACAATGACTCACTAACATGGTATCAGGGAGGAGTGGCTGGTTCCTGCCTCCTTGGGTTACTGTCCTCTCCCTGTGGCAGAGGGGAATTAGTCAGTTCATGACAACTCCTGCCTTAGTTATAGCAAAAACAGAATGGCCAGCAATGGGGTTCATGGCTGGAATAAAGGGCAGGTGGTTTTGGTTTAAATATGAAACAGTAACTGGGGTTACATGGCAAATAGCTGGGTGTCTTAAGGTGTTGCAGATTATGTGAGTCTCATATATGTTGACTTTAAAGTTAAACAAGTAATTTGGGCCTGTTGGGACCATGGATAAGTGGTCAGCCTTAGAATACTTGCTTTTCTCTTACAGCCATGGCTGTTCTTAATATTTTTCTCTTTCATTTTTTTCTTTTTAAAGGCCTGGAATGGGAGGTTTGATCTCTTGCCAGGTAGCCTAGCAGGAATACTCTGTTCAGTTATGCAAGAAGCATGGATTTGATCCCTAACTCCTGTTGCCATGCTCTTAGGAACACATGGTTACAAAAATAAAAGCATTAGCCTGCAGCCATCCTGCGGTGTGCAGTGCTCTCGTCAGATCTCACGTGTTCAGCAAGGTCAGCCCTGCTCAGGACTCAGAGTTGGGGGTGCTGTGGCAACGTGGAAAGGAGACAGAATAAAAGTAGGTGCATCAAACCCTGTCCTCATCTCTGCTCCTCTCCAGAGACTTTCTACTGTTTGTTGTCTACTTTTTGTTACCTGTTTTTCCCCTGAAATGCACCATTATTTCATAAACATGCTTTTTTCTTTCTTTGTGGGCTGTTTTTTGGTTTTGTGGTTTGGTTTGGTTTGGGCTTTTTTTTGGTTTTTGGTTTGGTTTGGGCTTTGGTTTGGGCTTTTTTTTGTTGTTGTTGTTTTGGTCTGGTTTTGGTGTTGTTTTTTTTTTTAAGTCAACAAAGCCAATTACTTTGAGTATGCAAAACTGTGTACATGCAACATGAAGAATGGCATTCTGGGATTCATAGCAAATTGTCTTCCCAGCAACACTAAGGACAGAGAGACCTTTGCTGTCCAACCTTCCCTTGCTGACCAGTTCAAGGTGAGGCAATGTGAGACACCAGTTCAATGCAGCTGCAAAAAGAGGTACCATTGTTTAGCCTGGAGAAGAGGAGGCTCAGAGGTGACCTCAGCACTGTCTAGAACTACCTGAAGGGAAGTTCTGGCCA
>JAWWEV010000043.1:66155717-66174296 GCA_035583235.1 Hafferia zeledoni | reverse complement strand
GGGGATGGACGCGGGGATGGACACCGAGGGGACAAGGGGGGACACACGGGGATGGACACGGGGGGATACGGAAATGGACATGGAGATTGACACGGAGGGGACACGGGGATGGACACGGGGGAGATACGGGCATGGACACCGGGGGACACACGGGGATGGACAGGGAGTGACACAGGAGGGACAGGGAGTGACACAGGAGGGACAGGGAGGCGGGACACGGGGATGGACACGGGGATAGATACGGGAGGAACACGGGGGGGACACACGGGGATGGACACGGCCGGGACAGCGGGACAGTCCCGGCTCCGGTGGGTGCTCCCTCGGGTCTGAGTGTCCTGTCACGTGTGGGGGCCACAGAGCGAGGGAACCCCCGCCTGGAGCTCCTGGGAAGGAGCGTTTAAGGGATATGAAACAGTCGGGCAGCGCCTCCGTGGGTGGGACAGCAGGGCTGGACAATGGCTTGTTGCACTTCTTAGCCCGGGGTGCCTTAGGAAGAGCATTGCCCGCAGGTGGAGGCAGGTGATCCTACCCCTCTGCTCAGCCCTGGTGGGGCCACATCTGGAGTGCTCTGTCCAGGTCTGGGCTCCTCAGGACAACAGAGACATGGAGCTCCTGGAGCAGGTCCAGCAGAGAGCAAGGAGGATGGTTCAGGGAGTGGAGCATCCCTCTTGTAGGGAAGGGCTGGGGGAGCTGGGCCTGTTCAGCCTCGAGAGGAGAAAATTGAGAGGGGATCTCATCATTGTCTATCAGTATCTGAAGAAGTGCCAAAAAAACAGAGCCAGGCTCTGCTTGGGGGTGCCAGGCAGTAGAACAAGAGACAACGGGCAGAAAATGATGCACAGAAAGTTCCACCTGGACATGAGGAAGAAATTCTTTACTGTGTGGGTGACGGACCACTGGAACAGATTGCCCAGAGAGGTTGTGGAGTCTCCCTCACTGGATATGCAAGAACCATTTGGATGCAATCCTGTGCCGTGTGCTCTGGGATGGCCCTGGGACCCACTGTGGTCCCTTCTAACCTGACCCATTCTGTAATTCTTATGCTGTGCTTCAATGCTGAGCCATTACATAGACTGGGATACCTACCAGGCAGGCATGGAGCATGGAAACCTTGAGCTGGCAGTGACATGCAGCGCTCTGGGGCTCCACTCAGCGCACCAGGGAATGGTCATGTTGATTCTCCATGTAGATCAAATACACTTTAGGGGCAGACAGAAGATGCTGCAGCCTGAAGGGAGACACAAAGAAGAGGAGGAGGTGTCCAGGAGAGAAAGTGACGGGACTCTGGGTTGTGGGTTATGTGCTTTTTGCCTCAGAAAGTCAGCTAATGGCTTGTAATGGGGTTGTGGGTGTTTTGTGCTATTCCAAGTACCGACTGGTTACAGATAACTATCAGCTAATTCAGAGAACACCCCAGGTTTTAAAATATGTACCTCCCAGTCCATCAGGGCATCAGCACAATTTTCTACCTGGAGTACCATGGATTGCCTTTAAAATGCTGCAGTCCCAGGCTGGCAGCTGTGCTATTGCAATGATTTGCCAAATGAAAACACATTGTCAGTGTTTGAAAGTGAACCCAAATGCTGTTGTGATAATTGCATTTGTTGTATTAATATTCTTCTGTGTTAAAAATAAAGAATGAGTTGGCCAACAGTAAAAAGACCACAGTGCTGCTAGATCTGGCTGTAACACATGAAGAAAGGCTGCTGATGGACACAGTAAACATTGTGAATCCACATCCAGCAGTGATGGCCATTGTTAGTATCTATTTTAGTCTAGTATTTAAATATTTTAGTAATCAACAGAAGTCTTGTGATGAGCTTTTCCACTCTTCTTTTTTTGTGTGTGGGTTTTGTGTGTGTGTTTGTTTTGTTGTTGTTTTTTCCCTTTTGTTTAGTTATCAAATGTTGTGGTTCAGGTATTGAGTGGTTGAACAGCACCTGGATTTTCCCAAAGGCCTCTTTCCAAAGAGGAGGCTTTTCATCCATGCTTGAAGTAGGGTAGTTCTTGACTCTTCTCACTTCAACAGTGCTGCTTCCAACAAGGAGTGTGGGATAATGCCAGCTGTGGTTGTAGCATTCACATGGTTCAAATGTCATCTGGGAGTTTGCCTGAGATGACCTATTCGTTTCATTTGGGTTGCGTGGCGGGTATTGCTGGCAGTGACTTGCAGACTAGGCTGACCTATCCTGGAGTAGATGAGGTAGAAGATAAAACTGCCTCTATTTCTTGCCAGTTCTCTCAAATGTGGAGCCTTCCTTGAGCATTGAAAGGAAGTGGAGCGGATAGTGCTGCTCCTGCCAGAGGCAAGGGCTGGAAGCAAAGTGACTTTGGCATGTCCTTCCGAGGCTTTCTGCATGTCAGTTTTCTGGGGAATCAGAGGTGCTCCAGTGAACTGTCCCTTGCATAGACTTTATTTTAGGAAAGTTACCTGGAAGTTCTCTTGATATTTCATTATGCTTGTCTTGTCTGAGTAGTAAAGCTGTGGTGTAGAGGCTGCCTGATACGCCTCTATTTCTGGGATGCTTTGGGTGGTGGGGAAAACGGCCACACCTCCAGAGCCCTGAGGCAGAAAAATGCCTGGGGCACTCCCAGAGCAGCACAGCCTGCCAGTAGTAGCATCTGCCCTTCTTCTGTCACTCTGGATATTTAAACTGAGTTTTAAATCTTCATTACTTCAGATAAAAATGGCTGTTCTTTTCTTTCAATGCAGGAGTTAATTGGCCAGAAAGCTGAAAGCAGATAATTTCTGGGAACTACTTTGCGGTCTGGCTTCTGGTAATAGTCACTGCAAGGTCAGCCTGGGCAGTGAAAGAGAAGGGCAGAAACTGAGGGCTGGAAAAAAATAGTACTGAGATAACCCTGAAAACAAGGCAGATTTTTTTTTTATAACATTTTTTTAGGTTAAAGGTAAAGTGCAGAGGAAAGAGGGGTTTATGGCTGAAATTGTTGTTTCCTTGGATGTGGTGTATGAGCTTGAAAGGAATAATTTTTATCACGCAAAAAAGCCATTTCTGTAGCTAATCAGTTCTGCCTAGACCCCTTAACAAGGTAACCTTTACCAGAAAATAGTCTGTCATATTTTGGATCCAGTTTTTCATCAGCTTCTGTCATCCAGGCCACCCTGTGGGGATATTCCCTTTAGCCAATGTGAACAGGCTTGGAGACATTCCTTATATAATGAGTTCCCCTCCTGTCATCTTCCAGAAATACAAACATTCCTTTTGCTTTTTGAATGTATAAAACGGGCAGGAACTGCTTTGGTTGCCAGTTTGATTTGGTTGTTTCCTTCATCAGATGTGTCAGGATCTGTTGTAGCACTGTGTGTAGGGTCTGGGGGCCGTGAAATTCCAGAACTGTGGAGCAGAAAGTACTGAATTAGGAGGTGAAAAACAGAACATTGTGAGTTAGGGTTTGTGGCAGAGAGATGTGACAATGGTTATATCTGCAGCTAAAGTCCCTCTGCAGGAGGCTGAAGCTGATTTTGCATCAGAAAATTAGAGGAAAAAAAATCTTTCTTTGTTTTTTTTTTTTTTTTTTGAAAGGGCTATGTTTTTGGAAATAAGTATTTCTTGCTGTGGTCTGATAGCAAGAGTGAGAAGCTCCATGTGTTCTGCAGGACACTCTACAGCACCATTCCAGCTAGTCTGGTTTTGGAACTCCAGTGTTTAAGAGAAGTTACATCAGGGAAACGTCCCTCCAAGGGACTTCTGGCATAGCCAGTGTCTCTGTGTATTTTAGGCATATAAAACCCAAGTACCCTATTTAGGAAATTGAAGGAAGAGCTGTGTCTGGATGTTTGGGGTGGGATTTTCAGCTTTACTTTTGCTGTCTGTATTGTAGCCGTAGCTGGGCTATTTGTTTAGTCTTCTTGTATAATAAATAGCGAGAGGAAGGGAAGGCAGGCAATTAGCAGAGTGTTTGTGGTCAGTTAGAGATGGCTGCCTGAGAATCAGATCAGATCAATTGTTCATTAGAGCATCCGATTGTCTCCATTAGTGATGAGAGCCAAAGGTGACAGTCACAGAGGGGATTATCTGATTAACTCTATATATCAACATCTGTCCATCAAAATGAGCTTTATGTGTGCAGCTGGAGGAAATCATTTTCAGCCTCTGCCTAGAGGACAAGGCTTTGGCAGGGAGGTGGTGCAGCTCTGTGCCTCATGGCAGTGAGGGATGCTGCCTGTGCTTCACAAAACACAGCTCTGCGTTGAGAGGGTTGTCCTGAAGACAGTAGTGGCTTAGAGGCAGTCTTAGCTTATGGAGCTGGGAGGATTGAAGTGCACCTCTAAATTCTTCTAAGTCTCTACCTTTCAGATTCTCTTGAATATTTAATGTAATAGCATTCTGTCTTCTGGGGAGTCAATATCATTTGATTATACTTGATCCATCTTTAAATGTCAGGTATTTTGCAATTTGCAGTGAGTTGGCATAGCTATTGTAAAGCTGGGCTCTGAGATCTCAAAGTTTGATTCTTTCTCTTAAGCTGAAGTGGAATAGGACAGTACGTGACAAACCAAGAAATCTAAGTGACTCTGAGTAGTTTTTAGGGAAAGGGAGTCTCCATTTGAGAATGATTATAAAGTCTGTTTTGTGTTGGTTCAGACCCACACTTACATGATCCTAGAAGTAATTCCGCTGGTGGGAAAAACATCCAGTTCATATGCCTTTAGTTCCCTGTCCGTAATGTCATTGCTTTAATGTCATATTGCTGATAGATTTCATCTGTCTTTAGTAGCTGTGGTAGCTACTCTTTATTTCAAAGCAAGGTGTCTGAGCCAAAGGTGCCAACAGGGCTTGGCTTCTTGCGAAGGGGCTGCCTTGAATACTGGGCTCGAACTTTCAGAAGTAGATTTTTGACAGGCCAGTGCTTTTCCTTCAGTAGCTCTGAGCACTCAGGAAGAATCATGTAGAGATAATATTTTATTCCAGAAGCAGCAGGACAGGACAAACACAGAAGTAGTGAAGGGTGTTTGTTGGTCTTTGACACAACCCATGGTCCAAGGAGACATGTTCCTGTCAGGCCTCCACTTTACCAAAACTCTGTCAGTAAGCTGCTCTTTTGCTCTTTATTGTGTTCCCTCTGCAACTTGAGGAATTAAAAGGGGAAGAATAAAAAGTGTAATAGTTTTGGGTGCAAGCTTCATACCAGAGCTTCTCTTGCTGTTTCCCAAAGTGAGTATCTTCATTACTTTAATACTTTTTTCAGTGTTGGTAGTCGGTTGGTTGAGTGACACATATGCTTCAAACTGAATGTGTCAGGAGTACCTTTCATGCAGATCCCATGGTATGTTGGGTTGAACTAAATGGTGTGTGAAGTGCAGTGCAAGCCCTGATGTGTGCTGAGGATCAGGCTCCTCAGTGCTCTGCTGCTTCTGTGGGCCCATGGGGTGATGTGGGCAGCTGACTCCTTTTGAAAAGATCTTGGCTGTTCAGGTACTCCTCTATCAATGAGCCACTTTGGGAAGTATTGACATGTAGCAGGAGATTCCATGTAGGATTAATTTCCTACATGGATGCTTTGTTGTTGGTGTTCTTCTGACGTAATGCTGTACTGTAAGGATAGGCTGAAGGTATCTCTCTAAAGCTGGGGCTGAGGAGCAGAAATGGCTTCTACAGCTGTGGCTAAGTTAATGTTGTGGTGTAGATATGGCCATGATTTGCCTCTGCTGCTGATAGGGAGGCAGAGTGGTGGCTTCTAAAGCTTTTCACTTTCCTGTACCCATTGCCAGTCTCTGTGTCTGGGGAACTCCAGCTCCTCAGTTTAATTCACTCATTGAAAGCAGGCAGGGTGGGACAGCTGGAGTGGAGAGCTGTCTTGCTCCAGAAATGGCACTGAGACATAAAATCCCAACTGATGCCAGGCCCTCCAAAGGAGGAGAAACTCCACTCTTCGTAGCTTTGTCTAAAATTTGTGTCTTGAGACCCAAAGCAGTAACATCTGCAATGGAGTTAGAGGGTGCTGCTATAAGACACATCTAGTAACATGAGTACCCTGGTGGAGTACAGCCTGCTACGGGGCCTAATTATGGTCTTATTAATGCTTTCTTTCATCACTGCCTTCCAGCCTTCAGATGGTGATTAGACCTATTTATAGGGGCAAAGTTCCTTAATATTCATCACAGTGTACTTCTTGCCAATCAAATCAGTAGCATCTGCATCTTTGATTGCTGCTTAATAACACTGTAGAACATGGTTAATTAAAAAATATAAATAGACTTTTCATCCTCTTAACTTATCAAAGTGCTTCTCTCCTCCCCCTGTCTTGCTTCCCTGAAAAAAATTTGAAGTTGTCTTAGCACAGGGCCTGTGGTGAACCTCTCATCTCACTGCTGGAAATACATCCTCCTCTCCTATCCTGGGTAGTTACCTCCTGTGTGCTCTGCTGGAGGGCTAAATTTCAACGCCTCCAGTGAATGTCAACACAGGGCAGAATGATCATTTGCTGCAAAATAAAATAGGACTTATATCTAGACTTGTGCTGCATTTACAGCCAGAACATGAGCAACTTCTGGGTTTTGTTCCTGCTGTGTGTCTGCATCTGTGCAAGTGCATGTTCACACACTGCTTTGTTCTGTCCCTTAACAGGAGAAGCATATGCAGTGACACGTTTTGCTTTTCTGTGACTTCAAGTCTCTTTTTTAAATACAATTCTCTGGCTTTGCAGCTGGTAAACTCACAGGAGCATGTTTTATCTCTGGAGGGCAAGGTGATATAATTGTCTTTTTAAATTATTATTGTTTTTTCCTTAAAGGATTTAATTCTGATATTTCGTTGGGATAGCCTCTAGGCAACCCCCTGGCACAGCCAAGGAGTGATTTGAATACACAAGGCGATTTGACCATGAAATTGTATGAGAAGCCTGTGCAGAGAGTAGGGAATGAGGATGATGTAGTAATCTGTTAAGTGCAGTACTACAGAGTGCCATAGGTAAGTGTACAGCAGTCAAAGTTTGTGATGAGACATACAATAGACATTGTGGGAGCCTTTGGAGCTCTAAAAGCCACACTTAGGTATTGTGAGCCACGTGCTGATGTAGTCCACCAGACTGGAGAGTAACAGAGGTCTGTTATTATCAGCCAGCATGGGAAAACATTTGTCCAGGTGAACAGGGTAGATGGTATTATGTGTAAGAAATTACAGTCAGTGAGGAATTTGGGATGACTTCTCACTGTGAATGAAGTTACGGATGCGACTTTCTTCTCTCAGAGTACACAGCACCTTCTGATTAGCTATGCCCAAAACCTGTCTTTACTCCATCTTTTGAGTCTGTTTACTCTTAACCTGTAGTGCATTTGTGTCTTGATCTTTTTCCACTGTGATCCCATACTGGTGGTAGTGGTGGAGTGGTATGTGGTGAGGGCTGTGCAGACTTGTGTTTTATTGCACATTGCTGCTCTCTGCGTCCTCATGGGTGCACAAGGCACCTTTTAGTAGGATCTTACAAAGGAGAGACACAGGGCTAGGGATAGCCTGTCACTTCTTTTTGGAGATGTTATGCCTGTGGGAATTAAAGGCCTCTAGTTCATGCTGCCTTTCCAGTGCAGTGACAGAAGCAGCAGCAGCAAGTAATTGCTAAAGCAGCCCTTGTAGCTTTGAAGAATACACACTGATTTTTTTCAAAGTGTTTAATCCCTCTTGTCCCCTGAGCTCTCTATTTTTAATCTCTTGAAGCAAGTTAAGAAAGCCAGGTATTGTTGATGACTTGCCTTATTCTCCCTTTATTTTCATAACAAAGTACACATCTGGTAAGTGCTTGTACACAGCTTTACAGCCTGCCCTGTTGAGGGCAGCCAAACTGTTTTCTTAACATTGCCTTTGTTTATGTTCCTTTGAAAAAGTAAGATATTTGAAGGTTGTGGGGATTTTTTTCTTTGGTCCTGCATAGTGCAATATTTTCTAAAGAACTTAAGGCAAGTGTTTCTTCTTTTACAGACTTTCTTTGCTCTTTGAGAACTTCTCTTGGGCTTAGCCTAAATAAAAGAAGTTTTATTCTTGGGTCCAGGGAGGGGTAACCCAAGAGATGAGCAGAGTAAGTGGAGTGTTTTCTCTACCTATCCATAGCAGTGAATTGTATACTTCCTTTTCCAGGTTCAGAGCTACAAATCTTTACATAGCCATCAGAGTATTATACTTGCCTGGGATGACTGAATAGTAGGACCAGTTGTTGGTTCCAGATGTCTGAAAATGCTGGAGTGCTCAGTCTGTATCTATCCTAGTTTAAGTCTTTTGGAAAGGTGAGACAGTCTGGTGGAGGCTGAGTTTGCATTTCCTGCTGCTGTTTTGATCAGTGTGTGTTGGAACTGAGAGAGAGGGAGCAGCTTGGAGAGCAGAGGGGTAGCCACCAGCCCTGATGAGCTTTGCACCAGCTTGCCTAAGGTGAAAGGTTTGACAACTTGAAGCAGAAGTGGAAATCTGAGCAGTTGGTAAGTCTAGTCAGAGCTTCCAAATCAGGGTATAGCACTTGGAAGCAGGTGGTGCAGTGAGAAGCAACCTTTTTCTCTTTGTTTGCACTTTACTAAGGTAAATGAGGTTATTATATAACACCAGAGCACATTTGTCTTGATCATGGAAGTTGACATAGAAAAAATAATTGAATAAAGAGAAGCTGGAGCCCCCAGATGCTGCAGCTCTTTCCCAGAGCTTCTTTGATCACAAAAAAAAAAAAAGCTCTGTACTGCTGTTTCTTCTGCCTTGTGTGACCCATAGGTGGTCACACTACTAATGATTAAATCTCTCCGGTGATCTGACATGTGCTCTTGTGAATCATACTTGCTTTGGGCACATGTGCCCTTCTCTCACTGTGGCATCTTAGTATTACATGGCAGCCACCAAAATTCCAGTGTTCTGTAATTCCTGCTGAAACATGCCAGATCCCTCTGTAAGGTCCTACAGTAATACTGAAACCAGTTTGTTGCTTTGCTGGAAGTCCCTTCCATGTGTAAGGTATGAACAGTTTCTTTGCACCTTTGCTGTGTATGTTACATGAAGGCTTGGACATTGGACACGGTGGGAGAGTTGAGATATATCTAATATGCAGCATTTATTTTATTTTTTTTATGTTGTGTCTAATTCTGATAATAGAGCATGACAAGGAAATGTGCTGCTTCCTCCTCAGTGCACTGAAGGTTGAGATAAAGGAAGAGTCAGTCTTGATAAGTGACATTCACTCTTTGCTTTCCTTCCTGACTTTTCTTGGGAATATTTTGAATTTTCCCTGTTAAAGTCATCCTTGTTCCTGCAGTCTCTTTCTGTTACAGGAAAGCATGTGGTCAGGCCCTTACTCAAAGTGTTTGTAAAACTGTCTTGTTTCTCCAGTTTGGTCCTAAGAGGTGATAAATAGCAGCTGTAGCATGGGATTTTGCCTGAGTCTAGTCATACAGCTGTTACTGGTTGTCCTCTTTTTGCTATAAATCTCCAATTTGTTTCCTTGCACAGGAAGAATTATCTCTTGTGTCTGTCTCTGACAGCAGTTCCCAAAGAGTCTGCCACATTTCTCTAATGTGTTTTTTTTTTAGGAAAGGTGAGAATCCAGAACTCATCTGAGGCTGCTTTGAGAGCCTGTGAAGCTGAAGTTTACTGTCAGAAGAACTGTGACAGTGTGAACAGGAGCACACAGGGATTTTCCTGTTTTGCCCACTACTGTGTGCTCCTCTCTTTGCAAGGGAGCAGTGGGACCTGGAGGACAGTCTGTAGCTTCTGATTACACGGAAAGAAATGGTTTGGTAATAGCTATGAGTGTGCTGCTTGTGAGTGTGAGCATCTGTCCGTCAGCAGCTGAACTGAGCTTGGGTTTAGAAGGGTCACTGGGAGAGACAGGATTGGTGAGTGTCTCAGAGATCATGCTGGGGCTGTATAATCTCATCTGGCCTCAAGAGGTGACAAGCTTGGTTTTCTCAGGATTACTGTTAAATAGGAATTGTTTTGATAATGAAGCATATTTAAGAAGCCCCTTTCTTGCCCCTGCTTCCCACTTTGCTTCATGACTGGGCAATTACAGCTGTTTATCTGGCTGCAGTAAATTGGGTCATTGAACTGATCTGAGTTAAAAATAGCCATCCTGAGCATGAGCAGCATTGATTCAACAGAAGAGTTGTGACCAGTGGCAGGGAGGATCATAAACTTGTTTTGTTGCCAGAGCCAGAGTAACTCATAACTGTGTCCTTGCTGTGTTATCTGGTGGCTTTGTTCTGCCTTGACAGTCAAATAGTAGATTTGAAAGGAAGAGGATTCAAGCTTGATTATGGTCAGCAGATCAAAAAACGCTGTCTCAAAATTAGCTGTACTCTTCTCTGATTAACTTGTGTGCTTTACAGCTCTAAATAATAATTTCCTGTCTGCTGAGTAGGCCCAGTCAAGGAGACTAATCAGTGTGCAAACATTGCCGCTAAAGAGTCCGGATACAGTCTGGCTGCCAGTGATGCATGAAATGAAACAGAATAGGTCTAGGCTTCCTGCAGCAGAGCCAGCTCTTCTGATGGCTGGGCTTGGTTTTGCAAATTTGTTAACTGCAGAAAGGCTTGTAGGTGTCCTTACATCTCACGTGATTTGTTATTAAACACCTCTCCCCCCTGAGAAACCCAAAACAATAAAACAACCCAAAAACCCCCAGACCCCAGAAGAACATCCTTAAAATAACAGCCACATCACATTTACAGAAAGTCTTTCCTAACGTGCTGTGGTAGGATCAGGAAGGACAAATTTGGAAAGGGTGGATGGTGTTTCTTAAATGTACTGGAATGGCTGCAGGCAAGTCTAATCTGTTACCTTTTCATTTTGTGAAGCAGGATCGAGGATTTAAAGAATGCGTGAAGACTTCTCTAATTTTCACATATTAAACTGTTGTTTCATATTGCGATTATCTCTTCAGGCTCCTGTGAATTTCTGTGGTATGGGCAGTGTTTCTGTGTCAGTCTGCACTGCTGTACAGCCAGGAATGTAGGTTGCACACAGCAGTGTTGTCTGGACCAGCTCCTGCAGAACTCCAAGTACCACGGAGGCAATGTGGTGTCTCCTGAGATATCCCTGTTGTTTCTGATACTTTGCTTTTTGATCCTCCTTTGTTTTGCTTCTCCTCAGCTTAATGAATATTTTCTTATACAGATGTACTGTGTGATGAAACCCTGTAATGAGCACCTGTAGACTGTGGGGTATTTACAGCCTGAATGAGAAGACACACAGAGAAAACAAGTTTGAAGGGAGTTGTGTAGACTTAGCAGTAGAGTTTGGGTTAGAAAACTGTATGGATGCTCTACTCTGTTCATTCTTTGGACAGTAATGTATTTGTGAGTGTGCAGTTTCCAATGTGCTCAGGAAAATGGAGTTTCTTCCTCTTTACCCTCCTCTATGTCCTGGGAACTTTTTTGTCATTTTTGTGAGTAAAAACCCAGGAGGCAGGCTTTTTGGGAGCTGCTGAGGGAGAGGTGAGCAAGGCTGTCAGGATGAGTGATGCATGACCCTCTCCTGGCTGAGCTACAGAGCAGGAGTTCTGCCCCAGTGCATCTGTACTGCTCTGGTGCATGTGTTGCACACAACTGAAGCATTTCAGTGCCCATTTAGGTTTTGTATCTAAAAGGATTCTAAAATAAGAAAGCTTCTTTTAAGATAGTTACTAAGGAAAAATCCATTCACCAGAAGCAGCCACCATCTCCTGGGAATCTCAGAATGGAAGAGTTCTCGTTAACCTACTTGGAGCAAGGGTGTGTGTGCACATGCATGCCTTGTAATTTCATGGCTGCTGTTCTTGGAAGGAAGTGGTGGTTGTGTTTCGTGGAGCAGAAGTGTAAGATGAAGTACAGCATTTTGCCAGTAAGGTTGAATGACTTGAAGACATCCACATGGAGTATGAGAATGGGAGGATGGGACAGAGCAGTTTCTCATAGCCACCCTGAACAGACTTTGCTTCGAAGTGTGTTTGTTTTCAGCATGGTACTGAGCAGAGATTTCTTAAGTAGCATGTGAAAAATAAAATTATGTTTCCCAAGAGCATTCAGATAAGCAAGAGACTCCCACCTCACTATGGCTGTCTCAAATTTATTAAAATATGTCAACCTTGCTACCTGGCGCCGTTCTCCACAGCTCACCAATTCTGTTGCAAATGCCTTCCTAAAATAATTAGGGGAGCAAAAAGTGGAAGTCCCCTAATAAATTCTCTGATAAAATCGAAGGTTTAATGTAATGACATACTTGCTCTTTCCTTCAGGTACAATGGCTACAGTTGCCCAGAAGCACTTTTTGGAGGGGCAGACATACTCAGTGCCACTGATCCAACCGGACTTACGCAGGGAGGAAGCTGTTCAGCAGGTGGCAGATGCACTTCAGTATCTGCAAAAAGTGTCAGGTGATATATTCAACAGGTAAGACGCTCTCACAAGGGGGTTGGGTGCCTTAGCATTCAGCAAGATGAAACAGAGTGCTGGGGTGAGGTTGCAGCAGTGAAAGGTCATTGCAATGGCAAGCAATGGAAGTTCAGAAAGGAGATAAAGAAGGACCAGATGCACTTCAATAAAAGTTTATTGGATTTGTGTCTGTCAAAGTTAGGCATAATGAAATGCTGCAGTTAGCCAGGAGTTGTTGGTTATTAATTTTTTATTCAGTTGCAGACTCCCACAAATAGCATTATTGCTTCTGCTGCAGTTATCCTTTATTCCTTCTTGCTCATGTTTTAAAGGGAAGGCTTAGTTACTTAGAGTCTCTTGAAGATATGTCTTTTTGAGTCATTGTACTTGAGGCAGTGAAGTAAAAAATGTCTCTTTGTTCTGATCTCTGTGACTTACAAACTGTTCTCTTTGGGCTTCTGGTATTTTGGACGTTTTGTGTGTTGGGAGGGCTGAGTGCTTGAAAGTATTTTTCTCTCCACAGTCTCATAATCCATCTAAACCCATTTCTTCAGGGATTTGGCCCAGGCTTGAATCCTCTTGCATATGTTCATCTTTAGGATTGGGTCTGTAAGACTGCCTGTATAGCAGATCAGAGAGATTCTTGTGTTTGCAGCAAATGATGGTAGATAATGCGGTGCCTTTTTTCTTCCTATGCCGTATTTGACATCTCAGTGCTCTGAGATGGTGTGCCATACCAATGATATGGAAACAGAGCAGTATTTATCTTTTCATAGCCTGATTAGCAGAAGCATTTGCCTTGGTTTTGGTGGGGATCATAACTACCTAGTTTGATTTATTATGGTGTAGGCAGGACCATGACATTCTGTCTTCTTTTGAGGTTTCAGGTTTGTTAAAGGTAGATTGAACTTCTTCAGTTTTTGATTGTGATGTTTTGAAGGGCAGCCTCTGGGGAAAGAGTAGTCCCTAAGGCTGAGCTCAGATCACTGAGGGAAATAAAGGCTTTCTACTGGAATAGTCTTTGGGCAAGAGCTTCTGGGCAATGGCTGTAGGTTGGGTTAGTTTGATTTCTAGGTCTTGTTCTTTTGTGCACTTCACCATGTGGGAACCCTTCATGATACGAGGCTGAGGGAGGGCTTCCTAGAGCTGCCAGAAACATGTGGAAAGTACTTCTCAAACTTGTGACTGGTTGGCAGTGCTGTTCCTCTGTGGGGCAAATAAAGGTATTGATAAGACAGAAGCAGCTCTTCCTCTGTCTCTTTTTTTTTTCCTTTATTTTCCCTCCTGACTGCTTTGTAATGCAGTAGCCTGTAATTTCCCCAGGGAGATGAGCCTCCTGTTTTGTATGCAAGTCACTCCTGAGTCCTGAACAGTGACTGCGATGCTGTTCCCTCACTGTTTGGTGCACTCATGACTTTTAATTACCAATTTTCTCCAACAACAGAGGAGGCTTCATTGGGTTCTTTGTTTGCTTTGCCTTTCCTCTGAGGTCTTGGGTCTCTGATATAATTAATAATGATTTAGTCATTATGCAGGCATCTGATTAAAAGTTCCATGACCTTGGTTGTTCCATGTCAATCAAGGGGCAAAGCTTTCAAGGTGAGAACTTTGCCACTTAGTGAAGAGTGACCTTTTATCTTCCCTTTCCTGAGATAAGGCAGCTCTGTCTTCCATTTCCAGGAAGGAGCTACCTTATCTGGGTAAGCTGTCTGTTCTGATCTGCATAACAGCAGCTTGTAATATTGGTGGAGAGGAAACTTGTTCCGTGTGGCAGACTTGGCTGAGTGTGTCACACTCATAGCTTCAGCACTACAGAGATGCATATGCTCTGGGGTAGTTTGGTGGGAACAGTTGGACTGGTGCAGCGCTTTCAAGAGTGGCAATCCAATCTGTTTGTTGAAGATGGAGTGAAAGAGTGTCTCTTACTCTCAGTTGAAAGAGGGATCTTTCCATAAATGTTTTTTTTTTGCATTTTAGCTGAATTAAATTTCTACTTTGAATTGTTGCTGGCATAACAACTGAGTATGAATTCCTAAAATGAACATGGCAAG
Organism: Hafferia zeledoni; assembly: GCA_035583235.1. Taxonomy (NCBI): domain Eukaryota; kingdom Metazoa; phylum Chordata; class Aves; order Passeriformes; family Thamnophilidae; genus Hafferia; species Hafferia zeledoni. Next base: position 66,159,905 of record JAWWEV010000043.1, on the reverse strand, counting down.
GGGACATGAGAAAGACACCTTTGCATTTGGAGAATTAGGAGAAAAGATAAGGAGCTTTTCTCTTTTTTCCCCAGTTTGGGGAACCTGGAAAATAACCCATGAGACAAGTCCCTGCCAAGCTCTCTTGTTTCCAGTTGCTCTCAAACAAGCTTACTTGCTATTGACTGTGGCGAGGCACATGGAGAATGAGGCACTTTGTAGGGTTCTTTAGTTTGTAGACAGGGGATGTACAGGTACAAAACCACAGGTGAACTATGGCTGAGACCCAGAGCAGACCCTTTGGGACCAGCCTTGGAGAGCAGATCCAGCAACCTGGACTGCAATGTGGAATCACTAAGAAAGAGCAGGATACAGCAGCTTAGCATCCCTCTCCATCATATTTCTAACCCTCTGGGAGCATCAAATACCACATCCTTCAAAGGAGAGCATTGACCTGGGCAGGCTCTTGCCTGCTGGGCAGTACAGGTTGATGTCTTAAGCTACTAACAGTGTACAGTCCATCCTCTTAGGAAATGCTGTCCTCTTGGTGCTGATACCAGTGAAGAGATAAAGAGGCTGCATGTCCTTTTTGGGGTTATGCTTTGGAGTAATATAAGTTTTAACCTTGCATATGTTAACTGAATTCATGTAATTAATCTGCTGTGGAAGCTGCAGTAAAGATCAGATTCATTGCCTGTAGCTACTGAAATTATAATACATATCATTACTGCTTAAAACATAAATATTCTAACATAGCCAATCTGACATAATATCTACTTAACTCCTAGACTTTTAAGGAGGGTTTTAAATACAGGTCACAGGAGGCAGGATGACCAATTTAAACACTCAATTAGCAGTAATCTGTCATGTGTTTGTTTTCTCATAAGCAGCATTTTCTGAGTGAGGCTTTTGTTGGAATTATGTGCTGTGGAATTTTTTACAGGAATGTTGTTGTAGTATTTGAGATAGGCGATGGTTTAGCTTTCTAGAGGTGCTCCCCTGGTTAGCTGGGCTGACCTTTTGTGATTTCTCCATATCTGAGGAGAGTTTGTGCTGCTGGGAAATGTTAGTAATCTCTAACATGTCAGTTCATTATTCAAAGTGTACACTTTTGTGTAACAGATTTGTGGAAAATTGCCTTGGCAAGTTATCTCATGGAGTTTTACAGCAGTAGAAATAAAACAAATAGCTGAGTTTGGAATGTTATCCAAGTCCTAGTCTTCTTTGCCTATGATCCAGCTACAAGTTGTCCAGTGTACAAAGTTTCTCCTCCTTGTGTTTCTTTTTTTTCAATTTATGGAAGAATTTTTTGGTTGCTTCTTTTAAAAACCTTTATTCAGTGTCTTTTACTTGTCTGGAATAATAATTTGCTAAACCAGTGTATCCTCCCTGATTGGATTTAAGTTAATTTCATATTAAATATTTGAAAAGGGGTTTTAATATTGAACAAAGATTTAACTCAAAGCCACAGTTTTGAAAATGGTAGCTGGAAAACAAAAGCACTGTGGAAGTGCTTTTAAGGGTGGGAAGGAAATCTGGTGTGTGATGAAGGAAGGTAACGAGTAGCTGATGGGCATCAGAGCCTTAAGGAATGTTTGGGACAAGAGCAGAGCTGAGATGTGAGTAGTCCTGAAATTGAAAATACAGACAAAAGCTTAATCATGACTGCATTTGAGTGTTCCCCTCCTTATTTTAAACTTATTACTGTCATTAGTCATGATGATCAATAATGGAAGTGGGGGACTGAATATATCCCTGTAAATGTACTTGATATAGGAGGTCTGTGGAGTGGAAACTTGCCAAGAAGGGTCTTGCTGCAAGCTGTACTGTGTTGTTTGTTGTGCAGTGGGGCTCTGGGATGCAGCTTGGAGCTTGGACACTGAGTTGTATTTGTTCCTCTGCTGCCTGCAAGGGTTGGATCTTGCTAGGAGGAGAGCTATCAGGAGAGCTCCAGTGATGGGCCATGTGCAGGTGAGTTTACACCAGGAGTTTGGCTGTAGCACAGGGGAATTAATTTTTCTGCAGTTAATTTGAGAGTGTTATGATTCTTGTTAAACAGCAAGACACCTCGTGGTACTTTGAAGTTGTCCCAGAGGTCATCTGAAAGAGGATGCGAAGTCTAAGTTAGTTTCAGATACTCTCTTGAGAGGCTGTAGGAACAGTCATTTGCTGCCAGGGAGATTAAGCAGAAACAGTGAGGTAAAGAGTGAGTGGATTGCCCTGTAGACATGAAAAAATGAAGTACAGGGAAGACATTTTGCCTACAGATAAGTTGTTATTCTTGTAGAGGCATTTTTCTTTTAAGTGTTGCACATACTTTGTAAGAAACCTTCATTTGTTTCGGCTGACATGATGCTCTGGAAGCTAAAACTTTGAAAGCTGGTAAAGATGTAGCTTCAGAGAGGTTTCCAGACTATGGGAGGAAGACTTCAGGAGCTGACACAAGGGTCAGATCAGCATGCCTGGAATGCTGGAATGCACTAGCAAGCATCCTATGCTGTTAACAAGAGCAAAGGGAGACTAACTGTTCTGCAGAGAGTCGGTCACAACTCTTTCTGGGTGCTGCTAAAATCCCTAAGCTGAGGCCCCAGGCTCTATTCAGGCGCCTTGACAGCCCATGGAGTGGGGCAGCGAATGGGAAAGGGCACAGATAGAGCTGTTTCAGCTTGAAATGAAATGAGAATAGTAGCAGAGAGGAGACTGAATGGTATTAAGTCATTAAAAGATTATTCCTTCTAAATTAAACAAACATGGTAGAGAATTAGCAAGACAAGATTCTTACTTGTCTCAGAAAGTGCTGAAAATCTGTGTCTTTTGGATTTCCAGAGATTAAATGTCTCTTTTGAAGGACAGAAACAGAATGCTAAACTTGATTCTGCAAAGAAGGTGCTTTTTATGGCAGTCATTGAAATGTAGTGGTGATTACTTAAGCTCTAAGTCCACTAACAACAGCTCTTCCATATCAGTTTTATCTTTGAATCCCATCTGTGAATCCCATTGCCCCCAAAGGAAGGTGATCAATCTGTTCGGCCTTAAGTGATTGAAAGGCAGGCTTGAACTTAGTAAGAGAGTTGTAGCCTTTTGTACACTGACAAGGCCTTCAGCATTTTTTAAAAAATGCAAAGAAATTTGACGAAATTACTGAAGTGCTTCACCTTCAATATCCTCCTCCAAGCAGACTTCAACTTCTTGCACCTAATAGCAAGTCTACAAGTAGTGATACAATTTAATGAATAAGGAAAAGATTCAGTGCTGGCATTAATGCAAAATGTTTCTCAAAGCATGAGATGAATTTGCATTAACTACAGAAAACATTCTGTGGACAGGAAGGGCTCTTAATGCTTGAATCTGTGTCTAAAAAGAAAATGATGAAATATTGTGTCCGGGATGCTGAAATGGTTGTTCAGGAGCACAAAGAAAATGGAAGCCTTACTCATATCCTCAGTCACTAAAAGTATGGGCAGGGACACCTCTTGTTAGATCAAGTTGCTCAAAGCCCCATCTTGCCTGGCCTTGGATGCTTTCATGGCATTCACAACTTTTTTATGCAACCTGTTCCAATGCCTCATCACCCTCACAGCAGAGAATTTCTTCCTAATACTGGATCTAAATCTGCCCTCTTTCAGTTTGAAGCCATCACGTCTTGTCCTACAACTACATGTCCTTGTAAAAGTCTCTCTCCAGCTTTCATGTAGCCCTCTTTAGGTACTGGAAGGGGCTGTAAGGTCTCTTCTCCAGGCTGAACAGCTCTCTCAGCCTGTCTCCATATGCAGGCTGTGTTCCAGCCCTCTGATCATCTTTGTGACCTCCTCTGGATCCCAGAGCTGGACACAGCACTCCAGGTGGGGTCTCACCAGAGCAGAGTAGGGTAAGAACGCCCTCCCTTGTGCAAGACCTTGTTCTTAGCCTTGTTGAACTCCATGAGTTTTGCACAGGCCCACCTCTCAAGCCTGTCAAGGTCCCTCTGGATCGCATCCCTTCGCTCCAGTGTGGTGACCATGCCACACTGTTGGGTGTTGTCAGCAAATGATTCATTCTGCAGGCCTTTCTGATATTCTTCAGCATTCTGCCTTGAAGAGAGTCTGAACAACTAAAAGAATCTGAGCTATTGATACGTGGCAGAGGTTGGCATGTATAAACATTGAACTTAAGCTGGTAGAAATATTAGCACACTAAATTTGCCTTTTACTACAGTTACAAGTACTTCTA
>JAWWEV010000043.1:66138606-66152304 GCA_035583235.1 Hafferia zeledoni | reverse complement strand
TTCCATTAGGGATTTAGTGCAGAGAGAACTGTCTGGAAAATCACAGAGTGGATTGAAATGTGTACTAAAGGCTCCTTCCTATGTAAGTGGGAGGGTGCACACTGAGGGGCAGTTGCAGGAGGAACACCGGTGCCAAAGGTCTGGCAGATTAAATTCCCTTTCCATGGTCCTTTCTGACAAGCTGTGGTGCTGTCACTGGGCTTTTGCAAATGGGGTAGGTTAGAATTTGGGTGTAACTGCAAATGACAGTTAAAACAGAGCAGCGCTTTTGGAGACAGTAGATCGATTTGCAGATGCTAATGAAGAGGTTCCTGCTTTCCATCTGAATTCTCCAGACAATCAGTTTATTGAAAGAATTGACCATGCTGTGCCATTAGAGAGAGGAGGGGATAAAAATAATTTTTGGAGCCTAGGGTAAGGGATTTGGGTGGTAGAGTGTGTTAAAGAGAAACCCCAGGTGGGTAATTTAGTGTCTTCTGAGTTGGATTCCTTTCTTATTTTATCCAAGAATATGATCCTTATTCTGGATTATTATACATTATAAAACCAGGTATTTGCATTTGAATTTGCTTGTAGGAGTCTTGTTTTAGCTTGAGCAGCAAAGCTGAGTATGAAAACATGCTTGCTGGGCTTAGGAGGCATAACAGGACATTCCTTTTAGAAGAGGAGATAAAGCTGTTGCACTTCTGCTCTGTGGAAGTGCAGCAGGAATAGCCTTTCTGATTGTCTTGACACATACATAACATGCCAGTCATTCCATTAACTCAGCACCAAGAAGCAAGAAAGTTCATGGTCTCTACAGTGCAATTCTCTATGTTCCTTTGTCCCAGTGACTGGGTTGGTTTGGTTTTGCTTAAACAACAATACTTTTGAAAGTGACATCCTGGATTTTGTTAATTCCAGAGCAAATTCAGACTCTGTGTGACTCTTTTTATTAGGAAGGGAAGATGAGAAGCTTCCAAATGAGCACCAGGCAGGGTTTTCTTTGTTCTTTCTAGCACATGAGCGATTTAGGAGACGGGGAACAAACAACCACACAGCCAAAATCATGCCCTTTGTTACTCTTCATGCTTACTTTTAGCTGTGATGAGGGGTTTAGCTGGTGCTGAAGTCATTGGTCCATGAGAACATTTATTGTGGGAGTGTCACAGGGAGAGTGGGTAGGCTATTAAAATTTATGAATTTACAGTCCTGGCAGTTTTGGGGTAGGGAAGGAGGTTTGGAAAGTATACTACACAAATTGGTTCCAGTATTACTGTGAAGATAGGGTTTCCATTCTTAATGACTGTTTGTGAGTCACTGTTTGGGAAAGATGAGTTTTAGAAGGACAGTGGGAAAAATTAAATCATGAGTCTAGAACTGTTCTGAAGTGATGTCCGATCACTGATGTGCCACAGACTGTTCACTGGAATGACAGAGAAGCTGTCAGTCCAAGCAGAGAGGTATCTGCTTTTTGATGCTGTTTGTTAGGAACATCTCTGCCTGTGGGCCAAAGTTTTCAGGGGAAAAGTAACTAGAAATCCCTCAAGAAAGTGCTGTAATCACTCAGGAAAGATGTTAGATGCATAACGTGTCATGAAGAGTTGCTCTAATTTGTTGAAGAAGCACTTATGATCAAATTAGCTTCTTGATGGGCATATCATAGAAGGTGCCTTTTGAGATTTGAGTGTGACTGCAGCTGATTGTAGGAGAATGAATAAGTAACACTAAACAACCCCTGTTTCTGAAGAGCAAATATTGTGAAATAAAAAGCTTCATTTGCAAAAATTGTGTGAAGAAATATTTCCTTTAAGATAAGGAGACCTTTTTTGGAAGAGGAGTATCTGTAATGAGAAGTTCAAATTGAAAACATGGGTGAGAACAGGAAAAGATAAGTTAGCAATGGGGTTTTGTAACTGGCAAAGGGATGATAATTGTTTCTGAAAAAGTGTATGTTAGTGGTTGGGCTTGTTTTAATTGTAACAGAATTTGGGGGGGAATCTTGGGAATGGACATTAGTCCTCACAGGGTGCAGAATAGGGTCATTGCTGAGCAGAAGCAGTGAGTGTCAATGTTCACAAGGGCAGAAGTATCTAACTGAAGGAAGAGTGGAAAAAAATAGAAGAAATTTCGTTGAGATGTAAGCTGTTGAAACTACAGGGATCTCTGCAGCAAATATGATGAGCAGAAACACAGTGCTGAGTTCAAAGCAAAATGATCTGGATACTCCAAGTCATATTTGGCCATTTACCAAGAATTTGGTGACAACCTTAGTAGGTCAGGACAGAGTGAGGGAAGACCATAGAGGCAGATCCTTATGTAATGGAAGTCAGAAAGGAAGAGATGAGGAGTAGTTGTCTGTGAGGGTTTCACAGATGATGAAACAGAATATTTTAGGTAGCAAGTCCTTTTCTTGGTTAGGCTTTCCTTCTCCTGAATATGCAAGTCCAGTTGTGCAGGACAGCAGTTTTTATAGAGACAGATTTTAGTTAGGGACTGTTGAGTGAGCACTGCCTTGTAAATGGTAGCTCTTAAGTATTTGTTGTTGAAAAGGAGACTGAAAGGTTCAACTTACAGTGTGCAAGTCAAATTAGTGAATTCTGGACTGAAAATCTGATCTTCTCGTCCTGTATTGTGAATTTCCCTAAGTTTCTTTTGGTACAGGGGACAAATGATTCCACTCTTGAATTCACAAGCAACTGAGACTTAACACTTGGAAATTGCTTTGAGCTCTTTGGGGGAGAAGTTATGAAGTTCTAAGGTTATTTGATGAAATGCAAAGAAAAGCAGTGATTTTCTTGGAAACCCATGAGAGTTGGAACTCCTGTCACCAGGAATCATTTCATGCTCTGGAAGCTGGTGTGTTTTGATCAGCATTCTTATTCTTGATGACAATGGCTTGCTTTGGTAGTGGAGATGAACAGATTGAGAGCAGCATTTGTGCTGTGTACTGTGTTGACCCTGAGATTAGCTCAGTTGGTTAAAAGTTTGGTTGTAATAATGCCAAGGCCATGGGTTCAATCCCCTATGTGGGCCATTGACTTAAGAGTTAGACTCGATGATCCTTGTGGGTCCCTTCCAACTCAGAATAGTCTGTGATTCTGTTGGTATAAACCCCCCACCCCCATCCCAACAAATAAGAAGGAGCTCACCTTTCCTGATGTGTTCAGCCTTCCATCAGGGCAAGACCTGTAGCAGAACCTTTAGGGATGTTCACTGCATTGGTTCTTATCACACGTGTGTAACTGGGTACTGCTTACCTTGGTCAAGAAAACTGATCTAAAAGCATTTGGAAGAAATAGGAGAGAGCTAGGAATGAAGAGGAACTTCCTGATCTTCTGCTATAAATTGGACTGTCCTCTTGTTCCACAGCGTTGAGCCAATGTGGTTGCTTTGCCAGTGGGGAGGAAGGCTCTGCAAATGCCACTCTTCCCACGTGATCATGGAGATGTAGTGAGGCATCTTTGGCTCAAGTGAGGCACAGGCTGAAAGGGCTGGGACAGCTGCTTGTCAGTGCTCATCTCCTGCTGTTGTGACGTTCAGGTGATGCTCAGAAGAAACATAGTTTTTGGCTGGTGACTTATGTGTTTCACTTGCAGCCCTATCCCGGAGAGGGCACAGAGCAGGTATTTAAATCCAGGCTGATCTGCAACTGCTGCTGTTTGGAAATGTGGAGCACAGTGTTGATTAAGAGTGAGCTGTGTAACAGAAACGTTGGCTGTGTAGAATCAGACATGGTGCCCAAATGAAGGCTGGGAAGGAGTTTCTTCCCCACTCCTTGATCCAGAGGAATCTGAGATTTTTTTAAAAGGCTTTACCTCTCCCTACCCCCAGATATAGTTCACCGCAGGGTCACCTGGGCATTTCTCCGCTATGTTTCCTATGACTCTGTAGCCATACACATTTTCTTTTCAGTGGGAACAGGGAAGAAGATCTTTGGTTAGTCTGAGAATGGAGCTTTGATAGGAGAAAGAGAAACCTAATGTTTGTGTACACAGTTGATTAATTTAAGGATACAAGGTGCCAAAACACGTTCTCAAGCTATCTGCCAAGGAAGATCTATTACTTCAAGCAACATGGAAACAAAATTTACTTTCGACAGTCTTGTAAAATTCTGTCCAAACAGGATTAGCTTTCCTTTCACAAGTGATTAAAAAAAAAAAGGAAAACAAACCCAAAAACACTTAAGGCTATTATTACAAAAGATTGAGCTTCAGTGAGTAAATACTTGTGAGATTTTTGCAAGGGTGAATGAAGACTGTATAGATAACAAACCAGTTACTATACTTTATTAGTAACTTTTACTAGTTACAGTACTAGGATCAGTTATTACAACACCTCTCCCAGAAGGAAAGGCCAAGAGAGTTGGGGTTGTTCAGCCTGAGGAAGAGAAGGCTCCAGGGAGACCTTTTTGCAGCCTTTCAGTATCTAAAGGGGGATTGTAAGAAAGATAAGGACAATTTTTTTTGCAGGATCTGTTGCTATAGGACAAGGAGTACTAGTTCTAAATTAAAAGAGGATAGATTCAGAATAAATATAAGTAATACTTGTTCTGTCATGAAGCTGGTAAAACACCAGAAGAATTTGCCCAGAGATGAGGTAGAGGTCCCATCCCTGAGAATATTCAGGGCCAGACTGGCCAGGGCTCTGACCAGCTTATCTAGCTGAAGATGTCCCTGCTTACTGCAGGGGGTTGGACTAGATGGCGCTTAAAGGTCCCTTCCAACCCAAACTATTCTATGATTCTATACTTACAGCATCAGCTGCGTAATATCTCAAGACTGTTCCTATGGCTGCTGGGAAGCAGTTCCACTGCCAGCGGGGGAACTCCAAAGGTCACCTGTGTAACTCCAGCAGTGCTGGTAAAGAACCATTTTTTTTCCATTGCTTCTTTTAGAAGTAATGGAACTCTTACAGTAATCTCTCCCAAAAGTTGTCACTGTGATGGTAGGACCTGTTTTGTTTATGTATCTTAACACTATTAATGAAGAAGTAGTTTGACCAAAAGTAGCCTGTATAGTTTAAATAGAAAATCTAATTGTGTAATTTATTTGCAAGCACTGACTTTCTGCTTAGTATACACAGACTTTCTATTTAGTATATATTTCTTCTAAAAAACCTTTCAGATCAGTCAGTGGTGAGAGACAAGTAAAAAGAAGGATTGGAAGGTTAAAGAGGAACTTGTTTGTGACCTTTTTTAGTAAAGAAAAAAGAGAAGCTGCTTTTCTGGGGAAGAGAACAAGCTGCAGGGGAAGAGTGAGGAACGTGGTGTGATAATAGGTCAAAATTCTAAGTTTCCAGTTTTACATAAATTCAATTCACAGTAGCAGGAGGGCCTTGTGAAATGAGAGATTAAAAATCAAACTGAAATGATTTTTGTATGAGAACAAGACCTGTGGAGAGTGATGTATGCCAGATCCTGCTGAGGATAACCTGGCAACCTTGATCACTCTCCACTCTGCAAAGCGGTTCAGCATCACAGGAACAGAGCACTGTGCAAACTCTGAAACACCTGCAAATCAGGCTCGAGGAGCAATCAAAGGGAGATAAACATTAATTAGTATAATACCTAAACCCTTAATGGAAGAAGGAACGTTGATTGCACTGCCTCACTTGGGATTTCTTTCTGTCAGAGATGGTGTGCGATGACAGTTTCTGATTACGCTTACTCAGACATGAAGTAAGACCTTAAAAACTGTTTAAATACGGAGAGAGAAGAGCAGAAAGCAAACAAGTTGATCTTTCTTTGAGTGGTTGAACGTGTTTGGTGTTTTATAAGCGTATGCATTTTTACTTTTTGCCTTTCAAACTTTTGAGGTGAATTGGTTTTGTGAGCTGGTTTTGAATGCTTCCCTGGGCCACTGTAAACCATAAATATCTTAGCAGCCTTTCCTTTGCTGTCCCCATCCTGAGATGTTGGCAGCTGCTGGGGCAGAGGCACTGAGTGGGAGTGCAGAGTGGATTTCTTGCAGTTCGTTTTTGACACTGCCAGTCATGAACTCGGAGCTGGCCCATCCAGTGTGTAGGAAGTAATGGGTAAGGCTGTTGTAGAGAACACTCTAGTGCTTCATAAAACATTATCTTTTTGTTAGCCAGCCTGAACACTCTCATATATTCTAGCCAAGCTCTCTAGGCCCACTTCAGCCTAGGGATTGTGCATCAGAGCCCTGAGTTATAGTTACTGGGGGTGATGCATTGGTGTTTCCTCATCACATAAGCAGCCTGAGGAGCCATAAAAGCCTTTTCTAAGAGAAGATTCTTCAATAAGATAAAACTTGAAAATTTTGATATTTTGTTCTCCTCAGCATACAAGTAGAAGAGAGCAATGACAGAGGTCACAGGAAAGAAGAGAGTGAGGAAGGAGCTCAGAAGCTTGAGAAGAAAGGTGGACATTTAGCTCCCTCAGCACCATCTTCTGCTCCTTTCATCATGGGATGATGCTCTCTAGCAGTTCTCTGGCAAGTGGAAGAACACTGAAACTTGTAGAAGTTTAGTGGTATGTCATTCATCAGTAGCAGTATCATGTCAGTTTGGCACCGGTGCTGTGGAACAGCCAGCACTGTTTTCTTCCCTTGTTACCCTGCTCAAGCACCAGCTGCTTGGAGAGTCTGGGAGTGTAATGAAATGCAAGAACAATAAACTCCATTCCTTCTTATACATGCCTCCTGCAGCTTGGCAGGAATTTAATAAAAGCACACTTTGTTGGGGAAAAAAAAAAAAGAAAGAAAAAAACCAGTTTGACTTTCAGGCAAAAAGCCAAGGTTTTATAGAATAAATTTACTGTATGTACCCTGAAGTTTGGAACAGCAATATCAAGCATCCCCTTGCTATCTCCTAGGGTTGGAGCTTGGGCTTGGAGGAGACCAGAAGCCTGACTTGCTGTGATGTTTCCTCATTTAAGGCAAAAAGTAATTTAATACTTCATCTGCCTTATCCTCCTGTGCAACTTCATTTCTCATTCTGCTCCGTAATGTTCTTTCTCCTTGGTTGATCGCTTACTTTTGTGCTTCAGACATGAAATTGAAGTTCTTTGGTATTCTAAAGAGGTTTTCTCCAGCCTCTGCTGCCTCACCTTTCTTGTTCACCTTGGTGTGGAGCTTGCCTTTTCTCTCTCCCACTTCACAGGTTTTGCATCCCTGTCACTTTTGGGTGATAGGTATACTCAAAATAGACAGCAAAGGATCTCCTGCTGCTGTGATGCTTCCTTACAGCTGAATTCTGTCTTGCTCAGCCACCTTTCCAGGAATCTGTCAGCCTGTCTTTAAACCTGCTCTGATTTTCTGATGCTGTCTGATCCCTAGCAAATATAGATGATAAAAGTCAATTTTTTTTTTGTTGGCACTGTGGAGTGCTTGTAGACACGCAGAGAAATGTAGCATTATTGCCAGTGCTGACAGCAGTGCCCTGGGTGCCAGACTCCTAATGCCTCAAATCTTTTTCCTATGGGAGCAAGAGAAGAGTAATTTTTACCCCACAAGTAGACACAGACACAAAAGAGGAGGTCTTTCAGTAGCTGCCTGAATGTGGAATTTATCAGAGGAGTTATAAGGAAACAAGAGGAAGTGATTTCCTGTGTGACTGCAGATGAGACAGAGGATGGAGGCCAGCAAGAGAGGCAAAGATTTGGGAGGAAGTATTCCTGGAACTTGCTGTGGGGGTTGGAGAGAGTTGCCTTTAAAATGAAGAGGAGGTAAAGGCAGCAGGCTGAGGGCCTTAGGGGTAAGGAGAAACAAGATCTAAGTTGAGGGTGAAACACAAGGGGCTTGCGAGCAAAAAGATTTCAGAGGGACAAGAGAAAGTGAAAGCAGCTGAAAGATTGGCTTTAATATCTGCTTAGATCAAAAATAAAAGTCTGTACGGATTAAGAGATAATCCACTAGATAGATTTAATCTACCACATGTATTACTTCCCCAAAGAAAAGCCTTGGGGGGGGAAGGTTGTTCTGGCTCAGTGCCCAGGATTTGAAGGTAGGTGATATATTCTCCTTGTTCTGCAGGCCCCGTGTTCAGTTGTCCCAAATGAAGCATATCCTGATGAAAAGGAGGGGCTGTCGCTGTAGCCTCCTGCTTCTTTGCAACTCCAAAGTCACATTGAATCTAACTAAAGGCGTTTCTCAGGCAGAAGAGAGCACAGAGAGCAAAGTAACACAGCACTGACTAATAACTTAGGCGTGAGGTGGGTTCAGACACTGATGGTGGCTTTTGCTGTCTGAGCAAAGGGTTCTGAGTGGCAGCAATGGGCATTTTATTTACACTTACCCCTCCTCTTCTGGTTGCAATTGCCCTTCAAACAAACACCACTCAGTAATGTGGTTCTCCTTAAATGGAGGCCGAGGTCTGAATGCCACCTTGCTTCAAGCACTTTGTTCCTGAAATCCTTGGCAACATCCCTCCATCCCTTTATGTTTCCATTCCTTACAAGTACTAGTGGACTTCTTACAGTAATTTCAGTTTCCGTAGCAGTAAAAATACTAAAATTGCTGGAGGGTGGTCGAAAATAAGGGGGTTTTCTTTATGTATTTTTTCAGCATCAGAATGGTATATTGTCTCTTTTTAACTAACACATGCAGCAGTATCTTGAACTGTATGTGCATAACAGTCATGCCCTTCTAGGAGCCTATACATGTGATGGAATTTGGATTAGTTGGATTGAGGGGGTTTAATTTTTTTTTTCAAAGTTATCTTGTTCGGCATCAAATTAATTAATTCTGTAGACTGAGTGCATTCCTTCTGTGCTGTGGGCCTGCATCTATACGACCTCAGGTGAAGGTTTTTGGCAGAACTCCTAAGGTCAGTGGGATTTGGCCTGTTAAATCCTAGAGCAGCAGATCACAGGAGGAAGTACAGAGAAAAGCTGTCATGGTTTGAAACACCTGAGCTGGCACTACACAACTTCCCCAGGTTGTGCTAGGAGTAGTCTGTCTGCCTGATTTCTGTCCTTTCAGTGGTTGTATTTGGTGGCCAGTAGGGATGGATGAAATGGTGGATGTCTTCCTTCTTTCCATATGGATGCACCGTTCCTCTTGCAGCTAGGATGCAGTAATTGCCAGTCATGTCACGGTGTTAGGGTTGCTTCCTTTGCAAGAGAGGTTCCAAAGGAGAAAGTTGTGTGCACATGGTGGGCTGAGAGGTGCTTTGCTCACTGTTCTTCCCATGGTGCTGTCCATGCTACAGGAGGGATGAGGAGTCTGGCACAGAGAAGCCCTTTGGAATGCACTGCTGTGTTTGGTGAGGATGTAAAGGGAGTTGAGGCACTTGTTCCTCTCCTACACAAGCATTTTAGATGATGAGAGTTAAATGGGGGTGGGTTAGGAGTGAAAAGTAAGTGTAACTGGGATTCCTCTAAAATTCCTTTGCTTCTTCACAGCTGGCTAAAGAGTCAGTGAGGCAAGGGAGAGGAAGAGGTTGATACCTGGTGAAGCACTGGGGATAATGTGGGGCAGGAAAGGGAGCGAGGGAAGTGACTGACTCGACCCACTCACATTCATGGAGTGGACGGGAGGAGCTTGTCTGGGTCTGAGCTTGCATAACACTTAACATTTCCTTTTAGGGGGAGAAACATGTGCCTTCTCAGGTCCTGAAAATTGTGTCTGGGAGTCAGCAGGGTGCTGGCTAAAAGGCAACTGATACCTTGCTTTTATTTGAAGCTTCAGGAAAGCTTTCTTGAGTTGTTCTAGGAGGTCTGCTCACAGGTGAGAGAGAAAATTGCATCAATTGATTTGAGGGAAAGTAGAAATAAATGACTGTGTTTTTTTCAGTTTTGAAGGAAGTAAAAGTAGTCAGATCCTCCCAGGAGCAGTAGTGGAAATAGTGTCAATCAATACAACTATGAAACTTCTAGAAAAGAGGTGAACTGTGAAGTGGGAAAATGTGCTGAGGAGAGCAGTTAGGGAAGACTTAGGTCCTTCAGAGGCATCTCGCACTTGAACAAAACAAGGCAATGGGACAGCTCTGTGACACATGAAATTTGCTGCAGACAGGTGTGAGGAAATGCACACTGAAAGGAACAACAGAAACTACTCTGAGAACCTATGAAGTGTATAAGTGATGTGTACTTACTCCACTGAGGCAGAGGGAGGATGTGGGAAGGAAATCATGAACAGATTTGTACTCAGTGTTGGTACAAAATACAAGCTGTTAGACTGTGTTTAAAATAAAAGGATGGGGAAATGGAGAATAATTCTGAGAGGGAGAATCTCATGAGGTTCAATTTTGCTCATCTCCTACTCCAAACAGAATAAAGTGGAAACAGGCTGTGTGCTATCCTGCCATATGCATAAGGAAGGATTTTCATGCCTTCAGGAATAGGGGAGCATGGCTATAAACAAACAGAAACACTGAAAGGTGTTTAGTAAAAGAAGAGGGGTTCTTTCAGAATGCTGCTTGTGTGGCTGTTCTTCACTGCTGGCATTGGGGGGGCTTTGGTGAGTCCATTTCTGTACTGTAATAGGGAATGTGCTGCACAGAGTGTAAAGATTTGAAAAGATGGGTTTGATACAGTTTGAAGCTGGGAATCATGGATCAGTGCTGATGTCAAATTTGTTACTGAAGGGAATTACACAGACAGAGCAGAAAAAAAGTGTGAGAGCTCTCTCTTCAAAGCAAAGAGGGACTTTTGGTGAAATTGAAAGACAATACTTGAGATTGATTTTTACAGGCACAGAATGATCTGATGGAACTCATTGCTACAAAACATTGCTGAAGTGAAGTGCTCTCTCTCCTGATGGGTTGTATAGCTATAAAAATATTCTTTGTTCATTTTGTTGGAGTGATGAAGATTCAGAATGCTTTCTAGCTTTTTTGAAGCAAGGGAGTGTCTGCTGGTTATGCATGGGGAAGGAAGGTCTCTTCTGAGAAGGTGACTCCATAGTTACCTGTAGCTGATGTCTGCCCCCAGTGTCCCTTCTAACCTCTGGCTGAACCTGAGTGGCAGTTCCTGCAGCATGGCAGCCACTGTGCACGGCACACAGGAGGTCTCAGTCGTGCCCCTGGCTGCAAGATGTGTGCTATAAGCTTTGTGGGGAAGGAATATGTCCACATGGTGAACCCAGAGGTACTTAACCAGTGACTGCTCTCCCCTGCTCCCACAGAGTGCTTTTCACCTCAGTCCCAAAGCATCTACTGTCATGTTTATCCCCAGCCTGCAACTAAGCACCACACAGCCCCTTGCTCACCCTGGCCCTACCCTGGGCTGGGGGGACAGAGGACTGGAAGGGTAAAAGTGAGAAAATTCATGGGTTGCATAAGAACAGTTTAATAATTTAAATAAAATATGATGATGATGATAATACTGTAATGAGAAGGAAAATAACAAAAAAGAGAGATAAATAAAACCCAAGAAAGACTAGTCATGCAAATGAAAAACAATTGCTCACTACCAACCAGCTGAAGCCCAGACAGGCCCTGAGCAGTGGCCCCCAGCCAACTTTCCCTCTAATTTATATGCTGAGCATGATGCTATATGGAATGGAATATCCCTTTGGTCAGTCAGGATTGGCTGTCCCAGCTGTGTCCCCTCACAACTGCTTGTGCACCCCCAGTCCACTCGCTGATGGAGTGGCGTCAGAGGCAGGAAAGGCCTTCACTCTCTGCCAGCCCTGCTCAGCTTGACAAAAACATGCCTGAGTTATCAGTGGTTCCAGCACAAATCCAAAACACAGCCCCATACCAGCTACTATGAAGAAAATTAACTCTACCCCAACCAAAACCAGCACATCCAGTCATGCAAAAATTATGCACTTTATTGTGCTTCATTTCTCCAAATGAGGACCTAATCATGTTTAACTGATGTGGAACCCAAATCACAAAACTGTTATGAAACATGGACAAAGTTGTGCAGCAAACTGCTGGTACAGGAGAGGACATTATTAAGCCCTGTGAATCCTGAACTCTGCTCATTAACATGTATTGCCTTTCATTTGTGACAAGTAATTTTTATTAAAAATATGTTGGCAGTTGGTAACTGTGTCTGTCTTGTCAGCAGTACCTGCAGAGAGGCTTGTGGCCCCCTGGTGTCACAAAAAAGCTGCAGTTTTCCATCTTTCTGTGCCTTAAACAGCTGCAGGAACACTGTGAGTCACGGATTAGTCCTGCTCTGTGTTGGAGTACATAAAGCTTTCAGTGGAATGGACATGAGCATGTCTCAGCCAGCACTGTTTTGCCCTGTGAAACAACCCAGTCCACTGAGATTTGTATCCTTCTCTGAGCACTGGCTGTAGCCCAAAAAATCGCTGTTTCTGGATTCTCCATGCTAAGACAGGTGCTTGCCTCCTAGGATCTCTCAGCGGGTGGAGGCCAGCCGGGCACAGCTGCAGGCAATTGGTGAGAGAGTCACACTCGCCCAAGCGAAGATTGAGAAGATAAAGGGCAGCAAGAAGGCTATTAAGGTAGTGACTGCAGTGAAGGCTGCACAGCCTTCTTTCTTCCTTTCACCTTCTCTCTGTGCTCCTGATGTAAGCTCTGGAGAAGAATGGGTGCTTGGCTGCCACAGCTGCTGCCCACTCACCTCCCCATGCTTTGCTACTGAGCAGGGTCGTGATGAGAATCTCATTCCTGACTTGATTAGTTGATGATTTTTAGACCCACAAGCCACACAGCCCCCAGGCTTTTTAGGGCCTTTATAGGTTTCTGTTGCAGCTGTTTACTGAGAAAGAGCACGTGCTGAGCTAGGCCAAACACTCTCATACTTCAGGCCCATGGATACTTTACCTGTTTGAATGAAAGCTGCTCTTAGAGAGCTTCCCCTTAGTGCATCTTAATCCCATTGAGCCGTGCAAAACTGGTGAAAATCCTCCTTTCCTGAAAATCCTCCTTTCCCCGTTCTTGCTCCATTTTATACAGTATTT
Organism: Hafferia zeledoni; assembly: GCA_035583235.1. Lineage (NCBI taxonomy): Eukaryota > Metazoa > Chordata > Aves > Passeriformes > Thamnophilidae > Hafferia > Hafferia zeledoni. Next base: position 66,139,480 of record JAWWEV010000043.1, on the reverse strand, counting down.
CCAACTTCTTTTCTGCCAGTGGTGGCCTTCTTGCCAATGATCTTCTAGCACATTTATAGATAGAGAGGCTCTGGCACTTCAGTTTCAGAAGTGGCAGCCCCTGCATGTTTGGGGCTGTGCACATAACCCTTAGGAGCCTGTTATCTCCAAGGTTGTCCATTCCCATTGGCAGCACAGATTGAGTGTTTTTTCCACTTCATGTGTTGTAAGTTGCTTAGTTGCTGGGATGTTTCAGCCCCTCCTTGTTTCTCCACAGGTATTTTCCAGTGCCAAGTACCCGGCCCCTGAACGGCTGCAGGAATACTGTTCAATTTTTGCTGGTGCAGAAGACCCAGCTAAACAGAAATGGCCAAGACACAAGATTCAGAGCAAACATCGAATGCTGGATGAGAAGGCTCTGCAGGTAAGGAGGAGGAAAGCAGACCTTGGCATGAACAAGCAAAAACAAGCTGGGAGGCTGTTCGTCTCTTCAACAGAGTTGGCCGAGGCTTTGGGTTATGGGCTGGGAGCAGAACAGGTTTTCATTTGGCCTGTCAGTGGAGGGATGTGAGGTCAGGCTGGGAAGCTTGCAGAGATGCCAGTTTGAGAGAGTCCTGTCAGTACAAGATCTTGTCTGGGTGGCTGAGTGCTCTGGGTGGCTGTCAGCTGCCAACCCTCTGGTGCAATTCCATTTCCTGGAATGTTGCTGTTCTGTGCAGCACTGGTGGGTGCTGCTGCCGGGGCTTAATTCTTCGACTGTGCATAGCAAAGCAGCTGGGGTCAGGGTTGTAATTGTTTGGAAAATAGTTTCTGAAGGCTCAGATAGAGTGGAGAGGTAAGAAGGCTTGTGAGTGTGTCAGGAGAAAAAGAAATCCTTCATCGTAGCAATTTTCTG
>JAWWEV010000043.1:66110078-66138506 GCA_035583235.1 Hafferia zeledoni | reverse complement strand
TCAGATAGAGTGGAGAGGTAAGAAGGCTTGTGAGTGTGTCAGGAGAAAAAGAAATCCTTCATCGTAGCAATTTTCTGCCCCAGGAAATCATTGCACTTGGGTGTTGTCCCTCCCTGGTTCCCAGCAAAGTTTTACATCCTGGGAAGGAGGGAAGATTGTTTTGCTTCTTCACATCTTTGGTTTGTACTTTGCTTCTCCTTTGCCTTGTGTTCATCTGTTGTAGGTTTTAAGCCCTTCAGAGGGGCTGCATCTCTCACTACCCAGCATAGCTGGGCTTCCAGGTGTGCCCATAGCACAGTTGTCTGCAGCTGGTGGTGTTGATGGAGATTCTGAAGTGTTGAGTTCTCTTTTAGCCTGTGGATTGAGTGGCAGAGAGGGATCTCAGGGAGGTCTGAGAAGCTGTGGTTTTGGCAGGAAATGCTACTAAAGGATTCTTCAACAATGTGTCAACATCCCCGGGTTTGAAGGGAAGGAAGAAGAGTTGCCATGTTTAAAGTTTGAAAGTTGCTGTGTATGTGCTGTGTCAGGAGATGCAAATGGGCTGTTCCTGGCAGGTTAGGGATCAACTTGACAACTTCCCTGATTTCCACCCCTAAAGAGACTTCCTTCCTCATCCTTGTGTGACTTGGCCCAAAAATAAAGCTGTCACTGAATAATTTATCATGCTAAACTTTCCTGAGTGTTAATGGAGTTGAGGCCTCACACAGTGAGGTAGTTATGAATATTTCAGCCAGGCCAAGGAAGCAGGGCTGCTGGCCGAATGGACAGCTGGCAAACTCCAGCAGGGGTCCTGGCAGTAGCACCAGGCAGAGTTGCCTGGGACCTGCTGCTGGCCTTTGGGGAGGCCAGTTAGTGGTGCTGTCTGGCTGCTGGCCCCATCCCAGCAGAGCGTGGAGGGAGCAGAGGTAGGCAGTGAGTGGATGGGGAGATGTGCTCCCACCCTGAAGGGCTACTGCCAATGTACAGCCCCTCACACAGGAAGGGGGTTGAGAAGAGCTTCAGCTGGTAAAAAGCAGTGCCCTGCAAAGAGCCAATGGTGTGCCCTTTTGACTGGCCTGCTGGCTCCAGCAGGCTCCACATGCCTTTCCCCACAGCCATCTGCCTGCAATGCCACCTCTTCCCAGTCCCAGACAGTCCCTGTACCATTGCCATGTTCTGCCCTTTGTGACTAAGGCTGCCATCACCACAGGGACTTTGTTTCAGGCACCGGGAAATGTTTGTGTTTGTTGTTCCCTTCCTGTGACCCATCTTTTGATGCTTCTTGGGGGCTGTTGATCTTTTTCTGGCTTTGCTGACCCTGCCTCATGCAGTGGTCATGTCACTCTTGTCAAGCTCACACACAGGAGCTCCTGCAGCTCTTCTGTGGGATTGGGGGACGCTGCTGTCAGCTGGTGAACGATGGAGGGCCCTGCACCAGGAGCAGCTGGTGTGCTGAGTGGGGCTTGGTGCAGCTGAGCTCAGACCATGTTCCAGTGGGACAGGCCCTTCTTGACCATAGCTGAGCACGGAGCCTGACGTGCCTTGCAGTAATGAAATGTGGCAGGGAGAAGTCTAATGTTTGCATTTATGCCCTCCTCAATTATTTAGGGCTTTCAGCAGAGGCTTACTGCCTGTTTTCACTTCTAATGAGGTCCTCTTTGCTGGGAGCACTCACAGTGGCCTTTGCTAACTCCTCTCACACACGCCCCACCAGGAAAGCAAACTCTGCTCGTGTCAGTTTGAGGGTAAGCGGTGGCAGCCTGCATTCAGCATTTACAGCTTGTGCTCTTGGGGGAAAGCAGCTGAGTTGGAAATGTGTGTGGTTCTGCAGTTTATTTAAAAATAGTTCCCCCCTTGGAATTTCTTCTTTCCCGCTCCACCTCAAGCAAGTGAAAACTCAGTTTTTGAGGGGACACTGTTTAGGTTGGTAAGGTAAGCACTGATGGATAAGAGTGCCAGAAACACAGTCCTTGTGGTAAGCCTGGAAAGCCACTTGCTGTGCACATTGCTGTGGTAGCAGCTGGGCAGGGCTCAGCAGGGAGTCCTGTGAGGCTTCCGAGGCTCTGGGCTCTGCCTTTGTGGTGGGAGCTGTGTCTGGGTGCTGCACATGCCCCTCAGGAGCCTGGAGAACAGGGTGGGAGACGTGGTCTGCCTAGGCTTCAGAAGAGGTCCAAGCAAAAGTTACAGTCCATTGCCGGAGTAATCTTGCTCAGCTTCAAAACTGTCAGTAGCTTGTCATGTCCTATTGAATTCTGCCTCTTCAGAGCCCACCATAGGCAGGGGGAGGCTAAACCAGGCTTTTGCCACTTGCTTATCTTGAAGTGCTTTTCCACTCAGTTGGTATGGGGGAGTGGAATTTCTGGTCTGTCACACCAGTGTGTACTTAATTAAACTTCAGAAACAGAGTAATTTAATATACTTCTAGCTGTAGGTTCTTAGGAAGAAAAATTCCTGAAAATGCAGTGTCCTTGGGGGTGTGATCCTGCTAGGTGCCAAACACCAGTTTGGGGTGTTTCAGCATTCAGGCATCCCCTGTGGCTTCAGTATGTCAAGGTTGCTGAACTTTGGCTTAAGGCCTTAATGCTCCTATAAGAAAACTAATTTTTAAGTGGCATGTTAACTTGTGGAATTCATAGTTGCAGGATATTACTGACAGTGTGTAGCTGTTCCAAATGTCGAAACAGATACAAGTACTTGAATAAGACTAGCACTTGGATGGCATTTAAATTAAAAAGTTCCAGAGTAATACTCATGCTTAGTGCTTTTATAACTGCCTTAGATGAGGCTTATAAGTAAATGTAGGTAATGGTTGGTTTCTCACTACACCCTTAAAGTGATGCAGAGTCTTCTAGTGCTAACTGAAATCTACAAAGAGAGAATTAAAAAAATATATATATGACTTTAGGGCTAAGTGTGTCTGAACAGTTCTAGCAAAAAAGTCAGTACTCCCTCATGCTTAAAAAATTAAACGTTGGGAAATGAATATTAATGATCAAAAGAACTTTTATTTTTGGATCTCTGTTTCTACAGTCTCTAAATAACAATTTATATATTTTTGCCTACTTGCTTCTATTAAAAAATACAAGATGTTCATTTCAGTGCATTTTTCACAAGTTGGAATGTGAATTAAATGAAAACCTCCCAGGTCTTTTCTTACAGCATTTTGTAGACTCAGAGCATCATAGACATTCTTAGTGGGTTAACTGAGCTGTGACTAAGCCATTTCCTAGGATTTCTGGCTACCAGATTCAAGACTGAAATTTCAATCAGGAGGAACTGCTTGTGTTGGTGAGATGTGGTCTTAAAACTGAATGAATGGTGATCTCCATTTCCCCCATACATATACAAGGAGGGAAGGAAGACACAGAGAATGGGATGGTGCAGAGTTACTGGAAGTAGTGAGGTGGTAGGAAGCTGTGGACAGTATTTAAAGTGGTCGTCTTCCAGTGGCAGAAAGAAACCACAAGTGTGGCCAGTTATTTAACCTGACAAACTGCTCTGGTTTCTCTTGGTATGAACACTTACCACCTTGTAGCTGCCAGGCTGCAGCTTGTCCTAGTTTGTGAAGAAGGCAGGAGTTGTAAAGGTGCTCAGGTGTGTGAAGGGGTCTGGGGTGGTAGTTTGGCCATTCTGAACTGTCTCTGGGTTCAGGGACTGATGCCTTTCCTCCCACTAGAGCAGAGTGCTGTGGGCACTGAGCTTCATCCCCCAGAGCATGTGGCAGTGGGCACTGTCACACCAGCTGAAACACTGGTCTGATGTGGGATGGCAGTTCCTGTGCTCTATAAAAGTCAGGCAGTTCAGATGTAATAAGTCCTTTTCTAAAGGGAGCTCTATATATATTATGCATGAAGTTTTAGAACCGAGAGAGAGGAGATTTCAGTTCATTAGAGTTGAAAACTCCTGCAAATCCCCCAGGCTTTGCAAAACCATCTGGCACACGTTCCAGCCTGCGCACTCCCTTCTGCCTGATCTCTTGCCTAGTGCAGGCACTCTGTTTTTTCCTAACCTCTTTTTCCTTTGCCTTCCCTGCATACCCCACCAGTGGGATCACAGCTCTTAAAACATCAACTGAAGGCAGCAGAGGGGAGGTAATAGAGATGTTTGGGACACTCTGCATGAAAATGTATAGTAGTTGGAGACACTGTAACAAACAGTGGATCACGCCTTTTAGCCTTGTGCGTGATCGCTGCCTCTGACTATAGAGCCTGAGTGGTGGGTTTATTTTGGCAGATCCTTGCCACAGCAATACATGTTCCGTATGACCCATCTGTGGCACCAAAAGCATGTGCCATGAGTCTGAACTGCCAGGAGTTGTGATGAGTGTGGGTTTGCAATGTTGTCCATGTGCTTCCTTGCTCAAAGGGAGGTAGAGAGGAAGCAGCAGGGCTCCCAGACCATACAGTGCAGCCCAGCAGTGTGGGTTTTGGTGGCCGGGGAAAGCTGCCTCAGCAGCCATGGTTTCAGTATCTTACCGCCTGTTATCTGTCTTCTTGCAGGAAAAGCTCAAGTATTTCCCTGTGTGTGTGAGCACCAAAATTCACCAGGAGGATGATGCAGAAGAAGGCCTTGGCAGCCTTCCCAGGAACATCAGCTCCCTCAGCTCCCTGCTACTCTTCAATACCACCGAGAACCTGTGAGAGCTTGAGCAGTGCTGTGCTGCTCACCTGCCCCTGTGTGTCCTCAGAGGAGCTTTCCTTTCCCCAGGGGTAGCAGTAACTGCTTGCTCTCCTGGGGGTGTTACATATCAGGCTCCTGATTGAACAGGGTTTGGTACCTCTGCACTGGCTTCCAGCTAGAAACCCTTTCTTCCCCATTCTTTCCCTTGTGTGGAGGGAGTTGTTTTAGCTGCACCTGATCCTCTGCTCATCTGTTTTCAACCCAGTTTTGCACTTCCTTTCCCTGACTTAGTTTATCCTATTGTTTCTCTGTAATTTCTCTCCAGCCTAGAGATGTTCTGTCACTTCTGCCCTTCTCTGCTCCATGTGCCAGCCTAGGTACTGCTTCTTACTCTGATGATTCCTTGCAGCATCACTTCACTGCTCTCACTGTTTCAATGTCTCCATCACTGCAGTTCCCTTTCCCATTATTGGGCTTTGCCTTTTGGTTCCTCCTTCTGCCCATATTGAAGAGCTTCTTTAAGCCTTTCTTGAGCTTTCAGCTGCTGGACCTCCTCTTTCTTCTCCTGAGCCATGGATCACTTTCCCTTTTTGTCTTTCCTCCTGGACCTTAAGTGACAAGTCCTGCTGCAGGCTGTAGGATGGTTCAGGCCAGGTGGTGGAATGGGGAGATCTTGGTAGTGGTGGCTCTGCAGTGGCAATTGCTTTAGGTTGAATGTGGAGGCTGCACTGGCAGGGTGGGGAGCTGATCACTTCCTGGTTGTGGAGGAGAAATGCTGGAAAATGTGGCTAAAAGAAGGAAACTGGAAGGCCCAGTATTTGTGAGTACAGTCAGGAGGTCTCTGCCTCCAAGGCCTTCTTGGGGTATGATTTCTTCTGGCCTTGGCTCTCAAGGTAGCATCACTCAAGTACTTGTCCTCTACTCTTAGGTACAAGAAGTATGTTTTCCTGGATCCTCTGGCTGGAGCAGTGACTAAGACCCATGTGGCTCTGGAAACTGAGACAGAAGAGAAGCTCTTTGATGCTCCTCTCTCCATCACCAAACGGGGACAGCTGGACCGACAGGTGAGATGTAGCTGTGATGATGCAGGTGCTTCCACTTCAGAGTTGTGCTCAGCTCTCTGAGAAGAGAGGGCTTCTATAGAGTGGAGGGCAAGTAGGAAAGTGGCCCCTCATGGGGCTGCAGAGTACCTCACTTGTCAGAAGGACCTTGCCAGGTTTGGGCTTGAGGTCCTGGTGTGAGTTTGATGGGTGAAACAAAACCCTCAAACTTGGCAGGCATTTCTCTCTGTGCAGAAGCCTTTGCTGAGTGGTATAAGAGTAACATGATACCAATTCACCTTGCCATGAGACCTCAGGTCTGTAGAAGAATTTGGAGGATCCATCATTTGAACGCTCACGTTGTACTAACTCCTGAGCCTCATGAGGTGGTGCCACTGCTAGAAGGTCCCTCAGGGGAGGTCTGATCCCCATCATTCCTGCTGGGAAGGGGTGCCTGCTGCTGCAAACAGAAGGGCCATCCAGACTGAGCAAAGGGCTTGTGCTTGGTGCAGACACCAACCCAGTTGCCCAAATGTGACTGATCTTGTACCTGACACCTTGTTGAGGCCCCACCTGGGACATACCAACTTTGCTGGTGTGTGGTTGAATGTGTAGTTTGGGACTGGGGGAGATAGTGTATAAAGTGAACAAATCCTTTATTCACAGTGCACCTTGGTACTGTTTTGCCTGTGTTAAACACAAAACCAGGCTCCTCTAACTACTTGGTTGGGCTTCTTCTGCATCTTAATCTCAAATGGTTCAGGCACCATCCTTTTCTGGAGGAGAAGGGACTGGCTTATGTAGGCTGTAACAGTTAGTACATGAAGCCTTCAGAGGAGTCCATTTGCAAGAATTTAGGAAGAGTCCTGCACTTCTTCCTCCTGCAGCCTGCCTTTTCCAAGCCTAGTCTGCAGGAGATGGCCTCTGAGCACAGGGGGAGCTGAGTGGCCACTGTACCAGGGTCACACGTTCAGCTCTGACTGCCACCTGACTGTTCCCTGCAGTGCCCTTGTTTGCTGCAAGTGCATAGTCATTGCCTTATCTTGTTGGTCTGGGTTTCTTTTAGGTAGCAGAAAATTACTTCTACGTGCCAGATCTGGGCCAGGTCCCTGAGATTGATGTGCCATCCTACCTGCCAGACCTGCCTGGCATCGCTGCGGATCTCATGTACAGTGCTGACCTGGGCCCTGGCATCGCACCATCTGCCCCGAGCAGTGCTATTCCAGAGCTGCCCACCTTCAACACTGAGTCAGTGGAGCCTTTGCAACCAGGTAGTTCCAATTCCTTATTCCAGGACCCTGTGAATTAGGAAGGCAGGGATTGCTAGAAGATGGAGACAAGGCAGAAAGTGCCTTGGTAGAGATTTGAAGATGCTGGAGATACCTCTGGCTTGTGCTTAGGTCTGAGAAAAAGCTGCAACCCACTCAAGTGCTGGCCTGACTTCGGGCTCTTTACTTCCCTCACCCTCTGCATGGCTCGGGAGGAGGAAGCACAGTGTGCAGGGACTGGCCTCATGTCAGCCTGATGGGATGCCCTTGGTGAGTGGGATGCAGCTGGGGAAGGGAGTAGGGGAATCTCAGACTCTGCCTTGGTCCTGCCTGCTGTTAGGAGATGGTACACAGGTGGGAGTGCTCTGCTGCACAGGGTGTGCAGAGGACTCTGATCTGTTGCTGCTGTGGCATCTGAGGCTCTCGGTGTGCCATTCTCTGGGATTCTTCAAATACAACTTTTCATCTTTCAGATCTTCAAGGTGCTGAACTATTGCCACCTCCTCCCCCTCCGCCTCCCCCACCACCTCCTGTTATGCCAACCACTGTGCCTCCTCCACCGCCCCTGCCTCAGCCCACGGCCCCCTCGGAGCTGGCCCGGACAGCGAGCGAGGAGAGCAGTAACCCAGTGCCTGCAGGTAAGGGCTGGGCATCTCCACGGTCTCACCAGCTGAGTCTGATCCCTTAACTTCAGCTTGTGTCCTTGGGTGGTTTCCCTGTGCCTTCCCAGCCTTCCAATAGAGTGGGGAAGCTGTGGTGGGAGGGGAGGCCGAGGAGGTGCTGGAGTAGCCCTTTCCATTGGAATTTGGCTGGGCCTGTAGTTGATTCACTGACCCTTGTCTCCTGCTTGTCCTTCCTGTCCCTGCAGCTTCTGTCCAGGGAGCCCCAAAGGAGGTGGTGAACCCCTCGACTGGGCGTGCCAGCCTCCTGGAGTCCATCCGCCAGGCCGGTGGCATTGGGAAGGCCAATCTCCGCAGTGTCAAGGAGAGGAAGCTGGAGAAAAAGAAACAGAAGGAACAAGAACAAGGTGCTGAGGCTCTTTGGCAGAACTAACTGCTCTTCCCTGCTCTCTGCTCCAGGCTGGGAAGGCGTGGTCTGGAGGCAGGCAGACAAGTCAGGAGCACAGTAAACTTACAGAGCAGAAAGCTCTCTCTCCTCACAGGCTGGTGTAGGTCTCAGGTGTTTCCCATTCAGCCAAAGCTCTGTGAACTTGCTGAATCCCATCTGCCATGGCATCCATGTTCTTGATGGAGATTCACTCTATCTCAGGGCATGTATAGAAGTTCCATGTGTGCTGCACAGAAGCAAGGCACACAAATGAAACCCCAGGGCCAAGAAGGACAAGGGTGAACCAGTCTGACCACTTTACCTGAGGTAGCTGGGGAGGGAATGATGGAGCTGGTTTGGCAGAATATGACTGCAAATGCAGAGCCCCTCAAGGAGTTCCATTCTTGGATTTTCCTGGAAGATGATGTTATGTTATGGTGCCTATTGTTTTCCTGACCTCAAACTGTAGTTTTGGGGTGTGATACAAGAATAGAGGTTTGGGGGTTTTTCTTTATTCTGAAGGCAGTATTGTAGGGCAATGTTTTTGCCATAGTGCTTGATTCAGACCGTTTCCTGACTGATATGGGTTCTGCTGTTTCAGTGAGAGCTACGGGACAAGGTGGAGATTTGATGTCAGACCTCTTCAACAAGCTGGTGCTGAGGCGCAAAGGTACTGTCCTGCAGGGTGGGCTGCTCCTTCCCTCTAGGAAAGAGGGAGAGCATTTCCTGGCACCTCAGTTGTGTCAGCCACAGCTCTAGAAACAGGAAGGGAGAGACATTCCCTGGTGCGTGTACCAGTGTGGTTGGGAGTGTCTTTACAGCAGACAAGGAGAAGGAATTTCCACCTCAAGTCCAGCTGGAGGCACTGGAGGAGGCTGTGTGTCCAAGCCAGAGGATGGATGCTGAAAGCTCCCTGTGCAGAAGGGACAGCAGTGTCTTTTTTATAATTCATTGCTGAGGCAGCTGGACATTTCCCCTGTGGGGGCACCTGCATTACAGAATCACAGAATATGCTGAGTTGGAAGGGATCTACAAGGATCATCAAGTCCAGCTCCTGGCCCTGCACAGGACCATCCCCCAAAATCAGACCATGTGCCCAAGAGTATTCTCCAAATGCATCTTGAGCTCTGTCAGGCTTGGTGCTGTGACCACTTTCCTGGGGAGCCTATTCAGTGCCCACCCAACTTCTAGGTGAAGAACCTTTTTCTAATATCCAGCCTAAACTTCCCCTGACACAACTTCAGGCCATTCCCTTTGGTCCCGTCACTGGTCACCACAGACATCAGTGTCTGCCCCTCCTCTTCCTCTCTCAGGGAAGTTGTAGAATGCAGATACCTGGGGCATTTAGGGCCAGGGTCATGCCTCAGTGGTAGGCAGAGGACAGTAGGGACTTGCTCAGGTCAGCTGTAGTTAAATGAGCCCCTGGCAAAGGACTGTGGCAGCACTGAACATGTTGGCCATTCTGCTTACCTGGGTGCTGGGAGCATGACCTTCCCACTCCCCTTTGCTGAGTCTGTGTTCTCTAGTCCCTGGGTGTCACTTACCAGTAGTTTTCTTTCCGTTACAGGTATATCAGGAAAAGGCCCAGGAGCCTCTGGGAATGCCGATGCTCCAGGAGGTCCTGCTGGTGCCTTTGCTCGCATGTCGGACTCAATACCACCCCTCCCACCCCCACAGCAGCCCGTGGGTGAGGAGGATGATGATGACTGGGAGTCATAGATGAGCTGAGCATTAGTATCAATCTGCTGCTGTCTGAAAAATTTCAATAAATTTGAAGGAAGCAGGTTGTTGCTGCCTTCACTTTGATAAAAGCAGGAAGTATCCTCAATTCAGGGTGTGTGAAGGGACAGGGAAAGCCCAGCTGTCCACTCATGGCCGGGGGGGGCCAAGTCCTACAGCCCAGCACCACCAGCCACAGCCTGGAGGTGCCCCCCTTCCCTGTTTCACTGGGGTGAAGGCAGAGCTTGTGCAGACCATGGGGTTTGTACTCTCTGAAGGGGCAGGAGACCCCCAATGGACATTTTTCATTCTTTCCCTGTGGGGCTAATTAACATCTGTGTCTTAAGTACTTTCTTCATTAAGAAGAGCCTTGAGAGGCAGCATCCAGCTGCTGAAAGAGGCAAAAGAAGCTCCTGGGAAGAAACTTGCTCAGAATGACAGAACAAGCTGGGGCTGACTGTGGGATTATGTAGCTGTCCCTGTTGTTATTGCTGCCCTCCAGCACTGACCTATAACCTTGGAAAGAACCCCAGGAACGTTAAACTCAGAAAGTTACTTTGAATTGAAAAACTTAGGCAGTAGAAAGAACAGAGCAACTCTGTGGATATTATCAAAGAAGTCCTGTATTACAGCCATATCTTTCTTCCCCTTGAAAGAATTAACTACTCCTTGAATCTATTGACTGCTTCAACCAAGGGGATAAGAAGTGTTACCCATAACTGCCCTGTGTCTTACCCCCTCCAACTGTCTTATTCCAACAAGACACAAACTAATGGCTTGCTACTTTAGAATTCCTGTAAACAGCTCTATGTTGTCATTGGTCATCAGGTCTCCTACACTTAGTGGTTGATGGGAAAACCCAGATGTATTCAATTAAAATAATTAAACTCCCCCTACTGAAGCATTTTGTTTGAAAGTATTTAATCAATTCAAATAAAACCTTAACAGCTGTAAACAATTAGGAGTCTGCTGCTATTACCTTCACCTGCCTCAGACCTACAACCCTCTGGGTTATGGTGCTGAAGGCTATCTCACCCTCATAGTGCTCAGATACTGAACAGCAAACATCCACAAACAAGACAGAAGGCAGAGATTTACAAAGTCCATGACATAGAAAAGTAACAACTTGTGTTGCTTCACTCATTTTTCAGTGGTGTAACTCATGGAGATGAATACCATCTGTTCTCTCTGGTCCATGTCACAAAGCATCCAACTTCCCTCGATGGAACTAGGAACATACAAAACCAGACAGTTAGTCCCTGGCTTTACTCTAAAGCAAAGACTTGAGAAAAGTCCAGATGGGCACAGTGGGAAACAGTTTTGGGAGCAGCACATGAGATACAAGTTCTGACCTTTCTTAATTCTGCAAATGCTGATCCAAAGGCAGGCTTCACCTGGGTTCTCTCCCTGATCCACTGTGGCAGTTTGTTAAAGATGGCAGGGCGTGCATACCTGTGGTCCAGGAGCAGGATGCTCGCAAAGTCCTTCTGATGGCGAATGGCTCTGCCTGTACAGAGTATAAGAACAAAAAACGGCCCAGTCAAATGTTTCTTCTCAGACAAGGAAATTCATGTTCCCATCATCTGTACTTAGATGGATGGCTAAATGCACCCTTTTTCCCACCCTCCTTCAGTACAGTCACATTTCGTATCCCCCAGCCTGTCCAAGGAAGGATGAATTACCTATCGACTGGTTTACTGCCTTCATGCACAGGTTTTCAATCAGCACTCTGCTGGGTGCCTGGCCAGCTGCTCTGGGCTGGAAAGGAGAAATAGGCAACTCTGAACATCAGGCAGATGTCAATCAAACTAAGAAGTCTTAATGACAAAGTGAGGCAAATGCTTTTACCCCTGCAGAGCGAGCAGGTGGCGAGACAGACCCCAAGCTGAAAGTAAGGAGGGACAGAAGAAAGGCTGCAGTCAGAAAATGCTGTTGAGCATTCACAGAGAGCCAGCCCAAGGTCCCCTTGAAGGAGAAAATCTTGTCCTCAGTTGGCTGGGAACATCCAGTGAGCAGTAAGAAAGGACAAATGACTCAAGAAATGTGATCCTGGCAAGCAGCTTCTACCACCCTGCCACATCCTCTGGGGTAAAGGGTCCTTGCTTCCTTTGGAACTTAAGAGTTCCCAGTGAGCCCTGGTGGTATTTCCTTTCACTGGGCTTCCTCCCTATGTTTGGCACCACCTGTCCATGAAGCCACCTGGAGAAGGCTGTGCTCTTGGAACCACAATCTGTGAGATGAGGGGAAGCTCAGAGAAAACAGAACAAAGCTTTCAAAGGCATCTCTGGGCTGCCTGTGCTGAGAGAAAAGTTAATACTATAAAGCAGAATTGAAACAGGCAGATGTTTAAGTGTCTCTTACCATTGTTTTGTCAAGCCAAGCCATTTTTTCCTGAAGCTCTGGAGATTTAATGTTGGGGTAAGGCATTCCCACCATAATCACACACCTGCAAGGAAGGGACTGCATTATTCTTAATGCCTCATCCTAGAGCACTCTGCCAATAGACTGATGAATTAGAGGTCACTGCACCCCTGAAAGACAGCCAGCCCTGAAAACCAAAGGCAGCAATAAAGCACAGCAGTCTGACAAGCACGTTCTGAACAGAGCTGCAGAGGGATTCAGGGTGCCAGAACAAGGGATTATCTAGCACAGCAAGCCTAACTGCATTATTCATAGGAAAAGCAGCCTGGACAAGCAGGTTTTACACCACCCAGCAGACCCTCCTGTTGCTTTAAGCATCAGCTGAAGTCATGTGCTCCCCAGGATTTTCTATCTATGCAAGTACTGACATGACCATCCTGCCTGGAGTCAGACACCACACCACAACCCAGAGTTCACCTTCCAGAACGAGCAGTCATCTTACCTTCCCAGGTCATCAGAGAAGTTGATCCCTTCACTCATTTTGCCTCCAACTACAGAAAGCAGCAGGGCCCCAGTCATCTGTCCTCCTGCCTGGCTGCAGCGCTGCAGGAGAGGGACCATCAACTTAAACCAGAGCAGGGAAGATTTCTGTGCTTCAGAAACACTCACACACCTCAGCTAGAGCCCCCTTTCCTCATTAAAAGTTAGAGTGCCCTCTTTAGCAGCACTCCCACATCAGCTGGAATGCCACACTCCCACCAGCCTGCCAGCTTAACTTACCTTTATGCACTTGGCATATTCCACCAGCACCTGCTCCACCTGGTTGGCTTTCTTAGGCTCCTGAAAGATCTGTCACAGGCACAGTGTGTCAGTTGCAACAACAGGAAGCAAACAGTTTGAAGCAAACAAATCATTTTACTCTCATGCCATTAAACAGCATATGGAACTAAGATCACGGAAAGGTGAATTACCTGAAAAACCAACTTAACCAGCACCTTTTCCCTCCACTGTGGAAACATGCTCACTACAGCACTTTCCAGCTGGGCTATAAAGGTAGCTCCTGCCCCTCCAACATTCCCTTTCAGCTTTAGCAGACTTGTTTAATTCTGCAAGAAGCCAGAAGTCATCCAAGACCTGAGAGACAGGAAAGCAGTGTGTACCTGCTGCACCTATGAACCAAGATCCTCCAGAGTAAGGAGACTCTCCAGCTCCAAGATCTTGGAGGACAGTGACAGGACCAATCAATTTGAATCATCAATTATTTCCAAGTAATAGCTCCACTTGCCCAGTGAATAAATTAGCTTTTCATGCAAAGCATAAATAAAGTAATATTTCTTTATGTTATTCTAGCATGCCTAATTAGTTACTGAAAGCCCCTGCAGTAAATTAAGCTGTATTTTGATAGATGCTGCACCTTGGCCTAAATCACAAGTTACTTTCCTAGTAAACACGAGATGCAACATCTGTCTTCCCTGTGACAGTAAAGAACCTAAAGAATGTGTTTTCCTCTTGGTTAGCAAGAAGTACTATCAAACTTTACCAGTCAATATCAGTCTTTCAGTCAAAAAATAACTGGCAATTACAAATATAGGCCAAAACTAACTTATTGAAGAGTAGCTATTCAATCCTCTGATTTAAATTACTTTTTCCTGCATTTTTTTATATACAATCTCAGTGTGACATCACCACAGCCACCTCAGGACTCAAACCTTCCCCAGCTATGATCTGATCCTGTGTGTGGGCAGCTGAAAGTCACACTTGCTGCACTTCTACCAAATTGCCTTGCTAATGCATATCCAATTTGCTGGAGACTGCAAAGGCCAAATAAGAATAAATCAGAGTTGAAAGGCAGAATAAACTGTGTGATTGTGGCACAAAGCCTTGGAGGCACCAGCCAGAGTGCTGGGACCGCAACAGGACACACCTGAAAGGCACGAGGAGGGGCAGCTGTACAAACAGAGAGAAGCTGAAGCAAAATGCTTCCACCACAAAAACCTACAGGCAGATCCACTTGCCAGAATGCTGGCACTGAGGCTGTGAAATATCTGGGACTGTGCTCTCCTAATCCACATGGTGAGTTATTTAGCTTTAGGTAAACAGAAGTCACAGCCAGGGTATATGTCATTTTTTTTTTTCCCTAGCATGTGATCCAAGATCCCTGCACCACACCCTGAACTGCTTGATCAACACTCAGCCTTTAAATACTTGTGAAAGTCATTGCCAAGATTTTATATTTGCAGTCATCTCCCTATTTAATGTTTCTCATCACTCCTTCAGCAGGAGTCACCACTGCTAGTCTTCCAGTTCTCATCTCTGTCACTTCTACCAGGAAGCAAAACACCATTTCTCCCATGAACTGCAGCAGGGCCCCAGTCTGCCTAGCCCTTGGTTGTGCTGCTCTGTGCTCCAGGGACACAACTGAGCCTGGGAAAAACAAAGTCCCTGTAAGAGCTCAATCTGAACAGCCCCCCAGCCACGTGGGAACAAGCCTGCTGGTTATGGAAAGTGAAGACTGTCTGCTCCCATGGCCACTACACAGATGGAGCACCTAAAGAATGTATAGATGCATTCAATCTAATTTAGATCCCAGAGCAGTGATCAGCCACCCGGGAAGTATCATTTATTTGTTACTGGAGGGATTAGCTAAATAAACATTGGCTCTGCTCTGCTGTGCAGGCTATGAGAACAACTCTGAAAGAGAGGCCTGTGGTGCATATGTAATTATTTGATTTTTGAAACCTTCATGTAAAGTACCAACTGCCCCAGCTGCACAGTCACCTTCTTCTTAGCTGCCAGGCGGGTGAGCAGCCCTGTCTTCTCCCAGTGTGCATACACCTGCTTCTCATATTCATAGGAGGGGAAGAAACACACCACACCTCCTGGGATCACGTTGCACAGGTTGCAAAGGATTCGACCTGTCTCATCCATCTGCAAGAGAGGTAAGAGCTTATGATAGCTGACAGGAGCTCCAGCTAATGCAACTCCAGTTCTGTGCTCAATCCTGGGATCACACCTTCCCTGTGACATGACTTAGGGGAGGAAAAAATGTGGGAAATACGCCACGTCTAAGAGAACTCTCTAGGGGAGCTGAGCATCACTAGAAAGCTCTTCACTGTTTGGCCTTTTTCCCTAACCCAGGGTTTCTGTTAGTACTGTGGAGGAGTGGTCACTGAGGAAAGGAGGGTTTGCCTCAGTGGATGGAAGCTGTCACACTAGAAGAGATGTTGACAGCTACTAAGCACATCTGGTGGAGATTCAGTAGGAGCAGAGCAGACCTAGTGTCTGGCCTTGGGTGTGTAGTGGCCTGCTACAGCAAAAAGTGCCACAACACCTGCTGCTGCCCCTGTGGTTTGGGCTGCACTCTGCAGGGCTGTCCTGCTCCACCATCACTGAGCCCTTCAAACTGTGACACACAGTCTCCTCCTTGTGCCCAGCACACACCTGCAGGATCTCAGTACAGCCAAACAGCAGTTGATATAGAACTCGTCTCCAAAAGCTACCTCTGAGGAAGCAACTCAAAATCCCTTTTGCTATTGCTCTTTCACAATTTCCTGGCAACACACCTGCCCCAAATGCTATGGATGTCCCTTGCCATGGCTTTTGTCAGCCCACCCTTCAAACAGAGAGTGTACTTGTACTGTCCTATGAAACAGACACATGTGCAGCAAAACAAGGAACAAAGGACAGACTGACCATTTGGGGCAGGTCTCTTGTCTGGTAAGTGAACTCCAGCTGCTGGTTGGAAGGACCATTGCACAGGATTATGGGTAAGATGTTTTCTGGAGGAATCACATGTCCTAGAGCCAAAAACAAGTAGTGAGAAGAAACATCACTGCTGTTGGCACAAACCCCACGAGCCAAAGAGCTTCACCCGCATGAGAGGCAAATGTTTTTCTGGCTAAGTCAAAGTGCTTAAGTCACTCAGCTGCTCTGACTCCCATTTCCTGAGCCCCTGGGAAGAAGGCATGGCACGTTAAATACTGGCCTGCCAATACTGGTCAAGACCACTGAGGAAGCTCAGAGTGGAAGAGAACTTGCACCCCTTTGCTGTCCTGATTTCTAGGAAAGATGCCACGTTGCTTAGAGTGCTGACAAAACAGTACCAAAGGCAGACTGCAGCACTTGCAGCTGACGATCCCTCCCTGCCAGCCCAGCACACTCACCACAAGAGAACTCCAGGACACGTGCAGGGTCCACACCAGCACAGGACAGCAGCTGCTCTCGGAAATCAGCCACCTACAAACCACAAGCCAGAGACAGGTAAAGTACCAGTGGCCCAAGAGACACTTCCAGAGGCACCTGCACTGCTCTCACGCTCCAGTGTTGAGGGAGCACTGGTCAGATCCCTCCGGGATGAGCGCATCATGGACAGGGATGCCGAACACACACAGCCCCCAGCTCAGCTCGCAGGAGGAGCGGCAGCGCCCCCTGCCCGCACGCAGCGGGATTGATTTTTCTGAATCCTTATGGGATGGTCCCTGTCCCTGCAGAAGGGCACATGGTATCTCAAGGTCCTCCAACTGCTCCCCATGCTAGTTCCAAATTACCAAGAGCTCAGCCTGTATTGTCTTGAGGACACGAAAGGCTGACAAGGGTAATCCTGCCCTTGCACCTACAACTGGATCCACAAACAGGCAGTGACACCTCATGCTGGGAAACTATGCCAGGGAGATAAAGGGCAGGTAGGAGAGGTCTTTTCCCACACACACCACAGGAAGTGAGAAAAGCAACACATCCCAGTGGGGCTTAGCTGCTCTCTTTCCGTGCCTGCTTGCAGACAGCACCTCCTGAGATCCCAGTACAGCATCCTTATTTCCTCACCGGCTGCATGGTGCCTCCAGCAATTATTACAGCACGGCATTCTTCCACCACCTTGGCAAAGTGGACAGCTGGATTCAGCAGGAGGAATTTGAGACTGCTCTGACCAACTGTGCCTGGGAAAAGGAGAGAAGGAGCATCAGGAGCTAGCTGTGGGATACACACACTCAGGGTTATGTGAGATTCTCCCTCCTGCCCTGGGCTCTCTGGCAGGTCGTCACCTCTGAAAGCAAGGACTTGCTATTCAACACTGACAGAGGCAGCAGTAGGTAATGCCAACCTGGAAGTTACCTTCTGCTTCCTAATCTCCCTGGAGCTGTAGAAGAGGTGCAGTAAATTGCAGGATGAAAACTGACATCTAAAGTGGGAGCAAAACTCTGCAAACCCTGGCCCCAGTGCCCTTAGTCAAGAATTCCTTTGGAGTCATGAGCATCCTCAGACAGACCAAGCCTGCCAGCCTGCAGCACATATGGCATAAAAATGTTGCTGCAGGCTCCCCCCAGGCTCCAGATCTCCTCCCTCACTGCCAGTGACGCACCACACTTGTGACTGACTCATGCCACCTCTCCCCAGCTCGCCCTTTCCAGTACCTTGTTTGTTGAGAATGACTCTGCCATCTTGGTTTGCATTCGTGAGGGCCGAGAGAAATCCTTCAATCTGCATCAGTGGAGAGGCAGCTCGGAGCTGGTCGTTCTCAGCCTCCACAGGAGGGCTCTGGGGGGTACCTGCTGGCCCAAAAATAAAAGGAAAGGCAGGCAACTTAGGCCACACTTCTAAAGACAGGGATTAAACATGAAATATGTTCTACAGGAACATGATACCTGGTCTACATATGCAGGCAAAAAACAAAGACCCAAGAAAGGGGAAACCCCAAATTCTGTCTCATTGCTAAGAAAAAAAAATATCTGTTTTTTGTGGTTGACACAGTAGCTCAGGACCCAGAGCCATCAGGTCACAGCAGTGCAAAGCTTGAGTGTGTGCAGTGTGAACATGGACTCACATCATCATTTAGCTTGGAAGGGACCTCAGGTGGCCTTCTAATCAAATCTATAGTTGCCCAGATCAGTCAGTCAGACTGGTTAAAAAACAACAGTGCAGGACACCACCTGCAGTCTCTCTCTCTTCAAATCTGCTTCCCCCTTTTCCTCATACAGATGGATGCAGGTTCCACATCCTCGTTCTGCCCACAGATGCACAAAGGGAGAATGTCTGAACTCACCCTCCTTATCAGATCCCTGCTGAAGGCTCTGGAGAAAGTTCTGCAAACCAGCCAGCTTTTGGTTCTCCTTGTTGTTCTTCACAGCTGTGGCAGGGTTTCCGTATCTCTCCACAAACCCAAAAAGCTGCCAAACAAAAGCCAGAAAGACTAAGACTACCAACAGCAGGAATCAGACAAGATAAATGCAGGTTTGCTGGCCTGACACAGATGAAGTTCCTTACTAAGTGTTCACAAACCAGTCTGATCAGAATCTATCAGCACAGTCCAGAGCTCCCATTACCTTCCTACAGTAGTGAATCAAAACCAAAACAAGTCTCTGATGTTTATTTCTATCCTGGTTACAGCAGCCGGGGCCAGCTTATCACTATGTGGGTGCAACCAAACTGTGTATTCTACACCCTGTGTGTCATTTCTCATGAACTGTTAATAATGGATCTTTTGCAGCAGCTGCCCAGGGCATACCTGACACCTCAGGCTACAAGCTGGGTGTTAGAAAACCCTGTGAGATAGGGGAATGTTCCTGTCTTCACACCAATGACTCAGCTGTGACAACTCCCCTCCAGGGAGGCATTAGCCTGAGGGGTTGTGTCTGCTAATGGGCCAACAAAGATTCCAAAAATATCCCATGTCTCACCGAGTAAATCACCCATTGTGAAACTCCCTGCCCTGTGGGGAGGCACTGGGCATTCCCCCTTGCACCTGAGCATATATCATCTTGGGATTTGGGGACTTCTGGTGCCACTTATCAGATTCAGGGGAGGACCAGAACCTCAACAGGACTGCGACTGCCAGTCTCAACCAGACTGTGACCATCATCCTCACCAACAGGTTTTCTCCTTTCCTTTTACTTTGTGCCCGGGGGACCATGTGCTACTCAACACAGGGGCTAACAAACACCATTCTGTTTGTGCCCCAGGGTGCTGGGTTATACATCTGTTCTTTTGTGGGTTAAAACCAATTTTTTCTCTGTATCATTGTATTTATTGTGGGTTTTTTTCAGTAAATTGTAATTCTGACTTGTAATCTCTTTTGAGTCGGGTTCATTTCTCCTCCCTTTAAACCAGCACAGTTCTTCCAGCACAAACCTACCCAGCTGGCAGGTTTGAGGCCAAGTAGCACAGAATTAGCACCCAGTGGAATACCATGGTACATCACATTGTTTCTTTGCTGGAAAAGCAAAGTTAATCTGCAAATATAGTGCTTTCTGCAGGAACCATTTTGTTTGCAGAGCAGGTTGGAGAAGACAGGCTCCCATCACAGCTTCTGCATATTCCACTTCAAATTCTATGTTTGAGATACCATTGGAATGCTGCTGACCATCATAAAACTTTAGGGGCAAGTACCTTCCTGCTGATGAGGCTCTTCTCACAGTAACGCTGAACCTGTTGGAGGAAGACAGAAAAATGAACTGGAATTCGGCATCCCTTCTCCCATCCTGCTGTCCTTGATCCCTGACCAGCAGGGATATCATTTGCTGTGCTTTTGGGGAGAGTTGTACAGCTCTTTGTGAGTGCTGCCTCCCAGACAACAGTTTATTGTAAAGGCAGAGTGGAAACAGACAATGCTAAGGTGCTGTGTTTGGAAGTTCAGGGGATGGGTCAGAATACTGAAACAGTAGTTTCTGCATCCCCAGCCCTTACAGTTGAGCTCTGCCTACAGACAGCTTGTGCACTTATACATGCTTAATCTCTTGCTTCCCTCTACCCCAAGAGCACCTATCCAGCCTCAATGCACTTTTGCCCAGACTAGCATAAATTCGGCAGGTGGGGAGGATCTGCCACATGGGCCTTGGCTCTACTTCCAGTTCTCATACACACTCCCCAATAACCTTGAACATGTTATCCTCACCTGTGCCCCAGCAGACAACATTTTCATTACCTTGAAGAGGTTTATATTGTCAATCTGGCTCTGAAACAGGAAGTCGTTGATGGATCTTAGCACTGTCCCTGAAAGAAAAGGGGGGAAAGGAGAAAAAATATTATTAGCTGCTGGGCCTGCAGGCCCTTACTGCCCATACCCAAGTCCCTGACTGACAGCTACACAGCCAGGAGTTCACTCCAGTCTTACCTGTTTGGGAAACTGTCTGACAGGCAGGATTCTGATTCACGTTACCTGTAAAGCATGAAACAGAATCAAGGAAGGCTTACAACAATGGGCCTGTCTCAAAATGAAGGAAGAAACTAACTACTGAGCTGATAGGTACACCACACCAGGACAAAGCCCAAGACAAGAAATAACTACACACCTGCAAAATGTAGCTATACTGGCAAAACATCAGCTCCTGCTCGGTTTTAATTTGCCCGGTAGAGTAGCCCTAAATTGTAGGACAAGCATGATGCTGCATCCTGAGAAGCACCAATCACATTCCTTCTGTGGCAGGAAGCAGCAGGTACGGTGGGTGCTCAGAAATGCTCACACACTATGTAGTCATGATGCTGCAAAGCTAAAGGGACAGGGACTGCAATGCATCCCTCCTCAATGTGGCAGAGGGGAGCTGGGAGGCACAGAGGCTGCAGGTGATCTGGAACAGGGGAAAACGTAAGGACACCTCCACACCCAGACCCTGACAGTCAGAACAGAATTAACTGCTGCCACTCACTGCGTTTTATGACCTAGTGTTTAACATCCACCTCACATCTCACTTTTGCAGCCTCAGTCATGAAGCTGCACACAGGCTGCATTTTCTAATGAAAGCACTTCACTGAGTGTGGGGAAGAGTGGCAGGACAGAGAAGGAAGAGAAGTAACACTTGAAAGCAAGGCAGAGAGCACCAGCAGCCCCCTGCCCTGCAGGGCTGCATTTCCCCTGGGCATGGAGGAAGCTCTCTATAAACTCAGGACATGCTTTCCCATCAAGACACACTCAGGTCTAGCAAATAGATCATTAGAGAAACGTAGCTCTGAGAATTCCCCTGGATCTAAAATCACAGCAAAATAGTATTTTTTCTCAAAGGAAAGGCACCACTCAAGAGAGTCATTCTGCAGAGGCATGCTGACACAGGTAGAGGCCTTGCCACCAGGTGACCCAGGCAATTTATTCCACACAGCTCTTGTGCTGCACTGTCATTCATCTGCTGTATTCCTCACTTAGCATCTTATCCCCACTCAAATTGGATCTGAGAACCACACAGGGAGAGAAGAAAACTGCCTCTACCAACTTACAATGTCCTCTGCTGATCCTCAGATAATGAAACAAAGAGAAGGGTTCAAACAGACCCCAGCCTAAGAAATAATATTACTGGCATCTGAACATGAGTAACACTTCCCCACAGTCTCTGCAGAGTGGGAAGGGGAACAGTGTCCCGAGGAAGCACTAACTAGCTCAGTCTATCAGTATCCCTGGAGATAGAATTGGTTTTCTCACCTCCCAGCATGGCCACAAACCGCTCCAGTAAATACAGAATCTGCTTAATGTACATCAAATTCTTCGCCTTCAAACGTTTTCTATGAAAAATGAGACAGGTATTAGGCCCCAAAACACCATCAGAGACCAACACAAGCAGCTGCACTGCAGAAACAAGTATCTGAACTCTTCTTCATTTTGGAGAAACAGGAACCAAGAATGGTTTCCCCCAAGCTCACTCTCCCTCTTTGTGACAGGTCATAGTCCTCTGGATATCCTGCTCAAGGTCACCCCAAAGCACTCACTCATGCACCCCACAGTGTTCCTACCACTGCCCTTCTTTTTGCACATTAATTACAGTTTGTTTATTCCAATGGCTGTGATGCCTCAAGTCCCTGTTGCAATTATGCTCCACAAATCAAAGTTATTCAAAGCACTGAGCACAATAATCAACCACTGCAGGGATGACAAGATGCAGAGCCAAAACCCACATACAGCTTCCTCCTCCTCAGAGCTTACTGCCTCTACCATAATGCCAGTCAGGACATGAAAGATTAAGGTCCAGGAGAGATATAAAAGACTAAATCTTTTAAAACTCTGCATCACAAAGTCGAAGTGATTAGAGGGAGACATTTGGAAAGAAACAGAGTATAAGGGAAAGCCAGAATCCTCAGGGTATCCCCTTCTCACTGCTTAATACCAGCCCCAGGAGTCTGAGGTAGACAGATTCTAGACAAAAATAATGAAGCAACTGTCTTTTCATCTGCAGAACTATTAATGCAGTAACTTTCCACCAGGGAAAAGCAAGAAAGATTCTGCAGCCATGCGACAAGCCATGGCATCCACACTGCCTGCCACTGCTGTGCTATTTTCTCCCAGGATCCTCACCTGTATCGCTCCACGTACTGCGACAGCTGGGAGTGGGCACAGCACAGCTACACAAACAGAAGAAGCTGTTGTTACCAAGGAGTCAGGAAAGGGCACTCTGCAGGATGCAGAGCTCCCTCTCCATTAACAGGCCGGGCTATGACTCACCTGAGAGCCGCTGACCTCAGCACTGTGGATACAGGTGATGGTGTCTATGAGGTTGTGGGCCTCGTCAATGATTACGACCTGGTCCTTCAGCTTGATCCCAGCAGCATTCCTGGTAGGCTCATGCAAGAGCATCTGATAGGGCAGCACCACCAGCTGCAGGAGAAGCACACACTGTCCTGATTCCAGCTCTCATCTTACAAACTTAAGGCACTCTCCAACCACTCATTAAAGGCCTGTCTCAGAGAGCCTCGCAGAATTCAGCCAAGTGACTCATTCTTATTACAGGAAAGGCAGGAAGAGAGACAGGAGCACATGCTTGAGAGGGCCACTGGGATGTAAGATGAAGAGAAATGATTATGCTACAATTGCCTATCAACTAAGGTTACCTTCCAGATCTCCTCTGAAGCACTGAAAACATGTCTTCTGAGAGAGAATCAAGCTAGAAAGAAGAGCTAAGAGTACACCCATGTGTCAGGATTGCCTCACACTTACTGAACCTTTCAAATACTTCAGAATGCTGAGACATACTCAGCCTTCCTATTAACTTCTGATGGGAATTCTCATTTTCCTTTGCTTTCTCAGCAAAACTACAGCTTACAGAAACACAGCCTGTTTACAGACTCCCACAATACTGAACACCAGTACTGGAGCAAGCAAGCAATAGGTTTATTTTTAGAGTGCCTGGCATTAATTCTGCCAGAACTGCACACCTTACCTGAGCAGCAGGGATGGCATATCGACCCCCATAATATGGGCAGGCTTTGGTCTCCCTTCCCAAAGATATCAATTGCTCAATATCCTTCACTTCCACTAGAACTTCATCACGAAGAAACTGCATTTGCTCATAGGAATAAAATGGGCAGACAGCACGACTGGCACGTCTCTTCTTCCCTTCATTCTCTTCATCACTCTTCTTTTCTAACAGCAGAAATCAAAAGAAAGCTATGAGCAACACACACAATAGCCTCAAACAACCACTTTGCAGAACCTCATGGATTTCAAAGCAAGTTTTGCCATGTGTATTTTTGACCTGTCATCTATTTAAAAATTACTCAGCTTTAACATTTCCATCTCCACAGTGGACACTATTCTTTCCAGTTAGATTTAGCCATGTGACATTGTCCAGCATTTCCAGTACTGAGTTAACAAACACAAGTACTCCATTGCAGAAGTCCTGACCAACTTAAGACTCTCAGAGAATACATCCAAATTGCAGCATCCTAGCCTGGAGATCAAGAAAAGTAAAAGCACAGGGGACCTTTAGCTCTGCTCCTCCAACCTGCCATTTCCAAGCTCCTAACACTCTCTTGACAGACCTCATGGCAGTGCCCACTGTTTCCAGACTCTTATTACAATTTTATCAACAATTGCTTCCCAGGCTGGAAGTGTTCCTACCATGTTTGTTCTTCTGCATCTCCATGCAGCGGTCATTGATGAGCTGGAGAGCACCCAAGCGTCGCACCTCCTCATTCACACACAGGTTCTGGGATGTGCAAAGAGAGGAAAAGGAAGGGGCTCAATTCAGAACTGAGAGCCCCATGCTCTAAAACAAAAGGTTTCTTTAAAGCAATCTTAGGCCAGATTCCAAAATGGAAAAGTCTACCAGTCAGACACTGTGCATACCAACTGCTACAAACATGCTCAAACCCCATAAAAACTAAAAAATGAGAAGAGGTGCACTGAGAGGGCTCACTGCTACATGACAGCTTCCAAAAAATGCTGCCAGAAGTACTAAGAGACTACAAGCCTTCTTGGTGACTTAGACAGCTGTAGTATTTCACATCAGAAAAGGTAAAACAGATTATTGCAATTACATTGCAGGGCAAATAACCAAAAGAGTTCACAAAAAAATGTACATCACACAGATCTGTGCTGAGATCCATGTCTGCTTTAGTTTTCCACTGGGAGACCAGTCAGTCCCCAAGATGCCTTCTGTGGCACCAGACCCACACCTCCCCTCACAAAGTCTCTCACACCAGGTTAGCATGCACTCTGAGTCCCTGGAGAACAACACCACATACCTGCCTGGATCCCAAGGAGACCAGACGTGTGTCTTTGCCAAAAGGACTTTTCTGCACCTCGCGCACAAACTGAGAGAGCTGGGAGTGAGTGCGGCTGCAGTAGTAAATCTACAACGAGGGAGAACAAAGGGAAGACGAGAAGAACATGGGAGCCAATCCCCCAGCTACAGCCAACCTTGCAAGGATGCAGCCAAGCACTTCAGCACGGTTCACCTTGCTCAAGCCTTCAAAAACAAAAGGGAAGGCACATGTTTGAATGTCACAGCTGTTGAGGCCAAAAGCCCTACCTTTTTTTCCCCTATGCATTTGCCTTTGTTTCAATTTAATTTTCCAAGGTCTTTATAAAAACAGGGACTCACCATTGGAGAGTAATAAAAAGATACTTATGGCAGTGCTTTTACAGCAAGCCACAGCAAAAATTAAGCAGTGCTAGCAGAGCAAGCTGCTTAGGCAGCCAGTGTAGTCCAGAAGGAGGTGAGCACAGCAGAACTTGTGGTCATTATCAACAAACTTGGCAGTTCTGGGATGCTAGTTCCTAAATCCTTCTGTACCACATGACTGTTGGAAAGGTGCAAGGAAGCCATAATACTGCTCCCTTCTACACCATTCTATGAGGTAGCACTATTTACTTTCCTCATTTCACCTTAGTCACATGCTCCTCTTCCAAATCGTCATCATCTTCTTCCAGCCTAAGAAAAGAGAAAGCTCAAACAGTTCCCTTTCAGCAGATCACTGACAGTAAGAATCAAATTATGTTCTACTACAAGATAGAGGTCTTAAGAGAGATGGTTAAGTCATCTCAAGAAGAGCCTCAGATTTTAACTCAGGTGGTAAAAGAAAAATCAACTTTTTAAAAATACTGTAAGTGTGCACAATCAAGTCAAGCCTTACTCTTCAAAAGGAAAACGCCTTTAGGACTCTGCCTTTTGCAAATTCAAGAATTTTTTTTCCTTCTGATCCTGGAGCTTCTAAGCCCCAGGCATGAGCTAATTACTGCTATACTATTCTTTGATGAGCTTATTTATTTATTTTTGTAAAGCTTTCCCTTTAGAGGCAATTTACCACCCTCCAGCTATTACATAAAGAAAAGCTTCAGGGAAGCACTTAGATGCCATAGAGTTCCTCAGAGGCAATAGCAGTTCAATGTTTGATAAACTACACACAGATGAAGTAGTTGAGTGTTTTTCAATTTTTAAGACAGAAGGATCTGTCTAGATACTAATTAGTACATTTGTATTTTAAACTCACTTGACTTTTTGTGTTGGAGTGTGGCTTCTGGCTTCCTGCATAACCCAAATGTATGAGAGAGAAAAGCTTGTATAAGATTCTCATGCCAAGGCTCTGCCATTAGAAATGTAAACATCTCTCCCTTTAGAATATCCAAAGATGCCAGTGCTGATCTGCAAGACCAACAGCTTCCTCTGGTGTCCTGAGTTCCATTCTGCTTTTCTAAGGCAAGGAACTTCATCTCAAGCCATTCCCTCAGCATCCAGATGCACTCTTTGGGAAACAGGGCATGGATAAAGGCAGGACACTGCCACACATTATAAGACACACTTTCTTAGAAAGCTCTTCAGGTCACTCTGATCAAGCTAATAAAAGCTTTAAAAAACCAAACCAAATCAAAAGAAAATCCTCCCCAAACAACAATCCATCAGTTAAATAAAACCCCAGAACAACGGCTACCTTACACAGTCTGAAAAGGTCATAAACTCTTTTGAATCAAATCTGCACCATTACATCTCTTTAATCAGAGCAAGCCAAAAATTATACAGAAAATGTTTCTTTGGCATGAAACCCCCTCAGTCACTGTCCTTACCCAGATACCACTTTCTTTTCTTCATCACTCTCATATTCAGCAAGAATCAGCTCCTCCTCATTGTGATCCAGCTGGTCTAGAACATCTGCTCCAGCTCCCTGTGAAAGAGCCTCCTTGCTGAGCTGCAGAAGGCGCTTTGTCTCGTCCTCCTCGGATCTCTGAAAGGAACATGAGTGCCATATTTTTCATATAAAAAAACCAGTCAGCACTTGCATTGCTTTATGGCATGGACAGGTCAGAAGACATCAGAGTACCTTACACACAGCACTGGGAATGACTTGCTGGATAAACCTACAGCAGGACAAGCACCAAAGGGATCTGAAGCTGCTCAGCCCCACAGAATACAGCTGTAAGCAACAACCAGACTTGCCCACAGAGATAGTTATGAAAGGGAGGCATAAAGAACCTTCTATGCCAAACAACTAAGAGATCCTCAACGAAACATTCATATAAGTGTTAGTTGCTTAAAGTGGCCCAAATCTGCCTGAGAAAAAAGTGTGTAAATAAACCCAAACAGACATACAAGGACATAATCAAACACTCTGGGTACACTTAACTCAAAACTAGAATAAACTCAGCATCTGTTTTACAATACAGAGCACAAGACTTCTCTTGCTGCTTTTGTCCCCAGTTTTGTGATTGTTATTTTAACACAGGTCTAGCCCTTAGCAAAAATTCCATTAAGCTGTTGAAGAATGCTTTCCTGATTAACTTTTGTGCCCTGACAAAGTTCATTTTTTCAATCTGAACACAGTATCTTCCAATATCAATGAGTGTTTTATTACCATGGCATTATAAAGAAATGCAGTTGGTAAGCACTACATAGAAGATCAATTGCTTTTCCAAACCTCTATAATATTTCTCTCATTTGCTTTCTTGCTTTTAAGCGTGCTTCTCACTTCACATGGTCTTCATCACCTTAAGGCACAAGGTCTTTGTTCCACTTGGTTTTTATTTGCCATTCTTTACTATTTCTGCCACATCCTTTTGCCAGGAGTTGACCAAAACATTGCACAACACTTGAGATGGAGCACAGTAGGATCTAACAGTCTGGCAGCCTCATAAATATGCCTTTTTAGGGATCTGAAATGTGTATTTCTGCAAAGTTCAACTTGTACCATCAAAACTCAAGAGTACTGAGGCCAATTCCACTCACCCAAATGACAGGAAAATATATCTGAGAACTTTATGTTAGCAGAAAAGAAACACTTCTGAACAATACAATCATATTTATTATGGAAATAAACAAACTCAACTGTTTCCTAGTGCTGAGTACAACCAAGGCCTGATCTGGCTTCTTTTGGGTAGTATTCTGTTCCCATGACCTTAAATTTAATCACAGTTTTTATTCCAGAAGTGCAGAGTGTTCACACTTGCTCATAAAACAGAGAGGTTTTTTTTTTAAAAATCTGACTATTAAAGATTTTAAAGAAAAGCAGAGGGCCATAGGCCATCAAAACACACATCATTTCTATTCACACACAAACACACTCACAGGAAATTATTGATGCACAAATTGTTTTCTACATCTGTACATTTAAAAGGAAATCTAACCAAAAATTTTGCATGGCAAATTTCAGCAACTGAATACAAAGAGCTCCTCTAAAAGGAGGGTTGGAAAAGTCAGTGTGAAATCACACACACAGGCAAGATGAACAACACTTGATTTAACCAAAACAGAAAGTTCTAATCTCTGTGGAGTAACTCACCTTCCTCTTTGCTGCATATTTTAGCTGCACGTTATGGCGAATTTTCTCAAGACGCTCTTCTCGCTTTTTCCTCCTGATTTGTTCTTCCTACAATAAAGGGAGAGTGCAGGTGGGGTGAAGTATATTTAACTCTCAACCCTTGATACTATTACTTTCTATTACTTTCTTACTATTTCTTTCTTCCTGTTCTCCTTGAGCACTGACTGTGTGTCACTCCTTTCAAAGCAAGGCTCAGAGGTGACCTCATCACTGTCCAGAACTACCTGAAGGGAACTTATAACCAGGTGGGGGTTGGTCTCTTCTCCCAGGCACTCAGCAACAGGACAAGGGGGCACAGGCTTAAGCTCTGCCAGAGGAAATTTAGGTTGGATATCAGAAAAAAATTCTTTACAGAGAGAGTAATCAGGCATTGGAATGGGCTGCCCAGAGAG
>JAWWEV010000043.1:66063648-66109978 GCA_035583235.1 Hafferia zeledoni | reverse complement strand
AGGCTGCCCAGGGAGGGTGTGGAGTCTCCTCCCTGGGGACATTCCAGAGCCCTCTGGACACAGCCCTGTGCCCTGTGCTCTGGGATGAGCAGGAGGTGGCACCAGGTGTGAGCCCTTCCAGCCTGAGCCAGCCTGTGGTTCTGTCGGTTTGGGAAGTCTACATTCCATGTTCAGCCATGGAGAGGTGTCAAAAACCTGTCACCAGCTCCATTTGGTGTGTGTAAATGCAGAATTCTGCCTGGGATGCACGTGTTTGTGCTCTGATCTCTTACAGGCACAATTTCATGTCATATTAGGGGGAAAAAGAACTAACAACAAATCCATTTTTTTTTTCTCACAGAAAACATAAAGCAAAAAAGCTTCTTAGTAAAGATTCCTTGCACTCCAATAAATAACATTGATTGCAAACATAAAAATTTGAAACAGAGAGTAAGTCTGTAGAACCAAAATGCATTTTTAACAAAGCCACACAAATGACTTGATGATGTTTTTAAAATCAATTTTCTCTTCAGTTCTTTGTGTAGTAACTGACTGTTTTGGCCAGCTCTGAAAGATGTGCTGGTGATTTGTGTATCAGAAAGAGAATAATTGAGATGATCACATCAACAGTATGGCTTAGCTTGTGAATAAGTGTTTGGAAAGCAGAACTGAGAGCCTTAGACAGAAGCAAGATAGAAATAGAAAACTCTGCATAAATCCTGGAGAGAACTTATTCTTAAGAGGGCTAGTTTTAACCTAACTGGTATGAAGTACAAAGCTTTCCCAAAACTCCACATGCAAACAAAATCAAAGTAAATAAAGTATTAGAGAACCACTATAAACCAGTGTACTGTATAAACCCCAAAGGGCACCCTTAGACTTCCTTCCATGTGTTGCTGCCCTCACAGGAACTCAGTGGCACCTTAGGAAGGGTTTAGAAGTGCTTCACTCACCTGGAGGCTGCTGAAAATGTTACCATGAGCCACCCTGCCATTTTTGTGTTTACTGTTCTTTAGAAAACAGGCCAATGACTGAGCTCAACTTAATCAGCCAGTGCCAGAAACCTCAAAGGAGATTAATGCCAGAGCAGGTCCTAAACCTCCATGTCCCCCTCACTTCTTTCTGAGTTAAGAAACAATCAAATCCAATAGAATAGAACAAAATTCTTCCTTTCATTCAGCGCTGGGAACATGGGGGATTGTTCCACCAAAGACATGTTCAATGAGACTTTGGTGTTTCCAGGTTTATATACTGAGTTACACCTGATAACTCCTCCCCAACGTTAAGCAGGATATTTAGGGTGACTCTGAACAGCTCTAATGGGCTGCTCGTATCTCTGCAGCTCTGCATTTCTTTTTGACTAAACAATGTTACAGCTTCAAGCCTCAACCTAGACAGGTTTTCTGATTTATTTCTTACAGCTGAGCCTTTAATCTTAACAAGGTTTTGGGTTATTTATTAAAGTTCAGCTTATAGGGTTAAATTTCTCTTTGTCTAAACCTCTGCCTGGTTAAGATCACTGACAAACCAAAGTACAAGCTAAAATCAATAATTAATATAACACAAAGTTAGTACAGTTGTGATTAAAAATTAGTAAAGACCTTATGATTTTATGGAGAAGGGATAAAATCCTTTTTCCTGAGGGGTCCCTGAATCACTCCCTTGGCTTGAACACAGCAGCAGCTGCAGCTTGAGTGATGAACCAAAGGTATTAAAATTATATTTATACAGCAGTAAGAGGTGCCTTCTCTGGGTGCTTCTTCAGCACTGACAATGAGCTCTGTTAATGAGGCGTTTGCAGAGGGGGCCCAGCTCAGGCCAAGCACAGCAGCACCAGGGTCAGTGCAGCTCTTCCCATCTCAGCAGAGCCAGAGCTTTTTGCACTATGATTTACCAACACGTGCTGCCTTTGTACACTGGCTTTTAGAAATATTTTCACTCTTGAAAGAAGCCTGATTGACAAAGAATATGAGCCATGGAATTATAACATGCCAGATTTTGCTAAGAACACTCTAAATATGCAAAATTATGGGAGGGGAAGCAATATTCTTCCTCC
Source organism: Hafferia zeledoni (assembly GCA_035583235.1). Classification (NCBI taxonomy): domain Eukaryota; kingdom Metazoa; phylum Chordata; class Aves; order Passeriformes; family Thamnophilidae; genus Hafferia; species Hafferia zeledoni. The sequence goes on along the minus strand of JAWWEV010000043.1, from coordinate 66,107,943 downwards.
ACTTTAGGATGGGTTTGATAGAAATAATTCTCTTGTCACTTGTTATGGAGAAGAATTAATAATTTTGCTTTGTCTGTAGAAAGGCAAAAGCCAGCAATCACATTACAAAGTAGGCTGCATAAATTGGTTGACTTTCAATGCCTCCTTCCCCATCACAGCTTAGGAAGAAGAAAAGACTTTTTGCTGGTGCCAGGTTCCCTCAGAAGGGGAGCACAGCACAGGTTTAATTGGTGCAGGCCACGGTAGGAAAACATCAGGCAAACCCCCTGACCAGCCAATTACCATTTAAATAAGAATGTGCATATCTCCCCTCATATCAGCATCTTGCTTTTTGCCTTGTTGACAAAAATATGTTAATGGCTAAAAGCAGCTTTTCATTTGAATAACGCCTTAATGCTTCTGTGAGTTTCAGATGGCGGAACACAGGCCCTTTCTTTCAAAGTTTGCAGTTTGCTGGAGCTCAGCACCTGCCTTTGCTCAAGGAAGTTAAAGAAGAGGCAAATGGGAGACTCCAAACCTCAGCCCCTGCTGAGGGTGCTGCAGTGGTTTGTACGGCAGTTTAGGGAAAGGAAGCCCTGGTTACCCCCTTCTCCAACCAACTGAGCTAATTCACTTGTTCTTTCCCATACTTTGGACATCACACTTCCAAACAGCTTTGATCCAGCTGAAAGTCAGTAACAGTTCAGTCAAGACGAGAAAAGTGGTGGGCAACAGCATTTAGAGATGTGGCTCCACAGGCAGCCTTTAGGCCCTTCCCAGTTTCTGAAGGGAAAATCCCAGTTCAAACAGGCACTGCAGTTCAAACCACTTTCCTATTTTAGGAATTAAAACCTAAGGCTGTGCTGTGCTCCCCACACCTCATTTGTGACATGATTGAACACTGACTGTTTAACAGGAGTTTGGAGCCTGCCAGGGATGGTGAGGAAGGGGTTTGAGGCTGGAGAGTGCCCCAGTGGGGCATCCCACTCTGTGGTTCTGTCCCATGGAGCACAGAAGGGCTCTGGGAGTGGTGCTCATTAGACTGAGCTCAGTGTTAAAATTGCAGACAGCTCTGAACCAGCTGTAAGAAAAACAACTTCCACTAGATGGAAGGCTCTTCTTTCTGCTTGCTCCTCAACTCTTCCCCTGCTCACTGAGTTTGGGACCTGCCAGCCACTGTGCTTGGATTGCACCCCGTTTCTCTTGGAAAGCACTTGCATTGCATCAGCAATTCACCTTGGCAGGGTCGTTTTCTCTGTCTGGTTTGGTGCGCTGAGCACACCTATCTGAAAAATCCAAACTTAATTATTAGCTCCAAATGACATATATGCTTAAGCTGAAAGCAAGAAAAGTATCAGGCTTCTCACAACAGGGATGTTTTTCTCCCAAGTGAATTCCTCAAAGGATCTATGTCTCTCTATCCCTTTCACAGTGGAATAAGAATCTATGACTATTTGTCTTGCTAGATAGGGAAATAATCTATGTCATAGTATACAATTGGAATGGTGCAAATAAAGGAATGTGTAAATAGATAGGCCTGTATTTGTAACCTTTATGCAATAAGAGGGGCAATACTGCAACAGTTGTACTGTAACAAAAGGACCTGTTTCACTGGTGTAGAAGGGGCTTTCCTGTTGATGGAGTGAGATTTAGCTTAACCATCTTCATCAAAGAGAAAAAAAATAAGTAGGGTTGAAGCAAGCATGACACTGATAAAGGAAAAAAAAATATAAAGAAAATCCAGTTTAAGTTCTTTTTATATACCTGCTGTACTTTTGGGCCACTGATAGTACACTTGGATCCCTAATTTCAGACATCATTTTGAAAGCAAAACACGATATTTCATAATGGTGTACAGAGAAATTTCAGCATAATAGATGGAAGTCAGTAGAAGCCATATGGAGTATGAACGGGATTGTCTTGCTTTGTTGCCCATGATCATCTTGGTCTCATTCCATATGGTGACTGAGCTCTGTTTACATGACTTTGATGTGTAGGCATCTACGTTATTGGAGCTGTTAAGCAATTAATAAAACCTACTGCCATATGTGCTGATTCCACAATTCAGTGTTGTATTTGCATCAGAAGCTGATTTGGGAATGTTTGTCCCCAGTTCTGTTCTGAGGATAATAATGGATAGGAACTCCGGTCACTGTCACACTTGTAAGTTGTGCTTACAAAGAGGGAGCTCTTGATGTGAACTCATGTATAGCTTTGGTAGAAATTCAGGTTAAAGCAGTTCATGACCCAAAAAAACCTGGTTCTTAGTCCATAACTTGGGAACAAACTCAGGTCAGAAAGTTAATTTGTCAGCACCTTATATGTAATTCAGGTAGAAAAAAACCCCATGGGCAGGTTTCTGGACAAGGGTTGATGAAATGATGAGAAGAACTTGATTTTGAGATAGTTCATCTGTTGTTAAACATTTAGAAAGGGATTGAAATCTCACACTTTAGTTGAAGACCAGATCTTTTATGGATTCCATTAAAATTTTCATGAGACAGGGTTTGAAATGCCTTCCTTCTATGAAATGTGAAGCTTTTGTGACACATCTGGTGTGTGTTGAGAGGCAGGGCCGCTGCTGGTTGGACCATTGCTCAGGCCCAGTGTGCTTCTTTCTGAAGCCTGTAAAGTGTTTCTCACAAAAATCCATCTCTGAGATCTTTCCCCATTGATCCCTACTTGTCTCTGCCCCCCAGGAATCCCCAGCTAGGCCTCCTAAAGCCACACCTGTTTGTGCAGCAGGGCTTCCTGTGGGTCAGACCCACACTCGCAGCTCCTCTCTGCCTCCTAATTAGCTCCTTTAAAACGGGAGTGTGGGGGATTTGCCAGAGTACATTGTTGTGCTGCTGAATTCACTGACGCTAAGCAAGCAAAGGAGGATTTGGCCCATTTCAGCGTTTATTTCCTTTAAAAGGGAATGACTTTGAAAAGAGCCTGTGGCTTCACGGGCCTGCTATTACCATAGCTCACTAATGATAATTACTGAGGAATTTCCTGTTTGAGGAAATCCAACTGTGAGTTCATAAACATGTGTCAAAGCAATGGAGAGGAAAAGCAAAAATCAAACAACTTTTCAGTCCCTTCAATCTTGCTTTTGATTTGCAGCTTTCCCTCAGTGTTCAGTTCTGTTTTGCAGCAATGAAAGGCTCTGACAAGTTGCCTGGCTGGGGGAAGAATTACACAAACAAACCCAGAAACTAAGCTATTCTTTTTCATTCATGTATATTATTTTATACTTGATGGAGTAGCACAGGGATTTCTTCTCACGTTTTAAATTACTGTTTTTGCTTTATTATCCATACAGTAGGACTGCACTGCCATTTTAGAAATTAGGGATGCATTGAACAAATCCTGGAAGTTCCACTGCATCCATGTATTTATGATGCTGGCACATTATACATTGTAAATAAAAACACACAGTGCCCATACTAAGTCATTTTGCATTAGAGGGCTCTCATTTGCAACTTCCTCCAGAGAAAATTTTAGCAATGGTGAATTATGTTCCTTAGGTGAACCTGCCTATAAATTACAAGTCTAAGGATGACAAATAGCACACATTTGGTTCTGGTTCATATGAAATGAAAGGCTTGAATATATAGAGTCAAATTGGGTACACTCTCCCAGACAATGCTCTCTTATTTTGAATTTTAAAAAAATCTTGCATGACTTATGAAGTCTAACCTGATGAGATGCCCCAGCCTTATTTAGAAACATAATCCTGCTGTTTGCAAGGTCAGCTGGCTGAGTGTTGAGTCTGTCTCCGGCACCCTGAGAGGAAACAGATGACCTTTCACCGAGTGAGAATCTGCAGCCTGGCGCTGCTGCAGCTTTATCAGTAAAACTTGCTTGCTGTGACCCTGATCTATAATTAGCTCTAGACCCTTCCTTCAGCACAGTTAAAACAACCCAAGTGTTGCACATCTTGCACAGACGGTCTGCCAAAGGGAGATGAATCAGCACCAAAGTTTTCCAGTAAGGATCCTACAGCCCTCACCCTCATCACATTCTGATCTGAATGTGCCCGGGAGATGCCCTCTTCCAAATTCCTAGGTAACCTCCTTTTACAAGCTGAGCTCCCTGTCCAGGATGGGGTTGGTGTGAAGCCATCACCAAACCCAGCTGTTTATTCAGACATACAAAAGGGTGCAGAGGGGCTGAGGTACAACTGCCAAAACTTGGGGATGCCAGAAATCTGGCCTTGCCTGCCTCCCCTCCCACTGGTGCCACTGCTCTGAGGAATTAAATGTCACCCTCAGCAGGGACCTCACCTCGGTCTTCTCCATCTGGAAGAAAGCAGCCTGGAGTCTCCCATCAATTGGGAGCTAATAAGAGAGTGGCAATGGCCATGGAAAGAGATCTCTTGTAAGCCCAAATTAATGCTGGAGAAAAAGCCCTCTCTGGGTTCTGTAGGATAAAGACTTTATTCAGCCTAGAACTCCATTGCTACATCTCATTTCAAGGTGGCAGTTGGCTGCAGTTGGAGTCTCACAAAATTGGTTTGTTTCAAAACAGTAAGATTTATTCTAAATCCATTGACTGGATGTGCTCCTGAAGGGACAAGCAGCGTTCTTCAATTGTTCTTTCTGAGGCTGCAAAATGTTACAGCAATAAAAATGCAAAAGCATAAAGGAGTGCATTTGAAATGGCAAAGGGGTCTGTGCAAAGCGAGGCCAGAGCGTTCAGGTTCCATACATAAAATCCCAAAGGCAGGATTGTCAGTAAATCTGGAAACTGGGCAATCTGAGCCTGTGGGTTTGCAGAAGAAACCTGGCAGGCATTGAATGAAAACAAAAAAGACAACATTTGGCTTTCTTGACCCAAGGGTTTAGTTTAAAATCAATCACAGGCATGCTGTGGCCTAATTTCAGGTCAGACCTAGCGGCCACAGGAGCCCAGGAAAGACACTGGAAAGTCCAGAGATTTTGGTGTAGCACTTGTATTTGGTGAGAAAATGGACTGATCCAAGCAGCTACAGGCTCTTTCATCTGACCTCATTAGTACACAACGCTTTAGAACAAGCACTGAAGGGAAACTAATTAAAGATGTGGAGGTATATGAAAAACTAGTTAAGATGCAGCAGGACTTCACCAAAGACAGGACATACCAGACTCAGCCAGTAGGATAAAGTCTGATAAATCATTTTCTCAGACAATGAAAATACAGTAGATCAAATCTATCTGCACTTCAATAAAACATTTGAGAGGATGCCATGCGAGAAAATATTAATTAAGATGGAGAGATGTGGATGAATGTAAGAAATGAAAAGTGAGGACAACAGCATGTGCTGAAAGGGAAGGTCTCGATGGAAGGAGGTTACTAATGCAGTTCCATAGGGACTGATCTCAGAACTAATCTCAGTTAAAATTTTATTAGTGACCTTGGCACAAAAAACATGAGTGTGCTAATGAAATTTGCTGATGACATAAACCTAAGACCTGCTGTTACAACAGAAAAGGAATGGGAGAACGTTATGGAAAGAATTGGATGAGTCTGAGGACAGGAGAAAGAGAAATGAGATGCAATTTAATAGTAGAAATACAAAGTCATGCACTTAGCAGAAATTCCTATTAGTTTCAGTAAAGTGGGGTGAGGAGGAGACTTCTCTGGATGGACAGAAGAAAGAACTAATGCATGAACTAATCTAAGAAGCAGCAGAGTGCTCAGTGAGCTGCCTTCTGTCAGACAGGGGCAGGCAGTGCAGCCAGAGGTGCCAGGGCAGGCACAGCAGGGCAGCCCCCACGGGCCACAGCCCCCTCCCTTTCTGACAGCGAGCACAGCACGAGCCAGGGAAGGTGAGTCTGGCAGGATTTTCCAGCAGCACTGGAAAGCATCCAGCAGTTTGTGACTCAGGGAGGCAGTGGCCTTGTGCTTCTCATTGTGTTTGGAGGGGTTTTATCTCTTTTCACGGATTTATCTCAGCTTACTTCCCATTCTTTTACTGGCAATGACAATTTCTGAGTGGGAGTGTCAGTTTGAGTGAGCATAAAGGAAACAACTTGAAACTGGGGAAATCGTGGGACAGAAGATGAACCTGGAGTCTTTTAGGATGACCACAGAGTCACAGGACCACAGAATATGCTGAGCTGAAAGGTATCATTGAGTTCTACCCCTGGCCTTGCACAGGACCATCCCCGAGAGTCACACCCTATGCCCCAGAGCATCACAGAAATGCTTATTGAGCTATGCCAGCCTTGAGGCTGTTCCCACTGCCCTGGAGAGCCTGTTTGCTGCCCGACCACCCTCTGGGGGAAGCACCTCTTTCTAATATCCAGCCTAACCCTGTCCTGACACAGCTCCAGCCATTCGCTGGGTCCTGTCCCTGGTCCCCACAGAGCAGAGATCGGTGCCTGCCCCTCCTCTGCCCCTCTCGAGGATGCTGAAGACCGCAATGAGGTCTCCCCTCAGCCTCCTTTTCTCCAGGCTGAGCAGCTGATGGTACTTTGGACCTCTCCAAAGGGGACATGAGTACACCCAGAGGTGTAACATACCTGTAAGAGACTTCCACGGAAAGGATAAACACCAGTCTTTGTCACACAGGCTGGAACAACACGGTGGGCAGACGCTGCCTGCTCCCTTCCCGGGCTGACAGCAATGCCACCGGTGCCACCTGCTCGGCGAGGGGCCACCCGTGGGTGACACCGGTGGGGCCACTCCCCCCGCAGTGAGGAGGCGATGCCGCAGCACTTGCCAGCCGATTTATTGCCCCTCCGTTGTGCCCCCACCCGGTATGGGGGGATGGATGGCCGGTCCCTTCGGGGCGGGCGGGGCCGTGCCCGGCCAGCCCAGCCCAGCCCAGCCGGGGCCGCCGCCGCCTCCGCCCCGCCAAGCGAAAGCGAAAGGCCGGGCTGTGCTTTGGATCCGTGAGCACCTCTGGCAAAGGGCAAACGGGAGAAGGGCAGAGGGACAAGGTAAAAGCGGCGGGGCTGCCCGCGGGAGGGGCGCGGGAGGGCGCGGGCAGGCGGGACCCCGCGGGGCGTGTGCGGATACAGAGATCGCACAGGGATGCGCCAAACGGAGCGCTGAGCGCTGCGCCTCACAGCGACTTGCTGGGCTGCTCTCTTACCCCAACCCTGACCGCTTTCTTGGATGAAAAGTGCCCTGTCCAAAGGGGAAACAACCAGGCGCGTGGTCTGGGGTGCCCCCGCATTCTGCCCCTTCGGGCACCGGCTGTGCCGAGCTCACGGTGCTTCGGGGGGGTCTTTCTGCGGGAAACCGTCATTATCACCGTTTCCCGCAATTACATGATTCGTTTCCCGCAATAATATGATTCGTTTCCCGAAGTAACAGGATTCAAAGGTCGTACCGAGACAGGTTTACACTGTGACAGGTTTTATGGGAGGCTGTTACTTTACAGCGATGCTCTCACCTCCGCCTGGGAACGCAGTCAGGGTTATCTGAAAGCACAAGGATATGACTCACCTGGATAGGATTCTGTGCACGGAGAACACGTGAAATGGTGCGCCGGGGTTGGTGGTGGGTGGGTGAATTTGCACACTTGTGGATATCCCCACTGACTCCGTGCGAGAACTTCGTGGGAAACTTCTGCATGTAACAACTCTTGCAGAATCGGAGTTTGTAACAATGTGAAACCTCGGGAGAAAGAGAAAACGAGGTGACAATTACTGTGAGCATTGTCTGGATGTGATACAAGTTGTTAGGATATGGTACAAGTCGTGAATGTTGCGAGTCGAGTCAACTCTTTAAGCAATAAAATAACTCTTGAAGAATAGCAATGTACTGATGTGCTGTGCTTTCGGGGTTTTATTTCCTCCTCTTTGTTACTCGTCCCTTGGAAATTAATTCCTCTTCACCCTCATTGTAGTAGATATTTATATGCAGTTAGTTCACTTTTCAGCACTCTTTCTGTATGTGCTGCCTCATATATTCGGCACGTATTTAAAATCCCTGTCGGGGTGTGGGCGCATACAGGGCTGGATTTACGGAACCTTTCCAGCTGTCTGAGCGATAACCTTGTTTTGTCGCAGGTTTTCCAGGCAGAAGGTGACACAAAGTTTAGTTAAGGCCGACTTAGCTCCCGAAGGGAGCTGTGTTGGGCTGAGTACACACTGGAACCGGTTCCTCTGGTTCGCTGCCATCGGCATTCCTGCAATTCCTCCCGGCCAGCCCCCCTTCCCAAGACACCCCTAGACCAACACCACCAAGCTGGCACCCCTGGGGGCAGACAAAGGAGGCTACGCCTCTGTCCCCACAGCGGGGACAGAGCACAGCGGGGAAGCAGCGCATTCCCGGCTGGATTCCTTTCCGTCCCGCAGGGGTGGCTGAGAGCACAGCCCCGAGTTCCCATCCTTTCAGCTGTGTGTTGGATTGACGGCCTTGCTGAGCATTGGCATTCTTATTTTTGTGTTTATCACCCCGGAGCTGTTGGCCTGTTAGAGCTGAACGATCGCTCAGCTTCTTACCTGGGCACGGGCTAAAGCTCCTCGTGGAGCAGCAGCCAGGCCACTGAAGGAAGAGCCTTGTTGGGACACCAAAGCCTCTCCCGCAGAGGTGTGACCTGCTCTGGGGGCGTGTTTTGGCATCGAAGTGTGGTTTGTGCCGCTGAGGTGCCATAGACCTTCATATGCTGCCTAAAAGACTGTATCATCTTACCATCAAATCGTGCTGTTGGCTGAGATTTCTCTCAGACAATAGAGCTGAGTCAGTCAGTGATGTTGCTGTAACCAGACATAATTTTTTTAAGTTGCTTTTACACAGATCACTTTTCAGACAAAAATATGCACTAATGCCAGGTGCAACTTCAAAAAGTACAACAAAACTGAGTTCCTTGTGTGATTTCCTTCATTGTTAGAGCAGGAATTCAAAAAGTAAATAAACATGGTGAGATGTAAACAGTATTTTTAAAGTTCTGCTGGATTGAATAAATGTTTAATAGCAGCACTACCAGGGAAGTGTGGAAACGCTATTTTTTGTACTCCCCTATGAACTCTAAAGCTTTTGTTTTTGAAATTAAGGCTGAAGAAGAACTCAGGCTTTCTCTTCCACACGGCTCACACAACCAGCAGGCAGTGCACTGTCTTTGGCAGGATTGTGGTGATAAAGCTGAACATCAGGGCCTCCAGAAGAATATTCACCAGGAATTAGTTGTTCTGTGACATACAGTGACATTCCCAGACACAGTGACAGCACAACTCATGAATATAAAAAGTTGCAGCACACAGCAAGTTTCTGCAGAGAGACACTTTAAAGCAAACAAAAAATGAAACCAAACCTTAAACTCCTTACAGAGTTCTCAGGCACTTGCAGTCCCTGGTGGGGACTTTGCTGGCCAGCCCAGGCTCAGCTGGTGAGCATGGCAGACTGGGCTGGGTGTGAAAGGAGGTGCACAGGCAAAAGTTACAAGGGTATTTACAGGGAAATAGGGGTTTCTCCCCCTCCTCAGCAGGATAATGTGCACACTGGGAATCCAGTGTATTGGATGCTCCATCCTGAAATACTTCACAGCATCTTTTATCTCACAGCTAAGAAGAACCAGAGAAAATTCAGAACCTAAAGCTAGTGAGCCGGTTCTTATTTTTGAGGCATTTTTTTAATCTACCATGTGAGGTAGAAAAAAGCACAAAAATTATTTTCTTTGCTATATGCATAATTTTTCATGTGTTTACACATATTAAATATGTAAATTAATTGAAACTATTAAAAAAGTCAAGGGGTTTATGGGCTTTTTTTCTCTAAACCTTAACCTCTTTTGGTAAATATTATTAATGAAATTGGTGGGAGATTCCACTTTTGGAAGCTGCCCAAGTTTGAGAAGCCACTTGCTTGTGAGATCTTACCTTGAGAGTTGCATCCAGTGCTGGGATCCCCAGGAGAGGACATGGAGCTCCTGGAGAGAGGGCAGAGGGGGCACCAGGATGGGCAGAGGATGGAGCAGCTCTGCTGGGAGGGAAGGCTGGAGAGCTGGGATTGCTCAGACTGGAGAGCTGGGAGTGTTCAGCCTGGAGAAGCTTTGGGGTGACCTCACTGTGGCTTTCCAGGGCCTGAAGCACCTGAAGAGAACCTGCAAGGGAGATAGAGAGAGACTTCTGAGGGTGAGGACAGATAAGAGTCATGGAAGAAGAGCATTGAACCTGACATCCTTGGCTCAAGAGAGACCACTGTTTGAGGATTGAGTGACTGTTCTGTTGTTGTTGTTTTTCTGGTTTTCCAATGGTTGCTGTGGGTTGCTTGTTGCCCTGGATGTTTTCCTATGGAATGTTCAGAAAGCTTTCCCTTGTGCCCCCTGGTTTGAGCCCTCATTAGTTGTAGTACACTGCACCCCCAGTGCTCCACTATTGTTCTAATGGTTGCTCCTGAGCCTCTGTAAGGCAGAGTTCACCTCAGCAAAGCGCCATTTCCCCCTTGTTCCTCCCGCTCTCGGCACTGCCTTTCTGTGCCTCACATTGGGCCACATATGGCACAGCCTGAGGGGACAGGGACAGCCTGAGGGATTTCCAACCTTTAGAGACCCTCTGGTCCCTTCTGGGAAGAGCTGAGGAGACAAGTGTGCTCCCAACTCCGGCGGCTACTGCAGCACAAAAGCCTGAGGGAGAAACATCTGTCCTCCCACATGACAAGGCAGGTGAGGCAGCTGCATAGAACCCCCATCTTTCCCTGCCCTTCCCACTCCTGGGTAGTAACAGAAAAAACAATGGGTGCCTACCTGTCACGAGGCAAGAAGGACTCATATAAAAAACTGAAAAAGCTGATAGAACAGCACAGCCATCCCATCGGTAAGGCCTCTTTAAAAGCTAAGGCCCAATGGTTGCAAAAGAATTGAGATTCTGTCCCTGAAAACTTCACCCATCATGATTGGGATACTATTGGTGCCTTTTTGTGGAAATCCCTCGCAGGCAGTTGTGGCTTGGGGGTTAATCCTCAGACTCTTAAAAGAGCAAGCCTGCAAAAGGCGCCAAGAATTATTGTGTATTTTGTTTGAGGCGTTAAGATCTAGGGATTGCGGACGATGTGCAGAACTGGCGGCATTGCGACAAGAGCAGGAAAATTTAGTTAAAGGAGATAAGAGGTTTAAAGGTTTTATTGCTGCGTCATCAGAGTTAAAAAATGGCAGCCCTACCCCTCAGACACAAAGTGGCGTTTCTACCCCTCAGACACAAAATGGAGGCCTTGCCACTCAGACATAAAATGGCAGCCTTGCCCCTCAAACACAAAATGACGGCCCTGTCTATCACACACAAAATGATGGCCCTACCCCTCAGACACAAAATGGTGACCTTACCCATCACACACAAAATGACAGCCCTACCCATCTCACACAAATGGCGATCTTACCCTCGGATACAAAATGGCGCTTCTACCCCTCAGACACAAAATGGCGCCCCTACCCCTCAGACACAAAATGGTGGCTCTACGCCTCACATATAAAATGGTGCTTCTACCCCTCAGACACAAAATAGAGGCCCTACCCTTAGACACAAAATGGCGCCCCTACCCCTCAGACACAAAATGGTGCCCCTGCCCATCACACACAAAATGGCACCCCTACCCCTCAGAAACAAAATGGCACCCCTGCCCCTCAGACACAAAATGGTGGCCCTGCCCCTCAGACACAAAGTGGTGGCCCTGACCCTCAGACACAAAATGGCGGCTCTGCCCCTCAGACACAAAATGGCGCCAGAGGTGGGAAAGAGATTTATGATCCATCCAGTCTTGGTTGACAGAAAGATTAGGCAGCCTTGACAAACTCACCTTATCTTTGCAGTCAGAAGTGCAACAAGTCAGGAAAAAAGATGTGTTATTAAGGCTTGCAAAGGAAAATACTGCAGGAAAAAATCAAAAGGAAAAAAGTTAAATCTTTGTGCTTGATTTGACATCTGTCTTTGCAAGTAGAGCTTGTAATTCTGCACATTGGTGTTGTACAAATGCCAGTGATTCTGTAGATCTCTTTTATAAGTCTTAAGTTTAATTCTGGGAGTGATGACCTCACTGATAGTTCACTGTGACCTGGTGACATCCCATGGATAAATATATACTATTTGATGCACTTAAAGTAGAAAGGAAATCCAAAAGCTGGTGATTTTGAAGTAATTGTAATTAGCTTGACATATTGCATTTCTTGTTTTATCTGACAACCTGGTGGCTTTTCTCATCCCTTATCCTTCTGTCCCTGAAAAGAGGTCTCTCTCCCTTGTGCTAAAGACCCATGCAAAGAAACTGGTTGTTTTCTGAGAGATCAGTGAACATACCTAAGTACAAAATGGTACCAACTAGGAACCATTAATAGTCCCAACTAAAAGAAGTTACAAACTTGGGAAGACCTTATCTTTAATTTCTTGTCGTTATCTTTGCTCTTAATTGTACCAACAGTAGCTCAAGGTTTTGTATTGAAATGTCATTTTAATCATTAGATGCTTTTGAATGGTTAAAGTAGCTTCATGTTCCAGCTATAAGCCTAGTAGGGCCCAGTTATTATAAATGACATTTTTATAAATTCACCTTCCAGGGTTTTGGGGGTTTTTTGTGTCCTTTCTCCTTCCTTCTTTCCCAGCAGACAGGAAGTGGCTCTGGAGCCAAATGAGCTTTGTCTGCCCTTGGGAGAAACTCCTGACCATTATAAAACCCCTCAGGCCTGTACGTCCAGGGCTGTGCCTTCCAGGTGTGTGTTCTCAATATGGGAGTACAAGCGAAGGAAAGGATACAAATCCAGGTTTGGGAGGAGGATGAACATGCTGCCAAGGGCTTTGTTGCACTGCCAGAATTCTCAGAGTTCCTGCAGAAGTGTGTCACTGTTCCTGCAGATCAACCTGGTTATCAGTGTGCAGGACTGGGGGGCTTTGGGTTGGTTTGGCTTTATTGTTTTGGGCTTTTTTGTGTGTGTGCTGCATAATTTAATTGACCCTCTGAAAGGCTTTTTCATCCTGGCCTTGAATTCTTTCCATGGTTGGGCATCTAAGCAGCTTCTAAACAAAATAAATGTAAAGCTGGCTTAGTAATCCTCTGCTTCCAATGGCACTTACTTGGTTATGGCCAACAGCAGAGACAAAGGCAGCACGTGCATTCATCTCTCTAAGGAAATTACGTTTGTCTTGCCAACCACATTGGCAGAGCAACTGTGTGATGTGGCAGTTCTGGGATAAACTGAGTGTCCACACCCTTGGAAAGGGCGTAAATGTTGTTCAAGGATAATTAGGGGGTTATTTAAAAGGTTAAATTTGGAATTATGGCAGGTAGAAGAGAAAAGCCTCATCAGGTGCCATTATTTATTACTGATCATTGCATTAGTGACTAATTTGTATGTTCTTTGCTATGTGGCCTTGCAGTTTTCCAGAGCTGGCTTATGGTATCCTTGTCCCTTGGCTTTTCTCCTCAGTCTCTGGACTCTTATGTTCGTATATTGCTTATTAAATATTTAGTAAACGTATCACAAGGAATGTTGTTGAAATGTGCATAACACGGTAAGTGCCTGAAAATCTACCTTCTTTTTTTTTTTTTTTAAACCTGATACATTCTTTGATTTAATAAAAACCATTAAGATGACTTGCTTAAATTCAGACCTTTGTGTTGCTTCTGTTGTAATGGCACTTCAGCCTGTAATAACTTTATAGATACAGCAACACCAAAGCGTGCTTCAAAATGTAAATAATACAAAAACTCTAATAGGCTAATATGTATCATTCCTGCATTCCCATTCCATTCCCGGGAAACAGGATTTATTATTTTCCAGATGATAAACTCGTGATTCTTTCCTGTTTGGGGGTGCAGTTAAGGGCAGAAAGATGCAATGACCAGTAATTTCACGCGACAGCAGGGAGTTGGTGAGAGTTCTTTTGAGGCTGGGTGTTGTTCAGGTCTGGGAAGGTCTGAGAGCAGAGTGCAGTTAATCATGTCACCCTCCCAACTCCTGGGCTAATCCTGTTGCTTCATCTTTTCCCTGCAGTCCTGTCCCTGAGCTCTGCTCTGCAATGACACCTTTGGGGAAGGGGTGAACTCTGCAGGGCACATGCCTTTATAGTGAGGCAATGCTTCCGCAGGCATCATTCCCCATTATTAGTACACATTATTACGCTATTATAAATGAAGCAGACTGGCCAGCAATAAAATGTGATCCAGACCATGCAGTGATGCACAACCCCATTGCTGTCAGTGCGGTCCAAGCACACCGAGGCAGCAAAGGAAGCATCAATCCCTGTTTGTGTCAGGTCAGGAGGACAGGACACACTCGGTGCCACATTTGTCTTGCTGATAAAAACTTAACCTGCCAAAATTGTTGGAACAAATTTGAATTGGTGGGCTTTGTTTATGCTCTGTCACTTCTTTCTTTCATGTGACCTCAGTTCTTCTGATCTGGTACAGAGGACTTAAAAGTCATTTAAAAGACTTAAAAGACAGTTACCATGTCGTTGAACATGACCCAGGACTCCTCTCATGCTGGTGGGGGTTAATCTTTTTGGGGCCAGCTGGCTGTGTGCCAGACCAGGGAGGAGAATCACACATGGGCCAAGAAAACATGGCACATTAAAGGCTCAGAGAGCTGGGATTGTCCAGCCTGGAGAAGAGAGGCCTCAGAGAGCTGGGATTGTCCAGCCTGGAAAAGAGAGGACTCAGAGAGCTGGGATTGTCCAGCCTGTAGAAGAGAGGCCTTGGGATTGTCCAGCCTGGAGAAGAGAGGCCTCAGAGAGCTGGGATTGTCCAGCCTGGAGAAGAGAGGCTTCCCTGAAGGGAACCTGAAAGGAAGATGGAGAGAAACTATTTACACGGGCCACACTTTGACCAGAACTGGAAACACGGGCCTGTGTTGCATAAATATAAGAAGAATATTTATTTTAAAAGCCCGAATTTATTCCAGCTAGAGGAATCCCCAGTGAATAATTATGCAATTAAAGAACCCTTTTTATCACAATACACAAACCCTTTGTCCAATAACTTGTCAGACAAATTTAATTAAAAAACAGGGTCTTAAAAATATCCTTGTCTGCAATTGAAAGTGTGTAATCCCCTGAGATGGAAGCGCTGGTTAAACACGAGTTCAGCCCAACATATTTCTGCCACATTAATGTGTATTACAATATATTAATTTAAAGAGCAAGTTCCATAGATGACTGATCATTAATGTGCACTATGATCACATTGTTTGTTTGGTCAATAAACATTTGTGCTGAACCAAAAAAAATGGTGCAATGCCTTAAATTGCAGCCACTTATCCATGTTCAGCTAACCTTGTCCTAATGACACACAGGCAGACGTGGCTTTCTGTCAATTGGTTATGCATTAAGCACTTTTTATTTTTATTTATTTTTGCTTGCACTGTGCCAGGTGAGTGAGTGGCTGTACATTATGCACTCGGCTCGTGCATTGCTGTGTTTATGAATTCCACAGCAAAGTGTAAATGATAAACTGCTCTGCTGGAGCCCCTTTACCTGGTTTGGTGTGTGATACCCGGAATTCTCATCCCATCCAAATGGAAATTGCGGGCTGATGTTCCACCCCGAGCCCATCACGCTGTTCGGGAGCAACAAAGCCCGTCAGTGGAAGGCAAGAACATGGGGGGGGAAATGAAGAGAAACGCACTATTTCCATTTGAAGGAGAGCAGATCTGACAGCTGAGTGAACACAAAGAATGGGCAGCAGCGGCGCCGGAGCCCTGACGAATGTTGGCGGAATCCCTCGCCTTTGTTTGGCCTCTCGAGTTCATTATCAGGCAGTTGTGCGAGTGGCTGCCCTCACTGTCACTGCAATAGCACCGCTTCTCTGCAGTGATACTCCTTAGGGATGGCAGCGAGTCATGTGGGGCGATACGGGGATGTACGCTGGAGGAGGCTCCCAAATTTCCAGCAGTAATAGAAGGCTGGTAGCTGGCTCTTTCCAGTGCTGTTTTTGGTGGGGAAGGCCCGAAATGTGCCAGGGCACCCGAAGGGCTGACACAGATTTGAACCTGCCCTCCCCAGCCTAAGCCACCACATCACACTACACCATCAGCAACGAGTGTGAAGGAGAACAGAAGGATTGTACTTACTTTTTTCCTTCAAAAAGGGGTTCAAGGAAATGGCTTTTTTCATGTTCCATCAGTTCATTGAGACTTCATTACTCACATCACCTGAAAAGCATTGCAGTGTCAGAGATACAGCCTAATTTTTATGGTTTATGGTGTGATTTATGATTTATAGTTAAAATTCAATATGCTGGGAAGGCCTGGTGTAAATAGGCACTTTAGAAGGAAGGGAGAGCCCCATTTCCTTAAAAGAGCTTTGGAAAATACCTGGTTGGGATGAAATCTATGAAGATCAGAAATACTGAACATCAGCTTTCTTTGTTCTGAAAGTTTGGGAGATGGTGATCAATGAAAACTATTGAGAAACAACAGGAAAACAAGTTCAAAAAGAGCTTCTTGTGGTCATGTTCTACTAAGTATTTTAAAATAAAATTATTTTTAATAATTATTTTAATAATAATACAAATAATAAATTTTAAACCACAATGGAATTATGGTTTTGAACACCATGTGGTAAAATTAACATAAACTAAAATACATCTGGGCCCAGGATTGCTTTCTTTTTTCTTATTAAGAATATTGGTGCTCAGTGAGAAATTGAGTCATTTTCCACTTTGAACTTGATGGGACTTTTGCCTGTGTATGGGCTTTTAATTTGAGTTTCTTGTAAATACAGATAATTATTTTCAACAAGGAATGAATAAGATTGTTACAAAAGAATTGCTATATGTTTGAAAATCCTCTAACTGGTGAACCTGCAGCACTCAGGCAAACTCTCTGCTCTTTTTTTGCTCCAAAACACCAGTTTCAGAGATGTGAAGGAGCAATACCAACTCCACCCTCTTGGCAGAGGAGAAGAACGTGCTCGTGTTTGCCTTTTTTCAAGGACCAAGCCCTGAATTTGCCAGTTTTGTTTTTATTTAACATGTTCAGCTGATACCAAACTGGTTTAAACCCAGGGGGTTAAACTGGATTCAAAGGAGAGTTATAAAAGTTCCTTTTCTTTCTCACCTCCACAGCCCAGTCTGGCTGTTTAATTTAAGGCAAGAACTCATTCTGCTGTTTGGAGCAGCTGCCTGGGGAAACAGATCTTCTAAATCTTATTTTTCTCTCCTTGTGCTCACTTTGGGTGTGTTCCTTGATATTCTGTCTGCAAAGCACTCCACAGAGTGTTTCACAAAAAGCAGAGATTATGCACAGAACTGCTGCTTTTTCAGTTTTTTTTAAATGTTTGTGCTCATTTGAAATTTGCATGGAGCTCTTTCATGTGAAATGTGAGGTATAGAATGTTTCCTGTAATGAAACTTAGAATTTCTATAGAATAAGTGGCTTGGTGTGAGGGTATGGAGTGTATACATCATCTGCATTAAAACAAACAAAAAAATTAAGTTTTAAGTTCTTTCCAGAAGTCAATTAGTCTGAAATTCTGATATTTGCCATTAAAAATGTGAAAAATATAACTATTTTGAGGAAAAATCCTCCAAAATAAAAGCAGGTTAGTTTTCCCAAAGTCTTCTTATTAAATCACAGCTTTTCCTTTTTTGGGTTCCTGGTTTAAAATAGTTTAATAATACTCTATGTTGTAAGAGAACGGTGGCCAAATGCTGATGAAGATTTTCCTCCGCAGCAATTGGGCTGTGGGATTTCTGGGGTGGTTATTTGTTCCCTTTTTATATTTGTAGAGTGGATAAAATATGCCACATTATGGTGACAGCTCCTTTTGTTTGTTTCTGTAGGGCTGACCCAGGACCATTTCACCCTGTGCATAGACCTGTTGCTGGGGGGGAAACATGGCTGAGATTGACTATGAGAAGTTGGCTGAAATAGGTAAATATTTTTATTATGCCTGAACTGGCATCTGTGCAGAGTGAGAGGTGATTTAACAGACCACCCTCAGTGCGTGAGAGGCTCCTCCAACACGTTCTAACACAGCAGGAGTTGCAGCCTCTGTGTGATGTGCACCCTGTTAAGCCATTAGGGCTGAGGGCTGGTTTAACACGTGCAGCTTTTGTGAGTTATTGGCAGGGCAATTCCAGGCTGTGGGAATGTCCCCATGGTCACAAGCTGTGGCACAGACAGGAGTCATTCTGGGAGCAGACAAGGACTGAGGGAGCCCAGGGGTTGCTGCACTGCCTGTTGTTTCCAAAGGTGTTAATCAAGTGGAGCAACACAACCATGGCATCGGGGCCTCAGCACGTGGAAAAATCAGCATTGCTTTGTCATTCTTCCCTGGAGTTTTTGAAGGCAAAACTGGAGGTTTTGGAGCTCAGAGCAGGGTCTGCCAGGTCCCCCCACCTGCACCTCAGCCTGCCTTTCCCTGTCCCCGTCCCTGCCCTCTGATTCCACCGCTTCATGACGTTCAAGAGCAGCTGAATTACCTCGTTACTCCTGGGCCAACTCCAGAATCCATGGAAAGCTGTTGTCCTCCTCCAGACAGGCTGGGATTGGCCCCTCCTGTGTCTGCCAGGCTGTCAGGCACAGACAGCAGAGGATCCTGTGCTGCAGCTCACGGGGCAGGGCAGTGAGCTCCTCTGTCACCTGCAGGAGAAAAGACAGAGCTGAGGTCTCATTCAGTTTGGGCCAGTGAATATTAGTTATTATTTGCGTTTATAACAAAAACCCTCCTGACCTGCAGTGCCCTTGTCCACATGTAAGAGACCCAAAACAAAATAAAAAGCAAAACCAACGAAGGAACCCAAGCCCAAATACCCAAAGCTCTGTCTCACCAGGCCAGGGCTCTCTGCCTGTTCAGCAGGTGTGGTGGGTGTTGGGACCTCTTTGGTCCCTGGCAAGAACTGCAGCACAAATGGCTTTGGGTGCTTCTTTTCCTTCTCTGGTTCTGTGTGTGGCCCCTCCCAGGGCCAGACTGGCTGTTTCTGTTGGGTTTAACTTGAATATACACCTCACTTTTAACAACACCTGTTCCATTTTCAGTGGGTTGTGGCAAATACTCCACAGCTCCCCCTCCATATCCCCACAGACTGGCATTTATTGATTCTTTTTCTCTCTTCCCTTTCAAACTTTTCCTTCCTTTACAGTGCTCAGACATGAAAAAAACCCCAAAACAACCTAATAAACAAAATAGTGTTTTCCTTGTTACGAGTTTTAAAATATTTTAAATTCCACAGTATTTTCTTTTTAAGAAAACAGTATTTATCTACTGCATTAAGTTCATATTATTGTTTTTCCCAGCTTTTGGGACAAAAACATTCTTTAAAGAGAATGAATACTTTTCCAGGTAAGGCTGGTGTAACTTTTTATGTATGATACACTTTTTGATGGTAGAAAAATACGTATTTTGGAGATAATAAGAATTTAAACATTTTGTGTGTGTATGAAGAAGACTCTAACAGTCTATTTCTAAAGGCAGGTGGTTTTTTCCCTATTGAACCGCTGATTTATTTTTTGAGGCAGCTTTTATGAATTCAGACATAAAGAAATGTAAAAATAGTGCCCATGTTCCTGACTCCTCTGTGTTTTTGAGAAGCCCAGGCACAAGTGGCATTTTTCATCCTTGCGAAATGCCTTTTTTAGTACAAATCACATTAAAAACAGAAATGAGACAATAAAGCTTTCACGTGGCTGTTTGCAGGATAGAAAGATACTGAGAAACTGTGAGTGGAAAGCACTCCAAAATATTTAGTGCAAGTTTTTCTCCAACACTTATTAGCTACTGGCACATAAATCTGGCTGGAATCAATATTTAATGCATTTTCTCTGTCCTGCTGTGCCTTGTTTGGTGGTCAAGGCACATGAAATATGCAGATGATGAGGAGACAAAATGTTCTAGAAATACTTTTAAAGTGGCATTTATAATGTTTTAGATCATGGAAGAGCAGGTTGGAAGGGGATCTAAAGGATCATGTGGCCCAACCTCTCTTAGGAACAGCACAGACCACAAAAAAAGGCCCAGCAGAAGCTCAGAAGTGTCCAGACTGATGGAAAAACCTGTTAATTCTACCTTATTAAAACATGTATCACAAGAAGAGATGGATGATGCACAGGGACTGGTGCACCTGATCAGAACATTCATTTTTCTCTTTACCTGTGCCTTTCCCTCCAAGCCACTTGTGCATTAGTCTGTCATTTAGGGTTGTTCCCATCATTTCCTGGAAAACACTTATTTGAGTAGCATAGGATCATTAGTGATGCTAATTATCCCAGAATCTGTTCATTTGAATATGGACTTAATAGCAGCTTTTTTTGAACCTTATGACAGTTGGGGGAAAAACCTGGGGGGGATAAAAAAGCAAAACAAACTCAAAGGTCTTGGAAAATGATTCATTAACACTGTGTTACTCATTTCAGGACAAAGTAGATTCTAACTGTAGAATCTCATTCAGAATCTGCTGAAACTGGGGGAAGGATGGCCATTTTACTGGAGTTTTACTGGACTGTTGAGCAGAAATTTGCACCTTTGCTTGGCCTCCACTGCAGTTTATGTTGGATGGACATTTGGCTGCCTTTCCTACTCCAGGTTCAGAAGGTTAAAGGATTTCAAGGGAACAGTGGGGTTAGGGGGAGGTGAGATGGTGATTTGTTTTGTTTACAATTTGCTCCCTTTCTGCAAAGGAATGAGTTTGCTCCTGGAGGGGATTCCCAGGAGGCGTAAATGTGACTAAAGACTAAAGGAGTAGCTGTAGGAGTGGCTTGGCTTTAGCCCCTGCACTCCCCACGTTAGGCTGACCAGCTGACAAGGTACATTGGGGCAGACAGAAGGAAAACCCAAAGGAAGGGGCTGGCCAGTTTGTGAATAGCTGGCCTTCAGTCAATAGGAAAAAGACCCCTGGCCCCTACAGAGACCCTTTGACCTATCCCTAAGCTGACCCTCTTTCACGTGTTCCCCTAAAACCATATAAAAAGTTGTGTACTTCCTCAATAAAGGTTCCTGAATGTTCTTTTAACCCACATGGAGCTTGGACTATTTATCTCTGTGAGAACTGATCTAAGTTCTGGTCACTGAAACCCGTGGGCCGGCTGGAGTTGGGCAGATTGGGGCAGAAAAAGCCTCTCGCAATTACAAACAGCTGCGCTTTTCCCCCTGTAAGTAGCTGTGGTAGTAAAGTGAAATTCTGACTTCTCTGTTTGGGCAGCCTTGAAATAAAAGGCAGGAAGCTGTGGATGGACACAAGCAGATAAGGGAGTGTAAAAACTGATGAGCCAACAGCAGCAGCTGAGATTGGCAAGGTCCCAGCATGGGACAGCTGTGCAGTCACACAGATTTTTTGGGAGCATCACAGCAGATACAAGTCCCAGGAGGGCATGGAGGGAGATCTGAGATATTGAAGTGTTGCTTTTCCCACATATTGAGGAAGGGTAAAGAATAACAAACTGATTTGTAACTGCAACAAAGGCCTGTGTTTTGATCAAAATGAGCTGAAACTACCTTCAGTGATGTGTTGGAGGCAAAGCTTCCCTCTGTTCAGGTGTTCTTGTTATCCTGCAGAACTGCAGAAGGATGAAGCAGCTGACACACAGGCAGGACAGGAGGGACCGTTTGTGCCTCCACCCCCCGAGGACCCCAAGCTCAATGTCAATCACCCCTACTATGATGTGGCAAGGCACGGCATCATCCAGCTGGCAGGTATGTTTGCAAAGCCCTGTGCCTTTGCCTCAGCACACCATTTATCACATTTCCTCACTGTACTCAAGGTGATACAGAGGAATCTCACTGATGCTTTCAGCCTTCCCCCCAGAAAGCAGCTGAATGGGAGCTCATGCTTTGCTGCAGGTGAATTATGAGCCAGGCATTTCAGCTTAATCTTGCTTTAAAATACAGCTATAGCAATGTGTTATGATCTAAGGCCTAACTGTGACTGAAACAGATCTGTACTCCATTTGTGATAAGCTGTTTTGTTTTCTGAATCACCTCAAGTGTTGTGTAGCCACACATAATCATTTTTCTTGTCTGCCCGACCAAAGAGATATGGCTTAGTGTGTAAAAACCAAAAAAAGGCAGAAAGGAAACAGCTGACATCAATGTTGACTGCATTTATCACCTGACTTTCTGCTGTGACTTGGAGAGAAGTTACAGCTCCGCAGCAGATTTCAGTCTTGGATTCTTTCACATTTGCAGTTATTTATTTTTAAAATATCCTGCTGGAGGGAAAGGGGACTCTGTTTTTGTTTTCTGCACAGGTCACGTTAAAATTTGGTCTTCTCCAAAACTTTATTGATGCCTATGAAGAGAAAAACAGGCTCTTACCTTTCCTTGGCTGCCATCACTGATGGGAAGCTGGCACTGCTTTATTTACCTTCATGGAGCTGAGGCTCTCCCCTTTTCTGGTGTGTTCTTTTTTCTTTTTGATCTTTTTCCTTTTGTTCTCTGACACTATGAAGTTGGAGAAGAAGGGGCTGGTGATTCTGAGAAAGCTCCTCTCCTCAGTTTTGCCATTATTGAAACTGGCCAATTGTGTCTCTTCATCTACATTTTCAGTGTGCACTCTCTGAAAGAGTTGGTTATGGGTTTTAATTCAAATGGGACCAACAGCAATAATTAGTGACTCATTTAGCAATTTATCTGGAAACCTTTCTAGGGTTTATTTTGCTCATAAAATCTATTATCTCTAACAGATAAAATATTCTGGAGTGCACTGTAACACTGCAATTTTTTTTTCTTCCCAAACAAGCCATGATTTAGAAAGCAATCTCTTATTAATGCTTTGATTTAATTTTAGTACATCATTCATATTAATGCATGTCACATTATAATGCCTTTATAACTACTCTGAGAATATAAAACAAGACATTTAAATAACTTCAGGAAATAAATTACGGTCTGTTTAAGAACAATATGCTGACATACCTGAGCACATATTATAGTGGTGGTGTGCTTGTTGTTCCTCTAGTGGTGCTCAAGCACTTCATTTACCCCAGGAGTGAGAATTTATTTTTAATGTGGGAAGGGACATCAGGCCCTGTGGGATGAAAAAAACCTTTAGAGAAAAATAATAAAACTAAGCAGCCAGTCAAACAAGAACAGCAAGAAAGACTAAAGTGATAATGACCAAAATTCGAGCTAAGATACATCTTTGAAAGATGTTAAAACAAACAGCAAAAGTTCTCTGGTTGTTTAAATCAAAACAGAGAGAAGAGATCTGTGAAATAGGAGTGGGGTGGCCATCAGGGAGAATCCAGCTGTAGCTGTCAGACTTTTAGAAACAGAATTTCTGCCTGGTTTTTAAGATATTGCTCAAAAAATCAGTGCAAGGATTGTCTGGTGCAGTTCTGATAAATTCCAGAACTAAAGCCTGGAGAGTTTGGATACAGGCAATTTCCACGAGTAGGGAAAGCAGGCCTGTTTCCTCCCACAGCAGATGCTGCAGGGGGGCTGAAGTGTTCCCTGTCCAGAGCTGGGCATCTCCAACCACCCTTGAATACAACTTTTCTCAGCTTTGCTTTGTCCTTTGCCTTGTGCTTTCTGTTGGTAACGTGTGACTTGGCAGGGAAGTTTCACAGCGTGTTTTGAGTCATCACAGGAGGCAGAGGTAGCCTCAAAGATCAGAAGAGCCACACTGTTCCTTCAGAACTCTGAAGTGCCACTGCAGAAGTAACTGAGTGCTGTCTTTGTTGGCTGTTCTGTCCCCAGGTGATGACAGCTCTGGCAGGAAGGTGATCACCTTCAGTTGCTGCCGCATGCCCCCCTCCCACCAGCTCAACCACACCAGGCTCCTGGAGTAAGTTCCTTCTGATCTCCTGCATGGACTCCCTCACACTTGATATGAGCACTTCTCTCGGCTTCTTTCCAGGGGCATGAGCTCTCAGGGAGGCAAGGAGTGAAATTAAAGAAGGATGTAAGACCTACTAGTGCTCATATTAAGTGAATGAGATGTTGATGGCACTGCCAGTTGCCTCACCTTGAGGGAGTCTTGGCTGAAAGAAGCAATTCACTGTGTACTGATAATAACTTTTCATCTTGATTTTGTTAACAAATTCTTACTGCAATAAAAAAATTAATTCCTAGTGAGCACCAGTGAAAGTGAAATTCTGGTATTTCAGTGCTGCATACATATGTTCTTATAAATAGTTGTGTTTGCCTTAATTTGCTGTCCTTCATCTCCTAAATAGCTGAGGAAGGGCATGGCTTAGTTATTTGCATTCAGTGGTTCTCTATTTTATAAAAATACCTCCATTTCATTCAGTGTGTTAAGCTTAACATTTTTATATGTATCTCACTTTGGGTCTTTTGTGTTAAAGGAGGGTGTGAATAGGAAATTCACCACATTCTTCCTTATAAAATTGCTGTTTGTCACTACAAGATCTGTTCTGTTGTGAGAGTCCTGTCCTTACTAAGCACTTTAGGCCTGTTTGGAGCTCTTGTCCAGCCTCCATTGCCACAATGTCTGAGCACCTTTCAACCATCGGTGCCCACCAGCACTGAAAGGACAGAAGTGCTGCTGCCTCAGCTGAGAAACAGAGAGGGATTGAAACAGTGGGTGCTTGGGGACAGGTTTGGAGAGCACAGAGGGAGGAGGGAGAGCCCCCTGACAGCCCCTCACTCACCCCATCCCCTGCAGGGCTTGGGAGATGCCAGAGGAGGAGTGTGACAAAGCAGGATCTACCCAGCCTAAGAACCCTTGCTCAGCTCTGAGGAGATGCCCTGATGAAACTCAGGTTTCCAGCCCTCAGACTCCTCTGGACCTGAGCACTTACCTGTTTTCCTGTGTCTGAGCCCACATCGAGGTCCCTGGACAGTCTGTGCTAGGGGAGAGCTGAAGGCAGTGTCTGAATGTGCAGGTGGCAATAGAGCTATTGGCTGATCTGCTTTTAGGTGGTTAGACTGATATGTGGAATTCTGAGGAAAAGCTGTAGGCCCTGATTGGGAGGTATTTTGTGATGAAACCCCCTTAAAAATTGATTTGGTAAAGGTTTTGTAATGGCCGTGCAGTTCTGTTACAGCCTTGGAACAGGTAATTGACTGGAGAAAAATACTGGTTATTACATGCCCACAAAACACTCTCAGTTATTTTTAAAAGTACAGGCTGTCTGGATGCAATGTGACAAGGAATTTACATGCTATGAAATAAAACACGGGGCACTCTGTGTGTAACAGTGTCTGTTTAGATATATTTTAATTTCAAATTCCTTTAAAAAAAAAGTCTTGAATGACTGTCCCTACTATTTCTTCCTTTTAAAGAGCATTTCAGGCTCAAGTCAGGGATCAAAACAGCATTACATTAATTGCAGTGGCAATCCTTGTCCCAGGATATTTGCAGTCTAAGATTTACAATATACTGAGGGAATAAACAAATAAATGAGGCTGTGGCAGTGTCAGAAGTTATGGATTTTCCATGTGAAAGAGGGTAGTGACAGTGGCCTTCATACCTGCAGACAGCCACAGCCCAATAAATGGCACAGGGAACTCTCTGCTTTAGTGAATAAAAATTGCTTGCATACAATTAAGAGCAGTAGCTGGGGCTCTGTTGCAGAGTAAGAGCATTGAGAGCAACATGAGAAAGTTGAAATCTGGCACAGCAAGACACGAGGCCAAATTGCTCTGCTCCATCATTGCTTGATTTGAATCACTGGGCTGTGTAATAGACCATCCTGTGTTCTTAATTGTAGAGAAAGGGAAGCGAAAGCATCTCAAACTGCACCATAAAAGCATGAAGAGGCAGAAATCTGCTTATAAACATGCCGTGTTATTTCAGGATGGGGTGAGGGGGGTGCTGCTTTCAACCAGTTCCAAGGGAAATGATCTATGAACAGTCGCCACCACACAGACAAGGGAAAGGCAAACACAGGCAAGAAAAGCCGTTTGCAGGAGCAGGTTGTAATTGGCAGCAATTAGGGGGAATGGGTTATTCAAGAATTTAGAAAGTTTTAAATTAAGAGGAAATCCCACAACCTGTTCTTTATAGTTTGGAAAAGGCAAAATGACATTTGTTTCTTGTCTCAGAGGAAGGACTTTACAGAGACCAAAACAAATCTAAATAAAAGTTGCTGTTAGCTAAAATGCATCTTTTCAAAAATTTCTTGGCAAACACAGTCCTGTACTGCCTTCATATTTAAGTGATTCACACGCACCAGAGTTTTTGTTAATAAATACATTCCTCAAAATATCAGGCATTGCAATGATGTGGAATTATTTGCCACATTACCACTAGAGCAAGATGAACTTGTTAAATACCTTGAAGCAAACAGGAATTTGCAGTCACTGTGCAAAAATAGCACATTTTTGTCCTCTTTCTCAGTTGCTGCTTCAAAAGTCTCCTCCAGTAAACTGTCTTAAAACTAAAATGTTCTCTTTCTCCTCAGGTACTTAAAGTATACTCTGGACCAGTATGTAGAGAATGATTATACAGTTGTCTACTTCCACTATGGCCTGAAGAGTCTGAACAAACCCTCTCTGAAATGGTTACAAACAGCCTACAAGGAGTTTGACAGGAAGTATGTCTCCAAAATATTTGGTTTACTCTTAAGGTTGTGTAATGTCTGTAAACAACTTCCACGAGGGAAGTGGATCTGTCCTGACCCACCCACATCCAGCTGAGTCCATTCTGCCATTGCAGATTCTTGGAATTATGTCAGTACTGTTGGAAACCAACACAAAAGTAGCTCCCTTTGGACTTCTGGGGTCAAAGGACAGGGAGGGCAGAGGAGAGTGCAAAGGACAACATAATTATCTGCACGGAAGGGAAGTGTTCACCAGGAATAGTTTCAGAGGAGCAGAGCTTGGAAGGTTTACAGCAGAGGCTCAGTAAATCTCTTGGACATAGGATTGTAATCTAGGAAACTCTGAAGGACATGAACTTCCACACAAGGAGCAGCTTTTGGCAACTTCAGTGAGGCAGCTCAGGGGTTTTGCTTGTTGGTTTTCATTGTGGATTTGGGGTCCTTGCCCTCGGAGATGCCCATTGCACAGGGACAGCTCTCTGTGTCTGGCAGGGGCTCTGTGAATACGCTGCTTTTTGCACTCACAGATGGAGGGCCAAGTTAAAACCCACAAGGAAAACCTGTAATTGCTGAGCTGGTCCCTTTCCCCCCTCTTAGCACAACCTGTTAGAAGAAGGTTTTCTTCAGGAGTCCTTGTTTTCCCCATCAGTGTTTGCTAACAATGAGTGTTGGCTCTTGGGAGGAGCACTCCCCACTGGGAAACACCCCTGGCAGAGCAATGAGCAACAATTTATACAGAAACCCAGGATCTTTCATTATGCATTTCTCAGGTTTGTTTTGCAGTAACACTGAATAAGAGCAGAGACGTTTTGTGCAGCCTGGTTTCCATTTCAGCCTACTGGAGTCTGTTCATGGATCACAAAATGACACTGCAGAGTCCAGCAAGGCTGTAATGAAGGAAGGGTTTGTGCCATACAAAGGGGACCATGCAATAGCAGACAAGTAGCACTTGCCTTCACCTTTAGTAATTAGTAGCAAAATAGAACAATATTAGCGGGGAAATTACAAAAAGTAGCTGTAAATTCTACATCTGAAAATTTAGATTTTTTTCTCCAACATGAAACTCCTGTAAGCAAAAAATAAAGGGATATGAAAGAAAGGGATTTTTATATCACAGATACTTTAATAGATTCTTCATTCTCTTATCAGTAATTTTTTTCCAAATTGCCTAATTTCCTTGCTGCCCCCTTGATATTAAATCCATGAGGCAGCAGACATCGGTGAGGAACATTGCAGTGGCCTATTGTGAAAGAGGACCGTTTTCCAGAATTGTCTGTGGGTTTGGGTTCCTTTCATTTTATATTCCATTTCTTCTGAATTAGGTGTTTCGAATGTGTTTGAAAGGAATGTTGTGTAATGTTCCTGTAATAATACCCTCCATTCAGCTGGGGCTATTCAATGCTCCTGTCTGTGGTATTCAACATTCTCCTAACAATTTCATTTTCTTCTCTCAGGTATAAGAAAAACCTTAAAGCACTCTATGTTGTACACCCGACCAACTTCATAAAAATCCTGTGGAATATCTTTAAACCTCTTATAAGGTACTTGGCAGTTTATTGAACACATAATTCCCATTTAGTTCAAGGATGGTTTGTTCTCTAATAAGTTGCTTATAAAAAGGCTCGAGGTAAAATATGTCAGGGAACAGCACAAGATCCATTTAAACTGTCTGGAATTAACGAGTAAGGTGAGCCTAAGCTTGGGTATGAATAAGAGGGTAGAGTTCTTTTCTTTCTAAGAAAAGGGACTCTCAATCTTTAGTAGTTTTACTGGTATGTTAAGGTAAATATCACTTAAAAATAGTTATTCTGTGACCATGAATGACTCCTTTGTGGTGTCTGACAGCACTGACCATAATGGAACTGGGTGTGTGGCTGGAGTTCCGGGGTGGTGCAGTAAAGTGGATAATGAATGCTCAACCTCCAGGGGAGCTGAAGTGGCGAGATGGATGGGAATGGTACTGGTGTGTGGCCCAAGTTAATGGATAAACCCTGGAGTGCCCAGAAGGATTTGAAATGCAGGAGATAATGGTGAGGGGGAAGTATTTTACTGTGTGTTCTTTTGCTTTGCATGGTAAAAACTGGTGCCATCTACAGGGAACGCCCAGCAATGGGCAGGCACTGATACCTGCAAGGGTGGCTGGGCTGGCTCAGCTTCTGGTCCTGAATCTCTGTCACTTCCAAAGTAATTCTGACTGTGGCAGATTGTATCCTGAATGTCCTTAGGGCTGGAGGATGCAAACAGCTCACCTTGAGAAGCCACAATGAACCATCCAAAACCATCCACTACAACTGCAATTTCAATTTCTGACCGATAGAAAGCTAATTAATTAGAGCAGAAGTTTAACTTCTAGACAGGCTGGAATGTGTAAGATGCATGTGAAAATAAAAAAGTAATTACAGCTAAAAATCACTCCAGAATATGCCATTCTTGAAACAAGACTAACCATAGATCTATATTTTAACTAGCACTAAAATAAATGTCAGTGATCCAGGACACAGTGCAATGGGGAGAAAAGGGGACAGAAAACAGGATGTCCAGTACCTGGTGCTGGCTCAGGAATGGGGAGGGATTTTCTCCTTGTTTGTTTGTTCCTGATTTGCTTAAAGATGGGTATGGAGAGTTTCCTAGAAAACAAAACAAAACATTAAACCGACCAAAACAACCAACCACACACACAAAAAAGGGCAAAAAGTAAACAACAAACCTCATCAGTCAATCAAGAAAAATTCTTGATGGCTATCACAATGCTCAGGTGAACCAACTTCTTTCTCAGAGGCAGCCAGGAGTTCCTTGGGAATGGCTCCAGGCAGGGAGGTTTGGGACACTGAGGCTTTTCCGGCTGTTAATGCACTCAGAGAGATACTTGACTTGCAGCAATAACCGGTTGCTAATTTTTATAAAATAAAAGTTTACAGGTACCTGTTCCAAACACTGGTTTTCCCTGGATCTTACTATGTCTGTGTCAATAAGTTAAATACTTTTTTTCTTGGAAAGTACAATACACTGGCAATTAACCCCTTGTTTGCTTTGAACGTGAAAATGGGTGATCCTGATAAGCCTAATCTTATCTGGCGTAAACAATTCAAACCAGGGCTTGTCAGAGGCATCATCATGGTCTTGACTTTCTGAACACTCTGTTTTCACAAGGAGTGGTTGTTTCTGTTTGTACTGACCTTTACCACTTTTACCACTGTGTACCTGTGTCCTTACTTTGAGTCTAATTCTTTAACACTGTTTTTAAACTCTGTAACCAACAGCAACGGAGCTGTTTGTACCCTGGGGCTGACAGAGTGACTGAACGTGTGAGTAAACTCTGAAAGGGTCCCTAAGCCAGAAAGCAGGAATTAGCTCAAGAAGGAAAAAACCTCTTTATTCCTTAAAATGGCTTAATAGCTGAATGCTGACATGCATTTTGCTTTTTGGGTTGGCTCTAGTTTGGGTTTGTCAAGTAAAGGAAAATTTAAGGCTATAATTTTAAAGCTGAAGTGTGAAATGACCCAAGTACAACCTGCCTAAATTATATTCCGATTGAAGACTAAAACATATAAACACTGTTAATTTACTACAATAGTACAATTTCAAATTTGTTCACAGTACCTTTTTTGCAGTTTAGCTTAATCTTACCTTGGCAAAATATTCTTTTAATTTAAGCATCAGTATTAATCCAGTTCACAAAAGCAAGGGAGAAAACCCCTCCACAGCTTCTGTTTCCCACCTTTGCTGAATTAAAGCCCAGACTAATTTGTAGATAGTGTTGCCAATAAATACAGCATATGTAAAATACATTTCATTACCAAGAAGCATGTATTTATTTTTCAGAGGTCTGTTAGTACATTTGGTACCTGTTAGCACATTTTTAAATGATGTTTTAATGTGTTTACTAACAACTGGATGAATAACAGAATTATTAGAGTGAAGGACAAAAGTAGTGATTATTTCAGCATACTTCGATTTGAAAGGATATAAGAAAATGGAAATAGATGAAATTTTTAATGCTCCTGAAGTTGACTGATCTTCTTTCCAATCCCAAAAGAAAGCAGCAAGAAGGTGATGTGTCAAGTGTATTTTCTCCAAACTGCAACACAACTGTAAGAAGACCACGTGTGAGCTCACAGAAACCTGCTATAAAAGTAATACACATTTAGATAGTGGTGATGTGGCATTTTTAAGGAACAGCACTAATTCCTAATGCCAATTCTGGGCTCTGTGGCCTGTCCTGTATTACCAGAGGTGATGAGATGCAGAGCTCTGTGCTCACCTGTGGCTTGGCTCAGCTTGGAATGCCCAGGCTGGTTTGGATCAAAGGCACGCTGGATTGCTCTGGGGCTGTGCGTGCACAGCCTGGGATTCCCCAGTGTCCCAGGGCTGCTTTCCTGTCTGCAAAATTGAGCTCGTTTCAGTTGGAATCTGGAATTTAATGAAGTGGCTGCAGTTTGAGCCACATCCCACCAGAGGGCGCCTGTGTCTGTGCATTAGACAATCCAGGGATAAACAAATTCCTGCCAGAGTTTTAATCCAGTTTTACTACAGAACTAAGGTGCAGCAAAGTGCCCTTTTTGTCATCAACACCTCCTGTTTTTCTTGGCACTTCGTAACAGTACAGATATTCGATGTTATGGAAGAATATGGCATTATTTCAGACCATGTATAAGCGTGGCCGGCCCTTGTTTCAATACCTCAGCATGTTGAGTCCTGTATTCTGGATAAAACTCAACACCTAACTAGTGACACTTCAAATTTGGAAGCCTGTTTTGTACAACTCAGAGAAAAATCATAGTGTTTCCTACCAGTTATCCAGGCCTTTTCAAAATTAATTAAGCTGGTGGACCAACACTATCCATGCTTTGAAAATCTTGCCCGTTGCTTAACTGACCTATAATTTATTTTGTGTTTAGGGAGGAATACCTGAATAATACAAACATGTTGTTCTGTTGCCTGTGTAACATTTTCTGCAAAGCTCACAGTGCTTCCAGTGAGGTTTCTAATGCTGTGTGAAACCTGGGTTTCAGTGCCTTTTAAAGCGATGCTTTTCATATCTATGCAAATCAGGAAACATTCAGATGGAAGGCAGTTATTTTTATTCAAATCAGACTCTCAGGCATGCACTGTATATGTTTGATCATATGAAATGAAACACATCTTATGTCTCCTGCTGCTTCAATTACAGTCTAATTTTGAGTTCCATCAGCACTTACATTTTTCTAATAGAAACTAAACCCTTTGTAAATGTTCCTCCCATGCTGATTTTTATACTACTTGGTGGGTTTTTTTGTTTTGTTTTGTTTTTTTTAGCCATAAGTTTGGGAAAAAGATCACCTACTTGAACTATTTAAGTGACCTGGGAGAACATCTCAAATATGACCAGCTAAATATCCCTCAAGAAGTCATCCGGTATGTGGCAAATTTAACAGACATTGCCTCACTTTTCCTCAGGTAGAGCTGCATCCTGCTCACTGTATCCTGAACAGAATCAATTCCTTTAGTGATTAAAAGTCTCATTTACCTGTTTGTGCTTGGTTGGATTAATTCTGAAAGCTGCACTGGCATCGAACACATTCTGAAGTGCATCACGTGTTCAGTTTTCTGCAGATCTCCATCTCAGTTGTGGAGCATTTACTTTATAGAACTGCAGCTCCTGTGTGAGTGTAAGCAAACCCAACCATGTGTCCCTACTGCTTGTGGACAGAACTGCAATCCTGACCTCTTGCCTTGCATATTGTAGCAAGTTAAGTGACTTTCTTTCATTAAGAGCATTCCCAGTCAGCAAAGTGTGATTGGGTTTTAAACTTTATGGCTGTCTCTCTCTCTCATCAGTGCTCCCATTACTTCTGTATCTCATGTGTTAGGGAAGAGCATTGGAGAGGGTGGGGGAGAAGGCAGAGCCCTGCAGAGGGCTGTGCTTGTCAGGTGCCAGTGCTGGTGCCAAGAGCAGCCTCCCAACACGCTGCTTTACATGGAAAGCCTTTGATGTGCTGACAGGAAGCGATTTTATGTGGCTGCTGAATGAAAGGAACTGAAAGCTTTGACTGTGCCTCTTACTGATGCCTGGTGGGTTTTACCCACCCTTTTGTGTAAATGTGGAGTAACACAAAATACCTTACAGCTCCAAGGTTACAAGTTGCATTGCCAAAGAAAAGAGAGTTGTGTTTTGAGTAGCAAATAGGACTGAATTTTGCTTTAAATTATGGTGTGCCCCCATTTACTGGACATATTTATTGCTGTGGTCCACTGGCTGAAGCACAAGAGCTGTTCTATGTCTTGCTTCAGTATTCTACCACAAATACTACTTAGAAATTTCCTCATTCTGAAATGAAATGCAAGTTCTGTAAGACCTGCAGAATATACACTATTGTCAGGAGATGAGCACCATGAGCAGCACTTACAGCTGTCCATATATATGGTCTGTCATTCAGGGTGCACAGAAATCAATGAAATCCTGATTTTTTTTGCAGACATGATGAAAATCTTCGGAGGAAGCAGAAGGGAAAACTGCCACCTGTGGTGAAGGTTCCTCCCCCACGGCCACCTCTCCCCACCCAGCAATTTGGAGTCAGCCTGCAATAGTAAGCCAACACATTTCAAACATATGAGATTTCTGTGCCCCACAGCTTTGCAATGTGCAGGCTCACCAGACAGACTGCCTGCAAGGAATTTGTTTGTTGTATGTTTAGTTTCTCATTTTCTTTGCAAGCCACAGAACTATGAGGCCAGACTATATTTTAGGAATTCAGGACAGGTCTCCCAGTCCCAGAGACCTGCCTGGTGTTCATATTTACAGTACCTGAGTGGGAGTCAGGGCACAACTTTTTTCTCAGTGGCCAACAATGTGCCCACACATGGCAGAGCCCCGAGCCAATCTGTTGCTGGTGGGTGCTGGCAGGATGGAAGTGTTTGGGAGATATTTAGGTGATGGATAGCAAAGCCAGAACAGAGCTCCAGGTTCCACAGTGGCTGCATAAAGCTAAAATGGATGCTTGAGCATTTATACATTGCTGTTTTGTTGCTCACACGTTGTTCTGATCAGAGTTTGATGAAATGAATAAAATCACTCTCTCCCAGCAATGCCCTGACAGCTGTTTGCGTAGATTACAGCACTGCATGTGGTATAAAAAATGATTTACTTTACACGAGGAATGGGATGGCAATAGCACTTGCAAGATTCAATTTGGGTAAAAAATAACACAAAAAAAGCCCACAAAACCTTCTAGCTTCCTACCCACACTCATTTCTGTCATCTTTCTATGGCATCCTTCTCAAAAAGCAGCTGAAGAATATTGTTCACATTCAGCAGAGGCAATTTAGGCTGTCTGATACATGGACTTTTGTCAAATCTCTTCCCACCCCCAGTCTGCTTTTCTGCTTCTAATGATTCAACTGTAAATGAGATATAAAACATAATTTCCCTCTGCTTGAATGTTAAGCCTCAATCCTTTCTGGAAGGCCTTAAATTAGTGCAATCAATATCTATTGTGTAAGAGCTACCATGACATTAACTTTTACGATACCTCTTTGGAGCTCAGCCTCACACTTGGCTCACTCACCTCCCTCAGCCAGAGCCTGTCTTTGGGTGGGCTCCACTGGGCCACTAAGAGGGACCATGTTTTATGCCATCAACTAGTAAAGCCAGGACTGTTTCCAGGCACAGAACACACTCTGTCCCTCGCCTCCACCCAGCCTGGGGGCTCAAGAAGCTCTGCTGAACTTCCCACAGGCTTTTGCCATCAGACGGCGTGTTGTGTGTCCCCCTTGCCATCAGTCAGTGTGTTGTGTGTCCCCCTTGCCATCAGACAGCCTGCTTTGTGTCCCACTTGCCATCAGACAGCCTGTTGTGTGTCCCCCTTGCCATCAGCCACTCCTGCTTTATTTCTCTGCCTGCCCAAGCAAACCAGCAGTGCATCCTCCTGGGCTGCACGTGGTGGCCCCCCTTCCTGGCCCTGCTGCTTTCCAGCTGTGTCACCATCAGGGAATTGTGTCCTCATTGCATTCCTTGGCTTTCCCAAAGTGTAAAGAGGGTGACAGCTCCAGAAAGGGCCTCTCTGGGAGTGGGGAGCACAAAGCAAGGCCTCACTGTTGTGTTTGCTGCAGAGAATTCCAGCCCTGGGGGTAGATGCACTGACAAACAGGTGCTCTGTGAACTGTGGATGCAGTTCACAGCCCTGCAGTGTCCAAGTGCATGTCCATGGGGATCTCAGTGCCTTCTGTCTGCCCACCCCTGTCCAGGCTCACTCAGCACAGACACAAAATCCCCTGCATTTGTGATCCCCAGCCTGGCTTGCCTGGTTGCCAAATTGCACCTTTAAAGGTTTGAAGTCAAGTTAAAAATGATGTGATTTTCTAGAAAATATAAAATAAGACAACAGAAATTCATGTTCATCCTCATGGGAATATATCAGACAGAACCTTTTCCCAATAACCCCCCTAACCCCTCCCTGATGTCCCAGCCTGTAGTGGGCAGAGACTGTCAGAGCAGAGTATACAGCACTGAGGAGATGATTTTCTGTTACTCACCAGTTGCTGTTGCCTTTATAGATCCAGACATTTCAAAGAATATTCATGCATTGTGTTGCCACAGCAAGACTAGTTTTTCTGTTCTTCACAGAATAAAAAATGTAGAGCAGCAGAAATTAGCTATTCAAATGTATCTTCATTAGTTTGCTCTGCATGTCAGAGTGAAAAATAGGATTTTTATTCTAAAAGCCATTAGTAAAGATTTTATGTTTAAAAAAGGCAAGGAAAAATTTAGGGGACCCCCTGCTTATGTTGATAAGATAAATACAATTAAAATGCGTGAATGAAGCTTCCTAAATGCCAAGACAGGAGTTGAACACTGAGTATGTGGGCGAAGCAGCATCGCTGTGTGTTCTGGTGTGTGTTCGTGAGCTCCTCTCGTTGCACCCACTTGTCTCTGTGACCAAGCCAAGTCACAGCTCAGCTCCAGCACAGAGCACAGAGTGGACCTTCAGCACCTATTGATGTTCTGCTTTGTCTGGCATGTTTCTAAATCTAAAATTGAATATATTTTGTGGGAAAACAGTACATGTTTTCTTTTTCTATCCAGTGCCACAGATGGGGAGAGGGGGCAGAGAAAAGGTACAAAAATGCCCCAACTGCACAGCTTGTTGAATTGTTACCACAACCATCTCAGGGTGCTTTGCTTTGGCCATAACCCTTCTGCTTGTGCATGCTGTGCATGTGTGCCCAGCGAGGAGAGGTGCATTATAACCAGCACTGTGTGTGCCTCAGCAGGGGAACATGAAAGGGAGAGAGGAAGATCCTCAGCCAGGAATGCTGAATGACACTCGAGAGCAGCGTGCAGAGGGCAGCGTGGTGGCTGTGGTGTCTGGAAATGAGCCACTGGGTGTGGGAGAGGTTGCAGCAGCTGGTCCAGTGCCCTGCAGGAAGCAGATCTCCCTCTGCACAGCTGCTCTGTGTGCCAGAGCAGATCCCTGGGATCTCTGCTGCAGCAGAACTCACATCCCTGGTCAGTCCCAGCAGCTGCCCCAGCCACTGAACACCTGTACTGCCATCACTGAAGCAGAAAGGATGGAGGTGAGAGTGAGAGCTCCCTCAGTTCAGGTTCCCTGTAGTGCTTTAGTTTGTGTTGGTTCAGGTTTGTATTGCCCATTCCAAGGCACAGCTGCTCATCACACCATGCTGGGCCAGGCAGGACAAGCACAGACTGCCTGGCAGGACCCACAAAGGTGGAACTGCACTGACCTCTGAGCTGCTCTGCTTTACATCAGCTGTACCAATGGCCATGCAGGTTTCCGGGCAATTCAGGCCCAGTAAAGTGGGCATTGTGTCCCAAACACTCTGAAAATACAGGTCCCAGCTCACCCCAGTGCTGCAGAACCAGGACAATCCTTTGCATGTGACTGTCAGGGAATATCCCACTGCATCTTAAAATAACACTTATCTGGAGAATCTCCTTCACTGGACTGGCAGCAAAACCTTTCCTTAAAGGGAAACTGGAATCCTGTAAAAAATGTTAGAAGTGCAAAAACAACACCTTTTTTTCCTAGGAAAAAAAAAAAACAAGTGAGGTGTAAGTTTTATTATTACAAATTACAGCCCAGTTATTTGTCTCACCTCTCTGACAGATAAACTATTGCTCAGCAGGAGCCAGTGCTGTAAATAATCAGTTTGCTATTTATACACTGAAATGGGCAACACATTTATGGGTAACAATAATAATTAGAGAACATTTATAAAAAGCTGCTGGGCTGCTATTTGGTGCCTCTGGAGTGAGCAGCTGTAAGAAAGCAAATACAATCAGTGCAACTTCAGAGAGGCTGAGAATGGGTTCCATGAGCTTAAATTGTCAATAATAAAGATGTAACAGCTTCCAAGCACATTAAAGTCTTGATGATGTTCCCATTTCAGTCAATTAGGTTTTCGACTAATTTTAATAAAAGCTGCCCCAAATGTTTAGTGCTGATATGATTACACAGAATAAAATTATTAGACACACAAGGAGGGTATTAGAACTCCCCTATTAGAAAAGCTGAAATTAATGTGGTGTTTTTTCCCCTTACCTTGATTAGCTGCAGGCTTTGCCTGGCTGGTACCCCGAGCAGTGCCCTCAGCTGTGACCTCACCTCCCAGCCCTTTCCTTGCTCAGTCCCTGACTGGGAGATGTAATTTCACAGGGCATTTCAGCTCTGCGTGTGTGCAGAGAGCCCCGAGAACTTCCTTCCTTCCTTCTCGGGTTTATTGGCAACACCAGGTTATTAATGGGCTGTACAGGCACTGCTGGGTTTGGTCTGTGTTTCTGCAGCATCGTTGTACTACCCTGTCCACAGAAATATGTACTGAGGCTCCTTTAAATCTGAGACTTTAGTCTGTCCTTTATTCTATTCTTGAATACTATGAAGTGTAGCAGAATATTCAGCAGATACTGACCCTCTGTTGCTATAATTCTAAACTGCCATTTTTTTTTAATTGAGGAAGATAATTGCAGTATTTTCTGTGCTGTCTAGATCGAGAAAATGCCACGTTCGACTTTTTTGCCTCAACTGTTTACTCCCGAACGAGAAAGAAATCTCATTTCATGGAAATCATTCAAAGCATTAATAATTTTGCTTTGCCTTCAAAATAAGTAGTACAATATCCTTTTAATTATACATACACTGGGGCTTAAAAAGAGATAAATGACAAAGGGAAATCTGCATGATAAAAGGCTCCTAAAGTTGTGAAGCATTTGCTGCAAACTCCTTCCTTGGCTGCCTTTAAACTGCCTTTAACCCTATCGAAGCAAGAGCATCCAACCCTTTCCAAGGGGAGCCACCACCTCATGTCCAGCTAAACACAGCCCAGCTGGGACAGGCCAA
Organism: Hafferia zeledoni; assembly: GCA_035583235.1. Lineage (NCBI taxonomy): Eukaryota > Metazoa > Chordata > Aves > Passeriformes > Thamnophilidae > Hafferia > Hafferia zeledoni. Next base: position 66,070,287 of record JAWWEV010000043.1, on the reverse strand, counting down.
GGGACAGGAACCAAACTAAAGCCAAACCCAACTCCAGCAGGGGCAAAAGTTACTTGTGCAGGACTCTGTGTTGGGTGCAGGCTCCCTAATTTATGAAATTTCATGTTTGCCCTCAGATTTCTCTCAGGTTTTCACTGACATTTGCTTTTGACTCTTTGTCTATAAATGCCAATTAAAGGCTGTTGCTTTTCCCTTTTTCCCCCCGACAGTATCAAGGACAAAAACAAAGGTGAACTAATCCCCCCAGTAATGAAGGAAACTGTATCCTACCTGAAGAGTAAAGGTGAGTCCTGCAGCAAAACTAAAGGTGAGTTCTGTCTTTCAGAACAAGGACGTTGTTTGAGACTGTACAACACTCAGTGCCTGAGTCAGCAACAATTACAGCAACACAGGATGTGTTTCTATCCTGAAAACTGGAGTGGCAATTCAGCACTGCCTTGAGAGCTCTGATGGAGAGGAAATAATCATTATCAGACTGTTGTCCCACTCTGGAAAAAAAAAATCCCAAACAAACAAACACAAAAACAACAAGCAAAAACAAACAAAAACCAACAAACAACCTCCCCAAAATCCCCACACACAAAAAACCAAAAATCAATCAAACAAACAAAAACAAAAAACCCCACAACCTCCCAAAAAACCCACACACAAAACCAAAACAACTTCTTGCCCTTAGGATTAATTAGGGAATAGCAAATCTGAGATGTCTTGAAATACACAACATAAACCCATGGAATAGTGTTGGGGTTAAGTAGAATTCCCAATAAAAATCGGTGAGTTCTATTTTTATAGAACCAGGAGCCATGAAAACTCACTTGAAAAATAACAGGAGTAAGCCTGAAGTCCTCCCTTCAGAAGATACTTTTGCTGGTCTTTACAGACCCTTTGGCTGCACTTTGTACCTGTAATTACGTTATACAGACACAGATTTAAAAAACACCTATATTTAAGGTGGGAGCATCCAAACCTGAGTTCCCTCTACCCCTTCAGGGCAAAGAAAGGCAGATTTTGCCCCCTGGCTGTGCCCCCAAACTCCCCATCCTGGACCTGACCAGAAATCAGGTGCTAAATAAGCTGCACTTCCCCATGGGGACAAAGGCACGACCAGGGAGAGTCAGAGCTAAGGCTGCAGTCTGAAATTCCTTCCCAGTGTACTGTGATTTTTGGGTTTCCTCTCTGGTTTTTAAGGCAGTCCCAGCAGTGTTTCCACAGCCCTTTGTGCTCCAGAGCTTCACAAATGTTTGCTGGTTCTTACAGAACTAACTCTACATCTTTGGTTCACTCACCTTACAGGTGACAGGATAGAAACACAACTGGCACAGCATTACAGAGTGCTGGAACTGGGAATGATTCCTAAGATCCCTGAAAGAAGGGTGTGAATTTTTAATAGCTGTGTCAAGTGAAGGAAATCAAAAAGGAAACATCACTGGCATTTAATATGCCATTAAGTTTGGTTAATGCTTGAACAAATTTTGAGCATCAGCATTATTTTTAAGACAAAAACCAGTCTCAGATCTCTCTATTGATGTTAGATGAGTTTTATCTGAAGTTTTCCTCATTTAAAGAGCTGTTTGTATTGACAGCAGAAAAATGATGTAACACAAATTTTGAGTAAATTGTATTCTTCTGTAGACAGACCCCTGTATCCCAGAATATTCTTAATTCTTAATTTCCATCCTTCAGCTGTCACTCTGAACAAGGTAAATTTTGCTTTCAGTGCTCGAACTGTATGTGATGATCTGTGTTCATTTTAACTGTTGCCATCAGGGTTTGCTCTGAGTTTCAGCTTATTTGAGCCCTAAACTGCAAACCTTTTAAAGGCTTGTGCTGCAGAGGCTTCACATTTGGGCAGGCAGGGCAGACATTGCTGCTCACCTTTATTGCTCCAATACTGTGGCTGAATGCAGGGAGTGCGAAGAGTTCAGCACCGAGGACGTTAGAGGTGAGTGAGTGGCAGCCTGAGACAGTCCCTGCAATTATAACCCTAAGTGGATAATTACAGCCTGTGTGGTGTATCAGTGCATGCCCCACCTGCAGATCAAAGCCAGATTTTCTGTGGATTAAATTGTTATCAAACAATCATCCTTACGTATATTTAGCTTATCTCAGTAGGCAAACACCTTTTCCTCACTAATCACAGGAGTCAAGAGAGCAAAAATGGGGATGAATGTGCACTAACATTACTACTGCTCACAGCTGTTATTATTTAGGAATTTAGTGAAAATTTAGTCACTAAAATAGTAATTAATTTAACTTGTGCACAGGAGGAAGGCTTTGCACACCTGGGACTTTCTTGGGCCTTTTTAATGATATTAAAGAAGTAAGAGGTTTATGATCATCACTATAGTGTGTTAGTGACCAGTAACTAGTAATTCCTGCATTAATTAGACACAAAACCTCCTCCAAGTCTTGCTTTTGTTCTTTCTGGATGTTTTGTCCTATCACTGTTGCACCAATCTCCTAATCTTCCCTCTCAACAATTTCTGAGTCCAGCTCAGACACCCACAGTTCTCTGAAGCAGCAAAGCCAAATGTGCAGTACAGGGAAGAAAAAGCAAGTTTTGCTTGTCATGGTTAGGGTTAATAAAAGAAAAAGAGGGGTTGGCTCAACCAGCATTTCTCCTGGATGAAATGCTTGTTATTCTGAAAGCAGAGATGATCCTTGGGTTTTCTTCCAACTTTGTCCTTTTTTTGTCTAAAATTTCACCTGTTCAGTGTCAGTAGTATAAGCACAGTTTGTGAGGGATGGACTCTGACAAGATGAGACTTCTGAGCAGAGCCCTGGTCCTGCTTGGTGCACCTGCAGAAGTCAGTGCACCAGGAGATGGCCCAACCCATGCACTTGAAAACTGGACTCTGATTTTTTCCCCAGCCCTCAGTCCCTCTGTGTCCCCAGGAAGGCAGGTCCTGGGTTCTGTCAGCACTGTTATTTTCCAGCCAAGCCCAGGTTTGCTCAGAGTTGTCATATCCTCTCTCAGAAAGAGATTTCCACAAACCAGATCTCTGCAGAGAGATGCCTTGTCAGGTGGAGTGTTTTGTGACATTCCCAGCCAGCTGCTGCTTGAAAAAGTGCCTGCCATGCCAATGCTGTTAAGCAGGAGGTGACAGACACGCATTTTCTTGCACTTGTGATTCCAAGTGTGCAGGTATCTGTTGTATCTGCTGTCTGCTGTGATTGTAACTCTTTCCCTAAGTCTGGGCTCTCAGTTGTGCCTGTACTGACAGCCCTGGATGTGACTGGCAGAGTTCTTTGCACTCCAGACGTGCCTGTGAGCACAGGCAAAGCTTCAGCTCATCTTCTGCAAGTGGCAAGCACTCCCTGTCTTTATCCTGCTCCGTGTGATTTTGGCAGAGCTTTCAGCGCTGCAGAATGAGCAGGGAGTGAGTGGGCTTTGGGTTTCACCCATGGTGCAGAATTCCCACTCTTTCTTCCCATTGCTGCATTTCCCCATCTATTACCTGAAGTCAGTTTCTGAAATTCTGAGTTAGATGACAAAAGCTTCCACAAAATCCTGCTTCAGCATCAGGGTTGGGAGTTCCTGCACCATCAGAGTCTCTCTGGCACCTGTGAAGTCCATTCCTTGCCCAGCTCAGGTGCAGGAGCTGTGCTGAAACCCAGACCAGGCACCACATGGGGGTACCAGGCTGAGGAAGCTTTCAGTCTCTGCAGTAACACAGTCACAGAGGTGTGAAGGTTGGAAGAGACCTTTAGGATCACCCAGTCCAACCATCAACCCAGCACTGCCACTGGACCCCCAAACCACTAAACCACATCACCCAAAACACCAAGGGACAGCGGGATTCTCTCTCCAAGACACTCCTGGTTTACCCAACCCTCCTCTTACCCTGACGCCTCCACTCCCTTTGACAGATTGTTTGGGCTCACATTCTCCCTCCTTGACTTTCAGATGTTGTACCTCAGTTCCAGGCACCATCGTTTGCAGCAGTTCCTCCTGGTGGGAGTCCCTGTCACCTGCACAAAGAGCCAAAGCTGCCCTGCCTGTGCCCACTCAGACGGGCTCTGCCAGCTGCAGGCACAGCCTTGTCCCCCACAGAAAGTCACCATTGTGGCACTGAGGGTGGATTTGTTCATATATTTATCCAGTGTGCATTTACAGCTATTTCTGAGCCAGCAGGCTCTCACTAGTAAGTCACCCAGTCCTTTTATAGACACTAAAGAATTTACTCTTAGCAGAGACTCTTATACATCTGTTTGGATTTTAGAAACAAGGTCTGTTATGGCTGAGGCCACAGACACCATTAAAATAGGCACAATACACAGAAGTTTCTTCATTACTCTAATTTTCAGGTTACCTTTTCAAGAAGGGAATAAAACACAGCCATTTCACCACTTTCATTCTAGCTCTAGGTTAGAGTGAAAAATGGTTTTAATACTGAACTTTAAAAATGCCTAATTTTGGTTTCTACCATCCTCCACAGGGGAGAATTGGTTTCCTAAAATTAGTTCTGAGTATCTGAGAAAACCATCAGCTCATTAAGACTAAACATCAAGTTTCATCTCTTAGGCCAAACCAGAAAGCTGTTCTTAAGTTCAGAAAGAAGGGATATCAGTAATGCCATTCTATGGATAAATCTGCATGGCAAAATCCATGTTTTGTCTGCAAAGCCCCAACATCAGGCCACAGCTTTTAAGGGAATTTTTATTTGATTCAACATGTGTATAAACTGCACTGCCCAGGCCTGCATGAAGATGTTAAATAGGGTACAAAGGGCAGGGATGTTGCTCAAACCTACCTCAAACATTCATATACTGTCATTTGTATTGGTGGGGGTTTTTTAAATATATGGGTAGGATTATTATTTTTACTGCATTTTATGTTTTAGAGAGTATTCCCAAAGGTATAAACAACATGCTTGTTCATGTTTTTAAAAAATTCAAGGCAAAGCTAACCTGCTGTGACTATCACTAAAATTTCCAGGATTTGGTAACATTTGCATTCTACAGAGTGGCCATATAAGGAAACAGCTACAGCAAAATTTCACAGGGAAGTGCTTACTAAAGAGCTCATGTGAGCTCAGCAGGTGATGGAACAATAAACTCACAGTGAAGGAATCACACCAGAGAACTGTAAAGCACAAAAAATAACTGTCCCCTGTAGGAAAATTCTCTCACAGTAGCCCCTGTGGCCAAGGCTGTCTCTCTTACCTCACCAATTTTGCTGACTGGAAGTGCTTTGCAGCACAAAGTTTTTGCTCTGTGTTGTCTTGTGGTCCCTCAGGAGAGTCCTGGGCAATGACTGAGACTTCCAGATGAAATGGTAATAACCCTGCTGTAGAAGTTTAATGATACAGTAATAAATGTCCTATTAGATGATTACAGTGACATCTCAAGCTGTCCTCTATCAGTTCAATAGCAGGAGCAGTGGTAAACAGTGATTAATCCTTCCCCCCACCCTGCCGTGAATCACACCAACCCTGCTGAGGGAGGAGGTTTGGGGTCCATTGTTTAGTGTGAATGACACATGCTGGTGGTGCTGGTCAGGATGGGTAGAGATGGATGGTTATGCATCCTGGATGCACTGGGATTGCTGCAGTTTTGCCTCCTGGCCTCAGCCTCTTCTGATCAGTCAAATATCTTTTAAAAATGCAGCTCTGGGAAGGCTTGACATTGACCACAGGAATATTTCTGAGTTCTTGGCTCTATTGTTTTCTGGGTAATGATTTTACCTGATAAACCAAGATAAACCCCAAGACTGGCTTGTGTGCCATCAAATAAAAATGACCCTTTTTGGGTTTGGTGCTCAGGCACTGTGACTAAATTATTTTCAGAGATGCCAAGTGCAAACAGAATACTCCCCCATCAGTCCGAAGGCTGGAGGCTGTGCTGCTGGAATGCCAGGACACAGATCCCTGGGGATGCTGTGCAGGATGCCCAGTCCTGCATCCTTGCTGTGGGGCTGGCACTGTCCCTCCCTTCCCTCTGCCCTTGCTCTGCTATGCCCCCTGTGCCCTGCAAATCTCTGTGCAAACTGCAGCCAGCCCTCTTGTTCTGCATTCAGTGCACAGAGCACAGGGAAAGGAGAGCTCTGCAAACTTCTCCTCAAACCGGGCTGTGTTCCACCTTAAAAAAAACAATCTCGAATTTGTCTGCAGCATAAAAGTTAATGCCACTTCGGGCATTTCAGATGTTACAACAAAGATGGACAATTAAAATATGCTGTAGACTCAGCAGTCCTCATATTAGAAATAAATTAGGTCTAGTTTTTAAAAATTAATCTTGCTGGGATTAGGGCATCAGCAAGAATGTGTCTAAATCAGTTGCATGAATGAGAAGGAAAACCACTTCCCTGTCAGGATGGACATTTCCCAAGACTTGGCAGGACCCCAGGCAAAAGGAACACTTCCAAACTGAATTTGGGACAGAAGGAATTCAGATGCTCACTCTTTGCCATTTCTCTTCTGAAAGCAGACAAATTAACAAAGATTTTTGGTGCCAGCAACCCTCAAATCAAGGATGACTGAAAGAAAAAGAATGTAATTTTCTCATCTCTCTTTGACAAGTTTGCAGCAATGTGACAGCATGTGTTGCTTTAATTTCTCTTTATCACTTTTGATTTTCTGTGTCTTCCCCATGGGACAACTGATCGGGGAGGGGGTAGTGGGGGGGGGGGGGGGGCAA
>JAWWEV010000043.1:66031231-66063638 GCA_035583235.1 Hafferia zeledoni | reverse complement strand
CCCCCCCCCCCCCCCCCCCCCCCCCCCCCCCCCCCCCCCCCCAAGTATTTTTAGCAGCAGTTTATTAATGCAGAGTGTGACACAGTTGTGTCATGGCACTGTGGAGTTTTGTCTACTGTGGTATTTCAGTGTGCAAGGAAGTGCCTGCCTGTTCTCATTTGTGATTGCTGCCATTCAAATAATTCCTCAGTTCAGTTCTCAATCACAGCATCACTTTCCATCGAGCACAAATGGGTCCCTCCCCACTCACAGACTATGTTTTTCTGTATAGCACTTAATATTTAGAATAAAACTTCATTCTTTTGGTTTGGAGAGTTTAGTGCAGCACAGAAAATGTCCATTGATCTCTGTATCTATTGCTGGGGAGGGGCAGGGAGCAGTTTGGGCTGAGTTATTGATCCCTGTGTGGGCCATTCCCTTCAGAGCTGAACTCAGTGATGCTTGTGGGTCCCTTCCAACCCAGAATACTCTGGGATTCTGGGATCTCAGCACAGGCTCTGCACTGTTGGGACAGTGAGGGACGTGCAGGTGTGTGTTTATCAGACCTGGACAGCCCAGGGTAGCTGGTCCTGTCTGTCCCCCCTCACAGGGCACTGCAGGCACTGCTGCTCCAGTCTGGGGATTCCCTAGGGAAAGGGATTCCCTGGGGATTCCCTAGGGAATGGTATTTCCGGGATATTCCCCATGGAATGTGTTCCCCACACCATTCATGGCCAAATAGCTCAACTTGTTCACATACAATAAAAAAATAAATTCCTTTTCCAGAGACAGCTGACAGGAGCCATGCTGTAAGCAGGACTGGGTGGAAGAACACTGCTAACAGAAATTAAACAGACTACCTAAAAATTATTTCCTGGAAGGCCAAAAATGTGTACTTTGAGCTGCACTGACCAGGATTACCTTCAGCCTATTTTACTTTCTTGTCCTGTCCCTCTGGTGGCTCTGACATGTATTTTCTCTGCAAAAAGAAGACAAAGTGATTAATTTTATTTTAGTGTGTGCCCCTTGTGTAAGCTTAATTCTGGTAGTTCTAAGAGCTGGGATTTTTCCCCCTTGTGTCTGATAAGAGTCAGGATGGCAGAAGGTGTTTGCTGACTGTGTATAAGGCTGTTTATTTATCCATCACAGGGAATACCCAGCGAGAGGCTTCAGGTCCCTTTCTTCCTTCCCACCCCTTATTAGGAGACCTTTTGCTAATGCTGTTCAGGTTGTGTGACATGAGAAGGACCTTCATCCAAATCATGGTTTTAGGGACCTTTCCCTTGCCCAGCTCAAACCCAGAAAGCACTGAGAGCCATTAATAGAAACACAGACTTCTAAAAAAGTGTCCTTTGTTCATATGCATCACAGAAGGTCATATGAATCAGAGAAATAAGAAAACAGAAGTTTTGTTCACAGAAATCAGAAGAACACATTGCAAAAAGGTCTGTCTCTGTACCCAGGCTTATAGTTTTCCCCCTTCAAGAGCGTAATTGCTGTTGACTATTTCAAAATTGCTATAATATCTGATTTTCTGGTCTGAGCATCTGTTACATACACACACACACACACAAAAATTATAGGACTCTCTTGATGTTGTGGTTCTTTTGCCTTAGAAGCACAAGATAGCTTTTTCTTTTCCCTAAGAATTGCACTTACTTACAGTTAATGAAGTTAATTATTGTGCTGTCCCTTGGCTGTGCTGCCCACAGACATCAGGACTGGGGGGATCTGCTCTGGTGATGAGCACGTTGCCACCTGTGACCAAACAAATGGCTCTGTATTGATCCAGTTTCAGCTGACCTGGGAAAGAGTTCTGGGAGGAGCACAGTTAGTGCCTGTATTCCACATTTCTGCAGGAGAGGATGGAAGTTGCTTTTCCCCCTCCTAAGACACACCCAGCACGGGCTGGCTGGATGTTCTGTGCCATTGCAGGGACACTGATGGGGTGCAGGGCCGGACAAGTACAGTGCTGTCTGTGCCACAGATTAATGTCTTTAATTAGACCCTTGAAAGCTGAGCCAATAAAGGCATAAACATGTTCAAAATTGCTATTTATTGCACTGTAGTCCTTACAGTGAGATTCCCCTCAGATAAAAACATTAAACCAATTCCTGCAAACCAAACTGCCAGCATTTATGATGTCCATTTTCTGAAAGTCTTGGTTCCACAGAAAGCCTCTTGTCCACTGACAGCCAGCATAAAATCCCACAAATTCTGGGGAAATTATTGTATTTCCTGTGTGCTGAGGGCAGTGCCTTCATGAGCAGTTCAGAGCTGCCACTTCCCACACTGTCTTTGGGCAGGTTGTACTCTGAAGTTGATGGAACTGTTTGACTACAGGGGTGTTATTTGCTGTGCCTTTATCAACTGAAACACAACCTAATGGAGAACAAGGCAAGGGGTCAAATCCAGCACCACTGCTGTACATTTGGTGCCTTTAGTAACCACACTTACCCTTCTTACCTGCTGTGTTTGAGTTGTCATCCTCCTTCCAGAGCTGAGTGCATGGGCCACAGGTTTAATATCCACCCTGGAACTGAACAGGCCAGGGCACATATTCCTGGGAAGTAACTGGGAGCTGAACTCCAGCTGAGACTCAGTCTAGTCAGTGCAGCACTCTCAAGGTTCACATTTGTGCCAGAAGTCTCTGAAACGTGGCTATGAAAATTATTTTAATGGTACTGTATCAGTTCTATTAGTATACTAAAAATTCATGCACATTATATTAAATGCTGCTCTGTAATGAATGGGTTTGTTAAAGAATTTTGTATTAGTTTAATACAAATTAATTTAATAATTATTTTTTGTGTATAAAATACACCTGGAACCTGAGTGATTTCACAAGGATTATTAAGTATTCATCATTAGGACTCAGTTTTTCTAGAATATCATAAAGGTTGTTGCTCATGCAAACAGACCCACATGGACTTCAGCTGGAAAATAGAAATGCTGGTTTCAGTCTGATGCTTATCTGCTGAAAGGGAGGCACGGAGGAACAAACAGTCCTTCTGCTGTTCCTCACTGACATAAAGAGATGTCCAGCAGTGCCTCCAGGGCGGTGGGTGTGCTGCCAACCTTCCCAAACCTGCAGCAAGGGTGTTTTGGAGACCAGCACAGGGTAATATTTTAGATTCCTCTGCTTCCAGTAGGAATCTGCAGTTCAGAGCACTGCACCAATGCAATGGAACTGCATTACCTGCTGGGGGTGAGGGACAGCACAGACTGGAGAGGAGGAAAGAGAGAGGGAAATGAGGATTTTACCAAAGTCAGAAGCAAGGAGTACCACAAATCTCAGGAAAAGTTGCAGTTCCCATCCCCATCCTGTTTTGCATAATAATCAGATGAATAATTTCCCTTGAAAGCCATGGCCCAAATGAGATCCTTGATTGGATGCTTTTTATTGACACTTTTCTGCAGCTCCTGTGTCATTAGGTGCAATTAAAAGCTACTTCTAAACAAAAAATACACTTGTCAAGACACTCTAAAACATTTAAAGCAAGGGGTAGCATTTCTGTAAGACCTGTTACAGAAAGTGCTGAAGGCAGTGCTGAAATACAATTTGATCCTACTTTGTATTCTCAAGGGGTTTATTTCCAAAAAGGGAGTGTATTGAGTGTCCTTCTTTCCAAATCTTCTCCCTCTGTTCTGTTTTCTACTGAGCTGTAGAGAAACACAAAAGAGGGTCAGCTCTTAAGGAGGAGACCTGGGTCTATTGTTTTTTCAGGGCTGCAGGTGGAGGGGCTCTTCAGAAGGTCAGCCAGCATCCAGACCATCAAAGACGTGCAGAAACTCTACAATCAGGGTGAGTTGTCATCACACCATTCCCAGCAACAGGGAGGGGGCTTTGTTCACCTTGGGCTTGCTGGTGAAGCAGAAATGCCAACTGTCTGGTTATTAATTAATCACAACGCCATTTGCAATATAAAATAATAAGAACACTAGTGCAGCAACCTGAGAGAGAGCACCAGGCACTTGATGGTTACTGAGCAGCAAGTCATCTCCTGATGTCACACCAGAGCCTTCAGAACCTGTAACAAGGTTTGAGTAAAAAATGGTCATAAACATCTACTTTGCTGTAGTTACAAAGTACGGTGTCTCTGGTTATGGCAAAGAAATATGATTTCACCTAATAATTTATGAAATGTAGTGAAGTAACTGTGAAAGTCACTGATGTCCCTGTGAAGCCACTTTATGAAATGCCTTTATGGGGAGAATCTCTCAGAGCAGTGTAATTAAAACTCTGTGGAAAATATAAAAATAAAATATCAGGGGTTACGAGCAGCAGAAAGACAAGAGGCTTTCTGTTCAACATGTAGAGTGAAACAGTTTTAAAGGACTAGTTTAAAGAAAAAGTAAAACATGACTGAACACCTTTTTTTCCTTCTTTTCCCTGTATTAGGCAAGTCTGTGAATTTTGATGATTACCATGACATCCATATTCCTGCTGTTATCCTGAAGACTTTCCTCAGGGAGCTCCCTCAGCCATTACTGACATTTGAGTGCTACGATCACATCCTGGGAATCACCAGTGAGTGGAAATGAGCTTAGGAATGTTTGTGCAGCAGCTTGAGCTGGGCCTGGCTCAGCCACAGTCACTGCTGGCTGTTTGCCAGCCAAGGTGCAGCAGCAGAGTTCTGGAAACCAAATTCAGTTTGGTCATTCAGATGTTTTTGGGTTGGGTTGGGTTGAGTTTGGTCGGGCTTGGTTTGGTTTGATTTCGTTTGATTTGGTTTGGTTGGGTTTGGTTTGGTTTGATTGGGGGGGGTTGTTTGGTTTGGGGTTTTTTGTTTGGTTTTTTGTTTGGTGGTTTTTTGAGGGGAGAGTTTGAGGTTTTCTGTTCTATTGGTTTTGGTTTTGTATTTTGTTTTGGGTTTTGTGGGGGTTTTTGGCTGGTTTTTTTGTTGCCGTTGTTTTGTTTGTTGCTTTGAAATTTGGAAAAGGGACATATAAATGCTAATTTTTACTGAATGAATCCTGTGCTGACTCTCTGCATGTGGCATTACTTTTTGCTGGAGCTCAAGGAAAAATGTGAACAGGTCTGAAAACAATCTGAGGGCACTGCATCGTCCCAGGGCACCAGGAGGCTTTGCTTGGCAAAGCACCTGTTTAATATTCTATTTTATTGTTGTTCACTCAAGTTTTGAGTTTTGACAAAGTATTTTGAGAAGTGTTGTTTAAGGGAATTAAAATAAGTTAACTGAGTGACAGACTTAAAAAATTAATAAAACCTTGAAGCTTATAATTGTTGAAGGACTTCACCTTTGGTCAGGAAAGCTGCTGCCAAAATTTCTTTCACCCAGTATTGCTGCAATTCCTTTACTATGTGTTCTGCACAAGGCTGGCAAAAAATTCTTGGGACTCAGATTAATGTGATTGATGAGAACTGGTGGCTTTGCAGTAGGACAAAATGTCCCCACAGTAAAGCTGCATGTGATTAATTCAGTGCTTCAACAACACTTAAAGTGCTGAAACTGTGCATGCACAAACACTCCTGTGCACAACTCCCTGGGAGAGGGAGAGAAATGCAACAGAAATGGGAAAAGGATCAGTAAAAATGAGCTGGTTTGGTTAGTACTGATTATCATCATCAAAGATTTCTCCAAAGGGGTGTTAAATTTACAGTACTAAAATAATCTGTATTGTTTCAGATATTTTAATTTATCATATATATATTACACATAAATATACATTATCTAATAACTACTAGAAAATACAGAAATATAAGAATAAAAATATATAGCATATAAATAAATATTATCTATAATATGACGTATAATAAACTATAATAAATATTTTAATTAAAATGCTGTGGTATTCCAGGAGAGCAAAAAAGTCCCCTGGTACAGCACGTGAAATGGGAATGCTGGTGTAACTCACCTGGACAGCCCAGATGGTGCAGGAACTTTGGGGTCCAGTTCTGGCTTTGCCCGTCAGTAGAAATGAGTTAATGAATCTGCTTATGTTCATCCCCAGAAAGTTCTCACCCAGCCAAGTGACCATCTCAGAAGTTTGTTACCAAGACAGAAGAGTTTCCTGCAATGATTTTAAAGTTAGTAGATTGCCAAAAGAGCATTTGGGACAGGGCTGTGGTTCAGCAAGAATAAAATCAGAGCATAAAAAGCAGACACCTCAATTCAGTGTGTGGGGAGATAACAAGGTTTGACTCAGGCCTGTGAAAGTCCTCTCGAGCAAAGAAATTATTTTGGCTATTCCACTGCATTAACAAAATACTCTGCAGTTGGTCTGAGGCTGGTACATGATAATAAAAATATGACAGAGGCATCCAAAGGGGTGGATAACCCTCCCTGCCACTGTGGTCGCTGTGGGTGTTAACAGAGCTGGATTTTGTGGTCAGTTTTACATATGTAATTCCAGCAGATATAAATAAGTTATTATTTCTTGGTAATATTTCAGTGCTTTGGAGTTAACACTGAGTGTGGCATTGCAGGTGTGGAGAGCTGTCTGCGAGTCACCAGGTGCAAACAGATCATCCAAGGCCTTCCTGACCACAACTATGTTGTTCTGAAATACCTGATGTGCTTTCTCCATATGGTGAGTATGGGCAACAGCTCCACAGTGGGTTTCTGTCTGAGTTCATTCCACATCTAACACTTCCACAGAAAGGAAAGCCGAGTATTTTAAGCAGTGTGGTGAGGTGGTTATGCAGCACCTGCAGGACCCTCCAATTCTGGTAAGAGCTGGAGCTCACAAAGGTCTGACCATCCCTTCACCATGAAACCCTTTAATTAATTGTAATGAACACTAATGTGTGCATTCACATGAACTGTGTCTGCACTGGGGTATTTACAAGTTCTGCTCCCTCCACTCCACACTCAGTATGTTGTTTTTAGTGATGTTTTTTGGGGAGTTTTTCTTCTAATTTGGAGTGAAAAAACTCTGAAAATAGTGGTTGTGTAATTTTTGGTGCTGGAGAAAACCTACATGACTCACCTTTTTTCCACAAGGAATAAATCTTGGGCAACTAAAATAATTAGGGTTAATAATTAGGCAACTAAATAAATTAGGGTTATTTTAGAAAATTATGGAATTATTAATAACAACCACCAGCAAAATATTTCATATGAAATCTTAAAATTAGCACTTCCCTTTTTAAAATAACCATTTATTATTAGGGTGCAAAATTAAAAACTTAGAATGTACCATTTTGCAAAGATTTTTTTTATGCTTCAGGATAAATAAAATCAGGTGTGTTCAGCCCTACTTTTTGTTTTGCTGATTCCTCTTCACCCCTTAGTGGAAAAGCCACAAGTGTGAGGGTTTGGGGCACAGGCCCTGCAGAGGTTGTGCAGATCCCCCTTGGCTGGGCAGGGAGAGGCAACCACAGGACTGTACCTTGCCCTGCCTTCCCCCTTGTCCAATCTGCCTTTTCCAGACTGCTCTGTCCAATCCTGGGTGCCCAAAATGCAGGTCCAGCCTTCAGGAGCCCCAGGAGCACCCGAAGCAATCCCACCCATGGAATGATTCCCACCAGGGAGGGGATTGGCCCTCGGGAGCTGCTCTGGGGCCACAGCCACGTTTGCCACATCCCAGCCAGAAGGTTATTTCAGAAACAAGTCCATTTAATCCCTTTTGCTGTCAAGCACCAGGGAAAAGTGAGATTAAAGGATAAACACATCGACACAACCCTCAGACAGCACTCCCAGGTTCCTGTAATACCCACACGTTCATTTACTGCTGCTTAGCTGAGCTCCAAAGCTATTAAGGAAATCCTCATGTTATTTGCTATTATTTTAACAACTAATATCTCTGCTCAGCGTTATGAGTCGTGTAAGTGACTTTGTTCCAGCAATAGATGCACCATCTCCACACTCCTCAAGGGCTGAGCACTTGAGGTGTTAATGAGGTGTGTGAAGGCAGCACGGTGAGTGCAGTAATTGGCCACCAATCCAGCGTTATTTCTGGGCATGCCTTCTGATGTGAAGCATCAGGGTGATACCAGTGCTCACGTCTGCAAGTTTTGCTGATCCACGGCTTTTCATCCTTAATGTCTCAGGAATATTTGCATTTGGAAAGGTCAAGGAAACGTGGAGCAATCTTGGAGCTGGAGATTTCTATTCCGTGCAGACTGGTGTGCTGCACAGGCTGCCACAATCCAAACTTTAACAGACCACTCCACCACTAATCCTAGTTTTTACCTGCAAGCATCAACCTTCTTACACACAAGAGGCAATTTAATTCCTCCATGAGCCAAGCCTTGAGGAGTGCAAGAGGTACTTGTGGTAATTTCATGAAGTGGGATGAATTGTGATCACCAGATACAGGTTTTGAACACTCCAAGTTTGATGCAGACTTGTGGGAGAACTAAAAATCTCTGTTTTCCCTGCAGTTTCAACCCCTTTGCTTAATGAAACAGCTCCTCCTTGCCCAGGAGTGCTACAGCAAGACAGTGCAACTTCTACAGAAGCAGCAGACTTGAATTTGCAAAATAGGCACAAGTCCTTTAACTTGAGGTTGGTTAGCAGTGATTTTGGCAGGAATGAGCCAGCAGGGAAAGGTACAGCCCAGCCCTTCTCCACTCTGCAGTGCCTCTGGTGCTGCACCTGCAGGGATTTGCAGCTCCTGGGGCTGCAGTGGACTGAGATCCCTTGGCAGAAATGGGCAACCAGGAGCCAGAGGGAAAACAAACACCAGTTCTCACAAACCAGTCCCTGAATCACATCTGTAAAATATGTCAGTGCTTGCCCAGCTGATCTCAGAGGACAGGAGTGTGCACAAGTGTTGGTGTTGCACAAGCTCTGCACTGCAAACGCAGTGGAGTGGATTTATGAATGCAGATGCAAACTTACAGGGCTCCAAGAACCAAATTACTTGGCAAAGCACTCCAAGAGCTACAGTGACCCAGTTCTGAAGGCAGAAACCATTACCTAGAAAACTATAATTGTAGTTTTCCATGACAGTCTAAGGCTAAAGAAGCAGGAGGGTTTGTAAGGCAATAATATCACCTGTGTTTTTACAGCCATGGCTTTGGTTCTGGTGCCAGCTGATACAGCCCTCTCTCTGTGCTTACATTCTCCATCCCTGCTGTGCCAATTTTGCAGTGTGGAGCTGGGTGTCTATTCTGGGATAGTGAAAATATGTATTTTGTATTTCTTGATGTGGCACTAAAACCTCAGTGTTTATTCCCAATGATGAGTTTTTCAATGTGAAAGTTTTATCTTTCTAGAGGACTTTCTTTCCATATAGGCTGTCATTACTTAATGATTTTTCTACACATGTTCCAGTGAAAGAGGGGGAAAAAAACTCCAACAAAATGAAGCTGTTAGTTCTTTGTTGTAATACTTCCCTGTGATGTTCAGATGATTCCTTCAACGATATGATCTCAGTCCTTGGAGTACTGTCTTTCATTAGCCCATCAAATTGACAGAGCAGGTATTTTCAATGGCAAGAGAGACAACGGTTACCAGTTTAGCAAGGGAATCAAAGGAGGAGTCAAGGGGGTTGATCCAAATGCTGTCACTTGTATTTCTGGGGCAGGAGGCAGCTTTGGGGTGGTTACTCAGAGGGGGTTGGCTGTGGGATCTGCCCTGGCAGGACCTGGTGCTGGAAGGACACATCAGCTGCCCATGATGGGGGTGGGATGGAGTGCCAATGGAGAAGGAACCGGGCACTGGGAGCAGTGAGGGGTGGAAATGCTGGGAAGCTGATCCCACCAGGGAGGGGCACAGCCAGTCCCACTGGTCCTGAAGTGGCCTCTCCAGTGTCACCTGCACGTGGCAGTCTGTGTGGGCTTGCCATGCCAGGTTCCTGACCAACACCTGCAGCCTCCAGCCTGGTAAGAGTGGCTGAGTTACCTGGGGCAGCAGGAACCAGGAGCCCCTTGGGCTTGCTGGCTGTCTGCAAATAACAGAGAATTTGCCAGATGGGACCCGCAGACCATGCTGGGCTTTAGGTACCAACCATACACTGCAGGAGAACAAAACACACACCAATTCCCTGCCAAGCTCACACAGAGAAAACTACTCCTGCTAACAAGTTCTGGGCTCACATCCACAACCAGCAGCAGGACACACCACGCAGGTGCAGAACAGATTGCCGTGCTCTGCATTTTACCTGCAGCCCATTTTCACCACCATTTCTTCAGAGGAATTGGGTGGAGGTGCTTGGAAGCAAAGTCATGCACAGTGAATGGAAAAAAAAACTTTAAAACCCTCCCAAACAGCCTCAGATATCCCTCCAAGCTGATGTACCTGTGGGCAGGGTCAGCACCCCTTACTGCCTCCTCCTCACTGCAGGTGGTGTCTTCTCTTTCCCAGTCTAGACCACTTGTCTGGAAATGCCTGTTCATGTTTTCCAGGTCTCTCAGGAGAGCATCTACAACAGAATGACAGCATCCAGCCTGGCCTGTGTCTTTGGCTTGAATTTGGTGTGGCCCTCCAAAGGAACAGCCTCCCTGAGCGCTCTGGTGCCTCTGAACCTCTTCACTGAGCTGCTGATAGACTTCTACACCAACATATTCACCTCGAGGACAGTGCCTGGGGAGGTGCTACCCTAGTGCTGCAGGAACAGGATGGGGTAAGGCTGCCTGAGGGGAAGGGCCCCGGGCCTCAGCCCCTGGGACACTGGTACTCAGGGCTCTCTCCTCTGAGGACAATGGTCAGTGCAGAGTCAAGTTTCTGCATCTCCCCAAACACCAAAGATGCTGGGAGGAGGACAGTGCCCTGTATGTTCTCATCACATGGGGACAGTATGAACATCAGCTCAAAGACCAACAGGTCAAAGTGAATCCCCTTGTTAAACTCGAGCTGCTGGCAAAAACTGGGACGTTAAAAACCCCATAACACCACTCACCTGTCTGCCATTCCTTTGGGGACCTGGAGACATTATTATGTGACTTTACTTTCTGCATGGGCAAAGCCAAGTTCTGGACCACTCCTGGATGTACATATTTCTTTTTTTTTATTTTAATACATGTTTGTTAGAAATTTCCCTATTAAGTTAATAAAGGTGGAATCAGTTTTTAAGATACGAACATTTCTAAACTAGTTTTCCAAATACACAAAAAAGTGGGCAGTTATTGACAAGCACCATGAAGAATAAAACGTTGCCTGGGTAATTTGAGTTCTGCAGACAGCTAACTAATGATGCTTGCAAATATCTAATATGTGCAGTTAATCACTGCAGCTGCACATGCCAAGGGTGTGGAAGCTTTTTTCTGCTTGTAAGTTCAGATGGGGAGCAATAATTTTGACTGTTTTTTTCCCCCTAAATTCTTGGCATTTTCACCAGTGGAGTTCTATCAGTGATAATTCAGAGCACTGACTGATTTTGAGACAAGTACCCCAATGTTTGGGCTGCCTGATTTTGCAGGTTGAGTCAATAGAAATTCGTTCTTCAAATCGGTCTCTCCAGAAAGCAATAAGAGCAACAACTTGGATAATATAACCAATACCATTTTTACACATTGAAAGTCTATTATTAGTCCCAATGTGAATAATTAGCAGGCATAAAGGAGGATTTTCAGTGTTTTCTTTCTAACTCTGCCATTAATATCGCTCTGATGAACTCCAACCCCTGCTATTTCATTGTTTAACTCTGATTGCCAATGGTGGGCTCTAACCAAGTGATCATCTCATTGCCTGCAGAGCAGCAGCAAATTAACCAGGGGTACAAAAGGTAAGTGGTGTTTCCCCTAATGCCCTGCTCTTCCTGCTCTGTGCAGAGCTCATGGAGCAGAGGGACTGCTCAGACTGCAGGAAAAGACACGGGCTCAGGAGGGCACTGAGGCAACCCCTGCTTTGCACACACAGACACCTTTTGGCCCCTGGGCTTTTGTGAGTTGAGGGTTTGTGCTTCCAGCCCTCCCCCTGGCCGTTTGGAATTCTCTGCCCCTGTGAAGGGGGCAACAAAACCTTAGTGCAGAGGGAGAAAAGGGTTTGCTCCTGTCAGCAATTTCAGGACATACCCAAATCCTTGAATTGACGAGGCTTCAGATGCTGGAGGTGCCAGACCCCGATTTGCCCAGTAGGTGTCATCTATACCATTAGGCAATGGCTAAACTTGGAAAAACAGAGGCTTTAGAACAAGATGTTTTAGGACCAACTTCTCACGTCACACTTGTGTGTTTTCCCCACTTCTCAAGTGTCTTACAGACAATGTTTTGGCTTTTGAATATATGCAAGAATAACCATGTATTACTCCCATTTAAATGTAAAATCTTGCACAATACGAAGAGAATAATTAACAAGTATTCATGATTGTTGCATTTCAGCAAAATGAGATTGCCAAGGAGAAAACCATCCTAGTTTTGTACTGCAACTCATCAGGTTTGCATCTGAGGTACCAGTGACAGCCTCCTAGCCCTGTGTTCTGTAACCCCAACACAGTTCTGCTCAGCACTGCTCACTGAGCTGGTTCTGTGCATCAACACCCTGTTTTCATTTTTGGCCTCTGGGAATTATAAAACCACAGGATTTTGCCACCTTTTGGCCTTGGTCAAAATACAGGTGGGTTAGTTTTGCTGTTCTTAAAAAAAAAAAAATACAGGTGCACCTGGCTTTGGCAAAGTGCTTTGGGACTAAACACTGGTAAGTGCTACACAATGGTGGTTTTCCATTTGCCCATTTGCCCTTTCAATAAACCAGCAACAGCAAATGGCACGTGGTGTGCTGTGACATGGGAATGGGGGTCCTGGGCAGCCTTAGCACAGAACAGCCCCGAGCCTGAGGGCTGAAATCCTGAGTTCATGGCAGGCAGCTCTGCTCACAGTCCCTGGGCCTGGGGAGGGAGCTCCCCCATGGATTGAGTTCTCTAACTTGTCCTAGACGGGGGGAGAGCAGCAATTTGGCAGCCACAGCAGAAGGGAGTCCTCAGGATGCAGCTGCCTCTGACCCCTTTACTCTTCCAAGTACAAAGTCCACGCCAGGAGCATCCCCTCACTGATATCCCCTCACTGATCTGCCTGCCCACGGACACCCAGGATGACAATTACAGGCACCTTCACTGTCTCAGTACAATCACATGGCAAAGGGCAGGTCTCCCCCTCAGTGCTTTGTAAAATACCATTCCCAGCAATTTATAGCCCCTCTCATTTGGAGAATGAAGAACAAAATGGTATTTTCTCCTTGCCAGGTGCCTCCTCCCTTTAAAGAGCAGGTCCCATCTGTTACCCCAGAGCAGAGGGAAGTGCAAGCTGTGGCTCTGCTCAGTGCTGGGGGCACAGACAGGGCACTGGGCCTCCTGCTGTCCTCTGCCTTCCACCATAGCCCTTCCCTGCACTGCTGCCCATCGCAGGGACAGACCTGCCAAATGAAAGGCACGTGGGCAGCAAACCCTCCAGTGAGGAGCCTCCAGCTCTGTCCCCCCTGCCCCACAGGGACAGGAGAAATCCATCTGCAGCAGAACCCCCATCTCTGTCCTGGGTGCCAGACTGAACTGTGATATTAAATCAGCTCTCATGAATTATTCAGAAGGGTTTGGAGTGAAATTCGTGTTAGAGAAATATATGTTTCAAATTTCCTGCCTCTGAGAGGAGTCCTGGAGGTGTCCCCTGCAGTTACTTTGATAACAGTTTCTCTTTACAAATGATAATTGCACGATTCCAGCCTTTGTACAGTGTGGCCTTGTGAACTCTTCCCTCGTATCAAAGAACAATTTTCACATCATTTCCATAGCAAAAAGAAAGTGATTATGGAGATAATCTGTTGGAAACACACATGCTGGATTTCAGTTTAAAACAATAAAATGCAGCCATGGAATGAGAAATCAAGTGTTACCTGGCTGACAACATACAGAGAATAAATTGCCTGAGCATTTGAGTTTACTGAGCTATTAGGAGTTGAAAATTGGTCCCAAGATTAGCCTGATTATCAGGATCCCTCCAGCAACCAGCACTGAAGGGAAGAGGGGAAGGAAATACTCCCTATCCCGAATCTATGAAGAAATGTCAGAAGATGGAACAGTGTCATTACCAGAGGGGTTTGCAACTCCCCCAGCTGCCTCTCACCTCCACGTGTGCAGATGATGTGTCTGGTGAGCTGCAATCCCGAGCAGCCTCTCTCACAGCCTTGGAAATGTTAACAAATTCATCCCTCTGTGAGGAGACCAATAATAGAAGAGCTCCAGATATTTTATTGACATGCTCCATGTGCACTTAGGTAGCAAGCTGAACTTTTAATGGCATTGATGGTGCAATCACACCCTTCTTCCTTTCCTGAAGAATTTGTCTTCACAAATGTAGGTTTGCCAACACTCCCACTCTTCGAGGGGCCATGGGAGTGTTGGGATGTGGGAGAGGAGGGTGAGGGAGGGCTGTGCCAGCACCTGCATCTTGGGAAGGGAGTCACTTCTGTTCAGTCGAAGCTTCACTGGCCACTCACATCCCTGCTCAGACTCTGCTCGTTTCTAACATGTTCTCATCTACAAAGAGGAGTCAGAAGCAAAGCCCTGCTTTGAGCAGGCACATCTCCATCAAAGCCAAAGGTATGACTGTGAGAAGTGTGTAAATCTCGTGTTCAAAAGGTGGTGGAATAATCCTCATTTTCATAATCTGAATTCAAGTTTTGATTTTTGTCTTTATCCATGCACATCATGGAAAGCCAGTTCAGTGTATGGAATGGAGCAAAGGATCCCAGTGTTCTTTCTTGCAGAGTGGGAAGCTTGAGAAGGGACTGCCTTGGGGGTTATATTGGTGATTTGGACAGAGCTGGGCTGGAGACTAAGCAGAAAACTCAAATACAACCAGAGAAAAAGCCTTTTTCTGCAGTGGGACTGTTGGTACCTAAAAACTGTTACCCAGAATCGTCACTCTGAGAGAAAAGCCTTTTGGTTTGCCCCTCTGAGCTGGAGATGCATAGGCACATGATGGCACACGAGTTCTCCTGTGTCTTCCTAACTGGGCTCTGTGCCCTGCACTGCTGGGAGAGCTGTGGGACCTGCACACAGAAGGACTGTAGCCCAATCAACCTGACTCTTTCTAGGATAGTTGGCAATTCACCCTTAAAAATAATTAGCTGGCTGTAAAATTCTTTCTGCTGGAACATGACAACTCAACAGAAAATACAAGTGTTTTCCTAAAAGGCTCAGTTTTGGTGCTGTTCTTTCAGAAATCGTGAAGTTCTTCTCAAAGGCTGCCTGTGAATCACAGAATTCTGGGCTCAGCCAGGGCTCATCCAGCAGAGCTTCAGAGCTTCCCACTCCTGGCCTACTGAGATGCCATCACCTTCCTGCACGTGGTGTTGCAATTATTGCCAGAGGTAAGGAGAGAATTCTGCTGGAGCCAGGGGAGAGGACACACAGAGCTGATTGAGCATTAATGCTGACTTTTCCTGTGGCCCTGATTCCCCAAGGTGCCATCGTAGTGCAGGGACTGCTCTCCTGGCAGTCAGTCTGTCTGTCTGTCTGCAGTCCCCAGAGCACCAGCCTGTCACTCACAGGTTGGAGCAGGAGCCCGTGGCTGGGAGTGCCTGGGTCTGGTGCCTGGCCCAGATCTTGGGGGCAAACCTGCAGCCTGGGGACATGCTGCTCAAAAAACACAGCTCTGTCTGCTGTCTGCTCCTTTTTCTCTTGCTTCAATCTTCACAAACGTACTAACTTCACCTGCTGCCAACCCACACATTGATGCCAGGCTCCTCAAGCCTGATAGGCAATCAGAATTTCTGTATTTTGGGTTTTTTTCCCTTATTACATGGATTTGTGTTCCCCAGTACTGAGTTGTACTCTTGAAATTATTTCTGCACTCCAACCTTTAATTGCCCACAACAGCAGTTTACAGCCTCTTAGTCGTCTGTCATGAAAATCATCCCCTTAATTAATGGGACAATAAAAAGCCACTGTAAAACACTCCAAACTGCATCATCTTTAGTGTCTGAACTGGATTTCTGCAGCAAATCATGGGAGAGTCTTTAGATGGGTGGATATTTGACAAGAATTTCTTGACCCAAAGCTCTAAAAATAGCAATGACTATAGTAAGGTACTTAGATTGTCTCTTTTGAAAGTGTCCAGAGAAACCTGTTTGCCCCATTTTTACCTTTCTTCGTTTCCTGTATATTTCCCACCCCTTCAGAGCTACATCCTGGCCTACTGCCAGTTGCGTCCTTCCTCCTCTGCAGAGTCAGCAGCCCATGGCCACAACCCCACCGGGGCTCTGGGGGGGCAGGAATGATTCAGGGCTCTCATTCTGCAGCTGGATAAACTGAGCTCAAACTGCAGCAGCTTTGGTGTGCAGGGAAGTGTCAGACTGCAGTGTTTGAGTGAGTGAAATTGCCCAAATTGTGTTTTCCCCCATCTCTGGAACAGAAAGATGGTTATGCTTGATAAGTAGATGGAGCTTTTATATCTAATAACCCAACACTTGTGCTGAAGGGGAAAAGCAGTTGGGACGATCTTTTCCTTTCCATGTTTCCCACTGTTCTCAGCCTTCCCCATCAGCCTGTGGCTTTGGAAAATCTGCTGTACTGGTGCACAGGTGAAGTGCAGCCTCAGCTGATGCCCGGTAAAGCTGATGTTGTATTTAATAACCCAGAACAGACACAGCATCTCATCAGGCTGCATCACTCCAGGCACCTTACAGAGCTGAGCAGGGCACGGGCTGGTGGCTGTGTCTGCCTTGTTACATTTCAGGGAGCAGAAAGGGGTCTTCTTGCCCTTCCCCCTTTCCCTTTTAGTTCAGGAGCTCCTTCACAGTCACTGGGCTACCAAACAGCAGCAGCCACTGGCCATCACATGCTCACACTTTAGTCTCATGTGCACGTAGTACTTAACTCTGCTGCAAAGCAAGTGTCAGAATCACCAACACGTTGCAGAAGGACGACCAGGCCTACATTCTATGCTTATCCTCTGAAGTTTGACTAAGTTTGTCTTTTCTTATCTTTGGTTTGTGGTTCACCTCTCCAGGCAATGCTGCAGCAAAAGCCTTCCAAGGCCCAGAGCGCACACTGCCAGTCCTGATGGGTAAGTGGCCACAGCACAAGGACAAAACAAACCTATTCCTTTACAAAAGAGCATTAAAATTCAGTGAGATCATATCACTGCCTTCAGCACCAAACCAGCTTTTATGGAATAATACAAACAAGAGGATGCAAAAGCTGAGAGCCTTTGTAGAGCTCTCTCTCAAGCCCTGACACCCAGCATGGTCCTGCCAGGAAGGCAATAAACACCCCAATCTCTGCATGTCACAGGATCACAACTTCTCCATGTAATTACCACTTGAAAGTTAATAGGCCTGTGCTCCCAGCACGAGGCTGTGCTGGCTGCAGGCACTGCACGTGCTGCATTCAGGGCTGGCCCTGGGGACTGACTGGGCAAGCAGTGCCTTGGAGGACAGGCTGCTGGGGCTGCCTCAGAAATCCAGCCTCTCCCTAAAGGAAACCCTCTGTGCCAAGCACTGAAGGTGTGGATGGTGCAGAGATGGAGAGCTGGTCCCCCCTCCTCCCGAGGGTCTTGACGGGCAACACAACCCAAGTGCAGGAAAGGGAGATTAAGACAAAGAAATCAAAGTTCCCTGGCTGGCATAGAGTCATAAAATGATTAGGTTGGAAAAGGCCTTTAGGATTGTCAGGTCCAGCTGCTACGCCAGCACTGCCAAGGCCACCACTAAACCATGTCCTCACATGACATACCTGCACATCTTTGTCACCCTTCCAGGGATGGTGACTCCACCACTGCCCTGGGCAGCCATGAGGGTTTGGGGGCAGTGATTTCCTCCTGTCTGGGCAAAGAAAAGCAAGTCTATGCCCTTTTCTGTAGCTTTTTGCAAAGCCATTTCCAATGACCCAAACACTTGTGTCACTTGCTAAGTGAGATTTTGACTGAGGAAAGCAATTTGATGGCCAAAGAGGTAGAAAAGAAAATCGGGCAAAGCACCTCATGTGCAAGCCCAGCAGTCCCAACCTCCACCTGGAGAAAAAGGAGGCTCCTGCAGGCTGAGCTCCACAGGAGCAGGTGCCCAGCCCGTGGCTCAGTGAAACTGGGAGCACATTTTGTCATAAACTTTGCAAACCCTCTCCTGCCCAATATAAAGCCCCAAATGGAAGGCTTGTGCCAGCATTTTCTGATGGAAGTGAGTGTTTGTGTTGTTTGATAACAGCTCATTTTAGCAGTAAGCAGAGCCTTGGTGGCGTTTGTGCAGGGGCAGGGATTTGTTTGTGTTTGGCTGTACAGTGGTTCTGCCCCAGCAATCCCCACCACTGTTTCACAGGGTAGGTCTCCAGTTTTGAAGGCAAATTGGTGGAGTAAATGCAAATGGGAAACTCTGAGCTGAGCCCCCTGGAGGCAGCCACATCTGCCTGTCTTTGATAAGAATTTCTGAGAGTGAGAGTAAAGTAGAGTGAAATCAAAAGCTTTGATCTGTTTTTTTGTTTCATCATTATTTCATGTCTGAGGCCTTTGCATGTGCCCTCCAGTTCTTTCCTGGGCTGCAATGTTTAGTTGCTGCTCCAGCCCACTGGCACTGCCAGGACTCACCCTCTGGCTCCAGGCTGAGCCCAGCCAAAGAAACAGGTGGCAGACACACCCCCAGACCAACACTGCCCCCCAAAAAGGGACCCTCTGGCCCCAGCCCATCGGGCACCCCGTGTGAGGCAGCCCCAAATGCCCAGGGCACACAGAGGGGTGATGGCACAATCCCAGAATCCCCTCTGCTGGAAAAGGCCTTTCAGAAGGAGTTAAACCACTAACCTGAAAATGCCACGTCCTCCCGTAATCCATGTCCCCAAGTGCCACAGCTGTATGTCCTTTACATCCCCAGGGATGGTGGCTCCACCATTCCCTGGGCATCCTCTTCCAGTGCTTGACAACACCTTTTTCTCAGTGAAAAAAGAGCAACAGCATCTGATTTTTTCTTGTTTTCCCTCCACCCTGGCTAGAATCTCTATATTAAGGAGGTGTATGCTTTACAGTTTGTTTTTTTTAACATGACAATTTAATTTTTTGCTTCCTTTTTAAGGGGAGGGAAAAAATATCCCAACTCTTGCTTTAATGATCCTCACCATGGTAAACTTAAAAGTGTCTTAGAGCAGCAGTCTGGCATTTTCTGTTTGCACCAGTCAGTGCAGGTGATTGATCTCAGAAGCCAGGCTTCATTTTCTAAGCAAAATACACTGCAGTTGGCAAAACCTGATTAAAGTGAGTGGGGTTCTATCTGATGTGGCTGTTGCCACTCATTTCAGCGTAATGACTTGCTTTTGAACTACAGAGGGCCTGCAGAACACAGAACACTAAGCAGGCTCAGTTGATAATGCACTCTGCTGAAAGTTTAAGCGATCCCAATGGGCCATCAGACTGCCGAGAAACCTGCTGGGATGTGGGATCCACTCTTGATGGAGCTGCTGTGCAGTGTGTGCTGCCACCCTAACCCTTACCCTTACCATGAAGGTCTGCCACGAGAGAAGCTGCTGCTGCTCCTGTTAAATCCAGCCTGTCAAAATTGCTCCTCTGACTGTGAACTAAATATTAAAAAAAAAAAAAAAATTGAAATTGAGGGGTCTTGACTTTGCTTCCTGATTTTTGAGCACTTGGGTCCTAATGGATCTATTGTGGCTTCTGCCTTTAGGAATCACAGAATATGCCAAGTTGGAAGAGACCCACAAAGATCATCCAACCCTTAGCCCTGCACAGGACTTTCCTGAGACTATGAAGCCCAAAACCATCTGGATCCTGGCACAGACAAGCCATGCCAGCGTTCCTCATCCTGCTCTGCGTTCCTTCCCATCAGACAGAGGAGTTTCTGTTCCTCTCATTTCGGAGGGAGGGGAGACACTCAGAGCAGGGAGAGTGGGTGACATTACACGTGCAGAGGCACAACACAAACCCCCAGGCTTGGGGACAACGGGCTCCACTGCAATGGCTGTGGCAGAGCAGGCACCCAGTGGCACGTGGAAAGGTCCTGTGTGCAGAGAACAGTCTGCCAGGGTGGCACAAAGAGCTCTGAGGTCTGGTACAGCTCTAACATACCTCTGGCCTGGGAGGGCAGGCTGGCACCCTGCAGTTCCTGCTCCTGTCACAGACAATGCTGGTGCCACAGCGAGGGCCACCGAGGCTGCTGGGGCTCCCCCAAAGCCCCAAGTCCTCAGTTTGACTCACTCTCCAAGATTAAAGGCTGCCAGAAGCCCCCACTCCTCTTCAACTGCATTAATTCTTCAGGCAGCACACAGAGCTCTGGAATTGGCCCCTGCCTGACAGCACAGGGTGTGGGTTAGGGTGGTGCCAGACTGGGGGGGATGAGGAGGAGGACACACCATTTGGGGGTTGCTGGCCTGGGGCAGACGTGTCTTCTGATACTGGAAGCAATGCTGGGAAAAATCAGGCTGAGTTTCCTGAGGCTGGGAGAGAGGAGGGGGCAGCTGAGCTGGAGGGAAAGCAGGAACACAGAGCTGAGCCCCCTGGTAATCCAGTGCAAATTTAAATGGTGGCACTGCCAGGAAGTGAAGACAAGGCCAAACATCCCCAGACAAAAAAAAAAAACCTTTTCCCCTACCCCTGACAAAACCCCCTGAATCCTGCTTCTGCTCTGCATAAGCACCAACCACTGTGGGAAGCTTTGTGTAGCCGTGACTTGGCTTTCACTTGGTTAACTTTATTGGGAAGTTCTGTCCTTTCCAGTGGCCAGAAAACAGGCAGGTCCTGGGAGAGCTCTCTCTCTCTCATTCTTTACTACTTAGAAGTGATTTATAAAAGACTTTACAACACTTTGAAGAGCACCTGGAAGTGCAGGTCTGACACTGAAGCCCAGGGGTCTGCCAGCAGATCTGCAGTTACTCCAAGAGCTGGGACGCTGAGCAAGGGACTGCCCTGCCTGGGGACACCACGGCCTCAGGAACAGCTCACCTTCCTGGAAGAAGGAAAGCAGAAAGCACTGTAGTTATTCTGGCATCCTTTAAACCTGAAAATGGAAGACAGTGGTGGAGAAATCAGCACAAGTTTCTTACCCCTCAGGCAGAGTCCAGCCAAGGAAGGACACGCTGTGACACCTCTCAGGGCCAACACCACCAAACACCACCAGTAAACTGGTCAGTCAAGTTTAATGCATCATAAAGAAGTAAAACTACATTGGCATATTTAAGACAAACACTTTTTTTTCCTATGCACACTATCCACTGGACAGTCCCCTTTTCAAAATAACTACTTTAAACAGTCCAAGACAGTTCTTCAGAAATTCTTCACATATTTAACCTTCCACACTTTTCCTTTTTGTTTTTTTTAAATTTGTCTGAGAAGGAAAAAAAAAATCATTAAACCTGAAAACATTTACATTGCAAGCCACGTCAGAATGCATAATTGGCATACAATAACCAATGTATAACAACTGTGTTTTCCTTAGTTCACTTTGTTCATTGATAAAAGAATATAAAAATCTTGTTCAACCGAGGGTTGTGTATTAAAATAGATTTGTATAGTACTGCACAGTTTCTCCCGGAGTTGTGACAATGGTTGAAGGGACCATGTGCTGCCTGGGGATGGGCCACGGGAAAAGCCAGTCCCTCGTGTGGTCGGGTTGTTTTTGTCATTAAAAACAACAGACAAAGGAAGATATTCGGCACCGTGTGATATGTTGATGTGAGAGGCCAGCCTTGTGTCGTGCTCTGGTGGCTTTCCTTGAGTACCTGTTGTGCTGCTGGATGGAGGGCTCAGAGGGGACAGGGAGGTGGCACCTGGGGGTGGGGGTGGCCCAACTGGCTGCCCATCCCTCCCTCCAGGCAGCCACTGAGGGGCCGGCAGGGCCCTGCAGAATCAGGAAGACTATGGAGCGACACGAGCAGGTGTGCTGGGATTGCCTCATGCTAATGCTAAACGCTCCCAAATAGGCTAAAGCCAACAAAATCTTACGAAGGAATCAAGTTTCCAAAAAAAGAAAAAACACAAAAAAACCTTTTCATTTTCCATGCCCTGTCCCTCCTCCAGAACTCTTGGTATTATCCAGTTTGAGAAACAACCCCTTGAGGCAGTTTGTTTTTTCCTGTACCATTCAGCAGATATTTCTACAAGCAAAAAAAAAAAAAAAAAATCACATTACGTATTCTTAACAATAAAAATGCAGTACAAAAATGTAAGTTATCTTTTTGGCATATTCTCTGTACTGTCAAGAAACAGAAAACAGAATACTTATTTGCTTTTTTCCTTTAAAAAACCAGATCTCCAAAATTAAAAAAAGAAAATCCCAAAATAACCTCTTTAAAAAATGAAATCCAAAACCTGCCAAAGATATCCACTATCATGGTTTATGCTAAATCTGGCACAAAAACTCCATGAGAAAAATACACTGATAGCAAAATAAGTAAAAAGGACCTGCAAAAAAGTAAGGAGTTTTACAGTCATACTTCTTTAAATACTTCGGAACGCATATACAGAAGCATCGGCATGAAAATACTTCAATATTTGACTAGAAACGCTAACTTCATACAGTTTCTTTATTTAAATATCTGCAATTCTCAACTCTAATAATACTGAAAAAAGGATCTCCTTGTTTGGAAGGCTCTGCGAGTGCGCGTGGTGCCCCACTGGCCCTGAACCAAGGGGCCCCTCTGCTCTCCGCAGCACCACGGCCGGTGCTCTGCAGCTCAGCCCCCGCTCCCCACCGCTCCCCACACTCCCCTCGCAGCCCAACTACTCCCTACTACCTCTCTACTAAGTCTTTGCATTGCCAGGTCCCCGGAGCAGCAGAGACCTGCCCGCCCCACGGTGCCGCTCCCGCCGCCGCTCCCCCTGCGCATCTGGAAAGACAATTAAGGCCAACAGAACAAAACAAAATCTCATCAGCACTGAGGGGCCCGGCAGCCCCGAAGGCGCTGCCCCAGCGCCCTGCCAAGGGCTCTCTGCCCCGGCACAGGTGGGAGCGCTCCTGCTCCCCGCGGCAGCGCAGCCTCCGCTCGCTCCGGCACGAGGTCTCGGTGCCGCGGCCGCGCCGTCAGTTGTTGCCCTGCGAGGGCTGCAGGGCTTTGTGCAGGGCAGCGGGGCCAGGGGAGGGCTTGATCCAGGGCACCGAGAGCAGGGAGGAGGTGGTGGTGGTCGTCATGGTAACCTGGATCATCTGCTCGCTCTGTATCAGTCTAATGAGGGTTTTGAGGCGTTCCAGAGATGACTGAGTCCCTTTCTGCTGGGCCAGCAGGCTGGTTTTTAGCTCTAAGCATTTCTGTCAAATAAAGAGAAGGAAAGACTTAGAACGCATTCAAATTGGTGTCAAACATCTCTCCAAACATCCTTTTGTGCCTTGAGTGCATGTCCTGCTCAAATGAAGTATATTCTCCTCTGGGGATAGCAAACCCACAGCTGAACAAATGGAGTAACCAGCAGTGCTGCACACACTGCAGCAGCTCTCTGAGGGAACAGTGCTCCTCTTCCCAACCCAGACACATTCAGAGGCCATTTCCAGCCCCAGCCTGGCACAAACACCCTCTGCACTCCCAGGGAAGAGTGCCGTGGCGGAGCAATAGCTGTGCTGCTGGGAAGTACCAAAGGCACCAGTGAGATCTCTTCATCTCACCAACAGGAACTGATAAACTCTTGGGGGGTAAAACTCACCACGATGCATTCTGTGCATGCTGCAAGTTTTAGAGAGTCAGTACTGAGAAGATGCACTGATCTCACTAAATGTTCACATTTTTGTGCCAGAAATCTTGGCTCTAAGACAGCTGTTACACCAGTGCAGTCACCAGAAAGCCCTTGTCCTACAGGGTGGCCAAATGCACCCTGTGATCCCCTGCAATGTTTCATACAAACCTCCATAAAAATGGGCACAAGAGCAGGAGCCAAACAAAGGCATCTCAAATCCTCTGCTTCTCCCAGAAGAAATAAGGGAGAATCAGGAACTCTCCTTTCCCTCCCCAAGCACAGAGTGCTGCAGCTGAGCTGCCACCCTCCTGCCAGGGCCTCTGTGGCAGAACCAGCCCCTCAGCCTGTCTGCTACATGGGAGGGGACAGTGGCCTCTGCTATCTAAAACCTCTTTGCTTTCTCTTAGCAGGCCCAGGGCTCTGGCAAGACTGGTGCCATGTCTGCAGATTGCTCCTCTTTGGCTGTGGCCAGACTGCCAAGGTAGGGATGGGGATCCTCCAGTCCTGAGGAGAGGGGAAATGCTCACTTGAAACTCAACTTGTTTGGAAAGCAACTGTGTGGAGCTGCTCCCAGGTTGGCTTAGAGAGATGAAATCTCAGGTGAGGCATAAATCAGGTTCTGTTTTTACAAAATAACATCATTACACCTGTAGTGTGTACGAGAGTGTTCTTTTTAACATAAATCTCTGTTAAAATATCAGAATGAAATTGCTCTGTGCTGGAACCCCTTTAATTGCTTCTCTCCTTTCAAGTGGATACATTTCCAGTAAATGTAATCATCGGCTGACACTCCCATTTCAATAAAATAGTGCTGCCCACTGAAAGAACCTCATTCTGCTTAAGTAGAAATCTTACTGATTTTGACATGCACCTGATAAGTGACTGCTTTGCTTTTCCCAAACTCCTCACCCAACTGACCTCTCCTACCTCCCTCACACACGTGTGTTTCCATTAGTGTCATGGTGGCTAAACACACTTACAGGGAATATTCCCCACTGTGATGTCTTTCAATAAGTTATTGCTTTTCCTTCCACTCTGTTTTAAACGTGATAAATATTTTAACGTGCCCCCTCTGGATAACTGCACTGGTAAAACAAGCAGTGACCAGTTACTCCTGCAGCTGCCACTTTGATTTTTCCAGGGTAAGGAAGTGTCAAATATTCATTGAGACTGCCATGCAAACTAAGAGCTGCCCCTTCAGAGTGAGGTAGCCCCAAATCAGTCCCTTCAGCCATGAAGGATAAGAATTATGGCTTTGAATTCAGCCCATTCAGTAAGAGACAGGTCCTCATGGCACGGTGTGTGTGTGAGACTCCTCAAACCAACATTCAGCTTTGAAATGAGTTGGAATGGAGAACATTATTATGGATCCATCTCCAGCTGTGGAGAGGTGTTACAACATTTAGCCCCTGAGACAAATAAAGATGATTATTTCTATTGAATCTCAAGAGTTTTGAGCTAAGGAGGATGTGCTTGTGGCTGATGGAGTGCCTGGAAGTCACTGTCACAGATCAGAGCTGCCTGTGGCACTCCAGGGAAGGCAGCCAGGGCTGTTTGGGGGTTGTGTGTGTGTGTTTGCCACAGGAATTCAGGTAGTTTCCCCTCCTCAGACTGCTAGAGAACCTTGTTTCTGTGCAGAAATGAAATCCACACATATTTCCTCAGAAAGAAACGCATTCACACTTGAAAATCTCTAGCTTGGGAGCATAAATCATTTTCTAGCCATAAAATACCAGTTTTTTGGGCATAAATTCTTTATAAACATCTCTGCAGGAGACTCTGTGTCCCCAGTCAGGTGTCCTACCTTCACTGCATTGTTGAGAAGTCGATCTTTTTCTTCTAACTGTCTATGCTCACTCTTCAGCTCACTGCTCCTCTTCAATAACTTTCTCTTCTCTTCCTCTTTGACTGTGGAACAAGATGATTAGGGATGCAGAGGTTAAGGAAGGACAGACAGCAGGGCTGTCCCTGCCAACACAAGGCACAAAGGGGTGTTTCTCATGGGGGGCTTCAGGTCTCACTGGCCTTTTGTCAGCAGGCACAGCCAAAGAGATCTGCAGTGGCTGCTTGCAAACTTCTGCCTGGAAAGGGTGGGCAGGCACTGAAGGGGCTGCCCGGGGAGGGTTGGAGTGCCCAGCCCTGGAGGTGCCCAAGGCAGGACTGGCCGTGGCACTCAGAGCTCTGGGCTGGGGGACAAGGTGGGCATCGGGCACAGGGTGGGCTCAGGGGCTGGGAGGGCTTTGCCAACCTCAGGGATTCTGAGATTCCATCCTTGTATCTGTGTCAGTGGCTGGTGCACAGAAGGACAACCTGAAAGCTACAGTCCACCTTTGAGGTGAATTAAAATTCATCCCTTAGACCACACGTGGTCCTGGAGGTCTCCAAGAAAGAGGTGGATAGTATTTCAGAACAGGTGAGTCACCTGAAATTGCAATAGTTTGTGGCCCTGGCTGAAAAGCACAATTAAACAGTGCCAGAGCTCCACAAAGCTTCTCAAGAATGTGCTCCAGTGCCCCAAACAGCCCATTGTAAGAGTGCAGAGGGAACTAAAAAGGAGTAATGACGAATGCACAGGTGTCACACAGCATGTGACACTAATGACTCCACCAAACAGCACTGAAACACTTGGAAGCTGAGGTTGCTGCAGGGCCTGAGACACCAGTCTGGCATTGTGTAACATGCCCAGTGACACAGCTTAGCCTGCCTGTGCCTCTCTGCCTCCCAGACCATGATTCTGCCTCAATACCCCATTCCAGCCCTGTTCCCAGGAAGGCACCACTTTGATGACAGCTTCCCCCAGAGAGTGAAGCCCCTGAGAGACCAAACTCAGCTTCCTTTCAGAGGCAAGATGGCACAGGAGCAGATCAAGGGGAAGGGGAGAGAGAGGGACCTTCTGTTCCCAGTCCCTTGTGGCCCTTTGCTTCCTACCCCCTCAGCCCTGGCAGCACTGCAGCACTGCTGGAGTGTCCCTGCCACACACAGCTCCAGTGGCACTGCCCACAGGGAATGGCAGGGAATTCCCTGGCAATAGCTGTGTCAATCCCCACCTGTTTTATGAGTCACATAGGAGTGAACAATGGCCAGAGTCCCAGTCCATGGCACGTTGTCATCTTTCTTTAACACCTACAAGCCCAGGGAACAACAAAAAGTTAGGACTCCACAAAGACACAGGTTCATGGTTTTCTTCCTCCAGCCTTCCAGCTCTGCAGGACCAGATCCTGGGGCCTTGTCTTGGAATGTAGCAGTGATCTCAGAGCTGCACACCAAGAACTCTAAGGCACAGAATGTACACTTCAGTGACACTGCAGTGTTTTAGGAATTGTTTTCTTGCTCAAGCAATCAGCATTATTCATAGTAGCTACACAGATTAGCATTTCTGCCACAACTATGATCCACAGTTGTGTGTAAGAAATATAATTTAAAGAAGAGTTCTCCTCACAGCTTTCAGCCCCACTGGTGAACAGTCTCCTGACACTGCCTCCCTCATCTCTGAGGTTTGCATTCCTTGCCAGGCAATGCCACATGCTGGTGGTGTTAGTGCAAAGGAAAAACTGTAAAGCCAAAGGAATTGAAGGTACATTTTAAAAGGACAATTCTAAGCAGCTGTGATTACAGGTAAACCAGTTCCAGGATGATGAAAATGCTAGAAATAAACACTGCAAGCTGTACTAAAGCCTCTCAGCACTCCTTTAGCTCATGCAATCCCTTGAAGCTGCAGCCCCCTAAACTGGTTTCATGGTACACAAACCGGAGGTTCCTCCCCTTTGCCCCCCTTGGCATGGCCTGCTCCACGCTCCTACCTTCTGTTGGCACTTGGGGCAGAGCCAGACGCCCTTGGGGGCAGTTTTGAGGGGGGGCTCCAGGCAGCTGAGGTGGTATGCCCTGGGACAGGTGCCGCAGGGCTGCAGGTCCACCCCGCGCTTGCAGGCACTGCAGTGCTCCTCGTGGTGGATCTCGCTCTGCAAGAGAGGAGGGCTGGGTGAGCTCAGCCCTGCACAGCCCTCTGTGCAGCACCCCAGGCCTGGCTGCAGCAGGCAGGCTCCCCAAACTCTGGATCCACCTGCCAGAGGACCCCAACCCCTGCACAGGGCACAGTGATGGATGGCAACAACAAACACAAACACAAACACAAACACACGAGAGAGGCAGAAACAAGGTCCATAAACTGAAAGAGAAACATAAACCCCAACCAATCAAACACAGGAGGGAGCTGACTAATGTGCCAGCTTGTGGCACAGGAATTATTTAATTGTTTTTGCCAGTGTGTCACCCCAACACAAGTATCTCTGTATCTCTGTTCGGAAGCACAAGGTAAGTGGGGATCCCTTGTCCTTCAGGTCCAAAGCAGAAGGAAACGAGCAGAGAAGGGTTGTTTCCTTGGGGAAAAGGCACAGTTCCATGTTTCATGCCCACTGCCTCCAAAAGCACTGGGGAAGCACCCTGGGCTCTGTCCCCTCCCTGGGAGCTCCTCTGGAGGCTCCTCCTCCCCGGCACTAATTGTTCTCTGCTCAGACCTGCTCTGACAACCTTTCCCCAACAAGACTGATTAGTGCTTTGGCTGAAGCAATACATAAAATGAACCAAGACTCATCAACAAAGTTACAATGTCATGTAGTAAATTGCTATGCTAATTTGGTGGAAACGTTAATTACTCTTTGAAAAATTAAGTGCATTTTAATAAAACAGATACTGATTCTGAAACTGTCATGGCTTGTGAGTGATTATAAAAAACCTTAAATTTCCTACTGGTTTTCCAGGAAGGAGAATAATAATTTTATATGTTTGTTAATTCAAAAAGCATTTTTAGGAATATTAATTATAAAGTGTCATGATAGTTTGATGATGTGTCACAATAGTCAGGCTTATATCTTGAATTCTAACTCAGTCCTGTGGAAAAAAATCACTCTCCAAAGTATTCCTCTTCAGAAACTACCTGCTCAAAAGGTCTTAATTTTAACCTCAATGTAAAGAGATTTAATGTACACAAACTAGAATGGTTACTCATTTTTCTTAAAATTTCCATTAAACCCACAAATCTGTACTAGAAATTTCTCAACCAGTGGATTCCACAGAAGGATTAAACTCAAGCCTTGCACATGACGGAGCTGATCTCCGAAATTCTGGCTTGGGGGATGGAAGGTTTAGTCAAGAGGGACAAGAGAACTCTGCAGTTTGGTGCCCTGGCAGGGAGCACAATAGCCAGAGGCAGGCACTGAACTCCAGGGTGGTGAGAGGACCCTGCTCACACACAAGTGCCACACTCACCTTCCAGAATGGATCCTCGTTTGCTGGCAGAGAAAAGAAGGGCAGAGAACAGGTTAGTGGCAAAGACGTGGCTGCAGGGAGTGCCAGGCTTTGGCTGGGGACAGTTCCAGCCAGGCTGTGGCACAGGGGACCCGGGCACTGCCAGAGCCAGCACAGGCTGGCACAGGGGAGGATGCAACAGCAAGCAGGGAGTCAGCAGCTGAGAGTCTAAATGTGCACTGCAGGAATGTCGTGTCCAAAGGCCAGGGGCTCCAAGGGCACAGTGGGAGCAGCACATTCCATTCCACATTTTCAGCCATTGTCACACACAGCTCCTCTCCAAAGGAGCCCAAAAGTCTTCCTTAGGAACCTGAGCCTGCTGTGCACATTTCTCTGGTTTTCCCAAGAATTGTAGAATACTTTGGCAAAGAGTTCCATAAATAATCACAGACTAATAAAATCTGTAGATGTCACTTCAAATCCACAAATACAAGAGGTGCACCTTGATATGAGACCACAATTACTCAGGGGATATAAATGTTATTCAGATAAACAGAGGCTTGATAATTGAAGAGGCTTTCCTACAAATGATACATGTCAGGGGACATGACCTCATTTCAGGTAAGGCATTTGCAGATAAATGTATCCTGATTAACTGACATTTCGATCAAAATTTACAAGAATTGTTCTCTTCTGCATTTCCAGAAATGACAGCTGTTTCCTGGACATCATGGGGATTTTTTTCTAGTTTGCTTATTTGCCTGTTCAGCTCACTTTTGCTACAAAGTTTTAAACTTTTTAAAATATGTTCCACTTCCACCTTCAAGTTGCTGCAAAATTAAACTGAAGGCAACATTTTTAAAGGAGCACCAAACCAAAGACACAGGATTCAAGGAGGAATTAACAATCCAGGACAGAGAGTGCTGATTTCCAGGTAGCTCTGAGACAGTTGCATCACTGGAGCTCTGCCACTTTTCTACTTCCTTGCAAATAAAATGGGAAACACGTGATGGAAAAAGGTCAGAGATTTCAAACCCCAGTTTCAGGGAAACCCTCCCAGGGGCTCCAGCCCAGCTTGCTACAATGCCATCCTCTCCTGGTTTTTCACATGTGTTTACATGGGAAAAACAAGTGCTATGACAAGACTAATAACAAATTACCATTTTAATTTTGAAGATAAAACTAAGGCAGGAGTAATGTTGTTTCCACAGGGGCTCACATAAGCCTAGGCTCCTGCTAAGAGTGGTGTCACCACAGCTGTTCACTGTGTGAGAACCTCTGCTGTCCCCTCAGACCACAGGGAACTCAATGCAACTCAAGCTTCTCTTTTCTTCCTTATATGCTGCTTGGCCTTGCTTGAAGAATTAAAGTGTACTCAACGTTCTCTTTGGTTCAGCTCCCAACTCTCTGCCTACTCTGTGCTGCACATTTTCACTGGAATGGGCTTCTTCCCACGAGCTGATCAGCAGCATCCCCAAATGGCTCCTTGAGCAGTTCATTCTCAAGGCTTCTACTACTGAAGTCTCACAATCTGAAGTATTTACAAATTCAAGACTGGAAGGAATATTCAAGGTCATCAAATCTAGATTTATGGCTGCATCTCTTGGAATCAGAAACACTCTGTGCTTTTCTGCCCTTGTTTCTAAAGCAAAAGGTATGGGGAAATTCTAGCCCTTAAGGCTGGACAGAAGTTCCTTAAAGCTGGTGAAAAGAGGCAAATGAAAAGCCCAAAATAGTAATTATTTTTTAAATCCCAATTTTTCACTATATATTCCTAAGCACTTGGGGTTGGCAACACTGCCTTCTTGAATCAGTTCTCTCACTACACGGTGCTTACAACAGCAGACCAGATTTGCCTCTGACTGCAGAGACTTTGGATCCATTTCTACACAACTGTGACCTTCAGCCTTATCCTTCAATTGTTTTTGCAGGAAACCCATCTATTTTCAGTGCACTCTAAAAAGTGCAGGGACCTTACACAGAGCAATGCCCTCCAGCACCCTGGCAGTAACTGCTGTGAAATCCTCCTAATAACTATTAACATGTCATTACATGGCAGTGTATCATTCCAAACATGCTCACCTCTTGCTGAGAGGAACAAGGGGTTATTCAGATAGTTCGAGGCGAGGCGTTTCCGCTGCAGGGAGAGAAACCAAGCACAGGTCACTGCAAAGGGCTCTGCTTGTTCCTCACACCCCACACCGACAACATCCAGGGGATTCCCTCAGCCCTAACCAGCTCTCCAAAAGCTCCTGGGATTGGCCAATGGGACACTCAGACAAGCAGCTGCATCATTTCACAGAATCCCAGACTATTCTGAGTTGAAGGGACACACAAGGACCATCCAGTCCAACTCTCCAGTCAGTGGCCCACACAGGGGATTGAACCCATGACCTTGGTGTGATTACACCCCAGTTTTAACCAACTGAGCTGATCTCAGGGACATCCTCCCTCACAAAAGGAAGCAGGAACAGGGTCAGACACCTGATATCCATGTTGCTGAACATCCCACCACAACATGCTGAAGTTACTATAATAAGAACAGTATTAAAATATTTACAGGGTCATCCTGTGTGATTCCCTCCTTAGCACACGTTGATGCAGCTCACCCTGGTTGGTTCAAACCCCCACAACCCTCAGGGCCGTGGTGCTGGCACAGCAACCCCAACCCCAACCCCTGAGCCAGGCGCTG
This sequence comes from Hafferia zeledoni, assembly GCA_035583235.1. Taxonomy (NCBI): domain Eukaryota; kingdom Metazoa; phylum Chordata; class Aves; order Passeriformes; family Thamnophilidae; genus Hafferia; species Hafferia zeledoni. The sequence continues at coordinate 66,032,217 of JAWWEV010000043.1, read as the reverse complement.
CTTCCCCACAGCCTGCACTGCTGGGACGATGCTCTGGCCCCTCAGAGCTGCCCCGAGAGCACAATCCCCTCCTTCGGAGCCAAGTGTCTCACAGGACAGCCATGGCCATCCAGAGCCTGGCCATGAGAGGACAGACCAGGATTCTGGCAGGTGAATCTGTCTCTAGCAATTATGCTGGAATTCAAAGCACATTCCTCAGAAAGGGCAGTATGTTGAGGTGCTGAGAGGTCCGAGATGTTGTATTTACAAACAAAAGATGAAAGCTCCTGGTGTACAAGCTGGAGTGGGGATAGATGAGAGGCTCAAACGGGACCTGCCTACAGAACACAGGCTTGCTGCTAAACACTCCTGCCTTTGCTTGCAACTTACTATCCTTTCTTTTTCTTTCCAGATTTCAGAGATTATTCCTAAATCCAGATCTCTCACTCTAGAATTTAAAGATCCATCACCTTGACAAACTTCAACTATCCTCCCCAAAGATCTGCTGGAAAGCTTAAGATTTGCCATAGGAAAAAGGAGGAAAAAACCCAACCTAACCCCACAAGACACATGCAATGAAGTGAAGGAGATTTTTCTGCTTGGGCTTCTGACAAGGATATATCCTATGTCTGCTGCAATCCCAAACACACTGAACTACTTCTTAGCTCTTAAGATACCTGGGTCGGCTTTAAGTTCAGACAAAGTTCATCTGGCAGCCTCATCAGCTGCTCCTCTGGCAAGTGATTTTTGTCTTTGTACCCAGAGCAGAGAAAAAAAAGGTTATTATGATGAGACTTTTCTTTTTATAGTTAAAAAAATAACTAAAACAAAAGGGATGTGGTGAGAGTACTATGAAAATTCCATTAAATCCATACACTGCAGAGACTTCATTTTTTCCCTACAGCTTGAAGTAAAAAATTGAGTATCTGCTCCCAGGGCACAGGGACAGGAGCAGAGGGCACGGCCTCAGGCTGGGCCAGGGCAGGGGCAGGGGGCACAGCAGCAGG
>JAWWEV010000043.1:66005343-66031131 GCA_035583235.1 Hafferia zeledoni | reverse complement strand
TCCAGTCAGTGGCCCACACAGGGGATTGAACCCATGACCTTGGTGTGATTACACCCCAGTTTTAACCAACTCAGCTAATATTTCCCTTCCTAACGAGTTCTTTACAGAGCAGTTGGCTGTGCATTGGATTAGAATACAAATTGCAAATGTCATTGATGGGGTTTCAGGATATGCACAAGGGAAAACCTGTGCAATAAACTGTTGCTGTGACATGACATCTTTATTTGCATGTATGGACACAGTGATGAACTTCCCAGCTGCAGGAGAAGCACCTTCAGCTCTGTGCCCCCTGCCAGCAGTTCAGGGGAACACACTGAGCCTGCAGGCAAAGCAGGAGGGCCCAAGCAAAGCATTTCCCTGCAGAAGGGAATGTGCTTGGCCTCGAGGGGCTGGCAGGGATTTCAGCCTGCTGAGACCACCACACTCACCAGCCCAGGCCACTGACACCTGACTGGGGAGTTTGACCCATCAGATGGCACGAGCTGCTGGTCAGCAGCACACCAGGCTTGGTCAACAGCCTTGACAGCCCCCAGTTGTGTCTCTGAGCCCCCCACACTGGTACAGCAGCTCTGGGAACAGCACCACGTTCCTCCATTAGAGGCTGGTAGAATCTGCTGGGGGGAGAATTAGAGGGGGTTTGCTAATAAATGATTTATTCTGTAGTGAGTAAACTGTTCTCTTATACATGGGTGCCTGCCAGTCTGTTAATGAATTTTGAATAGATGTTTCTTCAGAAAAACAACCAGCCTGAAACTTAACTCTTTCCTAGGGGGGGGAAAAAAAGGCTGCTGAGGGCAGGGAAATAGGATGGCATCTCATTTTTCTTAAGAACAAAGCTGTGAAAAGAAAAAGCACAACCTTCCAGTGAAGCCATAAGACCATGACCACATTTTTGCTGAGCTCCTGCTGCTCTGAGGGGCATCAGCAAATACAAACTCTAATTGATATGCAATTTCAATTTAAACAATCATGAATTAAAGATCATCCAGGAGACTAAATTAAACTGTGCCAAAATGCCTGAAATGCCACAAATACCTCAAGTCACTGATTAGCAAATCAATCTGAGCAGCTAATTGATCAGAGAAAAACCATCTGCCTCCATTTTACTGGGTTGGCATTCCCCATGGTCAGTGCTTAATGACAGCTCCTAATGAGGACACAGCTGATCAGCACAGGACTCCTGCACAGACACTCCTTCCTGCACCTCAGGAGATGCTCTGGGGAACAGATAAAATGAGAAGCATGAAGTGCAGAGACCTGCTCCATCCTCCCTGCCACCTCTGCCCCGGGACAGCTGAGTTTATCACACACCCCCATCAGGCTATGGCCACAAAACTCTGCTGCAAGTGTTTTAAAAACTTAGCAGGACAAGAAGGCCTAAGGCCCTTCAGATTTAATGCCAGCAAGGCTGAAGTTCCTGCTGTGCTCAGTACTGGGTGTATGGACATCAATATTTGCCCTGAGGAGAACAGTTAAGGAGTTCTGAGGAATTCAAGCACCCAGAGCTGCTCTGGAGCATAAAAATCTCCAACACTTGCAAAGAAAGAACAATCAAATGACTAAGCAGTTTGATTACCAAGGTGGGTTTCTTCTTGGTCTCCTCTGTCTGCCAACACAGGCACAAATCTGAAGTGCTGGCACACCAAAAACTCTGCACCTCAACACAGAAACAGCACTTTCTTTAGGCTTAAAGAATTCAGAACCCAGAGAAAACTTGCTCAGATGGAGAGCTGCCTGCAACTGAGTTTCATTTCAGTAGGAAATTCAGTTACCCCAAACTGTGCTGAAATTTAAGGGTGAAATTTTAATTAGCTGAATAAATGTACATAAGTCAGTTCTGAAACAAAGAAAAAATTCAGAAAAAGTTAAGCTTATTTATATGCTGCTTTTACACCAGGTTTGCAGTCCAGTATTAGTCAGGACCAAATTCTGATGCCACTACAAATGTAACAGTGTAAGTGTAACAGACAACAGAGATTATCCAGAGCATTTTATTTTCAATTATGCATTATTATATTTATTTGCAGGCTTCTATACCCCCTGCAGAGCACACTGACTCTTAAACCAACGTCTCTCTTTTATGAATGTCACTAATAAAAAAGCCAAGACTCTCCATTTGTTACTTGGCACACAGGAAAAGAGAAATAGCAATGCAGGTTTGAATATAATGCAGCACTTTTGTTCTCCAGTTGTGACCCAAAGGGACTGCCTGCATGGGTGAAAGAGTAACTAGGTCCCACATCAATTTAGTCCTTTTGGCCTTTATTAAAACTAAGATGAATTCCAGTTTGAAGCAAGTGATGTTGGAGGTGCAAACCTGTTGCTTAGCTACTGAGATGAGATCCTTTCTTTCTTCTCCACATCAATACCTCTTTGCAAGTAACTGTGTGGGTCTGCATTCATATATATTTTTTAATGAGAAGTACTTAGACCTTTTATTGACATGAAATAGAACTGTGCTAAAAAAAGTGACTGCTGAAGTACCTCTGTTTCCAAGAGTCCACTGTAGGCTGGGTTTGCTGTGCTTCTTCTCTTCCTTTCCTGACGCTTGCTCTGGATTTCTGTAACCATGGAAAGAACAGGAATTGTGCATTTCTCATTCATCAGGGGAAAATGCAGATGTAACTTGTTAAGCAAGATGCTCTTTCCCTCCACCCCTCGGGCTGTGTGTTCAGTTTCAGTTCCTGAAGTGTAATTGGGTTGCACAGCACTGATATTTCTGCAGTTCAAGGTTTGACATTAATAAGCTTTTCCTTGTGAGATTCTGAACTGGCATTTTTTGTTTCCCTTCCTTCAAGGTGGACTTGTGCTGCCCTGCAAGATTTTATTATGATCCCTCCAGACAGGCATTCACAAACATCACCAGAGAGCTGTCACAGCACCCTGGGTGTAACAAAAGGGAAGCGTTTATAGCAATTAAGCCTTGTATTCTCATCATATGAAAACACAGAGATCCTTTTTACATTCCCTTTGCATTACTTTTCCTTGTGGAGGTTACTGAGAGCAGGGCTGGATTCAGTTCTAATGGTGATTTGCCCACCCCAAACTCACAATTCACACTGCTGAGCATGGCAGATGTTGTGAGCTGCACCTGTACCTGTGCCCCTTCAAAGAGCAGCCCCAGGGTGGGCTCCCTGCACTGCAGCCCTGGCACAGAGGGGTGAGACACAGCAGAGATCCCTGCCAGGACATGGCCCCACCTCCTCGGGGCAGCCTGTGCTGAGGGCTGTTTGGCCACCATCAGCCATGGGCACCCCTCTGTGTGCACACAGACACACAAAGAGGGAGCACATCACCCCACCACAGAAACCTGCAGGGTTATTGCTGCTTTTATCTGAGCTAGGATTCCATGGGCATCACATGCAATTCCCTTTTCCAGCTCCTGCCATCAGTTCAGAACAGTGAGACTGTTCCAAGCACGTTATTTTGTGACTGAAGAGCAGAGACACTCCAGCATCCACCCCATGACAGGAAGTGTGTGCTCTGTTCCAGAATGTTTCCTTTGTGAATACTGTAGGTTTAGCCTCTGTGCTGAGGAGCCAGAGGGATCCTGTTGGTCTAAATGCCCCCAGACGGTGACACCTCCACTCTGCCTTGCTCTGGGTGAATTTCAGGAGAGGAACTGGCAGGAGCAGAGCCCCAGGGGCACACCCAGCAGGAACTCAGGCCACCACCTGGCTCTGCACAAGGTCTGGCATCTTCCCTCAGTGTCTGGGCTACAGAGTTCTATCTCAGAACATCCTCAGCACCAGAGAGTGGCCCTCAGGAGGCTGAGCTTGATCTGTAACCCAAGGGTAAGACACAGCCCAGCTTTCAGGGTGTTTGTGAGCCATGAGAGTTGGATTCCCAGCACACAGGTCTGGTTTCCAGGCACCCTTTCCAAATGCTGGTCACTCCTGTGTCACATTCCAAGCATTAAGCACAGACTGTCAGTCTGTGCATCAGACACAGAGTCCCTGGAGACGAGGCCAACACTGCATGGATTTTGTACTGCCCTGAGTGCTAAGATATGGATCTAAGACTTTGCCTTCACCAAAGCCCATTGGCGAAGCCCTGCTTTTGGAGTGATGGAGGGAAGGAAACCAGATAGACAGGAAAAACAGAAGAGCAACTACTTTTTTTAACTGCTTAAATCATAACCATTCCAGTAAACCAGACAGAAATATTTCAGGTTTTCTATTTTGCCATGGTAAACCAAGATATGTATTTTTAGAACAACCTGAACTAAAGGTGATTCTTTTAAAGTTTTGCTTTCTATCTACCTTTTTTCTTTACATAATGATAATGTTAAAAGGTGTTTTCATAGCCTAGAGAAAGAGATCCAATATGTTAGAACCATGTACTGCATCACAGAGTGGAGATATCTCATTCCTCAGCTTATTAATTTAAAAAATAGAACCCAAGCAGAAAAAAAATGAAACTGTAGTAGATTTGACAAAGATGAATAAATTTGCAGACAGCTTTCTGTTGGACTTCAGTGAGCTGCTGCCCTCACCAACAAACACCCTGCACGGTCATTCCATGAGGGCTGGGGTGGCAATTTCTCTGCAGGGGAAGCTGCTCCTTGCAGAGTGCCAGGCAGTGGGAGCTGCTGGGGGCATTCCCTGGGCAAGGGCTCAGAGATTCCTCCTGCTCAGAGCTCCTTTCCAGCCAGGGAATGCCCCTCTGGCTGTGAGCACACACAGCAACCCACAAACCAGGGGCCACAGCCCTGCACCACAAAATTCATGAACAGGAGCAAGAAAAGCAGTGGGAATTAATGACACTGAGTGAATAAGCTTTTAATGACTCAATCTTGATCGAGCTTCATTCCAAAAATGTGAAATTGAGAAATGCATTAGAAGTATTAAAATAAACTGAGCTGTGTAATGACCACTTCTTCCTGGCCAATAACTGTAAACATGACATAGCACTAAAATAATAACCTTTAGCATGTGAGAGCTCTAAGGGCATTTCTGACAGTTGTAATCACCACTTCTCATGAAGAAATACCCTCTCCATAGTAAATAGCTCTTTGTTGCAGCCATTTATTTAATGCTAGTAGGAATATAAAGAGTGAATTTGTCTGCAAGAATGGATTCTGTGGGATGGGTGTTGCAGCAGTTTGGGTCAGAATGTGCCTGTCCACACTTAGTGTGGAACAAACAGAGCAGAGCAGCACTTGGCAGTCTGAAAATCAGCATTAAATTCACACACACAACATATTAGTCCCAATAAAATCACAGGGTAAAGGATTATTCAAAATGAAGTCCTCTCTGTTATAAGCATAATTTGCACTTCAGCATAATTTCAAATGTTGTCCTATTTTCCTTAGACAAAGAAAACAAGAGCCAGTCATAATTTGCACTTTTTGGATTAGAAATCTTCTCCCAAAATTGCTGTAGCTTTTTGATTTCCATTTCAATCCATTACCATTAAGGGATTAAAAATGCCAGTGGCTTAAAGTTTCTTTAAACTGCTTTCAAATTCTCAGTCACTGGGACATTAAATGATTTTCTCAAATGCAGATTTAAAGAGGAAAGACACTGAAAAAAGGCAACAGGACCCACAGAAAACCTGCTGCATATCTTGAGGAGACCTTTCAATTCAGAGGCTGTTCTCTCCCTAATTCACAACATGGATTAAAAGCAAGGAACAGGGAATCTTAGTACAAAGATACCAGCAAGGTCCCCAAGCAGGTGCCTAAGACTGAAGTACAGAAAAGTTAAACTCAGGGCACTGGGAACGCTTAAGGATTTTGCTGACTGTGGTCCATGGGATGGATGGTAAACATCAATTATCATTAACGTTTTGGTGATCAAGAGTCACTGGCAGCTGACACAGACACCACCTTTCCCTCCTTCCAGTGGTGCAATCACAGCACTTGTCTCAGCTGAGCAGGGACCCCAAACACAGCAGGCTGGAGAGTTTCCCTGACAAACAGTTGGAACAGAGGAGCCATCTTACCTTCCAAATGTTCTGTTGTGACCAATCCTAATGCTACCATGAAGGCAATTTTCTAAGGAAACAACAAACAGGGTTAGATTTGCCACTGCAATAATGATGATAAGTAAATAAGCAAAACCAGCCTTGACAGAATAAACCCAGTAAAGGTCTGCTAGAAATGTATCTTATTGGATTGCACAGTGTTATGATGCACTTCATTTGAAGATTTGCTTCAGACATGCCTGGCCAGTCATGTTCTACATGTATGAACTTTAGGAATTCAGAGGCTTCTGCAGCCAGTGCTGTGACTACTGATCTTATACAGCCCAGGACCCAAATCCAGTCAATTCAATCCATTCAATTGCCACCTGGTTCGTTATTCCACTCTTTGGAGAAGTAATTGTGTTATATTGTTCCTATCTGGGCATGGCAGTGCTTTTGTTGGATGTGAACAAGCTGTGTGAAGTAAAACAAGACATGTTAAACATCCACTGAACTTTACAACACTAAACAAGACACATGAAGCATATTGGAAGTCCCTTCTCCTTAAAAAATAATCAGAAATTTCTCTTCCCAAGTTAGACAAAGAATACCCTGTGCATGAATTATGAAGAGGAACTCTGATCCAGCATTCTCCCTTAATGAGGAGTGAACACACATCTGACACTTGTGAACTGATTTTGCAGTGAGGAATCTGATCCAAAATAGTACTCACAACTTTGCAAACCACTTGTGCACAAAACACATCTACATACTAAAAAATCTCCAAAATATGCTGATGCTCTCAGACAAGGACTAGACAAGATTTGAAATTTTCTGTCTGATTTTTCACTGGGAAGTTTTTCCTCACAGCAGAAGTTTTGCTGAAGCTTTTATTCCATCTTTCTGATGAAAACTGAAATTCTGCAGTGAAGTGAACTCCGTGGTTTTTGGTCACATCTGTGGTGCTTGTGGGGCCTTGGGGGTCTCTGCTGTGCTGAACAATCTTGGGTCACATCACCCAAGTGGCATTTCCATGAGGTGCAATTCCACAGGAGGGACAGTCTGACTGAGAAAGCCAAGGTACTGGGAAATCAGGCAAGCAGAGCCCACAGTGCAGCTCTGGTGATATGTACAGAGACCACAGGGAGATGAAATTATAAAACTCACCCAAACCAAAATGTGCAGATTTAGGTCAAACTAAAACACAGTGTTTAAGCAGCACCAGGTCAAAATGTTCTGTTTCAATCAAAGAAGTATCAGGAGAACATGTTTCAACACTTCTAAGATAAAATTAGTTTGACCTTCTTGTTCTGTGATGAGCCTGATGATTCAACTTCTCATTTCAGTTCAGGATAAAATCAACTCTGGGACTACAATTTCCTTTGCAATTCTGACTCTCTCAGTGAAAGTGGAAGCAAGCACCTCCTCATTTTGTAGATGAAAAATCCAACTGGTGGGTGGGTTCTTCAAACTCTGAGGGTCAGGACTGGCCATCTATACCCCTCTTGTATCTGAGAAAGTGTCTTTGTCAAACAGGAGAACCAACACCCTCATAAGACAGGAATATTTTATTTCCACAGTGTGGAATGTAACTCTCCCTGCAGACTAAGACACAATGCTGCAGAATTTCCTCCCTGGCATGACATCCACATTCCTGCTGTATTTCTGCCTTGCACAGCCTGGCAATGACAAGGGCACGTATTCATTTGCATGTCAGACCTTGATTTCAACAATGGTCCCTCCTTACACACCTGAAACACCAGCCAGGCTCAGTGGGGAACCCACACCTGAAGGGAAACAGGAATATTTGATCCACTGTGCAGATCTGAGAGGAAAATTAGTCACCTGAGTAGAATCACAAGCTTCTCCTCACTCCCACCAAAAGGTAACCGTGGCAGGAGAAATGTCAGAGCTCTGAGCAGAAGTAATAACAGCATTTAGGTGCAGAACCAGAAAGCTGGAATGGTTCATGTGCAACTGTGTGTTCCCAGTGGAGCACAGAATTGCCTGCATTACCCCAAGATTAAACAGCTAAAATTCTCTGAATATTTATAATATTAATATTTAACTAAATGTAACAACAGCCTCACATGTAAAGAGCTGTCACAAATGGACTGGATAATTATCTCATGATTAAACACAGGAAGGGTTAACTTTTATAGGGCTTTGAAAGATGGTTCCTTTTTCCAAAACCCCAGTAGAAGCTGTGTGCTTTTTGACAAGCAGATTATATTCCCAGCACGTTTGCTGTTATGGGTTTGGCTGTTTCCCACCCCTGTGAACTCCAAACCTGGCAATGCCCTGCCATGCTCTCCCCTCAGGTATCACAGGGGCTCCTGTTCTCTGCCAGCCCAAGGCTTCCCTTTCCCAGAGTTTCACTCCAGGCTCAGCGTCAGCACTGACTTCCCAACTGCCCTGAGTCTCTTGCACTTCTCAGGTGGGATCAGAAACGCTGGCACATGAATACCCAGCATTGAGGCCTGCAACTTTTCTTTTAAATAAAAACCTTCTAGGATGAAAATGTCGCCAGAAATACAAACCTTTACTAATATCAACTCTCAGAGTGCAGAATCAGGTTCCCAGCAGGGAGCCCAAGGCAGGAACAGCAGGCAGGGATTGCCCTCACTGGTTTCTGTTCACTCAGGGCCCTCAGGAACTGGGGATGGGATTCCTGCCTGCTGCTAATTCTGGGTATTTCTGGGTGCTTTGCCTTAAATTTTCGGTTTAATTTGTTAAACCCCAGTCTGTCCTGCCTAACATCTATGTAGAGTCATACTGGAGTTCCTGCCTCAGTTTTGTGCTCTGAAGATAAATAAAAGCATGAAGAGAAGTGCCTCAAGTGCCTATTTTCTTTTTAAAAATATCCTGGTATCATTGTTACTCTTTGCTTTAAATTTAATCATCTGCTTAAAAGCCAGGAGTGCTTTTAGAAACACACAGTAGTCTTTTCATGAGGCAAACCAAAGATTTTCACAAAAGCATTTCATTGTCTAATTACATGTTCTATTTATGTCATGACATGTATTTACACTAATTATGCTGTTAGTTCTAATTACACTAATTGCATAAATACATGATAATCAACGAAAGTTTACTTTGAAAGAACAAAAGAAATTAACTCTAGACCTACCTATTTATGGCCATGAAACAATTCTATGAAAAGAACTGTCATATTTTAGCATCCTACCCAGGAAACAGCTTGCTGAGACCTCCAGGATATGCAGGGGAGGAACAGTGTCCATGGGTACAAAAAGGTCATGGAGATATTCTAGTCAGCAATTAAAAAAGCTCATTAAGTTTATGATTGCCATACCAAAAAGTGTGCCCTGTCCCATCATCTCCTCCTGCATCTCTCTGGAAGACTTTGCTCAATACTCTTTCCAGGGGGATAAGGCAGAGAAAATGGATATTTTTCCCAGCATTCTGTTTTTCAGCAGGATCTACTGACCTTTCTGCCCTTTGGGTGCTACAAAATTAACCAGTTTTTGGAAATATCTGCCTAAACAAGACAGGACTCTGCAGTCCCATCATTCAGTGGCAATGAAGGTTAATATGAGGGTCAGATTTTAAACTTGGTGGTTTCCTCAGGGTAGTTCTGCAGAGCTTCTGCATAAAGCTAAAAATATTTGTCCTTAACACTGTTTAACTACAGGAACCTCTTAAAATGGTAAAACAAATGACCACCCACAAGCCTCAAGTGACATTATAAATTTATATTGTAATAATCCTCTTAAGCCTACAGCTCCAAGGATGCTTTTGTGCTACACATTTATTAGACTAGCGAGGTTAAGATTTTACATGAGCTGAGCATTTCTGCAGGAGGAGATTCAGCTTATGTTACCTCTCAAACTGCCCCAAAAGTACATCCAGTCTATTGTGAATACACCCACTGAAACCCCACAATGTCTGCTACAGAGAGACCCCATTCTACAAGGTCTTGCAGTTTAGTTTTCAGTTGAAATAAAAAATATGGTATATTAAAAATATTAACAAAATATTTAAAATCTAGTATATTAAACCCCTTTCACCTTATAACCTGCATTCTGCTCTCTTACTCAACTTGAAGGATTTTAATGTATTTCACGCAAGGATCTGAGTACATGAAGACACAGCAAATGCATGAAACTTGTTAAAGATGATCTAAAAATTACAAGATTAATTACAAAGAAGATTAAAGAAATGTTAATTCCACCTCACATGCAGTCTGTAAAACCACTGTTCTATATTTGATAACATAAAAGAAAATACCTGCAGCTTGTATAGACAAGAACTCCAGCTACAGCCACAAAGGTGCCAAGATTATTACCAGACCTACAAGTTCTGTTACATTGTTAAAAATGAAAAATAAAAAACTCACCTCTGGATTTTCCTCCTTTTTCTTTTTGGTAGCAGGGGGTCCCTGAGCTGACTCTTCAGGAGGTTTCTTTGTCTCCACTTTACTTTCTGTCTGGGTTTGGACTTGAGGCTGAATGATGATAACCTAAAAGACAATGTCCAAATAACAGCACTCATTATATGAAACTGCATTTTTCTGCCTGAAACATCTGATTCTTGTTTGAAGGGTTACTTGGTGTTCCTATAGAACAGAAATGTAAGTCACAGGCCAAAAGTATAAAAAGCCTGGGTATTAGTAATTGAATTACCACATGAAGATTTACACGGTGCAGGTCACATTATCTCAGGAAGTATTAAATTAAAAGGAATGAAGGACAATTTCTGTCCACATGTGCGTTATACCCATAATCAAAGCCTCATGAAGGACTGTGGAAGACCTTCCTAAGCTCATCTGCTTGATAAATACTGGAAATGTTAGATTGGAATGCTGGGCCTTTTCCAGTGATTTCCTTGCTAACTTTCAATCAGTGTTATTTAATTGCTAGATCCTTTATCTCAACTTGGTCACTCCAGAAGTCTCAAGAGTGTAAAAAGGGATGGTTTTCTTAACCAGCAGCCATTTCAAGTCAAGGAAATGTAAGTTATAGCACTGCTTTTATTTCCCTCAGAAGCCATCTTAGATCCTGTATTCTTTTTAGCACTCTGTGAGAACCTGTGCTGCCAGCAAGACCAAAAGCAGGAGAATCCCAGCAGTGAATTACAGTGAATGTCTGCTGGCACATTGGCAGCCTTTACTGAATCTGTTTGTGGTGTAAGAGTGGTGAAGTCCTTGCATTTCAAAGCCAAAACGCAGGAAAGAGGAAAGCCACAAGGAGGAAACAAGAAATTGATAACCTGATTTTTTTTCTCCTGATTCATGTGCTGCTCAGTTTTGGAGCCCTGAGCCCTCATTTCATTTGGTGTCCCCTGGAAGTGCAGAAGGGAATGCCTGATTACCCTACACACTCCCTTGGGTCAGTCACTGCAACTCATATCACCGTGTGATTGCAGAGGGAGTGCATGGGAAATCTGAGCCTGCCCACAACTCAGGGATATTGTTAGTCAGGATTGGTTTAAGGAAATGGAAGCTCACATGGTCCCATTAATGTCAGGCTTCACAATGATGAGCTTTGTTCCCACTAACAAACAGGCTTGTACAGGTGTCTCCCAGCCCCTCTGTGTCCCCTGAGAGTTTCCCCATTGCTCTCTGGTCACTCTCTCCCCGAGGAGCCGCTGGCAGGGCTGTGCCCAGCGCTGTGCCCTGCCAGGGCCCTGCCCTGCTGCCCCTGCCCTGGTGACCCAAGGGAGGCAGCACCCACCTTGCTGGTCACTCTCTCCCCGAGGAGCCGCTGGCAGGGCTGTGCCCAGCGCTGTGCCCTGCCAGGGCCCTGCCCTGCTGCCCCTGCCCCAGTGACCCAAGGGAGGCAGCACCCACCTTGCTGGCCATTCTGTCCCCAAGGAGCTGCTGGCAGGGCTGTGCCCAGCGCTGTGCCCTGCCGGGGCCCTGCCCTGCTGCCCCTGCCCCAGTGACCCAAGGGAGGCAGCACCCACCTTGCTGTCGGCGCTGATGAGCAGGGGCTGCACCTTGATGCCGTCGCTGCCCACGGCCACGGTGGCGCCGGTGCCCAGGGGGGCGGCACTGCCGGGGGCCGTGGAGATGATGGCATAGGCCACCCCCGCGCCGCTCAGGGGGGCCGGCAGCGGGTCGCTGGCACCCTGGCACTGGCTGTGGGGCGCCGGCACATGGCTGACAGTGTTGTTGGCGGTCGGGAGCGCAGGGCTGGGGTTCTTGATGCTCACCACCGTTGCCTTCTGGAAGGTGGGGGGCTGCTTGGAGGGCTGCTCTCGGCACGGGGAGATGGGGAGGCTGTCTGGAATCAGGGTCTTTGGCCTAACCTGCAAACACAGAGGCAGCTGTCAGCAGGCACAGCCTCACACCCTCATGGACAAACACTGCACACTTGCCTTCTCCCAGGAGTATCTCCAATTACATTAACCATGGACCAGCAGCATCTGGAAAACACTACACAGCAGCTGGAAGTAGCCAGCCATTCCTTCACTTGTACATATGGAATCACAGGATATTCTGAGTTGGAAGGGACCCACAAGGATCATCGAGTGCAGCTCTTAAGTGAATGGCCCATACAGGGCATTGAACCCAAGAAATTGGTGTTGTCACTACTGAGTTTTAACCAGCTGAGCTCAGGGAACAAACACTGCACACTCACAGTCCCCCCGCAGAACCTCTGATTGCATTAACCACGGACCAGGAGCATCCAGACAAACAGAATGTAGAAACTGGAAGTAGTCAGTCATTCATTTACTTGTAGATACATTCCAGTGCTTCTCAGCTGGGTCATTTTGGAGTCCTTAACTCATTACAATGCAGAACAAGAAGGGAGGGAAAAAGTCAATTCCTCACTTTTACTAACACACATCCAGACAAACGTTAGTCAAGTCACATCCAGTTCTCAGCAGGGATGTGTAAGCCAAAGCCTTTATAAAGATTGGAAAACTCAGATGCAATAATTTCCTATTCTGAAGGACGCAGCACTCCAGCTATGAATTAAGGAGTGGGAACTGAATCATTAAAGGAGTTGGGGGATTTGCAGGAACAGTAAAGCCTACACCTTTATCCTGATGGATCAGTGAATGAACATCCTCACGTGTTTAACACATGCCATGTCTAGTGGAGAGCAGATCAATCACACAATCACAAAAAAATAGAACAGAGAGAGGGACACAGGAAACCCACAACCTTCAAAGTTCATCTTTTGTTGCTGTAAGTAAAGAGCAATTTTGCAGCTGTGGGTGGATGCAGGAGGAACTTGCAGAGGTGGAGGAGAACACTTTGCCCAGCTCTGCGAAGGCTGAGCCATGAGTGATAGCTGTGAACAATTGTTTTCATCTACCATGGTGTGTTTCCAGTGGGGTAATTAATGTCACCTTGTCAACACGGTTCTGCCTTAACAACACGTTAAGTACAGTTGCAGGGTTGCAAATAAATAATTCAAGCTGCTTCCCATGAAGTTCCCTCCACTCTCGGCTCGTTCGTTAGCGCGGCCACAGCCAGCGGTCGGCTCCCCCTGTGCTCCTTCAGGGCTGTCACTGCTCACACCTCCCATCCTGTGACACCAAATGACAAGTTGGAGCAGACAGCCCTGGAGCAGCTGGCTGTGTCACCACAGAGCCCACAGGAGCCCTGCCAAGGATGCTGCCTTCAGTCTGCAGCCTGAGCAGGCCACTGAATGAACACAGGGGCTCCTGATGTGCAGGGCATCGTCCCTCAGGGCTGCCCATCATCTCTGCCACACCAGGGAGCTGAACCCCCTTTTCCCCACAGCAAATATGAACTGCAGCTACAAAGCCAGGAGGCTGCTGTGTGGGGCTCAGCTTTGGGGCAGCACTGTGAGACGATGGAACTCCAACCAACCACAGTCAGGACAAATGAAGGGGGCTTTGCTCTTTTGTCTTTGTCCAGTCACTTAAGATAATTGTTATCTGACTTATTTAGCTAAGGAACAAGGCAAATATCCTGGCCAAGTTGTGTAAGGGAGGACTCTACAATTAACCTCACATCCATAGTTAGTTAAAGGCTTGTTTTCCAAAGTGGTGCCCAGAGGATTGGTGTAAGCCCATCCTGGCCCAGGCACTCTGCAAAACTCAGGCTTCAACATATACATCAGCTCAGTGCAATGGGAGACGTGATACTCAAAGCAATTTGTTCAGGTCTGCATCAGAGTCAGGGACACAAGCAGATCTTGTAATATCTGCTTTTACATTTTCATAATAATGTCCTTTCTCTCCCATGTTAAATCTTATATAAATCTCTCATATGTAAGCCTTTAACAAATTGCTTATGCCTGTGTGCTCAGAGACATTCTCACAGAAATAGGATCATTATCCAGAAAAGAAAGTCTGAGAAGCTTGGTAAAATAGTTAGAATGCATTACCATGGACAAAAAAATAAACCAAATCCAAATTTCATTCTTAGCTGTTTGGCTAACATCTACATTTTATCATCTTTCCTTGAAACAAAACAATTTTCGTGTAAATTAATCTAATATCTGCTAGAAACAGAAATACTGTAAACACACAGATAAGCACATAGAGAGAGACACAGAGAGAGAGAATATGGAGTAGTTCAGATCAAAGATTCAATAGAACAGTCATTAAGATCTTTAGAAAGAAATCAAGTCTGACAAAAACTCAGCTCAGGAGGTTTTCTAGCCAAAAACTGTCATGTTGTCTACCAGGATCTACCGTATCTGTCACTCCTAATTGCACTTTTATATTTAATCAAAAGCCTAATTAAAGCTAAATGCCTATATGTATTCCAGCTCTATAATTATCTTTTCTGCACTACTGCATATCCATATTGACTGTCAGATGCAATACCTCCACACACCCATAATACACATCCTGCAAGCTGGGGAGAGCACACATTACTTTGCTATAAAATAAGCTCTTCCTGCACAGACAATTAAGCAGACTTAATTTTCCCAAGTACTCCATTCCTCCCAAAGCCCTGCACACCGGGACTGTGTGAAGGGGCTCACCCAGTGGTGCAGCACAGACCATACACTGGGTGTTTTCTGCCACCGTGTGACACAGAGGAGGAACAGCCCCTGCAAACCCCTGTCTGGCTCAGCCAGCGCTGGCACAGCGGAGTTATTTGCAATTACAGAAAAATAAAAAGGGTTGACTACAGGGAAAAAAGAGCTTCAGGTGCTCCTGAGTTAAAGCTAAAGTAATTGAAGGTGTAAATAATGTTAATTTTTACAGCTTGCAAGTGTGGATCCAAACAGAAACCAAACACAGAAGCCACTGTGCTCCAACACCCATGAATGTTCCCTCTGGAATATAAACACTAAGGGGAAGCATTTCATAAACAACTACGTGAAGAACCTTTGGCAGAGTGTCACCTTTAAAAGCAAACCACAGTAATCTGTGAGGATAAATGGTGTGAGTTGGGAATAAAAAACAAAAAAAAAGGAAGGAAGAGCTGGTGTCAAACCCCTTTGCTCAGGGCTAAGCTGTAGCTGCAATGTGGGAATGAAAGGAGGACAGTGGCACTAGGACAAGTCTGGCAGTTGACAGTGACTGAAGAAGAGCTGGAATCAAACCAGGGCAGGACAGGGACTGCACCTGCACAGTGTCACACAGACATCTCCTACTGAAAGCAGCACAGGTTGGATGGCACCAGTGCCTGTCACAAGAGCCCCAGAAATAAAAGGTGCACAAGTTGAGCAAAGGAGAAGACAAGAGAGGGAACAGACAGAATGTTACCAAGTGAAAACTGCAACTGCTGGTGAGCACCGCAAATAACAACCCTGGAGCTCACCCCTCCTCTCCCCAAGTATCTGTCGTGTAACTCCTGACAGCTGTCAAAGCAGAATGTGATACTACCAGGGCTCCAAACGCAGGGGAACAGAGAGCTGCTGCTCCCAGAGAATGACTTCCCAAAGCCGTGTTATTCAGAGTCTGCTCAATCCCCACAATGACAGCCCCAGACACGGCCCCGGTGCTGCTCCCTCGGCAGCTCCAGGGGAGCCTTTCCAGGAGAACCCCTCACTCCTGAGCACTCCTTGCCTGCTCCTCAGGCGGGGAACTAACAGCGAGCCCAGTCCTGGGAGATGTGCAGGGTGCTCTTTGTTCAACAGCCACTAAATTCATATCTTGTAACGAGTTTCAGACAGGAGGGAATCAGCTCTGTGACTAACACCGCTTCCTGTATACCTCACAGCATGAAGCCCCATCCAGATGTCCCCACACAAAGCTCAAAGGCTTCCATTTCACCAAAACATCACTGCAGCTCTCAAGAGCACAGACTGTTGAGCCTGCAGAGGTGGGTGAGTGGCTGAGTGCTGGAGGTGGGAGAGCCTGATGTGGTCAGTGTGCTGGGTTTGGTGAACACCACTGACAAAGGCAACTGTGACCATGGGCAATCCATTTCCTGAGGTACAACCCACCAGGTGAGTTGCTCCCATGTTGCAGTGAAGAAAAATACTGTAAAAATAAAACCTCTTACAAAATAAGCCCTCAAGATCCAACCCCAACAAGTATGGGGGGAAAGGAGGAGAAGGGAAGGCAAGCACACAATTCCCCCATCTCTGTGGGCAATCCCTTGTAGTCCCAAAGGACAGGATTTAATCAGAACAGTTTTCTCTGTGCAGATCTGCCAGTGCTGTGAGAACTGTTAAGGACAATTCTGGTGTGTGTGTTCTCCTTAAGGCCTAGCAAAGAAGGGAGGGAACAAGTGCACTCCAATTACACAACCAGAAGGGATCACAGTGACCTCCAGCTCCCAGGCTGGCCAGAGAATTTCCCCCTGAAGACTGATTTTTAAAGCAAATACTAGCGAGTTCTTAATGACAAATTCATCACGAGCCCCAGTAAATTGTTCTACTATTTCATTATGCTCACGACTGGCATTTGACGGCAAGGTGGAATTTGCCCAGCTCCAGCCTGCAGTCCTTGCATGTTGTTACAGCTCTGTCAGCAGCCCTGGGGCCCTCCCCCTCTCCCGGATCAGATATCAGCTGGATCCTGCTCAGCATCCATCAGCCCTTCCCACTGGCAGGCCCGAGCTGGAGGAGAGGAAATTTTTCAGCTCAACGCAGTATCACGTTGCCTTTGAGAGAAAGACCATTATTCACACTTTATTTTCACTTCACCCTTGTACTTGGAGCTTAAAAACAAAAACTCCAAATGGATTTGGCACAATTCATATGTCAGAGAGGCAAAGTGCTGGGAGCAGCAGACAGAGCTTTCATTCTTGAAAAGCTGTAGAGGATCACACAGAAAACATTAGCAAGGCTGATAAAACGAGTGCAATGTGGAGTAATTATATCCTTCACCAGAATGAACAGATGCACTGACTTCAGTAAAGCTGTGTCTGCTCATGCCAGCTCAGGACTGACTCTCTGCCTCTCCTTTTCTCATCAGTACAAATGATGCAAAAGAAAAGGTTCTGCAGAACTCACAGCAAGGACACTCCCTAAAATCCAGCTCGTTCAAATACAAGTGTGTCCTGCTTGGCTGATTTTTGGTTCCTTCTCTGATAATCTCCTGTCATGGTCAGCCTGGTCTGAGACCACAGTCACAATAAACACAGCATTTCCATTCAGTTTTCCTTCTCCCTCAGCTTTGCTCACTGCTGCAGCAATGCAAGTTTTGCTGAGAGGGATGTCTGAGAGGGAACCTGCCAGCTCTGCTTTTCGGGGATGTTGGCACAAGGCATTCAGGTGGGAGTTCTTTATTACAAATGTTATCAATGTTTTGAACACACAACTGTATTTTCACAGGAACTTGACTGACTTTTGCTAATGAAATGTACATTTTCTCCTCACTTATATTGCCTGTATTTTCTGTTTTGGCATTGCTGCTATTGAGTTGATGATTCATTAAGTGGGAGCTTTCCACTTGCAAAGGGGAAAAACTACCATTAAACTGGCAAATTAAAATCAATATTATTCAAAAAATAATAAGTAGAGGTTGAAGTTGACAAGGATTTCTGCTTTTTTACCTTCTGCACAATGATTCTGTCCTTGAACATGCAGTTATCTTTGTGCCTCTGAGGAAAGAATTTAATCCTTATTGTTTAGGATTACAATAGAAATATAAAAGCCAGACTGTGATTATACACACCAGTCAATAACTTACTTCCATTTCCACTCTTTCAGCATTACAAGTCAGCTTGCTTCTCTCTCTATGATTAACTTCCTTCAATTTAAATACAAAGTGTCCACAAAGCCTTTAGGCACAAATGAGAGAACATTTGTCTGCTTTGCTCCTTTACCTCCATACCCAGCTGGGCACTCACGGGGCTCAGCTCTGGTGCCACCTCAAAGCCCGTGGGTGTCTCTGCTTTGCACTGTCCACCACTTGCAGAGCTTTTCTGCTTCTAGACACCAATACTGGCACATTGTAATGATTTGACCAGCCCCAACTCATTTGCTAGGCAAAATCAAAAAAATTCAAAGCCAAACATAATAATAAAAGCAAGGGCAAAACTAATTTCTGTCTGCCTGAGCAAAATGGAAGCACACAAAATGCTGAGACACCAGGAGATGAAAAGGAAGGGTTTAGGGATGGGGAGCAGCGCATGAGTTCCCTCCATGCACACAAAGAAAACCTTCCTGTGCACCTGCCCTTTGGCCAGAGACCCACTGCAACCTTGTACAACTGTCCTGGAGGCTCAGGGACAGCACGGGCAGATCCCAGTCACGGGTGGGACTCGCCCACATCACTGGCATGGACACAAATGGCACCAGTGGGGAGAGGGGGCATGCCTTCTCTTCTCCTCTGCTGTGCTCCCAGAGCAGCTTTTGCTATGGAGAAACACACGAGCTTTCACTTGACACAGAGAAACACACGAGTTTCAGCTGGGGAAAAGGTACCCTGTCAGGTGCTCAAATGGCTGGAGTGTTTCCTGAGGTTTGTGTGGATCCCTCAGGGTCCTCTGTGCTGACTCTCATGGAGATCTGACTCCCATGGAGATCCTTTCCAAAATGCTCACACCACTGACTGGATCTGTAGGCCTCAAGCAACAGTAACAGCCAGTTCTGCTTCTGGACCACCTCCCTCATGAGGAGCAGAAAACTGACACTCAGAAAGGCAGAGGAAAAAAAGGGCAACTCTGGGAAATGTGCATGTGGGTGTAGTCCTCCTAGAGGTTCATCTGTGAGCACAGTGCAGGAGAGCAGATTCCTGGGCACTGCCAAGCTCTGCCACACCACCATCCACAGGGAATGTCCCTATGGAGCAGGGAGTCCCTGCAGCAGGACTGAGGAGCTCTCTCCACCTTCCCCTCCAAAAATGACCAGCACAAACCTCACCACTTCCTACACCAAATGTTTGCCATGTCCAGCCTTCTCACAGGAACACACAGTGCTGTGCAATTGATAGCAGCATGGCCATTAAAAACAAGCCAACTGGTAAACAGGAACCCCAACCAGAACTCTCAGCTTCTTCCTCAGGCAGGGAAAGGAGGAGGGAAGAAATAGCTCCCAACAGATGTTCATCTTTGTGCTTAACACGTTACTGGGAGGTGCTTCAAATACAGTGACAAGCATAGTATAACAGCTTTTATGGAGTAAAACAGATTAACAACTTTATTTATTAAGGGCTACATTTTCAGCCAGGCCTGTGCAAACCTTTTTGAAAAAACCATTTTCCTTATGTTTTCTGCATGCAGACAGTCAATGAATATTAAACACTGCTGCAAAACCCCTAGCCTGGTTATATGCCACGGTGATTAAGTTACCTGGAATTAGATTATCTCTCTTCTTTTCCACCAGCATTCCAACCCTTTCCCCTGGAAGGGCTGAAGGTTCTATACCAGAAAGGTGCCCAGCATCCCTTAGGGGATTATAGTCCTTTTCCCCTCTGATACTGTAATAACAACTTGACCCAATCCAATTATTCCTCACTCAAACAAACAGTGAAGTGCCCTTGTCTCTGCAGGGCACAGTTCTGTGTAAGGTTTTGTGCAGCTGTATGCCTGCTGGCTCCTGTTGGAGTTTCACAAAGGCTGGCTTTGTTTAGTAGTGCTTCTCCACTTGCCAATGGCGATGTGCAGTTTGAACAGACTACACTTAAAAATAATTTATTTTTTTTTTTTGAAACAGAGAGCAGCTTTGCCACAGACCAGTATGTGGGCACATCTCTTCCACAGCACACAGTGGCATCCCAAAACTTGGGTTCTGTCTAGGAGTTGCTTTGCTTTCAAGAACCTTCCAGCAGGAGGAAGAACCTCCAGCACTGAGGCAGCCAAAGCAGTGACTGGCTTTGGTTCACATGTGAGAGAAGCAACAGCCACCATGGAAATGTGCTCAGGAGAAATATGACACGCAATGTTAGCATGGAATGTGTTTGCAGGTTTGGGGAATGTCCAGAAACTCCCAGAGAACCCAGTGAGGAACAAACAAACACACAACAGCCCCTGTCCCACAGCAGCTTTGCAGCCCAGCACCCAAACTCAAACCCTGCTGAGTTACACAGATTAAAGTCACTGCAGAAGGCAAGAAATGAGAAGCATCTGAGAGCAGAACTGGGTAGAGTTGATTAAACCCCCACATTTCACCTAAAGCCACGTGTGTACCTGTTTCCTTTCCCCACTGCAGACACTGCCACCCCCCCCGACCTGCTCCAGTCAGCAGGAGGCTGGGCAAAGCCATCCCCAGCCCTGCCTTCAACCAGGACTGGAGAATAGGTCAGGGAAACAGCATCACAACCTGCTTTAACTGCTCTCCAAAGCATTACAGTCTCTCTGCTAATTTGAACATGAATTGGACTGGGCCCAAATTACTGACAGCAAAATGGGAGGTTTATTTTAATACCTTCTCCATTTCCCTTAAAATCTTCCCTGTGAAGAAGAGAAAATAAGATTCCCCACATGCCTTCAGGTGGCCACAGTACAACTTAAATTTGTCTGTTGACCAGTTCCATACTCCTGAGAGCTGGTGGGTGCCACAGGGCAGAGGAACAGCTCAGGAGTACCAGAGTAGGAGCCATCCAGGATTTCCTTCTCAGAGTGCAGTGCAGAGTCTGCAGGTTCAAAGCATCCCACCCAGCTGGAAACCTCAAAGGCCCAAGCAAGAAGAGAAAGACTGTCTGAAATTAACTTCCCAAACATCACCCTCACAGCAGAAATCTTATTTGTTTGATGAAAGCAAAAATAACTTCATATTCTGTAAGAAAAATTAATTAAAAACCCAAAGAACAAAGGTCTGCCAGAGAGGCTCATTTTGGCAAATAATAAATGCCCAAAGAAACATTGTTTGTGTTGTGCAATGAACTCGTAATTAATGTTTGTTTGCTCACCATTTAATAGCTGCTCAGCACTAAGTGATGGGATTTTGCTGCCGTTTGTGGGTGTGCAGAGTCAGAACCTTCATTTCCCCATATGGAAGAGCTGCCAGGGGGCCACACCACAGGCCCATTGCAGTGAACCAAAGCAGTGCCAAGGAGCTGCAGCCGAGGGAGCACTCTGTGAGTGTTGCTCAGGGCTCAGGCTGCCCTGGGCTGTGTTTGTGCCCACTGCAGAGGGGCACAGCACGAGGCTGTGGGGCCAAGGAGAAGGACAGCCCCACACCCACAGAACTCCCTGGATCTGCTGAGGGGCCCTGCAATGCAGCAGTGCCTCTTTCTGCCCAGCCAGCCTGGCATCTCTGTGCCTCTCGTGCCCACCTCCCCATCCAGAGGGACTCTGGAGCCCCAAAGAACAATGGGACTGGCCAAAAGTGGGAATGGGTTGGACTCCTCTTGCTTGGCAGATGGGAATGTGCCTCCCAGACAGTCAGTGCCAGGATGGCAGGAGTGTGCCAGTGACCCAGAGCAGGGCACAGGCCCTTCCCTGCCCCCTGGGGGACAGAAGGAGCACAGCCTGCTCTGGGACCAGGTCCCCCAGGTGTCCAGGTCTTGTAACAGCTCAGGACATGGACTGTGGCAGCTTTAGTTCTGCACCATTTCCAGCTCCTACTCGAAGACAATACACACCCCCAATGTCCAAAATATTCCTGAATTTGGTGCTTGTTCTCTCAAAGCTACAAGGGAGAAGAGAGAAGAGATGCTCTTGGCTGTAACACCTCCATGGTATTACATGGCCTCACTTCCTGGCAATTTTATATTTCCATCTGAAGCTTCCAGCTCTCCTGGACCAGAGATTCCCAGTGCCCCTCAGAATCTGCAGCCCCCTCCCAGCTCTTACAGGGGAGAGCTGTGACAGTGACACAGTGTGCACATCGCCTGCAGTGGCCTCCCCAGGGCACGTGGATGCAGCTGGGCTGGGCAATGACAGCCCTCCATCACTCTGACCCATGGCTGTATTAAATATCCCTTCAAGGCATTGACTGCCCAGTTAGGAGCCAGATTTTCCATGGCAGAGGAAAACCTGATCTCCCTGAAGATCTCAACAGAAAGCTTTGATGGGTGGAGGGAGGTGTCCACTAGAAACCTTATGGGAATTTTAAATTCCTCTGTGAGCTTGGAGGGGGAGAGGAACACACAGCCCATGGAGAAGTGGTCTGTAAATGGGACAGGCTGTTCCTTGGCCTGTGAAAAAGCCAGAAAAAACTCAGAACAGCTGATGAAGTGGTCTCACACACAGCTGCCCAGTGCACCTTCAGTTCTGGCAGCACGGAGATGGCTGTGTGGTGATTTCCCACCCCATCCCTATGGGACATGCAGTGAGCAGGAAATCCAGGGAGCTGTGGCTGAGGGCAGAGCAGGGAGCGCTGGGGCTCCATTAGCACTGAGTGCCATCGCACAAACAGGGCTGGAAGTGGAGCTGCACCAGGAAGGGAGGGAAACTAAGTGAGACACAAGCAAAAATACTGCACTGAGAGGAACAGCAAAGACTGAAAGAGTGTGTTCTTTTCAAAAAGCTGAGGAAATCAGCTTCCTCCACTTCTTCCAATCCCTCCAAATTGAAGCTGGCACCGAATGAGAATTTTTCTGCTTAGTAGAAGTCCAGAACATTGATAGTGCTCTAAGTGCAGCATTGGCAATGCCATCACCATTCTGAAACACAACCTACTGACAATTCAGGCCCTGGGACAGGTCTCTCAGCTGCTCTTGAACCTCATCTATTTTCAGGAGCAATCTGCTCGTCTCTGACACCCCAAAATGGCAAAAAACAAAGGGTTATTATGCTGCAAGAACAACTGAAAAGCAAAGACTTGAACCTGATAAGAAAACTATAACCTCCCTTTATGTTCACAACTCTGCCTTCCACAAAATCAATTTAAAGAGAGAATTTAAGAACTTTATCTTGGAAATGCTGCTTCCTCCAGGCAGATTTAGCTCCCAGATCCTCTACTAGACTCTGCCAGTAAGAAAATATTAGAAAAAAAGTAAGGGAACAATAGGAAGAACACACACAAAATCGACCTAAACACTAGAAAAGCATTCATATATCAGAAATAGACCTCTAAGGGCCACACTGGGAGAAATATATTTACACCTAATAATCATTAAACTGAAAAGCAAACCACAGAACTGCAGCAGAACACTTGTTGCAAATGACATCTGGAAGTTTTGAGAAAGAGGGTTGAAATGGAGAATAAATCATATGGTTATGGAAACAGTGCTGGGTGCCCAGAAAGGCAGACACAGTTTGAAAACATTTTAAAAGCCTGTGAGTGTCACTCTCCTTTCCCTCTCACCTCAGAACCTGCCTCTGTCTGGCACTGGTTTCCCTGGGCCAGAATTTGTACTGGGATAGACAGGGATAAGGAAAGGAACTCGGCTAAAGAACATGTCAGGGTAAATCATGAGCAGAAAAGTTAATAATTCCCCCACATTTTTTTAATTACAGAATTGCAGATTTTCACTTCTGTGATTTGTGATTCACCTCCTAAAGCACAAATTTACATTCCACCATCTGTACTTTGTTCTTCCACAGTGAATCTACACGATTTTTATAGCTTTTCATTGTGCTAACAGTACACTCCCAGAAGAAAATCAATTTTTGTTTTTGTGGACTGACAAAGAAACACAACTGTGCTGTTCAGCTCACTAAAGGTGAGTCTTTGTTCAGCAAAATGTGTGTCTGACCTCCCCAGGCCCAGGCACCAGGCAGGAGCAGAGCAGAATTACGTATAAAATGCCATAAACCCCCCTTTGAAAGTGTATTTTGTACCTGAGGTAGCACTGCTGGTCCTTGTCCTGCCAACCTCTGCAGGGAGCTGACCTGAGGAACCTTAATGGGCACTGCAGTGAGAGTTCCCAAAGCCTGTTGGGAGAAAAGAGGTGAGCACAGCTGAGAACAGCAGCAGAGCTTTCCCAGACAGTCCCTCAGCCCAGCCATGCCCTCCCAGCCCCTGGATCCTCCCCAGGGCCACCAGCTGGTGTTCCACAGAGCCCTGGACTGCCCCTCAGGGAAGCTCCAGCACGTGCACTGTGAGATGCTGCATTTCAGGGCAGCAGGGCCAGAGGGGACTTTGCTGGGCATCAGGAAACAGAAAATACTGAATTATTACCTGTCAATCCACTACAGCACAGTGCAACAACACCCAGCTGAGATGGCCCCATGTGGGCAACACAGCAGCTGTTACTGGCCATGTTTATCTTCAACACTCACCCTTCTCTCAGCTGCCTAGCAAATTTATTCAAGGCTTATTTAAAATAGGAGAGAATAACCTGAGAGCTTATAAAGTTAGGATTGGGCCATGGGTTTAAAGAACTCAGCTAACTTTTCCCTTCTACCTCTTCCACTCCTTCAGCCCTGATTACAATTCATGGAATCACAGACTGGGTTGGGAGGGACCTCCCAGCCCCCCCAGTGCCACCCCTGCCAGGGCAGGGACACCTCAGAGCCCCCCCAGTGCCACCCCTGCCATGGCAGGGACACCTCAGAGCCTCCCCAGTGCCAGCCCTACCATGGCAGGGACACCTCAGAGCCCCCCCAGTGCCACCCCTGCCATGGCAGGGACACTTCCCACTGTCCCAGTTCATCCCAAGCCCCATCCAGCCTGGCCTGGGACACTCCAGGGATGGGGCAGCCACAGCTTCTAATCAAAGTTTCATATTTTGGTTAACTGGCCAACATTCTTAAGGCAAAGCCTGATCATTTCTGTCTGGTGTGTTTTCTTGCTGTTGGGCCAACATAAGCAAGGGGAATTGTCACCATAATAACAGCAAGAGACGCTCAGCCGCCCTCACAAAACCCCACCAGGCTGCCACAAACAGCTAATAGGGAAAAAAGAATGGACTCAACTGAATTTCTCTAAATTTAACTCTGCTCAAAACAAAAAAGTTTGGGCTCACAGCCAGTCAGCAAAGTATGCCAATATTACCCCACTGTGGTAATGCAGTTTGTGAGGAGAGGCTTAAGAAGGTGAAACTGTGTCACGTCCATGTCTTTGGTTCCCCTCAGGCCTCACCCACAGAGGGATAAAAGGCTCCATTTCACGCTGTCTCCATGTTTGTAAGAATACCCAGCATTTTAAGGTAGAATATTCTAACAAACTGGTCCTGCAGAGTTTATATTTTTAACTCTGCTACTCCTCTTGGAGACATTTGGGGGTGTGATGTTATTTATTCAGCAAAGATCAGCGTTTGCTAAGACTTGCCTGAGTTAAACACGAAGGAGAGCCAAACAGCTACAAACATACAAGACAAATTCCCTAAAGGTGAACACCAAAGTGAACTTTCCAACCCATGCTAGAAGGTTTCCCACAAGTATGATCTGTATTTTCCTACCATCCCAAGTGGGGTTTCTTCCCCCATGGAGTGAAGTCCAAGGTTTTCTGGAGCCTCAGGAACAGCTCAGCTCCTCCTGGGCCGCACACACCCCCTGTGGAAGTCTGGGCTTTGGCTTCAGCCAGGCCTCAGTCCCAGCCAGGCCTCAGTTGGGCCTCAGCTCCAGCCAGGCCTCAGTTGGGCCTCAGCTCCAGCCAGGCCTCAGCTCCAGCCAGGCCTCAGTCTCAGCCTCAGCTCCAGCCAGGCCTCAGTTGGGCCTCAACTCTAGCCAGGCCTCAGTCTCAGCCTCAACTCCAGCCA
>JAWWEV010000043.1:65963890-66005243 GCA_035583235.1 Hafferia zeledoni | reverse complement strand
GGCCTCAGTCTCAGCCTCAGCTCCAGCCAGGCCTCAGTCTCAGCCTCAGCTCCAGCCAGGCCTCAGTCTCAGCCTCAGCTCCAGCCAGGCCTCAGTCTCAGCCTCAACTCCAGCCAGGCCTCAGTCTCAGCCTCAGCTCCAGCCAGGCCTCAGTCCCAGCCAGGCCTCAGTTCCAGCAGGCCCAGAGAGTCTATGCAGATTAGAAGGCACAAACCTCACCTGACTTAAGCAAGCAAAGTGATATTTCATATCATCCGACATCACTCAGAAGTATAAAAAGAGAGGGAGGTGGAGCCTCTGCCTCATTTTGGCCTCCCCTCAGCCGGGTGAGGCCGCCCCACGCTCCCTCACTGAGATGAGGCCTTGCTGCCATCCCTGCTGTGTTATCTAAGGAAGTGAACATTTTCTTGTTAATTTTTCTCCTCTCATGCTGGGAGTTTTCTCTGGAAGAGTTTTTGGGGAGTTTTGTGTGGTTAGAATCTGAATTATTTGGTTGGACAACTCAATAAAGTTGTTATTATTTCTTTTCACATTTGTATATATATGTGTTATACCATATTCTGTTTTTAATTTTCTTTTCTTCTTTGTGAAAATAAAACCCTTGCCAATTGAAGTCCCACCAGTGGTTTTCCCCTCTCCCTTGGGGAGGCTCTGCCAGGCTCTGGGGCAGCTGCATTTTCACACAGCTGAGCCCAGACAGGGGCACAGAAAGGCAAACCAAAACCCTTCCCTCTGGAGGGCCGTGCCTGCAGTGGCTGCCCCTCACCCTGCAAACACTCTGGGACATTGGCAGGGATTTCCTACCGGGACAACACAACCCACGGTGGCTGCAATGGCGAGTTCAGCCAAAGGGGGGACTGATGAGCTCAGGGGGCTTTTCCATTAAAATATCCCAATAAAATAACAAAGTGCTGGCAAGGACTGAAATTGGGAGCTGATTATAAAGATAAGAATCAAATTACTGAGAAGTGGGTAAGATGCAGTTATCAGTTGTTAAAATACACCAAAACTCCATGTGTGAGCAACAAATCTTTTGACTTGTACTACTTTAAATATCAATTGCAGGGAAAACCCAGCTCTGTGTGGAACAGAAAGCTCTGTGTGTGAGGAGGGAGCTCACTCAGCCTCTGGGTGCACCATTGGATCAAACACTGGATTAAGCTCCAAAACACTGAACAATGAGCCCAAAGGGATGGGAAAGGGAAAAGAAACCAGAAGGGCCATGAAAACTCTGCCCTGTTCCCTCAGCTTCACTTGGAGACAAAGCCAGGAGGAACTGTCAGACGGATCAGAGAAAGGAACTACCATCAGTCCTGTCACCTGCACTCTCAGAAACTCATCAGAGGTATTTTCCTGGAGTGGGAGTTCTGCAGGGACCTCCAGAGAACAAAAACAAATGATGCCACTCTCAGGTTATGAAATTTTCAGTGACAAAGATGCAGCCCCTTTTACAAATGGTTTTATAGTTAGGATCTGTTATTTAACATTCAAGAAAAACAATCTCAGTATAGAAATGATATGACCAGGGGAAAATTTAAAACTTTAATCTCCTGTTAATAATAGCACTATAGTGTGTTCAGACAGAGAGAACTCCATGAATCTATTTCACTTTTCACGATTTACATTGTTTTGCTATTTTTTCCCAGCTTGGGCAATAAACAGTACAAGCTGTTAAATCTGCAGGATTCAATGCCAGAAGCCTCTGGACTTCCCCTGTAACACATTTCCTCTGTTATCTCAGGATACCTTCCTAGGTCAGTATTATTGTCTCGCTTTAGTGATCAAAATATCAGGATTTAGAGGCATCATTCCCATCTCTGTGGGCCTGTTTTTTCACTCCTTCCTCTTCTGCAATTTGTCCAAAGAGCAAGTGGGTGCACATTCTTATAAACCTTTAATTAACAAGCTGGAAAGACATTTTTCTGGCAATGGCTGACCTTTAAGCACTTTGTATGAATTTATTGATACCAGCAGAAACAATCATTTAAAAGGTTATTTTACGAGTGCTGAATAGTTTATGGCAGCACTTTTGTCAAGATAAACGAGTTTCTTATTTCTACATTTACAGCTCTAAGCATTTTAATAAAAAAAGGTCCATAAAAGTCAAAGATAACTTGGAATCTCCTCTATTTGGGCTTTTCTGGTGACCCCTGGAAACCCACAGTGTGGAGGGATGGGGGAAGTGCAGTCCCAGCTGGTGGGGAAGTGTCACCCAGCAGCACCTTCCAGAGGGTCCCACTTGGAACTGCAAAACCAGGGGAGGGGATCCAAACGAAATCAGCCTTTTCAGGGGTCACTTTAACAACCAAGACAATAATAACAGCTTAAAAAAAGGAAAACCAACTCAAAAGCCCCCAAACAAGAGGACACAGTTGCATTAAAAGACAAAAAAAAAAAGGCAGTTCCTCCCATTCAACTGAAAGAAAACTAAAAACTTAGGAGATACTGCCAGGTGCAGTTAAAAAAGAAAATCACTTCTCGCCCTCAGTTCTCTTAACACCCAATAGCACTGCAAGGACTTGCTGTTTTCCCCTCTGAGCTTCTCCTGCACTCATCAGCACCATCCCTGGCCCCAGGCTCTCCGAGGCACCTCAGGGACAGACGTGTGGGGACGTGGCAAGGGGAAGACACAAAAGTGAAACAAAGATGTGTGGCATGGCCAGGAATGAGAACTGAAGGGCTGGAGATGGTTGGAGGATCAAAGGACGCTGAGGCAGAAACAAGGACGAGATTTACGCTGTCAGCGATCAGAGCGAGGGCCATATATGCAGTTTCCAGCTTTATGTTTTGACTTACTTAGTCAATGTCTGAGGTTTTAAATCTAGGATTTATGTATATTTGTGGGTTTAGTAAACTTCTGCATTTCTGTCCAGGAGGAACACATATATATACATGTTTATATATATATATATGTTTATATATATATGTGTGTATGTACACATGTGTATCTCTACTTTATTGAGAGGTATTTGCATTTTACTCAGTGTGTGTAAATACATTTGCCAGAACGTTGTTATGTTTGCTCTGAATTCCAAACTCCTTCCTCCCCGTCCTCTGGATGTGCCAACAAATGCTTAATAACCTACTCCTACCATTCATTATCCATGGCAAGTCATTGTTGGGTCCATGGGCAGTTTAGGATCAGAGCACAGATGTGGAACTGCCCTCCCACTCCAGAATTACACCAGGATCAGTCAAACCACTCCAGTCACTCACCAAAGAGAGCCAGACTCAACGAGCAGCAGAAGGTTCAAGAGGCACAGAGTTTGAAAAGCCTTTCAGTGCAGCACATCCCCCAAACAAGTGCTCAGTTTAGGAACACACGGGTTTGTTGTGTCTCAGCTGAACAGTTCAATTATTTGAGTTCAACTGACACTGCAGTGCTGTGTTATTTGCAAACTATTTTATACTGACATCAACACTGCAGCACAAACACTGTGTTCCTACAATGTATTACAGCAGCACCAAGCTTTTCCTTTTTAGAGTACATGTGCATCTCTCTAAGATCT
Organism: Hafferia zeledoni; assembly: GCA_035583235.1. Classification (NCBI taxonomy): domain Eukaryota; kingdom Metazoa; phylum Chordata; class Aves; order Passeriformes; family Thamnophilidae; genus Hafferia; species Hafferia zeledoni. The sequence continues at coordinate 66,001,734 of JAWWEV010000043.1, read as the reverse complement.
TGGTCCTCCCCGTGTTGCAAATAAGACACCTAAGCTATTAGAGAAATGTTTTTGTCTGTTATGTGTTCAATATTGGCAACAACAGTTTTACAGAATGGATTTTTAATGTGGCAGTGACAGGGGAACAGATTGCTATGGCAACAGCAAAGATGAAAATTCTTAACCTGAATGGATCGTCGCTGAAGTAATTGCAGGGGGGTTTTACCCATTCCACATCCATTTTACTACTGGAATGTTGCATTCAGCCTTGAGCTGGCTTTATATTAATGCCAAGCACCACATGCAGCCTCCAAGTTCATTTGACCTCAAACTTGCTGTCCCTTCCCTCCCTGCTCCCGGTACCTGCTCACCTAAACCTCTCCTTTTTCCAAAGAGTTCACCAGAAAAGGCCCTGGGCTCTCTGACACAACTTTGAGGCTCCTGCAAGACATTTACACACAGATTTTTTCTTTCCTCTAGACTCAACTTGTATAAAAATCTGTGAAAATTACACTTAATTTTCAAAAATACAGTGAAATCACTGTATTTTTAATAATCTGGTGGAATAATGCTTCAGTTTCACACTCAGACTGTATCTTAAGGAGACTGTTATATCTCACACATATTCTGTGTAAACAGCAATTTAACTGGAATTTCATGGAAATTTAAAGATTTTCCAGCTTTTAAAAGCATTTGTTCTCTCCCTCTCTTATTAATCATGCTCTTGTATGCACATTCATTACTGTTAAGAAATAGCCAATCATTGAGACAAGTCTTGCGGCTTTTTCCAAGTATTGGTATTTTTGAAACCATCCTTTCTTTGGGCACTAAAAATACCATTTGAACCAACCCTCATTATAGCAAATAACAATGTCTGGAACTTTTGCCCTGGAAGTCAGAGCTGCCCTCACTGCCCTGCCCTGGGGTGGGCACACACAGCGGGAGAGAGGGTACCACCTGTTCTGTGATTTGAAGCCTTATTCAGTAATCAGGTCTCCTCCTCCTGCACAAATGAGCACAGTTTCCCTGAGTTCCAACAACACTCAGCAGCTGTGATCACACCTATAGTCTCCTGCTCGGCTGATCCATAAAAGATTTGCTGTTTAACCACCAAACTCTTCCAGGCTGATGGTGTTTTAATGACTAATGTCTTCCAATTACTTATTCTGTGTTCACAGTCTGCAGAAATGTTCCTGACTGAAGGGGAAACCATGCACAGTGTCACCCAAAGCAGTTTGTACTCTCAGGTGAGCTCGGGGAAAAGCTCCAAGGGAGCCCCAGCAGCTGCCCAAGCACCTCCAGCCCAGTGCAGGACATGGGGATTCCAGGTGGGAAGAGAAGCAAGGGGAGGACAAAGAACATCCCATAAACTTGCATTATGTCCTTTCAGGCAGAGTGCTCAGCCATACTGAGCACCTGCCCATCAACAAGAGCAGTGGAAAATGCTGCTTTAGTGCAGTGTGCTGGAATTACCAGTGCTGTTGAACTCCTAACTTTGGTGTTCCACAGCTCCAGGATTGCAGCTGAGAAAAACCACTGCAGAGATTGCCATGTAGGTGCCACCTTCTAGGAAGAGAAAATAGCCTTATTTTGTCTTGGAGGGTGATAAACTCTACAGTATTCTCTTACAAATGCAATTGTTTCTGTAAGGATCCAAATAAAAATGCTGACCTTATGCTTAGACAGTAAAAGGATTAGGCAAACATGCTTATAAAAGTAAATTCATAAATATATACATAAGATACACACATACATGTACAAACATCCACCTGAGAACACATTACATATTACACACAACACTTCTCCAGAGCTGCAATACACCAAAGTGAGCAGCAATGCCAGAGCCAGGGAATTCCAGAGCTAGGGAGGAATTTCCTCCCAGTCTAATCTAACCTGCCCTCTGCCAGAGTGAAGCCATTCCCCCTCGTCCTGTCACTCCAGGCCCTGGGAAAAAGTGTCTTTCTCTCTTTATTAAGGAGAGATCTTCAATCCCAGATAATTGTCAGGGAGATACACAGAGAACTTTACAGCATGAAATGCCTATTAATTTTTTTGACTGAGTGGCTCTGACCTCGAAAGGATTATTTACACCCTGGCATTGGCCCCCAAGGCCAGATGTTGGTCAGGGATGTTACCTGGTTATATTCCACATGCAGACATGAAAGTTCTGCACTATACCCTCATACTGCAAAGTGAAAAATCATAAACGTTAGGGTGAACACATCGAAAACATGGTGGGCTTTTAAATGAAAAGTTCCTTTTCAAAGAAAATGCATTATTAATAATAACAACAACTACTACTGGCTAATCAAGCCTATTGTATTGTTATTAGGAAAATGGTTAGAGACAACCTAGTGATGCATCTTCTCCATGAATTGCTGGTACAGATCAAGCCTCACCAGACCCAACCTCAGGGGACATATTCCAAATCCACACATTTGAAAATGCTCATACAATTTGCTGAGGAATACTTTGTTATAAGACTTAAACTGATTGAGGGACGGTGTGCATATCATGATACAGTTTAACTCTGGCTCTGTGTAATGCAGTAACCTCTAAATCCAAGCCCAATTTCTGCACTCAGGCCAGAGGAACTGGAGTTGGAGCTGATTTTCCTCAAGACTTGAGAACAAAGTGTAAATACTTTGAGCCATCACGGTGGTAGTTCAAAGCCACTCCCTCTGGCTTTAGAGCTCGCTTAAGAACACAGATACAGCAGAGACCTGAAGCTTTTTATCTTCTCATACTTCCCAGGAAGGTTGGGCTTTTCTTTTCCAGCAATACTAACAAATGCACTGTCTATTTTCCCATAGGAAAAGGTTAAAAAGTGACAAGTATATAGAATATTGATTATGGGCTTCTATTCTGAAAAGACAAGTGCAGGGGAAGTGAATACAGTAACGTTTCACTCCGAAGAAAACATTGTGAAAACAGCAGATAAGGTGGTGGGGGTTTATTAAAGCAAATGCTGACTAATTACCATCTAATTACCACTATCATTCTAAAATCATACCCTGCAGTATCCCTGCCAAATTCCTACAATATTCTCATTACTACAATGCTAGAATATCTGCCTTTTAAATATCTTAGTGTACTGATTTTCCTCAAAGAGAGATGAATATTACAGTGAATTAAACAAGGCTGATTGTGGGTTTATTTTAGGCCCATAAGGAAAGTAAACATTTCAGGTAAGAGCCTAAACCATCCCCAGCAGTTCAGCAAGCTGCAGTGAGCACAGTGTTGCTCCAACTCTGTCAGTGCTGTCATGCCTGTTCTGGTATTGCCTATGCAATCCCTGCTAGTTCAGAGATCTTGCATAGAAAAATGAAGTTCCCTCCACGCCAGCCAGTCTGTTTGATTCAGTCAGGGATGCAACAATCAAACTGTTTGTAACATCCCAATGCATCACTACAGCTGTGAATCTGATGACACAGTCACCGAAATGGGGTCTTAATAAAATCAGGCTGAACAGAGCTCTGTAATAAAGATCTCACTGAGCAAAAACCCCAAACCAACAGTTGTACCCATTAATGAAACAGCTTGTACAGAGGCAGTGGGGACAGGTTCTTGCTTTCACTGCTCAAATCTCCAAGGACAATATTTGGCCAAAGAATTACAACAATCAAAAAGATTAAGACCCCAGCAGAGCAAAGCAGGTAAATACAAACCCAGTTACAAGCACATGATTAATCCTGCTGAAGACATGTGAATTATACACATGTTAAACTCAGGGTTATGCTCAAGTGAAGGATAAACTTGAATCTGTTTTCTGAAATTATTGGCATTGAAGTCTGACTGTAAGATGAACAAAAAGAATTTTGGTTTGTCTTACCTTGCCTGGTACCTGCCTTATTTTAAAAGGGACTATATTTCAGTTTTCATAGTGATAAAAATCCATGTCCAGTGCAAGTCTTTGTACTCAGAGGGCAAAAACGTGACTCAAGCCCCCAGCACATCTCCTGCACCAGAATCATCTGCTCTGAAGGAACATCAAGTGATTTCAAGGCAGCCAAAGAAGAAACAGGCTCATGATGAATAAAAGGAACCCGTCTCTGCCCACCCATACACACATATCTCAGTATCAAACACGCTGGAGCTGCCAACAGGCACCCACCAACACTGTCCCTGGCACTGATGGGAATGGAAACATCTCTGCCTTGCCATTCAGCTCTGTTCCAAATTTAGAGCTGAACAAGTTTGGTTCCATTTGGCTCAGAGCACTCTCTGAGTCACATCGTGCTGCGAGTCTGCAATGCCCCCAGTCACACAGAGCCCACCTGGGGGGCACTGCCAGGGCAGGGAGGGCACACCAACACCCCTGAACACCCCTGAGCCCAGCAGGGCTGTGCCCTGAGCTGAGCTGAGTGCCCAGAGCCCCATCACAGGCTGCTGCAAACACAACCCACCACTCTGAGCACAACTCTGAGCAGAGGGGCTGCCCTTCCCCACAGCAATGTCTCCACAGGCACATCACTTTCCTCTCTCCCTCTCACCCACACAAACAATTTTAATTGCTTATTGTGTAGCAATTTAACTTGAGGTTTTATAAAATGGCTGTGATGTGAGGAAAAGAGAACAACTAAACCCTAACATCAATAAGTGCTAATAAATATTAATATAACATAAGCACCACTTTTATTGCAATGTGAAACCAGTTTATTACCCACAGATGAAATCAAATTGCTGCTTTTATTACTGTCAGGAATGACTTCTAAGATATTTCTGTTTACTACTTGAGTATTCAGCTGCACTCTGTGTTTACAGCATTCAGTCTCTCTCTCCACCTCTCCCACCCACCCACCCCCTGCATCTGTACATACAATAATTTAAAAGCAGTATTTCCTGATACAGTTTTCCAATTAATTTAAATACAGACACAAATGCACATCATGAGATTAGTAGCAGACCAATTGCCAAATCCTGATACAGTCAAACACCAACAGGAAATCTTATCACGCCTGTATTTGCAATGTGAACGTTGAAAGAAGATAAATACAGAGTCTGCAGTCTCGTATCAAACACTCACACTCCTGCCAATTATTCAACTGTCCCACAAACTCTGTGGATGATGAAAAAACCCACCTTGTGACAATAAATACAACTAAGGCATTTGGCAATATTCCAAAGCCTTTCATTTCCTAAAGTGGTGCCTTCTATTAAAGTAACAGCACATGTAGAATAAGTGGATGTGTTTATGTATCCTATAATTTAGGAAAGCTAAGAGATGATTTCCCCAGCCCTAAAGCTGATCACCTTTCACTATTACAAACTGCACTTCCAGTTTCAATCACACGGCCCTGGAATTTCCTGTCCATCCCCTTGCATTCTTGTGCCCTCATTACAAAGAGAACTAACTTGGAAATTCTGACATTTTCAAGGATCTTTGCCTGGTAATTTCCGTGAGGCACAGACAGCCCCCAATTACAAAGTAATAGCTACAGAGTATTACCCTTTTTAGAGCATTCCTTGCTTTTCTGGAGTGAACCAAAGCTCTCCATGGGAGTTACTCTGATTAGTCAAAACACTGATGTGCTCTAAACCCTCAGCATTAGCACGAGGGACTCACAGCTTTGTTTACATGGATGAGACATGAATAGGAATGAAAATATCACAGAAACTTCCATAAGGGGACTGCCTATATATTCACAGAATCCCAGCATGGTCTGGCTTGGGAGGGACATCAAAGCCCACCCAGTGCCACCCCTGGCATGGGCAGGGACACCTCCCACTGTCCCAGGGTGCTCTAAGCCCTGTCCAGCCTGGCCTGGGACACTCCCAGGGATGGGGCAGCCACAGCTGCTCTGCCCAACCTGTGCCAGGGCCTGCCCACACTCATAGCAAAGAATTTCTCCCCAGTATCCCATCTAACCCTGCTCTCTGTCAGTGTGAAGCCATTCCCTGTGTCCTGTCGCTCCAGGCCCCTGTAAATGGTCTCCCTCCATCCCCCTTGCAGGTTCCCTTCAGGCCCTGCAAGGCCACAGGGAGGTCCCCCCAAAGCTTCCCACACTCCCAGCTCTCCAGCCTTCCCTCCCAGCAGAGCTGCTCCATCCTCTGCCCATCCTGGTGCCCCCTCTGCCCTCTCTCCAGCAGCTCCATGTCCTGGCTGTGCTGGCCCAGGGCTGGGGCAGCTCTGCGGGGGGGGCTCACCTGAGGGGCAGAGGGGCACAATCCCCTCCCTCCCCTGCTGTCCAAGCTTCTCAGTTTTTATATTCCGAAATTTTAAGACTTTCCATATTAGGCAGTTAAAAATGCTCCCCAGAGAAGACATGAAATTGGAGCAAATGCATTTAATCTACTCTCTGCTGTTTGGTTCTCTATGCACAGGCCAATGAATTCCTTCTGGCTACAGGGACTAGACACACAAATGTGCTGAGAGCTCCATCATTCTTCTGCAGGATCAGGAATCATGGACAAAACAAAAGTAGTTTTCAGTTAATCTCCTTCTGCTCGTGTTCCTCAGCACAGACACTTCCCAGGCACTCACAGGAGGAAAATCCATCCCATAAACCCTGAAGGAGCACATCCACACCCCCATCCCACTCCACGTGACTCTGCAGAGGGGATGTTACTGACACAGAGGAGACGACACAACCATGGGCTGGGCTCCTTGCTATTGTTCCCTGCTCAGCAATCTTCTGGCAGTGTGTGTTTCTCTGCCAGTTCCCACAGAAGCAAATTTGGAAATGCTGCTCCTACATTCTTACAGCAGAGTCAGTGGGAGTCCACTTTGCTTATCCCTTCCTGCTGAACACTCTGCTGCCTTCACTGGGAATTTCTGGCTGTGTAAGGAATACCATGTTGGGCCCAATCAGGTTTTATTCAGTTCCTGAGAGTCTTTATTCAGCCTCTGACCCCAGTGGGTGTCTGACCCCATTGTAGCCCAAATGGAAATGCAGAGTGAGCAGAGCAAAGCTCCCCCTGCTTTAGATGTACTGACCATGTGGGTATGACTGGGATATTGAAAAGGAAGCCATTTATAATCAGGAAACATAAGTGCTTATTCTGACTCTGACATTTAAATATCCCATCAACAGCAACCAGCATTGCAAAACGGTTTAATTAACCTGAAAGGATGTAATTTTATGCTATTTAGCAAGAAATACAAATTTTAAAGTGCTTTTACACAGCATATATCAGAGTAGTTAGGCCAAATCCTGCTCTTAGCTACCCATACTTAAATATGGATTAAATTTATCAATGTCCCTTGATAAACCTGCAGCTAAGAGGGTGCCAATACAAGCAGAATCTGTCACACACACTCTGTAATCCATTTCCTAAAATTACCATGCTCTTTACAACATTCTAATGGTAGAGTTCAAACTTAAGTCCCAGTGACAGGAATGGATCTCTGGATGGTGTGTGGGGGTGAATCCTTGGGGTTCCCCCTCTCCTTGTGCCTTTCTTTATTGTTAGTCTTAATTTCATTGGCCCGAGTCACCTCTCCCATTCTATATCTACAAATATAACTTGTCTTTAAGCTCTCAAAGGATGTTAGAGGAGCCTGAATATGTGATATGGAATCTTTTGAGGCCCACAACTAAAATCATCTTCAAGCTAACTTTCTGTGGCGTTCCCATAAACTGGCAGAAGCAGGAAGCTCACAGAGCTGCTTTGGCCCCAGCAGGAAAAGCAGCCTCTGTTTGAGGAGACTGTAGGAAGCAGCACAATTTGGGCAAAGTCAACATGAGAAAAATACAACTGGTGGGATGGTAAGAGCTGAAGCCACAGGCTCAGAAACACAACAGTTTTTCAGCAATGACAGCCAGCCTGGCACACTGCTGATGCCAACGAGCTGGTGCTCCACAGATGGCCACAATGGCCATGGCAGTCACAATCCACGGCACAATGTCTTTGTTTTGCCCTCCCCACAGCTGTGGGGAGCCTCTGGCTCCTTCTTTTGTCCCTCCCTGAGCTCACCAGGGACCGTTTCCACCTGCCCTGGGCACGCTGAGCTCTGTGTGGGTGCTGAGGGAGGGCACAAGGCACATGGGCAAAGAGCTGGGCAAAGGCTGAAGGGGCCACAGCTCCAAGGACCTGGGGACAGATCTTACTCCCAAGGATGCCACCTACAGCATGGGCACAGCTGGGGCATTCTCACAGCTTCCAAAAGGCCTGTGGCATGGCTGCCAACACAGGGATCCTGCCCAGGGCAACTCTTGGGAGCTTCCTGTGGAGGAGCATAAATGGACCCTTTATTTCTCAGTTTCCCAACAGTAAAATGCAGAATAGTAGCCCCTTAGTCATAATAACTTCATATGGTGAGGATAAATTAACTATTGCCATGTATTCAGTCACTGTTGTAACATGGATCACAGAAATAAAAGCTATATACAGTCACAGAGCCAATACAGGTACATATATCTATAAATAAAACCTCTAAGTACTGCTGCAACAGAAATAATAAATAAAAGCCAAAAAGACTTAGTCATACATGCAGGTGGATTTCCAATTATGGAGGAAGCACTTTTAGAGAGAGCAGAGTGGAGCACATTAAGTGGGATGGGGAAGAGAAAGGTAATAAATCACTCTACAAATAAATTATTCTGAAAAATGGCCATTGCAGGCAGGGCTATGTTCTTAAACTTCTGGAATACAGGTTTTTCTGGTAAATTGAATATATAGATAGCTAAGAAGTATATATGAGCATCCTCCTACATGTGTAAGAGCCACCTTATCCTGGGGAAAAGAAAAAAACTGGAGTAGCCTGCTCGATTTAAACATGGACACAAGTAGATCTGTGAGCTGCAGAGTTAATGAAGCATTTGTGGAGCACAGTTTACTATCTTGCCAAGAATTTATAGCACTATAAATCCTCACCCTGTACTGTGCTTTGAAACCACCTCCATGCACAGAGCAGAGCCGAGCCCAGCAGCACATGCGGTGGGGACAGGGCCAGAGTGCCCTGCCCTGCCCAGGGAACACAGGGGTGGGGAGGGGCGGGAAGAGGAAGAGGTGGCAATTCTGTTTCAGTAGTTATTAACCTTGTCAGCAGCAAATATGTGTCAGGCAAAGATTTGTACCCAGCAGAACAAAATTCCATTAACTGTCTTTCTCCTTCAGTGTTATTTTGAACAGAACAGTAGTCCAACTCCATGGGTTTTAAAAAGCATCCCATCTTTAAGGAGTTGAAGATGCACCACAAAAGAAATCTGCTTCAAGTAAAAAGCAAAACCACAAGAACAAACAAACCCCTGAAAAAATTTAATTCAGAGTAAACCTGAATTTAAAAGAAACATTTAAAAAATTGAGACAGGCTTCCACTGATTTAACAAGCTTTAAATTTAGATCTTTAAAACCTAGACAATCCAAACTGAACAAATTAAGTAAAAATTGAGGGACTAGATTCACAGTTTAGAAAGCAAACCTGTGATTACTCTAACTTTGAGCTAAAGCTGAACTATTTTTCACAATGTGCATGATCTTACTCTATCTCAGTAACTAGTATATTTTATCACTGTCTAGATAGAGAGTATAGTTATTGATTACCTTGCCAGAAAAGTCAAAGTAGTGAAAATTAAAATTCTCATATACCAGACCTATTCAAATTAACCTGTTCAATGAGAAGCAACATCAAGATCAAGGTTTGCAAAAGACAGAAACTTCCCTTGAAGTGACTTCCAATAAACAGTTGCACAATGTACTGTCTGTACTCTCTCTGAGACACAAGTCAAAGAAAAGCTCTTAAAAAGCGATGCTATACTCTTTAAGGCAAAAGAGTTATTAACTAGAGAGGATGGCTCTTATTTTTTGTAGCTAAGATTAAAGTAGTGTTTCAATCCAGGGTTCCAAACAAAGTGTCAAATTATTATTTCTTTGAAAGATTTCTCTTTGGTAATCAACTAAACTACCAAATTAAAATTACAATATTTTGGGCTGAAGAGAACACGTAAAAAATACATCACTCTTTCCACTCCCTATGCAAGTATCACTGAATCCAGCAACAGGACAGTTGTTAGACAATCAAAAACATAAACTCAACACACAGTCATAGAGCAAAATTAAATAAAGCAGAAAATAAGCCATCGCAATAAAGTAGTTTGAACCCCAAGCAATAGATCTTTTTTCTTGTAGCCAGAGAACCAGGGCATTGTGTGCTAAGAACGCACTCTAACCCTTTCTTTATTCCCTCTGAACACAGCTACTTGTTCAAGTATCAGATAAATTTCAACAAAAGCATCTCTGTTAAAACTCCTAATATTGCATAGAGACTATATTTACACCACTCATAATTTTTCTTATTAACTTGATATCCCATCTCTTTGAATCAAAGTCATAATTGTGCCTCATTGAATTAAATCTTAATTACTGCCAAATAGTAAAATACTATTAACATGTACATAAGATGTATCTGGTGCATAATTAGAGGGATTTATTGAAATAATCTCATTCAAAATTTTGCATTTTTATTTTCATATTTCTTTTTCAAGGGCTGAAAATTTGAAATTAATATCTTCGCATATAACTTTTATTATTAATCCAACTATTCTAAACTCTGGTGTGAAATTAGATAAGGTCTGTAGCAGAAGATGCTTTCAGGGCAATTCAAGTGAGCACTTAAAACTGTGCTGATAAAAGAGACAAGAGTCTTTTCTTCATCATAACTCAATCTGGAAAACAAAGCCAGAGTAAAGAAAAAAAAAAAAAAAAAAAATTACCAGAAAGACAACACAGAAAACCACCCTCGCAGAAGCCATCAATGGTCATGATCTCTTAAAATCGTAAGACTGCATCTTTTACAGCCACTTATTTTCTGTACATCCATACTCACCACATGGGGAAGTAACAAAAACTTATTAATTGTCCTAAAGGTAAAAATCCCTCCTCATGATTATAATTTAATTACTGTGCAGATATTGTAACTACTTTATCATCTGCATGGCTGTATAAGTATACATTTGTGGTGACCAAATGTTTTTCAGTATCAGTAACTATACTTGTATGTGATTACAACACCTGAAAAGATAACAGTGTAGAATGAAGACGTAACCTACTGAAGTCAGCTTTGGAAACATGTCTAATGTTTGATATTATAAGGCCTTTTAGCTGTTTAATGGGTGGGGTTTAAAGTTAAAAAGAAAAAAAACCTTTACTCAGTTGAAAAAACTTCAGTAATGGTTTAGCATCTGAGGCACATCTAAATATTTACAGATATTTGGCAATTAAGAAACATGAGATGTTTGCATTAGATGCAAAATCATGGCTAGGAAAAAAGTATGAATGTTAGGATGAATTGTCCACATCTGTTACTATTTACATGAAATATTGTTACTATTTGGCAATTTGAACTTACAATACCCTGAAAAGTTAATTCTAAGAGACAGAGATTTTTAACTGCAATATCTGTTGTCTATATGTAAGTTCATTTAATCAGAGGTGTAATTAATAAATATAAACTGATAAATTATTACCCATTCAGGCTGACTGAAATATCCTCAATAACAACGGAAAATAAAGATTATTTAAGGGAATGTAAGCTGTGTAAGCATGAAAGACACTTTGCATTCAAGTATATGTATCTAGCATCAGATAGTCACACATTTACAAGGGGATGCAATAATTTGACCCTCTGCCTAAAAACATGGTGAATATAGCTCTGAAGAAAATCAAGAGCAAATATGTCACTGGCTCAGAAGAATTTGTTCCTCTGATGAATAGTACCATACTCCACTATTAGCAGTTCATTTCTAAGCTACTATGCACTCCAGCAAAAGTTGTATAATAGAGCAAGAAAAAATAATTTAGAAAATAAGACAGGAAATCAGTAATCTGCCAGTGATATAAAAACATAGTTCTGATCATTAACCTTCCCATTTATTTGGCGTTGTATTTCATAAAATCAGTACATACATGCTTCAAAAAGCAACATCATCAAATTCTGAAAGCACATATTCATTATGCCTGTACACAATTCATGAAAACACCTGCTGTGTGCATGTGGAAGGCACACTAATCAAGCTATTTGCTGTAGTACTACAAGTCTGGGAGTTTTCCATTTTAATGCTACCAATCAATTACCTACAGCAATACAATGAAGGGCCTCCTATTTAAATGCAAGAAGCAGACTAAGTTTCCTCCCCTATCACAGGTAAATTGATCTATTAGAAACTCAAGGAAGATCTCTGGATTTTATTCTAAGGCCATCAAAAAGTAAGTGCAATCAAAGCCTCAAAGAAAGTGTCAGTTCCTTCTCTTCATACATATCCTCCCAATTCAAATACTGTATTTTTATATGAGCTTTTGATTTTGAGTCATGGATGTTGTTTTGTTTGATTGTTAAGAAGATGGCCTATGCTAAAGTTCAGCTATCTTTAACTCCAGAAAAGTCCCTTGGGATCACCCCTGAACAAATCCCTATGCTTCGGATGTTATTCAGTACCACTGTTAGCCATCAGTTAAGGCAACACTGAGCATCCTGCCTGGCAGCTGCTTGTTTTCATAATGCCAAAACCAATATGCAGTTTGTCACTGCATCTAAAATAAGGAAAATTTGTTGTTGCTTTCAAGCTTAAGCAGTTCCAAAACTATTAAATAACAAATTAAAATCTATGCTTAATGCTGCAGACCCTTGCATAGTTATAGCAGAGCTAAAAAGTGTTCTTGTCTCTGGAAGACTGCGACCAACAGGAAGCGAGTTCAGAGTGGCAGCTCAAATGAGTGACTAAAGAAATACTGAGGTGATTCCTGGCTGTAGAAACAGTCAAAGCACATACATATGTAGCATTACAGCATAACAGTAAACATAAGGGTAAATGAAACTGGAAAAAACAACAGGGAAGGCAGCTGAAACAAACATCCATTACAATGACTATTAAAATAAACTCCTGTTATGCTTCAGTAATCACTTCACTATATCTTTTTTTAAGACTCCTTTAAACACATTATGAGAAAATTTTGAGGTTTAATCTTAGCACTGGCTAAACATTCTTCATCTCCATTTTAAAAGTAATCAGAGAAGTAGAAAACAAAAAGAGGGTTGAATTGTTCAAAGGTATTTAGGTCTAGACTTTTGAACATTTGGGAACCTTAACAGTACAGAATAATGATGTGTTCCTGAAATCTGTGGGAGCATATGCTACTGCCTATATTTCAGTTTGCAAATACAAGAATTGTCAAACAGAATGCAAGTTGTCAATTTTATGCATCTCATCTGAGCTACATGCAGTACCTCTGCATTAGCACATTGCCTCTGTACACCATTATTTTTTATTAATTAAGTACTGACTTGTGTGTCATGTCATTAACGAGATTCAGACACCATGTCATCACATGGGTAGATTGATTTAATACTGACACAGAGGGACATATTTCCATATACCAAATTACCAAAGATCTATTTGCTTGAAGCAGATTAATGAGTGATGAAGAGAACTGCTAGTAAAAAGAGATCTAAGCTATTAATGCAGATGATTATTTATTCCTCTGAAAATGCTGTAGGAAATAAGAGAAATAAGAAAAAACAAACCAGAAGATAAAAATCAAGAGTCAAATTAAATGTGACTAAAAATATAATTTGCTTTGATTGAAATTTGGAAAGTATATGATTTTTCCTCCACCAAAGGTAGTCCTACTGCTGCATCTACTTCATATACATCATGGCAGCTCCATTACAATAACTGGTACTAAAAGAGACAAGTATATTGTCACAGTTCCCATTTTTGTAGTCTACAAGGTGTCACTCCTTAAATTATATTTTTCTGTACCATTTTACAAAATTAATAAGGACTCGATTATATAAGCATAAAAACTCAGAGGTCACATAAGTTGTAATGTAGCCAAGATTTAGCTTATACCTCTTGAAGCATCACTATGCCACCATGTCATTAAAGTCTTTAAAGTTTGGAGGCTGATTTTAATTGTAGCTGTGTTCACATATTTTCACTATTGCCCTATCTCTTATAGTAGTGCTGATTTTTAGTAGCCAAGATCTCTTATTTGAAGACCTAAGTGTCACAAGTCCTCCAGCTGAAGCAGTTGTTAGTACTCTTTCTCTTACAGGTTGTAGAGTTCACAATAGTACTATTTTTTCACATGTGGCTTCCTGTTTCTGTTTTGAAAGAAAAGATGACTGAATACCTTAAGAACAAGCAAAACAAAAAAACCTCCAAACTGTGGCTTTTTTTGCATGCAAGGTACTTGACCCTCACTTTTTCCTTGCCTTTAATTTCTGTGTTCACCTCTGTTAGATACTTCTAGATTTCCAATAAACTAATGTTTGTTCATCTCTGCACTGAACTCCGTTTGTTATAATTGTTTTTACCTGCTGCCAAACTCTCTTCCTTCATATTTCCTTCCTGCTTCTGGTCACAACATCTGGTAAGATCAGCCTCCTTCTGCCCCTTTTCTTATTTCCTTAGTAAAAAAAATCATGCAAATAATGCCAGAAGTCATGCTGAAAACAGAAGATGAAAAAGCGTTTGATAGCTAGAAGCAAAAGTGAGCAAGAATTGTTTTTCTAACATTACAATTGGGTCCTCCCCCAGCAGGTAGAAATCTTCAGTCCTTATGAACAAAACAACAGAAATCTAAGAAAGTGTTTTCTTGTGTTTGTCTGGGAAACATTTTAGTTCTGGCTTCTCAACCTGCACCCTGTGTTCCTTACAGTAAAACACATCACATTGGAAATATTAGAACCAGAGTTAGCTGGGAAGTCCATTTTTGGATGAAGTCAGTTTTTTTCCACGCTTCCTTAGTTATAATTGTAACCCCTGCACTGGTTTTCAAAAGCCCTTCCTAGACACAGGACACAAGCATTTGAGTAAGTTGTAAAGTAGTGAATATTCATAAATTCCTGTAATTTCTTGAAAAGGTAAAATCTGATCTAATATGGACATTCTCTATACTCTTCAAGACTTCAGTATGAAGTTTTAATGTCATCTCCAGTTGATTTTCATGCACAATTAATTTCAATTCTTTTAAGCACATTATATAAATATGCAACTTTCTATAATCACATAGTAAGCTGTATGTTAAGTTAGTTTGAGTATAAAATTACCTTTTTTATTTAAATGCTCATATAATTCCAAAAAAAGTCTGATTGGGAACTACATGACACCTTTCACATAAAGGGAGTATCTACTGCTCTCATTTTATATTCTGAACACTGGCACATGTGAAATCTGCCACTATCATCTGTTTTTCAATGTGTTCTTTTTATTCTACTGTGTTAAGCCACCACTATATGATGTCTAAACAAAAATTAATGTTGTTATTGGAATATGGTACAGCCCAAAATGTCAATATTCTTTTGCACTTATGGTATAGAAGTCATGAAAGCTACAAAGGGCTATAAAGGAGAAGCCACTGAAGAATTTCCTTCAAATTTTGTGCCTTTTTTTTTTCCTCAGATACATATATCACAGTTTTTCACATAAGAGTCAGCTAATTAAGTATCATCTGGTGCAATACTACTTTATCACAGTTATCAATTGTTCTTTGAGGTTAACTTGACTTCTGTAAAAGTGCAAGTAGAGTTGGTTCCTATTTTGTGTGAAATTACTTGCACTCAGTGGGCAGGCTGAACAAAACACTCTGATTTTTTATGTCTTCTCCAGTTTTGAGAACTGATGCTGCCTCAGGGGGGAAAAAAGAAAAAACTACGGGGCCCTGAGCGCTACTGTTGCTGTCTTTAGAGACCATCAGCTTGATAGAGCTGCCACTTTAGACTTGGTGCTGCTGATGTTAAATTCTTCTGCTCCATTTATATATTTGTAAGTTTGGTCCTAAAGCACCTCTTATAATCCAGTACTTAGCTGAAGATAATTTTTTTATATCACATCACTGAAATTTTGCAACGCTTTTTTGTCTGTTTGAAAGGTTCTGAAACCTTCCTTGGCATCACTGGGTATCTCACTTTAGCCTTTCAGATTCCAAGAACAGATATCCTCAATAGCTCCCACAACTATTTTAGTTTCATCTGAAATGAAATAGTAAAAATGGTGACATTCTGTCCTTGACTGAGCCTGTGATGAGTATGACCTATTGCAGATGGATGCTCCCAAAGTGAAAATTGTGTAGTCCAGGTCAAACCTGAGGGGGATGCTAAAGGTCAGTACCAGCTTCTTTTGGAATTTCTGTGGCACTGCCAAATTCAGTGTTATGACTCTGGTTCAGTGTTTTGATTAAAAGAGAAGGTGTGCTAAAGAACTTTGCCTTTTTTTTTTTTTTTTGCCTTTTTTTTTTTTTTTTCATTCTCTGGTCCTTTCAGCCTCAACTACAGGACTGCAATCTGCAATTATGTGGAGACAGTGACTATAGCCATGAAAAGGAGATATTATTATTACTCTGTTGTTTATCTGGCAATGCTATAAAAATCAATATGCTCACTGTTAATTTGTTCTGATCATATGTTCTACCAGCAGAAAAGCAGAAAAACTACAACTTCATTTTGTTTCACCTAGAAATAACTATATTCCATTTTCATTTTTGTTCCTTTTTTCCCTTCTTATCTTGTTTCTATCAAAAGGGGGGGGAAAAAAGAAAAAGAAGTAAGGGAGTAGCTTTGTATTTCTTGATATTTGATGAAGATGAAACACTCTCCCCAAAAAACAGCACTTCACTTTCAAAGGTGTAATTATCTCCAATGTATATATTCTCATTCCTTTGTTGCTCACTCTCACTTCATAAAATCAACTTTGCTCCCCACAGACTTCAGTTCTCAAATGTCTCCCAGAACTCACAAAACAACACAATGTGCACTGTAATGGTTTCCCAGTTCACTAAGCAGTGAGTTATCTCTTACTATTTGGAACAAAAGGGGAAATCTTAGTTATCCAAAACTAGTGATTTTGCCACAGTTCTTTTCCTTTATTTCAGATGATGAAAATCTTTAGTCAAGTTAAATTTTAGTATCCCTCAACATTTACCACCATCACACAGATTTTAAATTTACTCTTCAAAAATTATGATTTTTAAAAACTGGCTAAGGAAATCAGTTCTATGATTTCCTGTAGAATACTTTGAACTGCTCAAGTGATGAAGCTGGATTCAACTGGAAATGAAAGCTTGTGAAAGAAAAATCTTTTGGTAGCTGCCACTGAACTCTTCACTATGTTGACTCTTTCAAAAATTGACATATTCTGAAAGGAGTCTCTTGATTGAATCTTTAAAATGTTTGACTTCTCTTTGCAAGGACTATGCTTTTCATACAACAGCTAATTAAGTACAAATTATAATAAAAATAACTATATGCTCTGCATAAATCAACAGAAGTCAGTCTTCCTCTCACGCACACAGAATTGTTAAACTCAAAGCATTGGTGATCTGATCACTACTTTAAACAGAACTTTCAGAAACTGAACTACAGAGTTCAGCATTTCTTAAGGAAAAAAAACAACTTGAAAGTGCTTTGGGGAAAATTACATCCTTCAGAAGATAGAGCAAGGATTCCCCCTAATGGAGAAAATGTAGACTTCCCACAGACTCCCTTTCTGGCTTCAAATGAAGGTCGGCATAATGGCAGGGAATGTTAGTGATATTTTTATGATGAGTAGCTGTGGTCTTACTCGCATTGCTGAGAGCGGCTGGAAACACTCATTACTGAACTTGAAGGGAAGTGACTACAGAAAAAAATATCAAGCAGAGAGAATGTAGCATGTTTTATTTGTCACAAAGAGTGAAAAATTAAAAGATTTGATGACTAAATTAAGAACCAACCACAAGCAAAGCATTAAACCTGCTCTCCTGACCTCATCTTACTTATTATTTCAGTTGACAAAGATCTCAAAGACCTACTGGAGTTAATTTTGGATTTCAGAATGCTGCACTAAGTAAGGTGAGGATCAGCTCATACCCACAGCATTTTCTGTCACACCATCATTCTACTATCCCATAAGGTGGTTCCAACTAGAAAACTAGAATCCAGGTAAAGTGGCTGGATTTTAAATTGTACCAAATGTGAACAGTACTCATTTTTGTACGTTAATTTCATATTCTCTTTACAGATGGCTATTTTTTAAAACTGTATTTCTAATAATATTATTCTAAATTCAAAGCTGAACACTTGGAGTAAAAAACATTTTACACTTCATTTTGGAAAGCTATTTTCTAAGGCACTTATATAAAATATCTTATAAATTTTATATTAAAGTTTTTCACTATGTAGACTTTCTTGGAACCAACTATACCTGAAGAATAATTCCCCTTAGTAGTATGAGATTATCATGTGTCACTATGTAAGGTCTAGCCAAATGAGAAAGCTAGAACTGCATCTGTTAAGGTTTTAAAACTATGACCATAATGAAAGTTTTTCAGAGTTACTTGGTCTTTCACCTAACACAATCACAGTCCATTAAGAAAACACAAATATTTTTATGAAGAAAAATAAAGTTCGAAAGACAAAAACATCTTATTACTTCAGTTAGTAAGACATCCTTTAGTTTTCATGGAAATAGCATTTACTAACCATAGCCACATTTTTTTCTCTGTCATTTGTGGCTATATAGAAAGAAAAAAAAGGGGAGGAAAGGATGTTTAAATTAAAAGCAAGCAGCTAATTGAAGGGATTTTTTCTTCCCATAAGTGAGAAACCTGATTACTTCAAATAAAAGCATAAGGGCAATGGGAAGCTTAGTTAATATAGTGGCCACATGAGACTATTGGATTCATATTTCATTCCAAGCACACAAAAGCAAACAAAAAAGGATAAACATTAGTGACCTAAACTTAAAATCTATAGCTTTAATATCCAATCACACTGCAAATAACAGGCTTACTCCTTAAAATTGGATTACTTGATTTATGGATTTGCACAAAGTTTACAAAACAAACTTAGGCAAAATTTTCCAAGGTTATCATACTTTGCAGAAAAATGCTGTGTCCTTTCCCAGAATGTTGAAGACATTTCAAAGGAGGACATGTAAATCTGCATGACCATAGCAAGACCTGTTTAGTCAGAGAAGCTAAGACTCTTAGGAGGCACAAATTTATTTGCCTTGTTCCCCAAAATTTGTCCTTGATGCCAAGCCTGGCAGGCCATAGCAGCTATTGAACCCCTCTAACAGTTCTTTCATTAAGTTCTTTTGAATAAAATTATGTTTTGACTTTGCTTCTTCCCAGATCAGGGATTGATGTAAGGTGCAAAGCAAAACAGATCGAGTTGCAGTAATGGCCACTCAAAAATCACAGCTAGTGGAATAGTTTGAAGGACTCCACAGATAATGCCTGCAGACAGGTATGTGGAAGTGTATAAATATAGCACCAAGGAAAAGGTAACTTCATATGAAATAGGCTGATTTTTAAATCTTCAAGTCAAATACACATGCAATCTGATATATGGCGTGAGCCCCATTATGCTATTTTCTTCACAGTTTTTTTTTTAATGCAAGGAACTTCATCCTCTACTCTTTCCTCTCACTGCAGAAAGCAAGAATCTGCAAAACTGTATGTTAAGTGAGAAATCTACAAGATCATCAGAAAAAAATTCCTATCATCCATGAAATTTCTCAATAGCAATGCAGGTGGAGGAAGATAAAAATAAACGATCTTTGTCAGTTTATGATATTTGCATTGGTTCATGGTCAAATATTTTTCTGAAAGAAAAGCTAACTTATCAAAAACATAAAGGAGAAATAATAGCAAATATGTATGAAAAGAAGAAACATCATTAAAGACGTACACGAAAAATCAGAGGAAAATCAAAGCAATTATTATGCTATGTTGTTTTGCTCTGACAAGTAAAAAATACTCTTAATGGAGAAGATCATAGCATTCACAATTGTATTACCATTAAGTCTCAGTATTTTGCAGATTAAAAAAAGATTAAACTATTAGAATATTGGAAAGTGAGCGCTCTCTGTAAACACCAATTCATAATCTAGTATTATGCTTATGGATTATTATTCAGTTGGAGGACTCAAGGCTAAAGTGAACATCAGTTTTCATTATTACATTGTACATAACTTTGTCCCAGGAAACTAATTTACCTGAAATTGACTCATTTAATTTAAGGCAAAACAGAGGAGGTGGAAACCTTTGGAGTCCACGCTCACAGATCAAGATTGCAGAGACATTCTGTCTGGTGTGGTGAGACTGCAAGGAAAACGATGTGTGCCTCAATAGCAGTTGATGCTCAGATTCAATGATCAGTGATGTTTTGATGACCTGCTGATGCTGGTCCTCTTCCACTGATCTTACCTCTTGGTCTTTGAGGCACCATTTAGTCCTCTCAGATCACTATGATTTGAGGCCTTTCATACTTTCTCACTATGTTCAGGCTGACTGTTCAGTGTTTCCAGTGAGTCAGTTCTAAAACTGACTAAGAGATAACTGCTCCCTTTGTGCTTGCTCTGCAGCTGTCATAACTGCAGTGTTGTCACATTGTTTACCTTATGGCCTACTAAATGTTAAATCAGCAATTTGCTAAATATGCTTATGCTAAATCCATATAACCAAAAGGCAGTAATCAAAATGTCAATTTAGCAAATCAGCTGGTCTCGGTCGTTCCATTAGAAAAACTAAATACATCTGTGTGAGTCTGGTAATTCATCTCAGCTCAAGAGTCCCTTTCCCTTAGCAGTGGTCCATGACCTTCTGCTTTCAGATTTTTTTGCCCCATACAAATGCAGAACCTGAACACGAGGCTATCTGAACATGGCCCTGGTTTGAAGTGCCTTCTTAATTTGTGTTTTTTTTCCCCTAAATCATATTTCATAAAACTACAAACATAGAAGCCAAAACAAACTACTGAAGACAGTCAAATTTGTGTTGAAGGGGGTGAAATGTTCATAAATCTCACATCCTTGATTCTAAACAAGATCACATGCTACAGATACATGCAGTCATTTTAATTCTTCCGAACATGAACACAAAAGAAACAGGCACCTAGCAGGAAGAACAGTAACATTGGCAGCAAGATGCAAAAGAAAAAACAGCAAGGAAAAGTAGCAGAGCAGGAGAAGCATTTGGGATGAGAAGCAGATAAGGGAAGGGGGTGTGTGCAGATAAGGTTCATAAAAGGCCACTTATGAGCGTCTGAGTAATAGTGAGGACAACATGCCCATTCAAGGCTTAGCCCAAAAATAACTAAAAAGTAATTTTCCATAGTGCATTGGCAAGGAGTTGGGGTGGCAAGTAGGGGAGAGGGGAAGGGAGCAGAATGGAGGGGGCAGGGAAGAACCTTAAATACAGATTTGTACAAAACTGTTTTGTCTGGAAGTGAGTCAGTCAGAAGGCAAGAACTGTTTCAAATTATCTTAGTTATCACCATATTTCAAAATACTGTTTTCATAATTAGGATTATTTTATAATATTTCCAGAATCACATTCAAATCTTAGCTTTACAATAAGTCTGTATTTCTTTTGCTTGCAAGGAATTGGAATGCAAAGGTACAAACTGTGCAAGTTCAAAATACTCAAAATATGCTTGCTTCCTATATTGAATAACTATGCAAGTAATTTCTCAAGATGTTTTAATATATCAGATAGCACTACAAGCTCCCATATCTAAAGACAATTACTTCTACATAAAAGCATAAAAGATACCATGATGGTATGTTTTGTCAGTAGTTGTGCTGGTTTAAAGATAAACCGGCAGGAGAAATGAACCCAACACAAAAGAGATTATAAATCAGAGTTACAATTTAATAACAATATTACAATAAATGCAATGGCACAAAGACAAAATTGGTTTTAACTCACAAAACCCAGAAGTATGACACCAACACTGGGCCACAAACACAAAGGGGTTTGTTAACCCCTGCGCTTAACCCCATGTGGTTCCCCCAAGTCCAAAATAAAAGGAAGTGAAAAACCTGTTGGTGCAGCTGATGGTCGCAGTCTGGTGTGAAGTGGCAGTCTCCTCCTGTGGAGGTTCTGGTCCTCCTCTGGATCCAACAAATGGTTCCCTGAGGTCTTCAAACCCCAAGATTATGTACCCTCAGGTCCAGGTGGGAGGACCCAGTACCTCCCCCAGGGTGGGGAGTCACACACTGGGTGATCTGACTCTGTGAGTCATGGGGTATTTTGGAATCGCTGATGGCCCATTAGCAGACACGCCCCCTCAGGCTGTGTGTGAAGGTGCTAATGACTCCCTAGAGGGGAGTTATCACAGCTGTTATCTCACAGATGTCTCATACCCAGCTCACAGCCTGAGGAGTCGGATGTGCCCTAGGCAGCTGCTGCAAATGGTCCATTGTTAACAGTTCTGGGAAAATGAATAGAGGGTGTAAAATACATAGCTTTGGTCACCCCCACACAGTGATAAACTGGTCCCACCTTCTGAATTAGGACAGTAGTACATGAAACCCTATTCCTTGTTTGCCACTGTGAAAATAAAGTGTCTGCCCAGAAAATCCTGACCAATGAGTCCACTGGGCATATCTGGCAGTGCGTAGAGAGCAGGATGCTACAGAGAACGCAGGATGCAGGATGCTACAGGATGCTCTGTATGGGAGGAGGCCATGGCCAGCCCAGTGCTGGTCTCACTTTCCTCAGGCAGCTCTGACACACCTGGAAACAACCCACTGCTCATCAAAACATGCACCAGTTGGGGAGCAAGTGGTGCCTTTGCTCAAATATATTTAAGAAAGTGACAGCCACAAGAGGCAGGAGACATGTCAGAGTAGAATGAGAGGACACATATAAGAAGCCAAATGAAGAAAAGGCTTTAGAGAATTGTAAAAACAGAGGAAAAAAACCAAACCAAACCAAAACAGATAAACAAAAGAGGCACATCGAAGGAGACATGTTCTTGGAAGGAGCTGCTTCATGCAAGAGGAAGGAAGTCTGAGAAATAACAGCCCATGGGTAACACGTGGCAGAGTAAAGACATCCTCCAGGGACTGCTTCTCATAGGCAAACCATGCCAGAGTGGATGAAAATATTTAAAGAGCAAGAAGCAGTGGAAGAAAACAATAAGCAAGGAGTAGCAGAAAGAAATCCTTATACACTGAACTCAGTCTTCTGCACTGCCCATCACTTGACCAAACAGACTAGGACAGACTGTGTTCTGTGCTGCAAAAACAAGGACAGTTCAGACTGTGAAAGTCAAGGAGAGGTGTTTGAAGTTGAGTCTGGGAAAGGAGGAGGAAAAGTGATAACTTAAGTGTTTACATTTACTTCTTTTTTTCAACACCAAACTCCATAATAACATTTAATGTTAATTAGTAATAACTATATTCAGTGAAATTCCCCAGCTCAAGACTGGGTTTGCCTGCAAGAAGGAGTCGAGAAATTTTTGTGGGAAACACTTGATCTTCTGAGGAGAGGTACAATGTCAGAAAAACCAAGAAATTCTAATCACTTAACTGGCTCCCCCTTCCTGAAGTAGACCTTCTTACCAGAATAGCTACATGTGCTGATTTTCTTGAACAATTCCATCTATGTTTTTCAAATTGCACAAGCCTCCCATATGTTTCCCCTCCTGCTCACTTTGGTCTCTTGTTCCACTGTGACACTTGAACCTAATGAACAGCTTCAGAAGGTTTAAATTGCCAGTACTATCTGTTGCTTAAAGCTCCACCCTTGCCTTTACTTTTGCTCTGGACTACATTAATACTACATCAACTGCAGCAAACAATTAGTAAAATTGCCTAAAAATATGTTATGCATTTCAAAAGCCACCTTTTAGTAGCTCTTAAAAGGTAAAGCACTAAGACGACAAAAATATTAAAGCCATATATCATTTTACTATTCAGCTTGTCTAAAGGAAGAATTGATTTGTCATGTTTGTTATTCCATGAGTAAACCCACAATTTAAATTGCAAAAATTATATATCCATCATCTCCGTCTACCAAATCATAGTTCCAATAATACCTGTCATACCTTCCAATGCAGAAAAAATACCTAATATGTGGAAACAACAGAATTTAAACATAATGCCAGTGAAGGAGGCTTGGGTGTTTATCTCCAAGGCTAGAATCACAGATTTTTTTCTGGAACTCAATATTTTCCACACCATCTTGCAGCAGCCTATTTTCTGATTATATTCCTAAGCTGTACCTGTTTTATTCCCCAGTGAAATCACTAGCAATGCTTCTTTGCCTTCCTATTAAAATGTTCTTTTTCTCTATGAAACTGATGTCCCTTCTTGCTGAGTGTGTATTAACTCAATTCAATGTGAGCTAAGCATCAGCTCGTCTAGTATTCATGAACACTAGGTAAAAAATGGATGCTATTGGCAGTCTTATCTCTAGATATTTGATAAAGGATGTCATTACATCATTTCCATAACAACTTTTCCTTCACTCTCCACAGTCCTCAGATTTTAAATGTATTAATTTAAATTAAAACAAAACAAAACAACAAAGATCATCAACACACTTTAAAGACAAGAAAAAAACAGACTAGAATGACAAAGCAGTGACAAACTCACTTTATGCTTTGTGCCCCTTTTGGAAACAAGCATCTTGGTGATCTGTATTTCAGGCAGCAGAGGGAGTCTTTTATTCACTGGAGCCACATTCAGTTACACTCATTTACTCTGGAGCCTGATATTTGGGAGATAATTGATTTAAAGGTCAAGACCAGTAACTAATAAAAAGGGGTACCAAACATTATGTTTGCTCTTTCTTCTTATTCAGGAGGGATGGAGAACTAAGGTCTCTTGCCATCTAAATGCCACTAATGTTTTCTTCCAAAAAGAAGAAAAATGTTAATCCACATTTATCTTTCCTCATCTCAGCATTAGTTTGCAAAGGGCTTGAATGTTTTCAACAAGAGTTAGTAAAGATTTGGCTGCAGAAGACAGGATTTTTTTTTTTCTAGAACATGAAACAGCAAGTCTTGCAAATAATGGCTATTTACCCTCAACTCTTTGCACTGTTGCCTCTATCTGCGTACTGTTGCCATTAGTATTGAGAGAGCCATTGTTCATTGTAAGAAAATATAAAAGAACATCATTATAAGTTCAGATTTCTACAGTGGCTTTCTGGATGGGTTTTGATCAATGCAGAGGGACTGCCTGAAAAGAGTAACATTTTCCAAGAGAGTGTATTACACAGAAAGAGAATGCCCTGACACTGAAAGAAACTGGGGAAAAAACGTACCTACCAGTAGGCTAGACAAAGGGCACAGGTCAAGACCTTTTCTTTGAAAGCACTGATTAATGTGAGGTCCTGTTACCTACTATAACCATCGTTTTGTTCTGAGTGAAAGGTTTCCTACATTCCTAATTTGTCTTAGGTATGGTAAAAGAGAAAAAACTGTCTACCTCAATCCAAGGGTGAGACAGTTTCATTTTGCATTCAGTTCAAAGTAAGGGATACAAAGGATTCAGGTTGTTGTACAAATGCTAACTGAGTGATTCTCTCAACAAGCAACCTCTGTGGCTCACATTACTTAACTATTTATCTTGGTAAGAAGCGGCATTTAGAGGTTTTCTTAAAAAAATGTTATTGTGGCAAAGTTAGCAAGAACTGTGACATTCTATTACAGAAAATAAATCTCCATTTATATGCATATGTGTACTCTCGTATTAGAGAGGCTAGATAGGTGTTTGCCCAAATTAAGTCTCTGTAATTCATTTTGCACTGTGAAATGTAAAACATGCTGGCAATCATTTCATTCTTAAAACTAGTAAACTAGGTATGCAGGTGTCCTGATCCTGTTTTCATGATAGTTCATTTCCACTTGATTGAAATGGGACTTAAGAGACATTTGGGGTGGGAGCAGTGCTCAACACCTTGCTCTAATGATGCAACAGCAAAAGGGGACACCAGACACAGATTTGTAGGACTTGGTTTGGTGTCTAAACTGATGTAGAATAAATACCTGTGCCAAAGGATATAGAATGTAAAATATAGCAAAAGACTCCGCTAGCTGCAAGAGTAGACCGAGTAAAGTCAATACACAGATTTTGCTTACGTCAATAGCAAAAAGGAACAGTTTAACTATTTCTAATATAAGAAGTAACTGACACTAGGGATGTGTTCTGTCTAGGGTGGGAAACTTTGGAGCTAGCACCACCAACAACATCATGAATTTCCCCATAATCAGTAGACATTTTTCCCAAAACTGCTTTGATTCAATAAAGGTGTGATGTCGCATGCTACTCTAACATCCTGCTTTCTTCTGACTTTGCCCAAAAATGGGAGCCCTGCTTTTTTTATTCTGTCAGAATACTCTGTCAACTAACTAAATGGTGGAACTTAGAGTGGAGTGATTCTCTTTTATCCAGCTCTGAAGCACAAAGAATGTACAGCATCTGTCACCTGATATAAGCATATGAAAACCCCACTAACTTACTAAAAAGTATTTTAGTTTAACACTACAGGAGGAGTCAAGAAGGAATACTCTCTTGGATACAGTTCACAGGTTGTGAGACCATTTATCCCTGAAACTGCTATTATCAAGACTAAAGGGGAAATGTAAACATCCCTCCACAAATCCATGGAAGATGGCAGTAACAGAAACTTTAATTGCCACCGTTACTTCTCCCAGCAAAAGCCATGATCATCATTATTAACTGGAAAGTAATATTACACTTTGTCGATGAACTAGCAAGCCAGGCAGAATTTGAGTTAGGAGACTTAAAACAAATAAACATAGAGTCTAGCATGTTTTGTCTCTCAGAGTCAACTTCACCTACTGCCCTTGGGCAAGTGTTTTCTAGTCATTCTGCAATTCTGATGGCAAGCACCACTGATCAAACAACAAATAAGCTCTTTATTTTATAGCAGTATTAAACACCAAAACTCAGCAACCCAAGCACCAAGTACAGTGCAAATTGTATGCTAAAGACAGTCCCTGTTGCTCACCTTGCATCTCAAGCTACTGATAAAGGTGTGATTACTGACCATTTATTGATCTGATAAATCAGGTGAGGTATTGCTGATGCTTTATGTAGTGCTTCAGCTTTTCTCTATGGTCCTCTTAAACTATTTATAGTGTGTGGGCAACTACTCTTGGTATGAAATGAGCTTTTAAACCAAAATGGGAGTATAAAAATATTAAGCATTGCTTATACAACTCAATGCTTGGCCACCATTTGCTGCTTTGGGCATTCCCCAAACAATATCTGACAAACAGTGACATGTAGCAAAGATTAAATAGTATTTGCCACCTGTGCCTATCTCAGGTTGGGTACCTTTGTAAAATTTCATCCACATCAGTTAAACAGAACCAAACATGATAACATCACAATGCTTTTCTCTGTCTCTCTCTTCACACAGACAAATATACATTTAAAGACAATCACATGTCTTTTTTGTGCTTATAACTCTGTTTCTCACATATATGACATTTTGTTCAGAGATTCTATCATCTGTGGATTTTAACACAAATACTACAAACTTGTATGGAAGACCTCCTCATGCCATGCAAATCTCTTTAATCATCTTGATGGAAATTTACCCACTCTTTGCCCACTTAAAATACTGGAAAAATCATTTGAATTATTCACAACACACACTTGGTAACATTCAGCTATTGCAGGCAGTACCAGAGAGCCATGCAAGAGAGTTAAATAAGCCAGGTTATATGCAACAAAGTAGCATTGAATCAGCTAATTATCCCATTCTCACTGACTATGAAATGGAGACAAACAACAAATGAGACCAAGGGGGTGAAACAAAGATTTCTGCTCTCTGCAGAATAAGGTAAAGGTCCTGACACAAGTTACACCACACTGTCAGTAGGAAATGTAGATTTTGGATTGTCTCCTTCTGCATTTCATGTTTGTAATGTCATGCCAATACTGCAATTAAATCACTCTTTTTAAAATTAATGTCAGGCTTAGAAGAGGGCTGCACTATGTTAGGAAAAGATTGCCTGTACAAACTGATATTACTGCCACAACATAGAACACTAGAAACTTTATTTAATGCATCCTGCAAGCTGTATAATTTTTGGTTGATTTTAAGTTTGGGCATGAACTCTTTATTTGATAAGTTAAATTATGTTCTAGTAAGACCATGTTCTACTTTTAGGTAAACTATTTTAATTTACTGATTTATATCAATTTGCCATATGCATACTATAGGAAAACAGATATAACCCATGACATAGTAGGTCTGCTGTATCCTTGACTAGCTCTGATGTAAGACATTTCCTCATGATGTGTAGACAGGTCCTGACTTTTAAGGGGAAGACACCCTTCAACAAGGCCAGATCAAGTCACAAGAATGTGACTATAGCTATCCGCAAACCTAAATGCTATTTTCTATCCTTTCATTTTCCCTGAAGCTTTGAAGTAAATATGAAGGGAGCCAGAACTGAGCAAATTACCTGAGGACTGAAACATTTTTGACATAAGTCTCAAATGCAGTTCAAGTCTTTTATACTTGTCCTTCGTTGTTCTAGTTTTGTTTCATCTCAGAATGTGAATGATGACACTGATGATGGAAAGATTGGACAGCTGGCCTCAATTCCCCATGTTGGATACAGATAGAAACACTGTGAGATGCCCTCTTTCAGGAGCCTCAGAGCCTGTGCAGCAGAAACATTTAACTATTTCTTTCCGAAGGAACTGTGCAACAGGAAGGATCCATTTCACATCCACTACTTCAGCAGGTTCTGCATGCTAAAATACTTCCTCCCTAAGTGAAAAGGCTGTAATTTCAAACCCAATTGCAACTAATGTGCTGAATTTGCTTGCCAGCATGAAAAATTCTCAAATCCCCTTACTGCCATAAGACCCAGTAAGAAGTTGCTGAGCAATCTCTGCTTTGATCCATCTACCAAACACTGGAAGAAAGTGCACAATTTTTAAAATATAACCAACTCTAGGAAAATGAAATCTGCATGAAATCTGACTTAGAAGTCAAAGCAATTACTTATTCCAAGTATTATGCTCTAGAAGACAGTTTTTAACTAATTCTGTCCCTCTCTACCTAAATGATAGTTGCCCCTATTAAACTACTTTACCAGTCTGTGTTTTGCTTCAATTATCATCCACCATTATGTCCCACGGCATAAGAACAATGGCTCCATCATAATTCAAAGGACTGGAACCAAGACTAGATTCTCATATTGTCTTCCTCAGGACCTTTAAAATATGTAGAGAAAGATAATTGGTCTAAGAAACCAATTTATATCTCTCAACTACAAACAGGTCAGTGCTCAGGCAGGTAACTGTAGGCTTAATTTGTGTGTCTTACAGCTTGGAGTAAGTAAAAGTCTATCCACACTCCTACTGGCATAGGCAAAATAGGGGAATACCTAAATTTTGAAGTCTTCCCTCAAACTGAGGGCTTGTAGGCTGAAAATTCATCATAACTTTTCATAAAGCCTTGACTCATACTTCAGTCATCACAGCTTTAAGGCTTTTAATATCACCTATACAATGTGAGCTAATGTGCAACACTTGAGGGTTAAGGGAGTGTTTTCACAACACTCTTACTTTGTAATTAAACATCCTTCAGGAATAATGAGATATAATTGTTAGATACATTATTGTATGCCATGCTAGATAAAGCAAGAATGGGGCTATTCCACAAGATAAGGTCACTGAGGGTGACTCCAGAAGAAAGCAGGGCAGTGCCCTCACTGTCAGGGCACAGTCCCAGGACCTGAACAGGACAGGTATGCTAATCATCAAATACAGGCAAGGTGAAAAGTCAGGCCTGAAATCAGCAGAGAAAAAACAGTCAGGACCAGCAGGGACAGGAGAAGACACAGGGCTGCCCACAGCTCTGCTCAGGCAAGGGCTGAGGTCCAAAATCCCATGGAGCCTCAGGCCCAAAGGTCCACGGATTCAGGTTGGGGCTGGGCAGGGTAATCAATGTATGTCACCCCAAAACATCAATTATGCCAATTAAAACATTGTTCACACTAATACTTAATCACCCATAAAAGGACAAAATATTTCACAGTTGAAAATAAAGCAGATAACAGATATGTTAAGTATTTTTAAAAAACAAAAACACCAGTAATATTAAATGAGAGTGATGGGGAGTGGTGGAGGGGAACCCTGCAGGTTTGTCAAACCTCCACACACGGGAGACCCTACACATGCAGTCCAGTGCAGCCTCCTCCTCCTTTTCTTATTCAAGTAATGCTGGATAATAAAAGCTCTCAAAAAAAATGGATCAACTATGATTTATTATGATTCAGATAGAAATGTTAGTAAGTCATTGTGACATCTTTTTAATCTCATTTTCTATTTTTAATTCAGCTTCTAAAGCCCAAAGTGCAGATGCATTGCATTCAGTGTTATAGTGTGCTAACAAACAAGATCAAGAGCATGTGAACAGATACTATAAGACATCACTGATAGACAGAAGCTTAAAACGAAAGAGCATAAAAATCATGACTACGCACAGAGGCCTCTTGCACAATTGGCATCTGAGAGCCAGACTCAGACTCTGTTAAAGAATGCAATCGAAATTCTTTCACTTCTCTGTGATGCCAACACCTGACATGGTAGGTTTTCTGAGATTGTAATCAGTTCTTTTCTTCTAGCAGAGTTTCTGCTTCATAAAAGGTGTGACTTTGAGGGGTTTTTTTGGAAAAGGTCTATGTTGACAATTGAATATTTACTCTCTATTGACAAAACATCAGTAAGATCGTGAAAGAAGAATCTATGTGCAAAGTGTTCTTACGTATTTTGAATTACTTTCATATCGGCAAGTTCTTAGAAACCTTTATAGTAGCAACAATACTAAAGAAGACATTATTTTAATTTAAAAAGAAAAAAAAGCAATCCCTGCCCTGGTCCAAGGAATGTACTGTCTCTATTGGAAAGTAGTAACAACAGTTGACAGTAGATGGGTAAAGTGCCAGATTAGAAGATTTCATTGCCCCAGGAAATGAAAGAAATATCACTTGAAAAACAAGAATAGGGGAGATATAAAGGCAGGAGGGGTCACACACTGCTTATGCAAGATTCCCTGTGATATCCAACTTATATTATGGGATATTATTTCAATTTTCTTTTATAATGTAAAATAAAATTAGCTACATGAAAATCTCTTCTTAGTCTGTTGTTACTAACTGGTGTTTCCACTGCAAAATATTAAAGCAGACAGCTGTATTATCAAGTTTTGTAACATTTCCATTTGTAGGTCCATAAAGTGTCAGCTTTGCCAAATTAAGCTCAGCTTACCTGTAATACATGAAGCATATACATATTAAATAGGTTTGGATTGGAAAGGTCCTTTAAAAGTCACCTAGTTCAACTCCCCTGCAACAAGCAGGCACATCTTCAACTAGATCAGATTGTTCAGAACCTCATCCAGGTTGACCGTGAATGCTTCTGGTCATACAGCACCTACCACTCTCTGGGCAACCTGTTCCAGTGTTTCATCACCCTCATTGCAGAAAACTTCCTTATATCTAATCTGAATGGTCCCTCTTTTAGTTAAAAACCATCACCCCTTGTCCTATTGCAACAGGCCCTACTAAAGGTGTCCCCATCTTTCTCATTAGTCCCTTTAAGTACTTAAAGGCCACAATAAGGTCTCCCCGAAGCCCAGGCAGAACAACCCCAGCTTTCTCAGCATGTCTTCATAGGAGAGGTGCTTCAGTTCTTTGATCATCTTTGTGGCACTCCTCTGGACCCACTCCAACAGGACTCCAGAGTTGAACACAGTGCTCAGGCAATACTGCACAGTACAGGAAGAATCACCTCTTTCAACCTGCTGGCCATGCTTTTGATGCAGTCCAAGATATGTTTGGCTTTCCAGGTTGTGAGTGCACACAACCAGCTCATGTCCAGTTTTTCATTTACAAGTAACACCAAGTTCTTCTCCACAGGGCTCCTCTCAATACTAATTTCCTGAGTGCTATACAGTGGAAATTAGAAATCAGATTTCCTAATTTTTGGTCCTGGTATTTCAGTTTAAAAGTAAGCAGCTCTGAACAAGGACTTTCCGTGGCACTGCTTTCCAGCATCTCATTCTCCAGTCTGTACATAAATCTGGAGTTGCCTCATCCCAGCACTTCCCCTTGTTGAACTTCCTGTGGTTGATGACTACCCAGTCTTCGAATTTTTCGAGGTCCCTCTGTAGGGCCTCCCTGCCTTTGAGGGAGTCAACAGCTTCTCCTAATTTTGTGTCATCTGCAAACTTGTTAAGTAACCCTTCCAGTCCTGTGTCCAAGTCATTTATGAAGAGGTTGAAGAGCCCTGCAAAACCCCACCAGTGAGAGGTCACCAGTCTGATGTTATCCCATTCACTGTTACCCTCTGAGCTTGACTTGTGAGCCAGTTGCTCACCCACAACATGATGTGTTTATCCAGCTATGCTGGATATTTTGTCTAGAAGGATCCTGTGAGAGACAGTATCAAAAGCTTTACTGAAATACAAAAAGATTACATCCACTGGCTTCCCTCAATAAACTAGGTAGGTTACCTTGTCATGGAAGAACCCAGAGTCTGTCCCAATGCCAACTGTAGCTCCATACCTTCTAACCCTTCTATTACACAGAGTGCACCCCTCTGCCCCTTCTGCCCTGCCTATCCCTTCTGAAGAGCCTGCAACCATCCAAAAGGTCACTTCAGCCACAGGTCTCATCCCACCAGGTTTCACTTATGCTAATAATGCCATATCTCTAGGATTGAAACAAAGCTTTGAGCTCCTCTGGTTTGTACCTCATGCAGTGAGCATGGTGTAGAAACCTTTCATATGTGGTACATCATAGCCAATACCTCATGTATTGATCTTATGTATTGCAGATCTGTTCCAGGCACCTGTAACTGCTAGTTCACACACATTTTGTGTGAAATAAAGTATTTAAGATAGAAATTACCTGTTCTTAAAGGTTTCTAACAATAGACAGCATTTTAATATTAAATTCAGATACTTTTCTATGCATTTTCTATGTCATATGCACACTGAAAATAGCTATGTTAACAGTCATCTTGGGCAGATTTACATTTCTACTGGTTTTAACATCCACATTTTTAAAACATTTTAGCAGAGATTAAATCACTGGCAATTTTGTGCATTCTTTCCCTTCCAGTTCCAATTTTTCTAGCAATCAACTCCTTTAATTCTTTTGCCTTGATTCATTATTGTACACAAGTCTACTCCCCATTCCTCATGCCCTAAAACATTAAACCATCTTAGCTGCCTGCTTTTGCTAGCTTGATTTGACTTCCTAAATTTATTTTCTGCCATGCCAAATTATTCTATCATTCAGTATCACTTATTGTGATACATCTAGTAACAAAATGTTTAGCTAAAATACATTAAGAAATAGAGAATGTTATTTTACTGACAATGCAATTTTTTTATTTATGTGTATTATCAAAATATTTACTTATGGCTTGCAGTAGAGGAATACAAAAAATACAGGTAGATCTTCATTTGCTCATGGGTAACGTTTAGCATTTCTTATGAAAGTTGTACAGTAGAAGTCATAGGTTTGCATTTTATCAGTTAAGGTTCATCTGTCCAATACTTTCCACACCACATGTTGTCAGACCATTTTTCATTTCCAGAGGAAATAGTTCTCTATGCATTCTGTTTTTTCTGGCCACACCATAATACTTTTGTTTTTGTAGTCTGGCAGATTGTTAAAGCTAAAATGCTGAAGTTGGTAGCATTATAAAGCTGAATTGCAGCCTATAGTCTTTTTCTAATTTACTTGAAGGAGGATGGTTGTAAAATAAATTTACTCCTGGTAAATTATATATTTTATAGGATGTGCCGTAAAACAGATGGGTCTGACTGGCACAGTTCCAATTAGTGACAGTGAAGCATATGGTAAATCACTCAAACAGTAGCAACTCAAAACAGTTCAATTAACCAGGGCCCTGTTAAACCTTGTCAGACTCAAATTAGTATTGTTGGCATTGCCGTTAGCATTTGTAGCTAAATGTCAGATCTGCTGTTACATTTTCATGCTCTGAATGTGAATTTAAACATGCAAGGATTTACTCAATTAGTAGTTCTACCTAAATAAGCACTATCCTCCAAGCTCTACCCTGAACTGGGAGCTGCATCTGCACATTCCTGTTAAATGGACTCTACATGTCTGAGAATCAAAACAGAGGATTGGCGATCACCCTTATTTTAATGGCTATCCCTTATTTGGAACCTGATGCTTACTGAATGAGAATTTACTTCAAATACATAAGTATATTTATCAGGCAAAGTCACACAAAATTTCTGCTGTTATTTCCCATTTGGCTTTGGCACTCTGTCTCAGTCTGTGCCTGGAAGGTATAGAGTGCCTTCTGCAATGTCCATGGATTCACATTTCTGCTGCTGTCCTTGTGACAGTACATAGATAATCAGACAATATCTGTCAGCTCATCTCACTGATTCAGATGAAAATCAACCTTGCAACAGCAAATTGATTTAACATGGATTTAACAAAAAACCAGGTTTCAGACCTCCTCTAACAGCAACTGGGCTGTAACAGGTATGTGCACCTTAAAGCAGGGAGAACAGCAGGACAATTCATTTCAATGGCAGACTGAAATGTGCCACTTGAATAAGTAGCAAAAGCTTTGAAACTGTGTTAAAATGGAGTCATACTATGATGAGTACTTCTTCCAATTACAGGGTGAGTGCTGTATTGACTACTGAGTTTCCTCTCCATAAAATAAAACTAATTTAATTATCGCTTCAAATACACAAAAGAAACATTGTACACCTTAGAGCTGAAGTCCTGATATTGCTTATCAGGACAAACTAGTAGAAAAAACTTCAAGAAATTAGTCTAACATCAGAAAACTAGTCATATTAGGGAATTTGGAAACTAAGGCCCACAAACCAAAGATTTTTTTACTCTACACATACAAAATCTGCCTTGACAAGCAAAAAGAATAATAAACATGAGCCTGATGAAGAAAGATGCTCATTCACTGCATATACAAAGAGTAGGAAAAAAAATTTAGGAAGGTGTGAATTGCTACCTTATCATTCATCAGATATGATAACTCTGAAATCTATCTATAGTAATCTGGAGATACCAACATGGGACTGATACCTTATATAAAGCTCAATAAAATTAACTCTCCTTCCAAGAGAGACAGCCTGAATACAAAAAATATTAACTGGAGTATTATTTTAACAGTATTATGGTTCAATTTATTTTAAAATCTTAAACATTAATCAGAAATTGCGCTTTTTTTTTTTTTTTTTCCCCAGGCTTTCTATGCTTTAACTGTTACAACCAGGGGGGGTTTTGTCAAATAAAACTATACTTGACAGTTTAGGAGGGATACAAGGTAAAATAGATACCAAATGAAGTAGTATAACACTAATCCAAAGAATTTCATATTTCAATTCAAAACCTCTGATTTCCCCTATTTTTCATGAAATTGATAAAATTTCCAGATTTGTTATAATATATAGCTATAGTTAAATCCATGAGCCTAATCATAGAATTAAATCCATTCACAGAGAATACATGTCTCTTTTGCCACTCACCTATGTTAACTAAGCAACACTGACATCAATACTAATTTCTGTTCTTTGACTTAATAATGGTGTAGAGATAAAAATGAGACTGAAAATTCTGTAGAGTTTCACCACAGACAAAGAATAGTATTGTAAAAATGAAAGTTCTTTGTGAAGTTCTGGCTTTAAATCTTTGAGATAACCACCTTGTCCTTAAGAACATTGCAACAAAATGGCATTCTCTTCAATCTGAAACTAAATTTAACATTTCAGGGAAGTATTAACAGCTAAGAAGAGATTGAATATATCTAATAGATTCATTAAATTTGAAGCTTTGAGGTTTGTTGTTTCAAAGAATCAAAAAGCAAGGTCCTGAGAAGGAAACTGCCAGTAACTGGTCAAACAACATTACCTGGAACGACAGGAAATCAACATGTGGCAACAAGCCAACTTCTAAAGCTTTCATCAGCTGTTTTAATCACCTAAGATTACTACTCCAGCTTTAAGAAGCTTATGTGATTAATCTTCATGGGTCTGACAAAAGAAAGTCAGCAGTCATTCCACGGGAGGCGCTACTATTGTGCTCTGTGATATTTTAGACTGTCAGGAAGTAGTATAATGTACATGATATACTCTGTGTAATCCTTACATTCCCGATTGTATAAGCTGCAAGAGAAAAGTTCTACATGGTGATGATCACATACTTATGTGTAAAATTGGACATAATGCAGGACCAGTGTTCCTCTTTTCTTTCCTCCATAAAGTAATTACATGTTATAAAAATACGGAAGAATCTAATGACTGAAATAAACCTCTTAGAAAGGTTACAAGAAAGTCATGCTTTATCAGTAGACTGTCTATTCCTGTTTTGAAAGGGCTGTTGTAAGGAAGTAATTTTTAAGAAGCTTGTCTCAGAGATAATTGATGGATTTTTGCTAACAACTGCCTTGGATTACTAATTGTGAAATCTATTTACCTTGACAAAGACCACAAGAACAGATACTGCGCAGATCTGAAAATACAGGATGATCACAATTCCCTAAGCAATGGGCTACAACTCTGCCCTGACAGGCACTCCTGCTTCCATACCCCAAGTGTTCCCAGAGCCTTCTCCTGAGGTAGCAAGGCTTCTCCTTGCCCCAATGAAGTGATGCTAACAACTGTGATAAACCCACTGACTCACAGGGCATGACAATAGCCTTCAATTGCTATCACTGTCATTCCCAAGGCAAGCAGTGATCTCTCTAGTCTGCTAGACAATAAAATTCCCAAGATATTAGATTTTCCATAAAATGCATAATATATTTTGCAAAAATGAAAAATAGAGAAAAAGAAATACCCCAATTAAAGCCTAGTGTCCTCATTAGATTTAGTCCTGCAATATTTCCTGTTGATAGTGCTGAACTCAATGGGAAAAAGACAAGTATTAACTTCATGACAATCAAGAATTGTCTCTGGGAGATCTCTCTAAGATTCTCTTTCTGAGCCATTAAACCTAGCCAGTTACTTCCAGCAATTTGGTGGACAAACTTTTCAAAATTCACATGCAAACAGTGCTGTTGATTGTGTACTCTGATGGAGTATACTCTGATGGAGGCTTCAGATAAATGCCCTGATGTCGAATAGGACCATTTCAAAGCTTCAGTTAAGTAAAAAATTTTGGGATCATTATTAAGATAGGCTATAACCAGGTTTGATGGAGCTCTGAGTGGTCTGGTCTAGTGAAAGGTATCCCTGTCCACTGCAGGGGGTTTGGCACTAGATGGTCTTTAAGATATATTACTTCCAACTCAGGCCATTCTATGACTCTTTATCAATGGCAAATACTAGAACAAAGATAAACCTGAGGGGTTTTTGGTTTGGGGTTTGGGGTTTTTTATTATTATTTGGGCAGGGTAGAGGTGTTTGGTAGTTGGTTTAGGGGTTTTTTAATGGTAAAATATTTATTATCATCTAATATTTTGTTTGACTTAAAATTTGGAATCACTGGATTAGCATCCAAGCTGACCCAAGATCTTAAAGGAAATAGAAAGTGGATAAAATAAGCACTTTTATTTAAGAAGACAGACTCCTTAGCCTTAGCAACCATCCTTAAGTCAAAAGCTTACTATTACATGCCATTAGAGACCAAGAATGGTCTTTGACTTTCTTCATTAAAGGGTTCACTGCCTATACCATTTACCAAGTAGGCAACTGTCAAGAGGAAGCCTTCTCATGTGATTCACTTACTACTAATAGTAGATGTAGGGG
Source organism: Hafferia zeledoni (assembly GCA_035583235.1). NCBI lineage: Eukaryota > Metazoa > Chordata > Aves > Passeriformes > Thamnophilidae > Hafferia > Hafferia zeledoni. The sequence continues at coordinate 65,964,282 of JAWWEV010000043.1, read as the reverse complement.
CAGATATTTTTGACACCTTCCCGGTAGATCCCTTTAGGTTTCAAACATATATAACAAAAGGGGTACTAATGAGTTTTTTACCCTTTTTATTCCTGCACGTGAAACATTGCTGGTAAGTAGAGACATAAGATTTAAAGCCCTATTAATAAATGGCACAATTAGGAAATGGCCAAAATTAGATTAAAAGGCCTTACTTTCTTCAGACTTTTTTTTACTTCTATGCAATATTGCAGTTTCCTCATACGTATTTCATGGCATCACTTTCATAAAGAAGTTCTCAGTTTTGCACATGAAAGAAAAAGTTACCAGTTACAGACTGTAGGAAGATGCTAAAATGAAGACCAGGACCAGGACTGGACAAATACCTTGGAAGGCTCGGGGACTGACAGTTG
>JAWWEV010000043.1:65930582-65963790 GCA_035583235.1 Hafferia zeledoni | reverse complement strand
GAAGGAGAAGGAGAAGGAGAAGGAGAAGGAGAAGGAGAAGGAGAAGGAGGAGAAGGAGAAGGAGAAGGAGAAGGAGGAGAAGGAGGAGAAGGAGAAGGAGAAGGAGAAGGAGAAGGAAGGAGAAGGAGAAAGAAGGAGAAGGAGAAGGAGAAAGAAGGAGAAGGAGAAGGAGAAAGAAGGAGAAGGAGAAGGAGAAGGAGGAAGGCTCAGTGCTGTCTGTGGGGCCCTGGTGGACAGGGAGCTGTATGTACATGTGTGTTGTGGGGCTCCATGGCCCAGCACAGCCTTCCCAGCACTTTTGTCTCTCCCTGCAGCTCCTGGGAGGGGCTGACAGCTGGGTCCCCTCTCTGCCTGCTCTCCCACTCCAGCTCTCTCCCAAACAGCCCAAAGGTTTCCTGCTCTCCCCAGACCAGGCTCTGGGATGCTGCTGGCCCACGGGTTTGCTGTTTAGAAGGGAATGAGGAGCAGCAGAGGGGATTTTTGTTACACAGTACACTGTTCCAGCACAGCAGATGGGACTTTGTCCTTCAGCAAAGCAACCTCAGATCCTGCTTTCAGGCAGGAAATGGTGGCAAGAAGAGGACAGGGCAAATACCACATAACTAGTGTTATAAAAAAGTATAATCTGAGAGGTTTATATTCAAACCTTTTTATACCAAATATGCTGTAGGTACGGTCATGCTGATCCCCTATGACCACCCAGGAGCTCCAGGGCATTCTCTGCACAGAACAGCAACTCTCTGAAGGCAAAGCACTCCCAGTGTGTACACAGCATATGCCAGCAAAATTCAGCTTATGCCAGCAAAATCCTGCTTTTGCCAACATAACGTGCTCCAGATCATCCAAATGGAGCTCTGAGCTGCATCCCTCCAGCAGGAGCAGGAGCTGTGCCCGTGCCACCCCTGCATGTGCCCTCTGATCAGTGGAGCTCCATCAGTCGTGTCCTCCCACGTGGCACTGGCACGGAGAGGCTGCCCGGGAATGGTGCAGCCCCAGCACTTGGGCCTGCTCTCACCATTCCCTGTGCCTGCACATGTTGTAGCACAGTGTTTCCTGCTTCAAACAACTCAGGTGATAGACATCTAAACAATCCCTTAGTATCTGTTATGTCTCCATTGGATACTTTTCCCAGTGCAGACATGGCTTCCATTGCAGCCAACAATGTTTCCAAATCACTTGAAAAATCTGCTGGGTAAACAACTGCCTAAAACGGGAGTGCTGACACGCAGCTGCCCAAATGAACATTTCCTAGCAAACTTACATTTAATCCTACATCTATATTTGAAAGTTCTGTATTTAGATCACAGTGTTTGGTGCCCTATTTTTTTGTGCTGAGTTTCATTTAGCATTTCATTCTTCCTGCTCGATAGCACTTGAGATGCCTGTACACACATCCTGATCCCCTACGTGCTTTCCAGCAGAATCCACTGCTCAGAAACTCATAACATTACATTTCATGCCCCTGCCCTTGCCCTCATGTTGTAGATGCAGAGGAAGAGGCTCCACTACCCCAATAATCTCATTTACTACCATCAGCTTGCCACCTTAACCCAGTTTGCACAAAGCCATCATTATCCTCCATCTCACAAACTTCATACATTTCAGTACAAAAAACCCCAAGCAACTTTACTGAGCTGTAACAATGCCACACACCCACATTAAAAAAAAAAAAAAAAAAAAAAAGGGAGATAGTAAAAGCTTATGGATAAACATCAGCAATGAAATTTCCCTGTGACACCACAGTGCTGGTAGCTGAGGTGTTACCAGTATTGATTCATGATCACTCCAGGAACAATCAAGAATACTGAGCATGAGGCAAGAATAGATTTTCTTCCACTGAGCCAGAAAAAGAAGCCTTGCAAAACAAATTTAATTTGGGAAGAGGAGTGATAATTAACATGCAACCCAGCACTAAGCTCCTGACAGGTTAGGACCAAAGGTCAGCTTGTATTTTTTACTTTTATCATTCAGTATTTAATTGTCTCTATCCATGGTGGCTGACTGTTCTCAAAAGGTGAAACCTCTACACTCCTCTGCTTTAGGAACTTGCCATTGTTCAACTTCTTCCTTTAAAAACTTGTCATTTCTCAGCTCCTTCCTCCATAATTTATAAACAGAATCAGAGACAGCAAATCACAGACCTACAGTTGCTGTAAACTTGCAATGTGAAGACATTCCTAAAGAAAAACACCAGACCTTTTCTCCTCCAAGGCAAACCCCAAATGCTGCTCACCATTCCCACGCTATTCCATGAACATCAAGCCTCTGCTTGAAATGAAGCTGCTCTTTGCAAGAAAAGTTGCAATATTAGGACACAAACTGTCCCAGGATTGAGAAAACAAACAGACCCATCAGCATGAGCCCCAGTGCTGCCTGCTCTGCCCCAGTGGCCCCAGCACTGGGGTGTGGGAGCTGGGACTGGGATCCCTCTGCCCTTTAGAAAAGAGAGAAGCATCACCAACAATTCACCAGCACAGTGGTCAGAAAGTCTTTTCCTCTACCCACCCCTGCAGAAGTTAAAAGTTTGCAGCCAGCTGCTCTAACCCACTCTGCTCTCCAGCACCTGTTGCTGTTGCTTCACTATTCAGCCTAAAAACCTTAAAGGTTATTTCAAGCTTCTTCCCTCACTGTTTTGATTCTTTTCTTCCAGCAGCTCCTGACAGTGACAGTAAAAGGGAGTCCTTCACAAAATGAGAGACTATTATAATATTGAAACTTTTATCTTTCATATGATTACCCTTTATACAGTTATTTTCTGTGATTCTAAGAAATACCTACTGGGATAGCAACAAGTATCTTTTCAATAAAATATAAACAACACCTTCAATAAAGGAAATTACCCAGCATGAATACAGAATGGATATTCAAAATCAAATTCCCCACATGGCTACTTCAGTGTTAACAGCTAAAGCCAGTTTCTCCAGAAACTAAAGCTGTTTCTCCAGAAAAAGTGACAAGACAAGTTGGTTGCCACAGTGCTTTCCGTGTGTTAGTGCATCCAGCAGGTGATGGTTATGCCCTGTCCAGTGTTTAGGAAGAGGCTTCCTGGCTATTAAAAAGCCTCGTGTAACCTGGAGTTACAAACCTCTGCAGGCACAGCTTGGTTGTTGCCCTTATCCATACTGTGCCCTTCCCTCCTGATTATTACAGATTCATATCCTGAGCTTGTGAAGGGGAATCAGAGTAAAGAAACCAGACTATCACTGTCCCTGTGTGTAGAAAGCAGAAAAGAAATCCACATCACCAGTGTGAGCAATAAATACTTTACATCCTTCTCTCCAGAGTTTTGGGAATGCTTTGTCACTTCCTCCACACTTCAACTTCATCAGCATCATCTCCCTCTCCTGACACACCACGACTGGAGTAAAATCTTCTCTTCCGTGGCTGTGAATGAACTGCACAAATGGTGGCGTGCAGCAAACAAACAGCACCCTGTCCCCTCCCGGCCTCCTTTCTCGAGTTCAATCCACTTGTTCCATACTTAGATTACTGTGAGCACAAGCATTAAGCACACCTATGCACCTGGATACGGAGGCAGCAGCAGGTCCCCTGTGCCCGCGGGGTTTGGGGTACCAGCCCATCCCGGAGTCCCTGCACCCCGCGGGGCTTTGGACACAAACCTGGGGGGCTTCGAAGGCAGCCGGTGGGAACCCGGGGGCGAGCAACACGAGGGGAGCAGTTCCCCTGCGCTCAGCACCCGAGGGGGAAAACATCCTCCCTTGACAGGGCGAGGGGCGAGCCCCGCACGCCGAGGGCACCGGGAGGGAGGGGACGGTCTGGATAAGTTTCTTCCCGCACGCCGAGGGCACCGGGAGAGAGGGGACGGTCTCCCCGTGCCCCTCGAGGGCATTAGGAACTCTCCACGCACACCGAGAGAATTGGGATGGAAGAGAAAGTCTCTCCTTTCCCCGCACCCTGGGGCACCGGGAGGGAGGTGCAGGTCTCCCCCGCCACCGATGGCACCTCCCCTGGCCCGGAGCCCCCCCAAATCCCCCGCCCAGCGGCCGCCCCCTCCCGCCCCCCGCAGCGCCGCTCCCCGCCCGCCCGGCCCCAGTCCCTCCCTCCTTCCATCCTTTCATCCCTCCCTCCCTACATCCATACATCCCTCCATCCCGCCCGGCTCTGATCCATCCATCCCTCCCTCCCTACATCCTTCCCTCCACCCCGCCCGGCTCTGATCCATCCATCCCTCCATCCCGCCCGGCTCTGATCCATCCCTCCCTCTCTCCCTCCCTCCCTCCCGCCCAGCTCTGATCCATCCCTCCATCCCTCCCTCCCTCCTTCTCGGCCCCCTCCCTCCCTCCCCGCGTCCCCCGGTCCCTGCGGTGCCCCGGGCCGTACCTGTGCGCCGGGGCCGAGCTCTGGGGGCCGCCGCGCCGCCCCCGCCCTGCCCGTGGTCTGCAGGTTGACGGGCGCGCTCTGCGGGGGCTCCGCGCCCATCGCGCCGTGCAGGGTGGCCGTGACCACGGCGATGGGCGCCCGTGCGGGCAGCGCGGGCACGGGCAGGCTGTGCCCGGCGAGGGGCAGGCCGTGCCCGGCGCTGCCGCCGGGGCTGCCGCCGCCCGGAGCCTTCAGCAGCGCCGGGACCGCGCCGGGCTTGGCGCTGCCGCTGGAGCCGCTGCCCACCAGCACCGCCAGCTTCTATGGGAGAGACACAAGGAGAGAGAAGCGGCACCGTCACGGCAGGGCTGCACCGGACCCGGCCCCGGCCCCCCGCGGCACCGAGCGGCTCGTTCCCCGTGGCTGTGGTTGGTTTTACGGTTCTCTCCTCGGCACGGGCAGGGCTGGGCTCCCCCTGCGCGCTCGGGACTCGCGGGGGCACGCGGGGCTCCCAAAGTGGTTCTTTTGTTTTCCTTTGGTTTTTTGTCTTTGGTTTATACCCCAGTCCTGGTATAACTGATCCAGGTATAGGTCTAGGTAATACTGCGGCTTCAATTAGTAATAAAAGGCTGAAAGAATGTTATTTCCCACTTTCTCTTCCCCCGCCCCGCGAATCGCTGCCCGTGCCCGCCGCACCCCGCGGCGCTCTGTCCGACCGACTGCGGGCTCGCTTTGCTGCTCTCCCTTCAACTTTGCTTTTCCTCACAAACCCCCACTGGCTTTGGTGGAACTTTGTGCTATGGTGGTGGTATTACTATTTCTCCATAGCACCACTTCAACTCGTAATTCTGTTCTTATTAACAGTTCCTCCTTTACATTGCAACAGAGTAGCCGTTCTGTCATCTGCGATAGCAACACATTGATTATCACCTTATTATATATAGTATCTCATAGGACTTGTAGTTGAGATTTCTGTAGGCACAGTCAAGTTGCCCTTTGGTAACCCCAGTGTAAAATGCTCACTTTTGAAAAGGAAAATAAACCCACTTTTACAAAGTTGTTGCACTTTAAATAATCTCTGAAGCCTTTCTTATTAATGCCATTTAAGCGAGTTAGGTATGTGTGGGGACAATGCGAGTTCAAGCCTCTTTGATACCTTTAATTAGTAAATATCTCATTTTTATAAGAGTTGACATCCAAGGTACTTAATCCTGCAAAGATTTCTGCCTCGGTTTAAGTGACTGTACCATCTGATGTGCAGCCCTGGGGAAGCTGCTGCTCTGCTGTTCAAGTCAGCCAGAGCTCTGCTGTCAATTTTGCTTGTTTAAAATGCAGTGTGTATACATAGATGTGTTTGTATAAAGTCACAGGTATACTTAGTTCTTTCTTGAATGGAGGCTAAAACTCATCGCTGAGCATGAGGCAGAAGCCTTGCAGTACAAAACTAAGTGAGTCCCAGGAAAATACATCCCTTCTTACCTTTAAACCCAGTATACACTTTAAGGCTGTAAAGCCCTAGTGGACAAATAATTTTTTGCTCCAGGAACTGTAGTTTTGGGGTTTTTATGAAACAGCAAGCATGTGCTCTGGCAGAGATACTTGCTCCAGATTTTAATAGACAGAAATGACTCTTTTTTTGAGATCTTTTCCACCCTTATTGATTCTGTGCTTCCATGTTTATATTGTCAGCATTATTCCAGTAATTGTGACATTGCATAAATTGTTCTAAGCTTGTTAATTTTTGCCTTTACACTTCATTCTCTGTTATCCTACAAATCATCCCAAGGAAGCACAGGCAATATTCTCCTTATTCTATGCTATTGCATGTCATAGATGTTTCTAAGAGAAAAGAACTGTTCTTTCAGCACAGAAATACCGTCAGTTTACAAGTGCTCAAGTGAAAGAAGCTCAGGCATGTTTTGCATAGGTGGGGAAAGTCGCTTAGGACAAAATTCTATGAAACTATTTCTCTGGTTTGCTGTAGCACAGTTTTCCCCTGGTGTTCCCTGTGCTGATTCCACACTCCAGTGGGATGATGCTGTCAGTGCCAAGCAGGACTGGGACACACGTGGGAATGCTGCCCAGCACCTCTGCTGCTTTGTGGAACACTGCCCTGCACGGCGCCTCAACTGCACTGATTGCCTGTTTGCACTGAAATCCCTGCTGTGGAATATTCTGGTGCTATTAGTGCAGCTTTGCTCTGCTCGCAGGCAGTTCAAACGTCCTGATCCCAAAAGACAGACAGTGCTTGGTAGCTCAGTGGAAAAAACAAGTAAATTAAGTAGGAGTAGAATGTGACTTTCCTGACTAAATTCAATATCAGCTAATTGCTTTTTGCCTTGTTTCAAAGGGCGAGATTGTGCTTACAAAAACAGAAAATCTGTAAACAAACAACAAATTCCCCACTCGAGGTCCCACCCATCCCACTGTCACAGTTCTCCCCACTGTGCAGAAACAGGGAGTCAGTTTTGGGTGTCTCTGCACGTGATGAATGTTCACATCCCCCCAGTGGTCTGGCAGTGCTGTCTGTTCATGAGTGTGCAGCCAAAGCAGCTGAGGAAATGAAATGAGGGTTTCTGCTGCTTCCAGTCCAAGCTGGGACAAACAGGAAATGCTTCTCAAATTGAACATTCATCTCCTAATGGCAAACTTCCATTTTAATTCAGGTTTTGTGGCTTTTTGAAGTAAAAACATTGTGTCCCTGGGATGGCCTTGCAAGGACCAATCAGGCCATGTCTGTCACCTCCCAAGGGAACAATGTTATGCTAAATTTATTCAAATAACCGCAAATTTTAGAAACTAAATATGGAATACAAAGGATGAGGTGCTCAAGATTAGCTTCCAGAAGAGAGTTACAGAAACTGTCTGTTGGGGGAAAAGCAGTCACAGCATCCCTTCTGTGTCACATTTATTCATTTTCTAAAATGTACATACTGAAACTTGGAAAATACCCCACTTAATCAGATTATGCTAGTTAAGAGATGAGCTATTATGTGGTTTTTCTTTGTAACAACCATTTTTACTTCATAAAGCTGAGAAGACACTGATAAAGGAGCGTTGGCAGAAACAAAGATTATGATATGAGAGATTTAAAAAATCCTCAACAAAACCTACATCTGCTGTATTCTATTTCTGCCAGATTAATTAAAAGAATAGTCTTGGTTTTTAAAGAGAAAGACAATCTGCATTTTGAGAATCAGTCAGCATAACATACTCTGTGACAGTTTTGGAATGATGAACAATGAGACCCTGAACAAGCTTTGGACACTGCAGGAAAACATGTGCTGCTACAAAGGAAGAGCCACAGAGACGGGGGAGAAGAAGAAAAACATTGGCTTTAAATGCTGGAAGGCAGGTCTGTGCTTCTCCCCCGCAGCATAATAGCCCTGACAATGCACCAATTGCCAAGCGGCGCCTTTTCAATACAACACAACTTTCATTTTCACCGCGGGACGCCACAGGCAATCCGGAGCGTGGGATATGTATGCCGGTCACACGCAAACACACCGCAACGTGCTGGAAAGCGGCCACTTGTTTATGATCTCCGGCTTGTGCGTGACACGGGCTCAACGACTGCAAGCAGAGCTGATATTTATTCCATATATATCAAAATCCCTCTGGCCTTTCCATTTATTTGTGCCTGCAAACCCCTCCCTGCTGCAAAGGTTTGCAGGTGACGAGGCACCGGGCAACAGTTTCAGCCTCAAATTTGGGTACTCGGTGCCACTTCTGCTATCACACAGCACGAATCGCTGTGTTCAGTGAATAAAGAGCTGGGAGAGCAGCGGGAGCCGGGCTGTGCAGGGGACTGGGCTGCACCCCGGGCACGGCCACACCTGGCACGGACAGACCTGGCACGGACACACCAGGCATGGACACACCAGGCACGGACAGACCTGGCACGGACAGACCTGGTGTGGACACACCTGGCACGGACAGACCTGGTGTGGACACACCTGGCACGGACACACCTGGCACGGACAGACCTGGTGTGGACACAGCTGGCACAGACAGACCTGGTGTGGACACACCTGGCACGGACACACCAGGCACGGACACACCTGGCACGGACACACCTGGCACGGACACAGCTGGCACGGACAGACCTGGTGTGGACACACCTGGCACGGACAGACCTGGTGTGGACACACCTGACACGGACACAGCTGGCATGGACAGACCTGGTGTGGACACACCTGGCACGGACACAGCTGGCACGGACACACCTGCCTCTGGCCATGCTCCACACACACACACACACGCACACACACACACACGGCTCCCATGGGAGGGGCTGGCTCCCCATTCTCTCTGCTCAGCCCACAGCACGTCACCAAACCCTCATGGACCCGCTGTCCACTTCCCTTCACACACACATCCCCAGTAAGAACACGGGCCTGTTCTGCAAGGGAGGAATTCCCCGCTCCTGCTGCTCTCTGCCAGAGCAGGGACTGAAAACAGGCACCTGCCTCAGCAAACCTTGTGCTTCTCCACTAAAATATGGGACCTGTTTAAAAGCACCTAAAATTCACTGTCCATCACATTTGTATTTTAACTCCTATGTGCTGTCATAGAGACTTCAGTCCATTAATCTTTCTCGAATGACACTCTGGCAAAGCTCCAATTGTTTCAGAGCAGCATCAGTTCTTTTCTTCAGTGGCCCCACGGCTACAGAAAACATTAGGCATAGCCCTGAGACTTTAGTTAGCATAGCCCTGAGAGCTTATTTAGCTTGCAGGACACTGGCAAGCCACTTGCAAACCAAAATGATGGCTTGTCAATTAATAATTTAACATCTAGCACTAATCTAAAGCCCTGCATGCAAACCAGCTGAACAGACTTCCCCAGCAATGAGGGCCGTGGCCTCTGTTCATTTACCCAATTGCCACAATATTTAATATTCACAGAGTGACAACACACACATGCACTGCAGACAGGCCACCGACTGTGGCACTTCAGTTCAGTGTCTTAGGATTTTGGTCCAGTTCTATCAATTTTCATATACTTTTCATATATTTCCAAGTTGTTACTTACACACACAGCTGGTCCTGCCTGATCTGCACCCAAAGTCAGGAGCCTGCACAGCTGCACACACTGACACAGCCAGGGCTCCTCTGAGCACACCCACGGGCACAGAGCAGTTGGTGGGTATTCACGGAGGGAAAGAGCTCCACAGTCCGTATTTTATCCCTGGACTCCCACGCAAAACGGCTCCTTTGCACACAGTCCTGGGCTGGCACCAGGCTGGCTGAGCCCAAAGAGGGGACACTAACCCAGGCTGGCACAGGAATCAGGACGGAGCCCAAAGAGGGGACACTAACCCAGGTTGGCACAGGAACCAAGACAGAGCTCAAAGAGGGGACATTAACCCAGGTTGGCACAGGAACCAGGACGGAGCCCAGGGCGAGGAGGAGGAGGAGAAGGAGGAGGAGGAGGAGAAGGAGGAGGAGAAGAAGGAGGAGGAGGAGGAGGAGGAGGAGCGCTCCAAGGAAGTCTGAGCAGTCCCTCCTGCCAATGGCTCGGTAAATGAGCTGTCAGTTCGATGCAGGCGCTCTCCCCGAGCCGGGGCGGGGGCAGAGATGGCAGAAAGGAGGGGAGGGAGGAGGAATTGCTCGACAGGAGTATTTGTAGTGACCCACAGGGAGAGGTCACCGTGGCGCAGGATGATGTGCGGTACCCGGGGGCACGCAGCCTTCCTCCTCCTCCGGCTGCTCCTGCCCCCTGCCCTTTCCTAAATGACGCCCCCAAAAGCTCGATTAATAAACAAGGAGGCAGCGACTGCCCGACTCAGTGGAACTCGGGTGTTAGTTTTTGTTAGGAGGATTAAACAAAACAGCTGAAGACAATCTGGGACTGGCTGGAACCAGCCTTTCCAGGGGCAAACTTGCAACCAGAGGGGGCTGAGTGTGAGACACGGACGGGGAGGTTTCCGTGTGCTGAACTACAGTCTGAGCATTAGTATTTTTCATGGCTTCTTTTGTCTGTTGGTTTCTTCTCCTTTTTCTTTCTCTCTCTTTCTGATTTTTTTTCGGTTTTTTTTTTTTTTGACAACTTCCTGCCTGCTCGTCATTAGAAGTAAGAACGTATTCCTCTGCCTCTATCAGATCTCAGTTAATTAGCCCTCGCTGCAGCAGGCTCAAGGATTTAAATTCAAAGTGAAACTCGTTCTAATCAAAACTGCAGCAAACCGGGGGTTTCGTTTGACTTTAACGTGAAAGTCAGTTATTGTACCAGTGATGCACACAGCGCGTTACCAGCTGAGCGCTTTCAGCAGCCCCCTATCAGTGTGAAATATTTAATCGGCACGAGCATCCAATCAGCGCAGCAGAGGGAATCCAGTGTGTGCATTAATTTACTTGCAGTTGAAAGGCAGTAAAGCCGGTCAGAAACATGTAACCTTCTCCCTTCCCCCTCCTCCCTCCCCTCCCAAACAAACACACAGCACATCACAAGAGTTTGGGCGGCGGGCAGGGATTGAAAGCCACCCAGTAGGAATCCAGATTGGAGAGTCAGACAATAAATGAGTCGCTCCTGCCAAAGAATGACAAACCCTGCCCGGAACAGAGGAGAGGAACAACACACAGCACCACCACCTTCCCAGACATACCCCCCAAATCCGCTCTCCAATTAACGACAGTGGTAATGGTTTGGTTTTTACTCTTTGGCTGAATGATCACCCGTTCCGTGGATGACATTCATTAGAAGGGAAGCAAATGCCAGGAAATACTGAAAACAGTCTCTCCACTAAAGTGCACCGGCTTTGGATTTTCTGACCAGCCCCGTTCTCACGGAAAGGCTTCCATTAATATTATGGATATTAAAGCCTGGTTTAGAAGCATTCCCAAGCTCTTCTGCACATCCCAATTTCACCTCCTGCAGGAGGATACTGGGACACAGCACAGCTGAACCTGCTCCGCTCCCCGTTCTACCCTTGCCTTCCTCCAAAGACAACCAGGTATCTCCTTGATACCCTAAGGAGAACATCGAGGTGCCGTTTGCCTTCACAAAGGAGCGGATACGAGCTGAGTGTTACGTGAGCAAACCTGTACGAGCCTCAAGCAAACCCATCGCGCAGAAAGGCGAGGACAGGCAAGGATTAAAGTTCAACTCTGCGCTCTCCAGGGCAGGGCAGCCAGGAGCAATTAGCAGAGTGATGTAAACTGAGAATTTTCCGAACTGGTAAATACCCCAACAGTGGTAACAGTGGCCTTAGAAAGGCACATATTCACTCAAGTGCAATTAGCCTTTAATTTCCGACCCCATTAAACAGCTTGCTGACTGCACAACCCAGGGCTGTCAGCCGCATTGCTGACTGGCAATGCACTCCTCGGAGCTCAGAATGAGCCGGGAAGGGACGAGGAAACAGCACTTTTAAACCATCTCGGAGTACGGGGAAAAGAGGCCGATATTTAATGCAGAAAGTCAGATTGATATCATGGAACATTCTGGAAGTGCCTGTGCATCGTGAAGGAGACGAGAAGGGGGAGCCAGGGTTGGGGTTTGTTAATAACCTCACAAATAATCCCTCCTCCTTTCTCTCTCTCAAACCATGTCAATGATCAAGGAAATGAGAACAAGGCGCTTGATTCACATGTGACTTTCTCTTCTTGTTACATCAGATCAAGAAGGAGCAGAGTAATGGGGGGGGGCGATTTCTGCAGGGGAAACAAATCTACAAGCTGGCATTTTGTCTCCTACTCCTATTAATTAGCCCACTTTTCTGCCAGAAACAGCTCTGAAAACTTGCAGAGTTATTTGTGTGCCCACTCGCACTGCATATCTGTATCCAGGAAATTAAATATTACACTGTGAGATAAACCCCTCCCGAAAAAATCTCCGAGGAACCCAAATTGGCCACAGAGGGAAACTTTGCCTTGCTGTCCCTGTGAATAAAGCAGAAGGCACTCAGGATCCCTTGGCAGGCCAGAGGAGGGTGTCCATGGCCGGGGTCCCTCTCGCCACCCCCAGCTCAAAATGTACATCCCTTTGCTGTTTCCAACTGCAGTTTCCCTGGATTCGCCACGTCGCACGAATTCAAGAGGACTGCATTCATCTGCCTTCCTTGCTGGTGAAAGCCAAACCACCTCTGTGCAAACAAACACACGGACCCCCAGGCCCCGGGTGTGCGCCACATAAACACTAATGCGCTTCTGATTTAAGTTTGGAGCAAACAAAGGCGGCGATTAAAGGGCCGGGACGCAGCTCGGCATATGGAGCCCAGTAAGTGCCCCAGAACAAGTTGAATGTTGCCATTGTGTGAAACTCATTCATCACCGCTACACGATGCAGGGCAGACATTTGCATTTTTAAGGGGCATCTTGTCACTTTTAGATATATCACGGATCCAGACCCTTCTGAGCGGCAGCAAAGCTCCCAGTTCTCGCTTCTCCTGCCTCCTTTGTTTCAGGGCTCTGCCTCACTCTTTGCTCTTGCTCTGCATGAATGTCATTAAAGTTTGCATCCTGTGTCTCTGGGTGAACTCAGGGGCTTCTCAGTTTTGCCTCCTATGACCGAGCAAGGCAGAAGAGAGATGCAACTGCATGCGATCAGAAAAACTAACAATAAATCTGAGTAATTTATTGTATCCAGTTCCAGCGCCGCCTCCTGATTACATTCCCTCCCCCATTCCTCCTGCCAGCCCCGACCTGACAACCATTCCTTTCATCTCCCCCTCCTTCAGCCCAGCTTAAAATCAAATTTGGAAATGCTCTTCTTCCTCGGTGTGGCAGGAAGGACCAGCAGCACAATAAACTAAAGAAATCCTTTCCCCCCCCCCCGCTCTTTTCCCAAATAACACAGAAACCTCCTGAAATGAACAACTGTAACTGTGAACAGCTCCAGACTTCCCATGGGAGCAAACCATCAGTTCCTGGAGTACACAGAAAGAAGTTAAATGGTTGCATTTCCCCCAAGGGAAGGCAGAGCTTCGCTTGGGAAGTATTCCCATCAGAAATTCGGGATGAGTTGCAAAGAAAGGAAAAACTCCCTGGCTCCTCCCCATGCCTGCTGTACACATTGCCCCAGCAATTCTACACATGAACATTCCATCCCAACAGCAGGAGTTTTTAGGATGTTTGTGTTCCTCAGGAGTGATCACTGCTTTCCAATGGCAGGCACGTTTCCAAGGCAGTCACCAAACTGCTCGGAGCAAACTTGCAATGTTCCATCACTCCCAAGCACAGTTTTGGTGAAAGCAAATGAAGCAGAATGGGAAATAAAAAGCCCAAAGTGGGTTTCTATGTCTGCACCCCTCACTCCAGTCCAGGCTCTCGTGTCCACATGGCCAATGCCAAGGGCAGCAGTGGCCAGAGGCCCCTGAGCCCAGGGGATCCTGCTCCCTTTGGCGAGGGAATGTCAGCGAGGGGTGCAATGGAACTGGGGATTTTGTCACAGAGCCTGGAGAGTCTGGTCAGTTCGGAGGACAAAAGAGGAAGGCAACATTATAAACAGGTGCTTTACAAAACCCATCAGGTATTAACGTGCTTTACTTACAGAAAACCCTGGGCTTGGCCATGAGCTGCGTCCTCCACCCCAACCTCTGTCCTGCTGCTGCCTGACACATCAGCACTGAGGAGTAACCAGAGCTGCCCTCCCAGATCCACATAAATCCCTTTGCCTTGACTTCCCTACTTGATAATGTCTTCCTCACCGAGGTATTGTGCAAACGAACTTGCTAACATGCACTAAGTGCTGATTATTTGTTATTAAAAGCAAGTGAAACCATGTGATTTTCTCTCAGGCCCACAGGATTATGGCTGTCAAATCAAAGGCAGTGCAATCTACAGACCAAAAATGCAGCAAACCCCAGAGCCAGAGATGCCAAACACACAGCTGGGTAAATGCACCTCTAAAAGGAGGTGCTGCAAGTTTGAAGAGCAAAGGTGTTCAAAGAAGCTGGAAGGAATGGGAGAAGAGACACAGAGAGCCAAATTTCTCCCAACAGCTGCCCATGGACACAAAAGGGTTGAAGTGGAAAACATCTGAGAAATTTTCCTCCTGTACCATAAGATAAAAGTATTTATTATAACTTACAGAATGAGAATTATAAACAATTGTGCAGGTGCTTTGCAGAAGTAAATCAGAAAGACTGACAATCAACTTCCATCTCAAGCCTTCCTACTATTTAACACATAGTGATATACAGAGGATGACTGTTGCCGACCGGGTTAGGAGAGTCATACACTGACACGAGGTCCGTCCCAATGATTTTGCCTGTCCCTTCCCAGGATCTCAGAGCATCTCAGCATCGACAGAATTCCCTGTGATCCAAAGAAACCCCTCCAGAGGGAGCAACTCTGAGTGCTAAAACTGAGGCCAGAAACACTCACATGGTGTATCAATCAAAGCTGGAAACTGAACCTCAACATCACAAACACAAAACCTGAGTCAGTGAGAGAGCCCCTTCACTCCTCCTGTCCTTTCCCCTTCAGTGGCACCACTTCGTTTGCCATGTGGGTGTCCCAGACACGGGTCTGAGCAGTCCCACTGCCCTGTGGGTGCAGCTGAAGGCACGGGCAGGTTGGCACTGCAGGGCTGTTCTGCCTTCCTAGAGAGGAGTGTTCAAACAGGCAGATTATCCAACATCTTACCAAACCCACAAGGTGATGTTCCAGACCTGGCTGAATGGACAGCACCTGATCAAACACCAGCTCTTACAGAAGCAGGAGATACTGAAAAGGAGGAATTCCGAGCCCTCTGTCATATGCTGAGCACTATTCAATGCTCTGCTGTTCTATGGGGGACACAGAATGACCCAGTTCCTCCAGGGGCAAGGGTGGTTCAGACAGATAAAAAATTACCCTCCCCTCCCTAATCCCCCCAGTCTGACCGAGAGTGCTGTGAGAGTTCACACGTGAAAAATCAAAAGCCAACTTAGACTGTTTGAGAATCCCAAGGAATACCACTCGAGTAGATAGAGATAATTGATCAGTCCTAACAAGAGGGGGAGGATACAGCATGTAATGTTTTTCTTTAAATAAGACTTCAGAGAATGCATGAAAAAACTATTTAGAATGATTGAACTGTACAAATATATTAGCAGATGCTGAAAATATTGTATAAATTTAGGAAACAAGGGAATGATATGCTTTCACTCTCACTTAATGGAATTGCAAATGCTAAGATAATGCTTAAAGAGAAAGAAAGGTGCAAACAGCAGCGTCGGGAAAGAAGATTAGACAGAGACAAAAGAGCTGCTAATGAAGGACCGTGTAGATCCTTGAAACTGAGACTCTACACAACCATTATTCCAGAGGCCAAAGAGAGAGTAACGAGCAATAAATAATGCAGATCGTGCCAATGGCAGTAAATAAAATGGAACAAGAGAGAGTGAGAAAGAACAGACCGGGCCCACTCCAAACAAACGGCAGAGAACACAATGGCTGAGGAGAAGAGAAGGCAAGGACACTGCACAGCAACTCTGCTGCTGCCTTCACACAGCAAGGTGGAGCAGATTATACAACACACAGAGAAAATGGAAACTATCTGCAAAATTGAGCCCCCAGTCTGCAGGTGTGAGACGTTTGGGTGCTGAGCTCCTTGCTGGGGTGGTGGAAAGCACTGGGACACTCCAGCCATGGCAGCTCTGGGGGAGCTGCAGCGACACAGACGGGGGGGACACAGAAAGGGTCCAAGGGACAAAAGAAAGGTGAGAAAAAACTGAGCAAAGTGTAGCAAACTTGCCCCACAGCTCTCCTGATTGTATCTAAACGCAGCTGTGCAATAAACCAGTAGCCCTACTAATTAAAGCTAAGCTGGCAAGGGAAGAAATCTAGTTTTTAATGCTGTAAGTTGCCCACCTCAGATCACAGCCCTCCTGCAGAAACAAGTGGCCAAGGTGGCAGGAGGAGGCACAGGGGAGGCAGAGGGAGGGAGCTGGGAAAAGCCCCAGTCCTGGTGTGTGGGGCAGCAATGGGCTCACGCTGGGCAACTCTGCAAGGAATTGTGAGGGAAATGGGAAACAGAAAACAAGGGATTCAAGAGTAAAGCAAAGAAGCAGGAGGGGCCCACACTGCACTTTGGCCAGAGAATCCAGGCACAAAGCTACTGTGCCTCTCACTGCAAGGCCAACAAGTTTAATCAGGCTCCTTCCAGCAGTAATCAACCCTCATTTTCTTCAGATGGAGAACTAAAGGAAAGCAGCCTGTGTGACCACTGCCTGCAACACAACCACTGATAACATGCAGACTCAGCAGAGGCTAAAGGCTGCATGGACACAATGAATAAATTACCCTCTCAACCCTCAGAGGATTAGAGGTCTCTGTCAAGTCATTTAGATCTAAAATTTGACCTGTCTTAAAGCATTTATAGCTTGTCAGGGAATACCTCCTGGATATTCAACAGCCATTTCAAGGAAAATAAATCTCTTTATTGTAAAAATTATGACACTGTTATAGTTAATCATTCTAATCACAGTTCCTACCTACAGACAGCCTTCACCAAAAGAGCTCATGCACTACAAGTTCACACCTCAGCTCAATACACACCAACATCCCCAGGCAGGCACACCCACCTACAAGACGCTGCTCCCAGTCTTATGCTGACATGATGGATAAGAAATAAATCACAGGAACAGGAGCCACCAAAAAACAACGGGAATTATTAAAAATAGTCAGTCAAATGCAGAGGGAGAGAGCAGGGAAGGGAGAAACAGGACACTGAGGGAAAGACATTCAAACCCTGAGGATTTTTTGGCAGCATGCTTTGCAGGAACCAAAGGCAGGCTGGGCTGAATGCAGTGCTGTGTAAAGGCAGGTGCATTGGGGCTCGTTAGCTAAAAGTTTCAGGAAGAAGGAAGTACAGCATCAGAGATGCTTTCTTAATGCGCAGGTGGACAAAGTGGCAAGAGGCAGAGACTGCTGAACTCAGCAGAAGCTAAATCTACACATGGGCAAAGCAATCTGCAAATGGAAACCTTTCCAGGCTGGGAAGAAGTGAAGCTGCCTGTGCTGTAGCAGTGAGCGAATCTCCTGCTCCTCACTGTACCCTCTGACACCGCTGCACTCAGGGCTTGTCAGCATTTCCTCTCCAAACCCCAATGCAGGTTATGGTTGGTCGTGTCTCGGGGGGTGGGATGGAGGGAAGGTGGTGCATATGCTGAAAGGGCACATGTGTTCTCAGCTGAGAGATTTGGGTTGGGGCTTGGTGTTTAATGTGCTCTAAGACACGTGAGCCATTTCCTAAGAGAGTTTGCCAGTTAACACACAGTCTGTGAGGATAACAGGCCGTGCAGTGCCACCCATGCAGAAGCTGCAGAAACCAGGGCAAGGCCTGTCTGCAGTGACTGGAACACAGGGGAGATAAACCCAGGTTTTGATGCAGACCAGCAGGGCTTCAGAGCAGCCAGGGCAGCCTTTATGTTGCTCCAAAAGCAACTCCAGGTCTGAGGAAAACGAAAAGCAACTGTTTTGGCCTGGCACATGTACATGCCCAGAGGAGCCTTGCTGCCTTCAGTACATAAAGAGGACAAGAGGTGACCATCTCAGAGCAAGACACTCACTTTGAGGGGCCTCTGCAGCCCCCCCAGTTTCTCTGGGAACATCCTACTGGTGCCTTTCCACGGACCAAGCACCTCAGAGGGAAAATTCATCCTGCTCGATCAGGGAACTCCCCTCCAAGGTCTGTCTCTCCTCACTGCTCTGGGCATGGGGGCTTCTAAATTAAATATCCCTGGTAGGTGATGGAATTGGGAGAATTCTAGCCCAGAAAATGAAACAGTGGAATGTTTAGTCACGCCAATGCAAATGAGCTGTTCTTTATCTTGGGAGTGTTTGTATCAAATTGGGATATCTCAGTGGTGAGTTACCCAATTTTAGGACAGTGGGAGGACAGTGCTGAGTGAGCTGTGGGAGTTCAGTTCCCAAACCATGAATCAGACACACCTTGCCTTAGCCCAGGCCTTTATGCCTTAGAGCTTAAACATCTCCTGATGATCAGAGAAAACTCTAAATAGCTGCTGTCAGCATCTAACTTGGCTTCAAACACATAAAAATTCATCTGAATGACATAAGCAGAAGCTGGTATCGCTCACAGGGACAGCCCATGAGGTACCTGGACCTCCTGTCCAGGTGTTCAGGACCCAGAGAGATGCAGGCACGTTCCCTTGGCACACAGGGGGGCTCTGTGGCACAGCTTGCACAGAGATGCTCCTGCCTTGGGCAGAGCTGCAGTGCAATGTCAGAGCAGTTCTGGCTGGGAGGGAGCCTGACTGGTGAGACTGGTCATGCTGAGCAGTGAAGCTTGGATGTGACCTTATCAACTGGGATTGTTACAGCTGTGCAGGAGGCACAGCAAAATCAGCTGGACAAACTCAGTGCTGGGCAAAGAGCACGAGAACAAGCTAAAGTTGACTCATGGCAACAAAACTCTGCCCTCGCATCTTCGTGACTAAACTATAATTAGACACCTCCATTTTTTAATCACTCGTGATTCTTTTTAAGGGCTGGAAATAGGAGAGAAAATTTCTCAAAATCTCATACAGAAATATTTGTAAAGTGACTTTTAAAGCCTTTCCATGTTGAAGCGAAAAGGAAGTTGTGAAAATGCCTGTTTTCTTTCCAGTGGCCAGGAACTGATAGGAAGGGAGCTGTAGCTTTGGGCCTGGTGCAGTGAGGAAAGGTAGGGAAGCTTTGGGACAGTCACTGGACATTGGTTCCCAGCTCCTGGGCTGCCACACCCTGCTGGCTGTCACACAGGGGTTGGGACATGACCACATGCACAGCTAAACGTTTCAAGGCAACTTTGGGATTGTCTGAGGAATTGATCACATAGAAATCAGAAAATTGAAGTCAGGAATTCCTGCATTAAGTTTGCATTTTCTCCCCAGAAGCCATTCTGGAACCTGAGTCAAACCTCAACTTAAGTATGTCTTACTTTGAGAGAAACAGAAATGTTCACCTAGAACAGAGGAGAGGACTCCTCCTCCATAACCACATCACCCCTTTTAAACAAACCCCTTTAATTAGAAAATGTGGATAAGAAGGATAACTGTTCTTAAGGACCTCTCCCCACCACCCTTCTTTGTCTGAACCTCTGACAAAGTCCCTCAAGTACCAGCATTTACTGATTTACTAGATTAATGACTTTCAGTCTTGACAATCCTCATCTTTAGTTTCTGGCTTTAGTTTCTGGCCACTGCTGCCCTTTTCCCAGTGACAGGGACAGCTGCCTGTGAACTGAGCTGTTCCTTTCCTGGAGGACAGGGACGGTGACTCTGCTCTTCTCCATGAGGACACCCATTCCCACAGAGGGCACTGAGGTTGGGTAGAAGATAAAGGAGCACTTTTGACAGCCTCAGCACCTGTCTGGGGCCAAATCAGCTTGTCATGTTCCTGCGAAATTCAATGCTTGTTCTATTGATCCCTGAGCCCAGCTCAATACTAGGACAAAATGAACAGGGCCGGAGGACCCACCACAAAGTTCTGTTTTACCTTCAGAATTATCTCGATTCAGGTCAGGAGATTTTCCCAGGAGACAGTTGCCTCACATAAAATTAACTAGTACATCAACTAATGGCGTGTAAATAAACCCCATTTGAGTTACATTCAATCCATATCCAAAGAACAGTCACTCCTAATGCAGAGCTGAGTCAGAGGGAAGCTCACCTGTGGTGCTGTCAAACACCCAGTAAGATGCACTGCTCTGGCAAACAGCTCTGCAAACTCTTTTATCACTGGCTTTGCTTTCAAACCTCCGAAGGTGATGGTGATAACCAGCAGGAAGTTAGAAGAACATGGGCCTTTCAGCCAGGCACTGTAACCTCAGTCTGCAGCACTGAGGAGTCAGCAGAGCCCTGACAGACCAGAGCTGGGCTGGGCTGAAATGAGCCCTCACCCAAGCAGAGCCCCCCGAGCAGCCCTGGGACAGCTGAAGGGAAGGACACCCAGCACTCTGCAGTCCCAGACCCTCGGGCTCCAAAGGGTGATCCAGCTCACCTGGGCTGACACCCCACAGCACACAGCTACAGCATCCAAGCCACTACAGACCAGGAACTGAGCCTCAGGTGAAGCCTGACCACCCAGAGACACATCCTGCCCTGAGCTGAGGCTCTCATGGAACACCAAACCCTCTCTTTCCTTTGGTCATCCCTGCAAACAGTTCAATCCCCTCCCCTCCTCCTTAAAGCCTTCAGCCCCAGTTGTTCAAGAGTTGGGCCTGCAGAGGTTGCTGGGTTTGTGAGGGGCTCTGGGATGGCCAGAACTCCTGATGGGAGCCTGGTTGCTCCAGGATTTCTCTATTTTGCCCAGAGTTAGGGAGCCAAAGCGGGCTGAGGGTGCAGGGACACGTGGCCCTCGTGCAGTGCAGTGTGTGATCCAGGCTTTTGCCTTTCCAGCTCTCAGTCATTCACATCCTGGCAACATCTCTCTTTTAAGTCCCCAAATACCCCCAGCCCAACAAAGAACAAATACCAGCCCCTCTGAAGCTACAGCAGAGAGAAAATGGCAGCTAAAAAAATGCATAAGGCCAACTTCAAAGTTGTTGAATTTGGTGCTTGGGCTTTGAAAAAGCTGTCATTTGGGAGGGAGGGTGGGAGGCTGCTCTTTCCCCCTCCTTTCATTAAACGGCTCTTCAGAACTTGGGAGAGCTGCAGTTCTCATTATGCATTCCTCCTTCTGGAAATAAGTGCTTGTGTGGGTTGCCACGTTAGTCAGTGGCTGGATGTCACAAACAAACTGCAGCCTGGCGTGGAGCCCCGCGCTGGGTGTGTGTGTGTGTGACAGCAGAGTCCGTGCCCAGGGGGTTGGTTGGCTCCCCTGGCACAGGGTGCAGCTTTCCCAGGAGCTGCACTCCCCTAATGAGGCACTTTCTAAAGAGGGAACAGAGAATCACGATCTCGTTTCATTCCTTTCCCCACCAGGAGATGTTACACAAACTCCCCATATGGCTCAGTGCTGCACACACAGATCCTGCTCCTTCAGTGCTTCTTCCAGCTCTGTGAAGTCAAAAACAAGCTCGGCAGTCCCACAGCTCACTTCAGCCTTTAAACAGGCTGGGGCTCCCCAGGGGGATGGCAACCAAAAACCTACTTGTCTTTTCAAGGTGCAGAGAAACTTCCCCCACCCTTCTCTCTCACTGTATGTGTTTTAGTCAGTTATAATCCCCAAATCAAGTTCTTTCTCAAAAATAACAAGATTTTAAAAACACACCCAGTGTGCACCCCTTGCTCTGAATCACCAGTTTTTCCCAGCTGAGAGATCAGCCCCCTGGACTGTTCCCAAAGTGTCCCTGGGCAGGGAAGCTGAGCCATCCTGCCCGTGCCTGCCTCGTGTTTGCACGTGTGAAACACAAGCCAGGCATGTTACCCAACAACCACCCACAGTTCTCCCTACCCTGGCTCAACAGAGGGTTGCTTTGCAGAACCCAAAGGCAGAGGAGACTACGTAACATGATTGGATTATCTGATGAGAATAGTTCAATGAACAAATGGAGTTGTTTCAGTCACTCCTGGAATAAGTTGAAGATCTGCTGTTGCTGACAGGCTCTCCCAGTGCTGGGACTCTGGACCTGTAGTGGAAGCCACAGTGTGGGACCCACAGCTGAGAGAGAAGAGAGAAACTCAGGGCCTGCCTGCCACTATGGCAGGACCCACGTCTCCAATCTGAAAATCCTTTGCACTGGCCTTGGCTCCAGCCCTGGGACACCTCCACACACCTCAGCGTGAAGGCTGCACAGGATTTCCAGCTGGACAGCACCAGTAACATCACTGTTCAAAGATTTCTGAACCAGCTCATTGCTGGTAAATGCAAATGGACAAAAGTTAAAACCAAAACAGAACAAATCAACCCCAAACCTCTGTATCATTTCATTCAGAGAATATTGACTTAAGCAATGTTTCCAAATACTGTATCTGCAACTAACCACAGAACCAATTTCAAAATACGAGCCTCTTAAAAAGCAATAAATTTTAAGTGTTTTTCTCCCTCCTTTAATAATTTATTCTGCAGGAGTGGTGCTGTCAAACTCTCAGAAATAATCACTAGAAATTCAATTATTTATATAAATTAAAGTGGAGAATTTCTGCAATCACATGATTCCAACAGCTAGGGCTTCAAAAATCAAGTCAAGCATTGTGTGACACCAACTATCCCTGCTACAGCTGGCAGTGCTCAGTTTACATGCTGCAAACTCCAACTGGACAAGGAAAATAAAGTTTCCAGCAGCATTTCTTCTGCTGCTGCTGTTCAAAGTTAGTACTTTGCACCCCCTAAGGATCAATACTCTTACACTGCTCATGGTTTTATGCCTGGCAATGCTTAGGGCAAGGACACCGTGTTTGGGTTCCCATGGAGGGGATCTTGAATTCCAAGGGCCAAAGTGCTTTTGGGAGTCCAGGCCCAACTTTTCTCAAAGTGCTTAATACACAGACTTACTGCTGTTATAAAATACTCATGTTATGTGATCAAACCCCCTGAGTTTGAGTGAGCTCTTTGCTCTGAGGCCCCCCCAGCACTGCACAGGAGGCACACAGAGGTACTGCAGGGAGGGGTCTGTCTTTGTTTGAGCAGAACTGCACCAATAAAAGAAAACAGAGGCAGAAATGACCTCTTGTTTGCAGAGGTGTAATACTACCGGATTTTATGCTTTACAGGATTTTGCTAACTGCAGCAAAGCTCAGAAAGAATACAAAGCAGTTTTTAAGTCCTCTCCATAAAAAGAACGATAAACCCCCAACTAACAACCACAACAGGGAACTTGGGGCCACCAGGCAAGAAAGCACTGGGTTTGCTCCTGTTATTCTATTTTATATATACTCTATTATATATATACACATTTCTGAGTGCCCTTGGTGCATCCATGGAGGTCTTTCTGTCCTAATGACTGGTCTCTAATGACACATTTGAGGGCCCTGGGATGTCTCACAAAACACTTCACACATCAATGCAAATCACAGAAGAAATAGCAGCACTGTCTTTCAGACAGCTGCAAGTCACTGTCCAGACTGCTGTGTTTTGTTCTGGTCTGTTTTTAAAGAGGAGTTAATGGAGAGTGCTGACAGTGCACGGGCAATGATTTTCAGGCTCTCCCTTTTCTCCTCGCTCCATCCATTTCAAAGGCTCTACACTGCATTAATCAATAGGCTTCCCTTCCATGAGCATCCTGGTGACTTGTACACTCTGAAACGTGTCCTTTCAGGGGACCAGGACTGCAGGAGTCTTTTCTGGGTGTCTTTCAGCCACTGGGATAACTGCCGGGCCTGAAGTGCTCCTGTCACAGAATCACAGGATCAGCAAGGCTGGAAAAGATCGCTGAGCCCAACTGTTGTGTCTGAACATCAAATGAGATTTGGGAGTCTGGAATACAGTGAATGGGTTTATACCTCTCACAACATCTTACCTCAAGAGGTATCTGGATGCTGGAATCAGGGTGGGGGAGTGAATGCCTCACTGTATCGGGTTCAACAATATTTTGGGTTCTAGATTTTCCTTCTCAACTTTGCATACATCAAAAATAGCATCAGTTCCTGAGCTGTAAAACCAGGGAGAGTGCCTGCATTCCTCTGCTGGGACCCCTCCAAGCCCCTCCCTGGAGGGAGCAGCTCCAGTGCTGAACAGTCAGGCTCGGGGCACAAGACCCAGGATGGATCAGAAGTGCTGAATCAGTCTATAAAAAGCACACAGTGCTTTTGCTTTGGGTGACAGCTCCTCAGCACTTTGCAGAAAAAGCTGGGCTAGTGTACATCAAACACAGTAAAGCAGAGTGGAGAGAGTTTCAGATAGCCCAGTCTCTGCTGTTGGATCTGTGGATCTGCTCAGATTATTTGTCTGACTTCCAACTGTGGTTCTAATTCTGAACACTTGGCAGGCATGGCCAGACATCAGGAGGAGCAGCTCACATTACTGAGCATGTCAAATGAGGACAGAGAGTGGAGCTGAAAAATAATAAGCTCAGCAAGACCACTCTAGAGGTGTGTCTTTATCTGTGAGGGCTTACCCATGGACAGGGGGTTTGGCTGCTTGGTTCTCTGCCCCAGCACAGAGCATGGCTTGGTTCCAGGGAGCTGGGCTGGAACAGCCTCCAGAGGGTCTGTCCCTGTTTCCTCCCCCTGCACAGCTCAAGTGCCTTCTCCTTTGCTTGCCTTCTCCTTTCACTGAGGCCATCTGGGCATGGATTAACAATCTGAGCATGCTGAAGGGTTGGTCAGGGTTTTTCCTCCTTTTAACAAACCAATCAAGTTCTAACTTTCTAAATTTCATATTGCCTAATGGGCACTTTACCTGCTTTTTAAAGTTGGGTAGTAGGAGAAAAACTACAGCCCCCAGTTTGTGAGTATCTCGATAAAAAGGATTCTTCCATAATAAAAAAAAAGGTTAAGGTGAAAGACAAATTGAAAAGAAGCTCGAGAAAAACTGTTTCTACTCCAAATGTAAGTGTTGCAAGGAGGAAAGAGAAGAAAAACAACATATTTATAGCAATGTAACAGTATGGCACTTACAGTCTCTGCTTCTCCCTTTTCCAGCTCTTCTACCATGCCCTTCTCCTCCCTCCTCTCCCTAGGAAACCCTGAATCCACCTTCCTTCCTCCACATCCTGCAGTTTGAATGCTAAAGGTTTCCATATTCCCCAGCTGCTGTGGATTCTCTTTCCCAGTTCCAAACACAGCTAAAGGGGAGTCCTGTTGTAACCAGTGTCACTCTGACAGCCAAGCACAAACGAGGGGGGTTACAGAGAAGTGA
Organism: Hafferia zeledoni; assembly: GCA_035583235.1. Taxonomy (NCBI): domain Eukaryota; kingdom Metazoa; phylum Chordata; class Aves; order Passeriformes; family Thamnophilidae; genus Hafferia; species Hafferia zeledoni. Next base: position 65,938,798 of record JAWWEV010000043.1, on the reverse strand, counting down.
GTCCTGACGTTCCGCACCCCGAGCTCTGCTCTGCTCCCACCACAGCCAAGGTCACTGTGGGAGCTGGGAAAGCCCCAGAGGGCACTGCAAAAGCTTCATATGGTGGCCAAAGGCAAGGAAAACCTTTCACACAGGGAATGACTACAATTACAATCCTTCAGATGTGCACAGAGCTGACACAGCGTATGAGAGAGGTTTCCTAAATCCTCAGAGGCCCAGAGGAAGCAGATGGGGATTCCTTGTTTGTGGCTCATCCAGGGACAGCCGTGGGACCAAGGTCAGCCTGGGGGAGTCCTTGAGAAGGACACTGAGGGTGCTGAGAGCTCACAGGGGGCCAGAGCAAACTGGACATCCACTGACTCAGGGCAACCAGTCCTATGTTCCTACAGCACAAATCAGGCCTTTGGGTTTTACTTGATTTGTGGGTGATCTGTAATGGAGAAGAACTCGTTTGCAGAAAGCAGGATAGTTTTGAAGTTTTACTGATTAAGAAGACCATTTGTTTCAAATGCAAACTTGATTTTGCATCAGTGAGAGCTGAGTAAGTAGGGGAGTTCATGGTGCCAATTACTCTGAATCATTTTCTAAGTATTAAAATGTGAGTATTTGAAAGACTCGTGAGGAGGAGGAACAGCTCAGTCCCTGCTGCTGATGAAAAAGAAATATCAGAAATATTTTAGGAGTCAATGGAACAACAGCTGCAATTTTCAGAAAAGCTTATTTCTGATTATGGTCAATAAGAAAAGAAATCAATTAATCATTTTCCTTTAAGGAAAACCTTTGCTTTCTAATTAATTTATTCCTGTTAGAAGAATATTTCCCTTTCACTCAACTGCTGAGTTACTGATGTTTTATCTTATTGGTTTCTGCACTGCTTTCAGCCTAATCCCAGCAAGCAGAACTGCAGAAAACAAAACCCAGCAAAGGAGTCAGGCAGGCAGGAGCGACCTGTTCCCCTGCAGTGCCCTGTGAACTGAGGGGTGCCAGGAGGTGGCAAAGGTTTGGAAGCTCTTCTGCATCTTCTGGGGCCCCTGTTTTGTGTCCTACTGGACTGGCAGAAACTGAAGGCAGACCACAGAGTGTTGCCCACACAGTCCTTGGGCAGGAACAAATCAAGTGTCCTCTCAGGGCTGTTCAGCTGGAGGGGTCAGTCCCTCCCTGGACTAAACTGGGCTCAGGTCACACAGTGGAGGCACTTCTGTAGCTACACAGTGAACAGCAACATTTCCTACACCAGATCTACCTTTGAATACTCCATTTTTCCTCTTTTTTGAATTTTTTTTTTTGGTGAGTGGAGCAACATTCCACTTTGATCAGATGCCAACAAGATTGTCAAGAAGCCAACAGCCCCTCCACTTCTGTGCACAACATTTAAACAAGTTAAAACTAGCTCAGCGAAGACCGAAATGTTTGACTTTCGCTGAATTGGGAGGTTGTAATCAATTAAACCATCAACCATGTCTCCTGTCCTGCTGTAGGACCTGCTCTGCTTCTGCCAAAGTCAGAATTCCATCAATAACTGCAAGCAGGGGGGAGCCTTGTCCAGCTCTTGCTCTTCCTCTCCTCCCATAGAGAGACACAAGATCATTCCCAGGCCATTGACAGGGCTCTGCTGTTCTGCACCAGGGTGGGGAAAATTCTCACACCTCAGGGTCAGCTCAGTCTTTCCTCCCCTGAAAAGTGAATATATAGGATATATACATGTATATGTAGTGGATTTAGACTCCTACCCCAATGCCTGAGGCAGGAAATGCCCCCAATCCCCAGTGCTGCTGGAGTTAAACCCTCCCAGTGTCCTGTTTCAGGTAATGGAATCACCAACAGCCATGCCAAGGAGTGACGAGGTGGCACATCCTCTGTGCCCATCCCATGTTCCTAAAACACCCATCAGCACCACCTGTGAGGGGCAGGGACTGTCAGAAAGGGCAGGAAGGGAGAGCCATGGACTGTGTTGTGTCTCTCAGAACACCTCCCTGGGAAACACAAGACTAGTCTGCACTTGTGGCCACTCCAGTCAGCTGGGGCAGTTTGTATTCACAGCCCAACTCGTGCAAGGGTGAGCGAGTTGAGATGCTCCAACAGACACCAGTGAGGGAATCCAGGAGACACATTCACACACACAGCTGTGAGAACACACAGATTTAGATATACTTAAGTATATACATGCAAGTATTTGCTAAAATGAGCCACTTAACTGGTGGGTACGGTGGCAGGGATTGCTTTTTTCTTATTTTAAGTACTTCATATTCTATTATATTAGAAGCAAATTGTACAATGGAGCCTGACATGTTAAGTATCATTTCAGTAATTAGGCAATAACTGCACCAGCTCCTTGACAAGTGTCTGCCCACTTTGTCTTTGGCTGATCTTCTAATATTAATTTCTTACTCCAGCACTTTAAACATCATTCATATGAAAGGAAACTGAAAGAAACCAAAAACTTGGTCTTCAAATACAAATATTCTTTCCCCTAGTTTATTCTTCTAGGAGTAGAAAGTTTGGGTCTGTGGAGTAAACCAGTGAGACTCACGGAGGAAAAAGGTTCTGGAAGACTCACAGAGGAAAAGGTTTCAGACAGAACAGAATGTTTTTCTGAGAATGTGTAGTAAGCTGAAAATCAGCTCCAGGCTTTTAAGTTAACCAAGAAAACCCCCAAATCTTTCCATGCTAAATACAGTTAAAGATCATTTTACAGTCTCAGTTCTCCTAACAGAACCACCACACTTTCCCCTCCACTGGAAGGAACTGACTGGGCATTTTCTCCAGGGAGACCTGGGGCAACACTGGCTGTTCCTTCCATTCTTTTCAAGTGCTACACAGAAATGTCATTCAGAAACTTTCCTAAAGCTTTCTGAGAAAACCCCTCACACTGCTGTGCTAGAGACACACACAAAGAATTCAGTAAGTGATATGTTGATTAAAGGATTCTCTGTGGATTTTTTCCTCTAAACTGCAGCCTGGAGTCTGTTCCCTCCACTCTGGAGACCAGCACCATTCCCTCTGGGCATTATTCACAGCATTGTTTCAGGAACGTGCACCCAGCCAGGCTCTGTGTTTGGCAAATGGTGCCATTGCAAGACTTCACTGTCCTGCCTTATTTAGACAAAGAGTAATGGGAAGCCTAATTAATTGTCCCTTCTCAGGCAGAGTGTGCCTGCCCTGTGCTCCAGGACCCAGACTCTGCTCACACTCAAACCCACCCTCTCACCTCCCACTGGACAGGCCTGCACTGAAACTGGAAATCCTTTCCCTTTTTGAGGGTTCCTCCAATGACATTATTTTAACACACTCATTTCATACCTTTAAGCATCTCTTTGACACCAAGCAATCAAAAAAATACATGAGGTGGGGACAATACCAAATTAGTGGCAACTGATCCAAGCCAAAGGATGACAAAAGCCACCCCTGCTGACTGTGGATCAAGATCCATCCATGCATGCAAGGCAGCAGCACATTGATTCCTTTCTGCCCTCTTGGCACATTTACAGTTAAATTGCTTCATTTGTAAGGGAATCAATGGTTCTAATTACGTCAATTGCAGTATTAAAACTGTAATGATCTCCAGTAGAAGTGAAACAAGGATACAGCCCAGGATGTTGGGCGTGTTCCAGTGCAGGTTTCAGCTCAAGGTACATTCTGACTGCAAATGAAGCAACAGCAACACGGCAGTGTTGGGCCCAGGGACCCTGAGCAGCCACCTCCACACTCCTGCTCCAAGACAGGCTCACATGTGTCCCAGGACACCCAGATATTCCCAACAGGGCTCAGTCTGACCCAGCCACTGAAGGACTGATGCTACAGACACATTTAAATGCCTGACACTGTTTAATGCTCATTAAAATAAACCCACCGCCTTTTTCACCTCAGCTTCTGAGCTGATACCCCACAGCACAACGTTCCCAGGAGGAAAGCAAGGCAGTAAAAACAGGCCTGAGGAGCCCATGCAGCAGGAGCAGACCGAGGAGCGAGGCCATGCTGCCAAAGCAGAGAAACTGCAGGCCCAGGGGAGGCAAAACCCATCAGAGAACAAGCCATACCCAGCACGAGGATCCCTGACCTGCTAAGGAGCATTCAAGAGCAGAGAGAACTGAACCAGGGGAAAATAGTGGTCAGGATTCATTATTTTGCCAAAGCCTGTATATTTGCAGGGCTAGTTAAAAGAAGGTGAATGTTCCTGTGATCCTTACAAAATCAATGCTCACTGCTTTCTACAATGACAAATTCCCTAAGAGGAAAATTGTAAACAAGGTGTTCAATGCCCACAACTCTCCTGGAGACATGGACAGGAGATATATGCACTCAGCACAAGGAAAATTAAGACATACTTATCTAATGGGAATGGCATCCAGTGGGAAAAAATGGGTATTCATTTGTACAACTTTGCTCTGCTCAGCCCAGTGCCTTTTCAGCACTGCAGGGTTTGAGACAGGTTCCAAGGATGGGCTGGCTGGAAATGCAGCTCCACAAACCCAGGACTGGGACGTTCTGTGTCCCTCCAGGTGTGGGAGAGAGCAGGTACACACTTAGGGGCACACACACCTCCCACCCCACTCCTGGTGCTCCATGAACTCAGCACTGGAGCTCAGTGAGGATCCTTCCAAGGGCTGATCTCAGACAGGCTGGTGGGGAAACACTTGGCTTGGCATAATTATTTGCACACCATAGAGATTAATCTGAGCACTCAAATTCTGCCTGCGAGTTCCTCACTAACATTGCTGGCTGCAGCAATTCTAATTACAAGCATTACCATTTCTAATCTCCTGAAGCCCTGCCCGCTGTGTCTGCATCGAGGCATCACATTACAGGGCCCAGTGTTGTCTCACTGCATTCTTCTCAGGCCTTCAGATGTTAATAAACTAGAATAATGAAACAGGAGGGTAACAGGAGGGCTGAGCAGGTTGAGAGTGCATTTTAATTTTAAATGTAGGCTTTTCTAGTGATGGGGGACACCTGAAAACTAATGTGGGCTTGACCCAGGCAGACATCTGAACATACTGAGATGTCCTGATCACACCACAAAGAACCTGAGCAAGCAGGGAAGGAGCTGGAGGGGGAGATCCCTGACAAATCTGGGTGAACACAGGCCCTGCAGTGCCACCAAAATAAACACATCACACTCCCTGGCCTTGAGCTCTTTGCCAGCCTTTGGAGGGGCCTGCACAGCACCCACCACCCCTCTGGTACCCCCAGGCCCACCAGTCAATGAGGAGACACAACAGAAAGCACAGAGTACTTCAGAATTTGTGACAATAAAGCCTTATGGTATGAAAACACAGTAAGGGAAAGGCAATATAATTGTGGCACAAATCAATAGAGCCTAACTGCAGGGAGAATATTAATGTTATTACACAGTTAATCCATGGCTGAATTTGTCTTAGTGAATTGTTAATGTTCTTTCTAAAACAAACAGGCCAGGTCATGTTGCTCCTTTCTGCCTTGGCAAGCTGCTTTCATTACATCTCCACATCCCTCCAAAATAAGGCACACATGACCGGCTTTGAATCTGTAAAGCTACAAACCTCTACGGTGGGCAACAGGAGCAGCAGAAAATTCTAGTTCACATGTGCATAGTACAGCCTGCCAAGAGCAAAAAGTTTTAATTTGTCGCTGCTGGGTTGTGGATTTGGAGTGCCAGAATGATGAAGGTCAGGACACTGCAGAGTGGCAGGAGCAAGAGCTGCTCCCAGACCTCTGTCCCCAGCACTGATCAAAGGCAGCCTTGGGAGGGCACAACAATGAGGTGGCCCTTCAAAGGGGAAGAGAAGGGAACCTGTGCAAGGGAACTGGCCAATCCCTGCACCACAACACGAGAGAAATGCCTGATCTTTGGTAACAGGCCCTGAGCAGGGAGGAAACCCTGAGCTCTGAGCAATGTGGGCACTCAGGTGACCCAGCACCTCTGGGGCCAGGCAGCACTGCATCCAACCTGCCCAGTGCCCTCTGTGCCTCTGCCCCAGCACTGCCCTGCACCCCAGCCCTGCAGCCCTGACACACCTGGGCACACCTGGGCACCACCCCAGCCCTGCAGCCCTGACACACCTGGGCACACCTGGGCACCACCCCAGCCCTGCAGCACTGACACACCTGGGCACACCTGGGCACCACCCCAGCCCTGCAGCACTGACACAGGGTACACCTGGGCACACCTGGGCACACCCCGGGCTGGGCACAGGTGCTGCCCTCAGCAGCCACTCCTCTGCAGGGCACAGCCAGCACAGCCAGCTCGGGCCAGAAAGGCTGTAAAACTCATCTCTGGTGATGTCAGAGGAGCAGGAAAACCAGGGAAATGTCAGGGTCTGTGTAACTTCATTTCTCCTTATGCACCCTCTAATACACAATGACTGAGGGGACCACGGGAGGGAGAAGGGGAGTTGTTATACTGTGCTTTAATTGTGCTTCTCTGTAATTAAATAAAGCTTTAGGTATTCTTTGAGTTGACCTTGCATTTCTCAGTTTTACTGGTCTTGGTTTTTAAGAGCAATATTCTTGTAGTGATTTTTGCCTCAAGATTACTTACACACGCTTTCAAGTTTTAAACCACTTTACTATTCCCATCTGTAAGGGAATAACAAAGGGAGACAATTTGCACTTCAAAATTCTTGATAAAAATAGTGAATATGTTCAAACTCCATCTTTCTTGTTTTCTAACCAATAATAATAATAAAATCTACTGGTGTCCCTCCTGTCCCATATCTCATTTCTCTCAGACTCTGCCTGTGAGATCTAACATTATCACAGATGTGTAATGGAACATGTTCCAGCTCATGCAAACAAAAGCAGCACAGAGAAAAAAGGACACAGCGGATTCGAGTCATTCTTCACAAATAACAGCAACAAATCATCTTCCAAATGAGCCTGCTTTGCACCAGCACTCTGATTGTCTATTATGCTGGGGGAATTTCGGGGTTTTTTCCCTAACAACTGTTATTTCAGAGTCACATGGACTGTGCTGTCTTCCCCTGATATATTCTCTCTCTTCCCTCCTTCCCCACTTCCCATCAGTCTCTGTTGTGCCCGTGCAGAGGGGCAGCCCAGTGGGACGTGGCTGGAGGCAGCAAGGATGGCAATGAGGATGGCAGGAGAGCAGCTCTGTGGACAAAACTCTGCTGCAAACTCTGTTGCTTACCCAGGTGGCCCTTGCCCTGGCTTAGAGAATTCCCCCCTCTTATCCCAAGGAACATCCCTGAGGACTGAGCCCACTGGCTCTCAGGGAGCTCCAGACACTCCCACACGGGGCAGTTTCCCGTGAAATTGGATGGAGTTTGTTTTGTTAATGAGAAGAGGCTTGAAGTGCAATGTGACACTTTGCAAAGGGCTTCGAGACCTCCTTGAGCACGGACAGAGGGGAGTAAAGGATCCCTTTGCATAAAGAAACACCTTTTCTAAGTGCCCAGTTCTAACTAGCAATGCCAGTAATACCACTACGTGCTCTTAAAAACCTGCATTCAAAGCAACAACGTTTGTGCTCTCCTCAAATTTCCCCGTGCACGTGTGAATATCAGGACAACAAATCCGAGCACAGCAATAATAGGACTGGCTCCCTCAGACCTTCTGAGCCTTTTGTTACCTCTCCCAGACCCCTCAGGTCATGCTGAAAACCATTGATCTCGCTAGATCCTTTTGCACGGGGGTCACAATAAAGCACCAGTAATAAACTGAGCCCTAATGGAGCCCATTTCTTCCTGGAATCCCACAGAATTTCCCAAACACCGAGGAATTACATCACACCTCATCCTCTACAAAATACCCAGATATTACTGTGATTGTTCTTTTTACAGAGGACACAGAGAACTAGGCTGAGGATCATGAGCAGAGGCAATCCATAGGTTTGAGATGTGTTTCCCAGACAGTCCAAAACCTGTCCTGAACAGCTCCTGGGATGAAGCAGAACTGAGGGCACTCAGTGTAGGGCATGTGTAGCCAGATGTGTCTTCTCCAGCCTGGTAAGAAAAGCTGGTGTCAGGGGCAGGCACCGAGCCAAGACTCTGCTGAGGAGTCAGTTCACAAGAAACACACCATAGAAAATGGACCTGGAAAATCTGAATCCAAGGAAAAACATTTACTGAACTGAGGACACTTGGCAAGCCTGTTTCCCTCATCAACTCTGATTTGGGAAGTATGAAACCTTTCCAACTAAGTGACAGCACCCAGGGAATGGCTGGGGCTGTGCCAGGGCAGGGACAGCACCCAGGGAATGGCTGGAGCTGTGCCAGGGC
>JAWWEV010000043.1:65912842-65930149 GCA_035583235.1 Hafferia zeledoni | reverse complement strand
GCTCCCCAGGGCAGTGGGCACAGCCCCAAGGCTGCCAGAGCTGCAGGAGTGTTTGGATGATCCTCTGGGGCACAGGGAGGGATTGTTGGGGTGTCTGTGCAGGGCCAGGAGATGGACTGGATGATCCCTGTGGGTCCCTTCCAGCTCAGGATATTCCGTGCCCATGTGACTCCAGTAAATCTCAGGTGGGGTAAATTCTGCCAATGTATCTTAACTGAGGCAAAGGATTAGAAGAAATAAACTGAAATTCACTCCAGCCTCTTTTCCAGCCACTTTACAGTTATTTACACATTGGCCAGAAGGGATCCTTAAACATCTGTACTTTCCCAGCCTGAAAACATAAAGACTAATGGGTGAAAGCTGATTTTTCTACTGTTCTGCCAAATCAGAGCTGACTTTGGGCTCCAGTTTTAGACACAAGCGAGTGAGTTGCAACAGCCCCGTTCTCATTCACATGCATAACAACACAGCTCCCATTAACACCGCTGGAAAGACAAAGGAGCTGGGAAAAGGAGTGTTTTCCTCAGCCCAAATAAGATCATGTCAATCCACTGCTTTTAATGGCAATGAGCAGAGCAACACCAGGGGAGGATCTTTTACTTTGGATGTTCAAAATTACAGCTGAAATAACACTTGCATAGCCATTGTAAAAAGTACAATATCTTGTATAATTTCCAAGCTGTTTTCCCTCTTTGCTCCTTGCTGCTGTATTCTATAGATGGTGCCTGACAGGGGTAGATTTGGAAGGAAGATTTATCTCAAGGTATGTTTCCATGTTTACACACCCAGCATCGTTTCTCATTTCCACCTTTAACCATTATTCCTCCTTGGCAGTAGAAGTCAGGTTCTTAATTATGTGGAATTTTTCATTGTAATGAAAGGAAACATAAAGATCCTTGTGAACAGACTCACATTTATAACTTATTTACAGTGTGTTTCCAGAGTCCCAATAACTCCTGGTGCTAAAGGTGGGAGACTCCACACACCAGCTGTAGAGTTAATGCTTTCAGAAATTATTAGCCAAACTAGGCCTTTCATTGGTCAGCTTTTCATGGTAGGTGTGCTCTGCTGGAGTTTGCTATACCAATGCTTACTTCATGTTGGGACAATCTTTCTAACTAGCCTGAGATATTATTGTATTAGATGATGATTTAGTCATTCTATTAAGCCCTGACACTAAATACATTTTATGCTAAATTAGTTCTTTCTTTAAAAGACTTTCTTCCTGATAGACAAAAAAAAAAGGAAAAAGAACTCTGTCCCTTTTAAGAGACAAAAGTAAACCACTGCAAGATCTGAAAGATAATAAACCTTCTCAGGAAAGAATTTTTTTTTTTTAACGTGATGATGAGCTGCTTTTGAGGGCAAACTCACCACAGGATCTACTATCTGTAAGTTGTCCCACCAAAGAGCAGAATGTCAGAAAAATGGCACCATGAGCAGGGAGTCTCAGTGCAAACAGGTGGGGCTGCTCTAGCTGAATGGCCAAATGTAAGACAAAGCTGAGTGACGAGTGAGTCTGGTGGGACTGCACACACAAGGCACATTCTGCTTGCCTGGAGCCCAAAGCCTTCCAGGGTGGAGCCCCAGATCACCCCCTGGCACCACGCTCAGCCCCAGGGCAGTGGGAACACCCTGCAGACAGTCCTTGGCTGCCTCTAACATGTCTCACAACTAAAGTTCAGCAAGTTTCAGTCCCTGCTATCCAGTCTGTAGCATTCCACAACAAACTCCAAGGTCAGATGGAAAGCCACGTTCCCAACAAATTTCCAAAGACTCCAGATAACATTCCTTGCTGCTAGAGGGCTGGCACTTGGCCCCATCGAACACCCTTGTCTTTAGGAAGCTCCATGCACCAGAGATGCCATGCAGAGCTCCACCTGCACGAGGGCAGGGACACTGCAGGCATGGAAGGATTTCTGCTTGCCAGGACAAGTGGATGTGCTGTGTGGAGCTGCACCTGTCCCTGGTAACTGGGAGCACAAGTCCAGTTGCCAGGCTGTGTTTGGTGCATCTCTTTGCAGGCTGCCATTCTGTGAGCAAGGACATCTCCATCGCCTCGCTGAGCCCTCCCTAAAGCCATTCCTGGGACCTGCCAGCTGCTCCTTCCTCTGACTCAGCCTGCAGTTACCCCCAAGGAGAGAGTGGGTAGAGGGAACACCCCTGTACACACTTACCCAGCACATCTGCATGTGCAGCCCCGAGGAGGAGGAGGGAGGTGAGGACGCACCCCTGGACAATGGGGAGGAGATGGCCAGGCAGCAAACCACACCTCCAAGGGGACCTGCTGCAGCAGCACAACCTGCACTCTGCCTTTGCCCCTTCCCCTTGGCTCCATTCCTTCTGGAGCTGTCCAGCACCATGAGCCATCCTCCGGGCTGAGGAAGCATAAAATGCACCAAGAGAAGTAAAAGGCACAAAATCTGAGTGAAGAACCTTTCAAGAATGAAGAGGTGCAAAATCCCACTCTTAATTACATTAATATTAAAGGGCTTACTGGAAGACCCTGTAAGAACAATTGGTTCTGAGCACTTCAATAGATGAGCATGGCTTTCCTTTTCCCTCTTCAGAGTGCTCTTTATTTAAACTTAAACATTATAAAATGTCTTAATTGTTCCTAATGTTTCATCTGAAAGGAATGTCTTGTAGTGGAGGAAAACTGTTTGGTTCGGTTTTTCATGAGTAATTCTCAATGGAAATTCTTATCATTAGAAGTCTGACCTTACATTTAAAGAGCTGCAAGGGAAAAAGGCATAATTAATTAATTAGACACATTATTTTTCCTGCAGCATATTTTAAAAATGAGCAGCTGGAGACTGAAGGAGTTGGGGCTGCTCCTGCAGCCCTCTCACACAATGGCTGCTGTCCTGATGACCTGGGGAAGGCAGACAGGGCCAGAAGGATCAGGCCCTAAGCATGAGCCAGGCCTGTGGGCAGGCACAGATCAGGCCTCCCCTCCTGCCAGTGTGTCCTGAGCCCTCTCACTGCCCACTGCAATCAGTGGGAACAAAAGGGGCCCTTCTGTGGGTGCAGCTCCTGAATGTCTGACCCACAACAACTGCACTTCAACTATCTCTTTATTTGCATTCCCACCCTGAAGCATCATGTACCATGAGAACTATTCAGTGCACAGGATTTGGGGGTTTATGCTCCTGACATTTCACCACTGCAGTAACTAATCTGCAAACCATGACTGAGATTTTGATCTGTGACCAGTTGTGTTGTTTGTTCACTCCGAGCTCACAACTATGGAAATACCTTCTCTACTTCATCACTTCTGAGATCTCTGGCTGTCATTTCATTCTCACTGTTACAGAGACAGAACAGCAACTTCAAGGCTGCCTGGCTCATGTAATCAGAGACAAACAATTCAAAGTCAAGCCCAAACTGTCTTAATTATAGGTCTGGTGGGCAGGGCTCTAACTGGAAATCTGGATTAAGTGCTCGCAGTCCTCGGAAAGCTAAAGGACACTGTCTGCATTGCTTACAGGTCCCAGGAGGATGATGTGGAACCCAAGGAACACTGTCTGCATTGCTTACAGGTCCCAGGAGGATGATGTGGAACCCAAGGAACACTGTCTGCATTGCTTACAGGTCCCAGGAGGATGATGTGGAACCCAAGGAACACTGTCTGCATTGCTTTCCCACAGGTCCCAGGAGGATGATGTCTGTAACACAATGTGCAGAGGAGTAAACACCTTACCCTGCACTCAGAGGTGGAAGGGAAAGAAGCCTTTGCTGACTGAGGACAGGGATCTGGAGCTGTGCCTGAGCTGGCTCGTGGTGCACTGTGTCCAGAGCCTCTCCTGCCCCTCAGCTGAGGCCACCTCAAAGCAGCTGCACCCAAGGGTTGAACTGTTGGTTATCACTTGCCATGTATTCACCACAATCCATGTGTTTCAGGTTAATGACCTGAAAACTCACCATTCTCACAGTATGCAAATTAAGACAGTAAATGTATTTCTTTGGTTCTAATTGTATGATAAGTTCACATTTTTAATGCAGTTTTGTTCATATTCACTTTCACTTCCTTTTAGTCAATCTAATTTATTAATTAATCAGCTGCCTTGAAATATAATCCAGCCACAGTGCATTTCATTTAATGCAATTAAAACCCCTGAATGTTTTCTGGAGGGAATGTTTCTCAGATGGAGTAGTTCTTCCCTCTGGGAATTGCTGAACAATTTAGAGCAATGTAATCCAGAGAAGACCAGTCTCACTGGTGAGTAATTCTGTTTGTTGGTACTTTTCCCATACAGAAGCTCTTTTCTGGGCAAGACAAAATTCTCAGATCTTTACTCAGTCAGTGAGTCAACTTGCACTGAGCTTGCCCCCCACAGTCCTCACTGTTGTTGTTTCCTTCTCAATTTACACTAAAGCAAATTCTCGAGGAGTTCAAAGGCATTTCAGGTAATAAGGAACCAGTGACATTCAGCACCCAACCTGATTCACTGCCAGTGTCAGTCTGTCCCAGCCCTCCAATCCCACCTCAGAGTGAAACTGAGTGCTGGATTTGAGGCCTGTAGTAAAGACATATGAAACAAATATCAATAATTGCCTAACTGAGGTATTATGATGAGACAAAATATTAAAGAAGTTCTGTACATGTACCCAGACAAAGCCACTGACTGCTGAGAGGCTGATCAGTACAGCAGGACACTGGGATATCTCATCTCCTTACAAAGCTGAGATGGTGCCACACAGAGAGGGTTTCCCATTGCCTTCCCTGTTTCACAGGCATTGCCTGCTCCAGAAAAACCACATTCCAGACTCTCACGGGGATGATTAGCACATGAGTTTTGCAGCCACTCAGGTTTTCAAGCTGCCATTTTCTCTGCACAACACTCATTATCATCTTACAAAAAATCTAAACTGTGCCACTGTGGCCAAACTCAAAAAAACCAGAGTCCAACATGCACAAGATTCACTTAAAACTGCTAAATATGGAGTAGGGAGAGAGCCTGATCCATCTTTTCTGGAGCATACAAATTAATTATTTACCTGTTACACTCTCAACATTTCTGTCTTTCTGTTTTATGCCTGCAGTCATCATTATATCCATTTAAATTTGAGCCATCATTTCTAATGCCTACCTTTGCAAACATGATTCAATTAATTAGCAAACTATCTAGTGGCTTTTTTACAGTTTTTCCCCCCTCTAGGCTTATTAAAGGTGTGCCAGGAGCAGCTCACAGAAAGCACATCACCAGTGCCCAGCACGGAGGAACAATCACTGCCCTGCCACTTCCTCTGCCACCCAAAGCAAGAATGTCATTGCAGAGGGGACACAAAGGGTTGTCCAGGACACCCTGGGCCTGATGGGAGCTCCTGGACATGGCCCAAACCAGGCCTGATCCTGCTGCAGTCAGTGCCAGGGAGGTTCCAGGAGGGAGCATCCCTAGGGCAGCGAGGGCAGAGTCCAACAAAGGGCCTCCCAAAGCCAAAGGGCAGGCCCAGGACAGGTAGGAGCAGCCACAGTCCCACCACAGCACCCAACACGGGACTGGTTTCCACCTCTCTCACCCACAGGTGATCCTGCCCCCAAAACAGCAAAGCAGAGAACGTCTCCCATCAGCTCAGTGTTGGATCTAGGAAGGGGAGGTGGAAAGCCTGTCTAGTGCTCTTGCTGTGCCAAGAACAGCCCAAACCAGCCCTAGGAAGCAGGGCCAGCAGCAGCTGCCAAGCTGCTCCCAAGGAGTGTCAGTGTCTCTGTCCTCTCAAGAGCAGCTGCCCCTGATTTTCACAGCCATTTCTCATGGATTGTGAGCACACAGCAAAACCCTACAGCCCTAATGGCTGAGCCTTGAAAGCCTCTGGATGGTACAGAGCAACACAGACTGCCTGTAATTACACCCAGAGTCAGACCATGGGTTGCTGAGCACAGGGACCTCATTTACTGTATTAAATTCCTCCCAATCTTTCCGGTGTAGCTGAGGACTGGAATGCTGCAGATGCAAAGGGAGGTCAGCAGTTGGCTACCTAGAGCTGAAGATCTTACTTGCAGGAGAAAACAATGAAATAAGCAATACTGCAGCAAAGTTTAAAACCCAGAAGGCATAAAATGGTTGTGTTTGCCTTTAGACAGCTCTTTCTGTGCTTGCCTGTACATGACAGCTGCTTTCTCAACTTAACCATCTCAGAGCAGACTCCAGCACACACAGTAATGGTGCCACTCCCCTGCAGAGCTGCTGGTTGGAATGCACTGCTGAGAGACCCTCTCTTTCCTGAGGAAATGAGAGTGCAAGGGAGAAAAATGTCAGCATTGTGCAAGCAAGAACCTTCACTGTTCCACACTCCAGAAATATCCCTTCAAATGAGAAGAAGATTTAAAAAATAAGTTCAATTTAAAAAAATGAAATTCTATCTGATCTCTGGGCTTTAAGCATAGCTTAAGATCAACTGCTTGTTCTTTGTAAAGAACACCCTTTGCTGTCCCTTAGAAATCCAACAGCTCTGGGAAAGCAGGAACTAGGAAAAGGTGGTGAACATGACTTGTCTGGATGCTACACAGAGGTGAGCACCTGAAAGGGCACTGACTTCACTGGGAGATGAAAGCACTGAGAACTCCATGGGAACCAGGCTCCTTCCTTGTCAAAGGAGAGAGCACTTCCCAAGAGACAGCAAAGCTTTCTGCTAAGGATTCAGGGAGTTGGTGGAGTTGGCAGAGTGGGAAGTGAACAGGAAAGGGCAGACTCTGTAAGTGTGTCTGAGCTGCCCCAGCTATCCCAGGGCAAACCAGCAGCTCTTATAACTTTCTAAGTTTGCAGAAGGCCATGTGGGTTAAGGGAGCTGCTCTGGACACAGCTCCCAGAACCCCACTGACTCCCTCTGCTCCCTGTACACACATTCCTGCTGGAAACACCTCGAGGGGATCTCCTGCAGCCAGACTGCTGAGGGGCCCAACCCCTGCCACGCTACAAGGGAGGCAAACCTGCAACTGCAGCTGCTCCCAACAGCTTTGCTACGCATTTATGAAGTGGAAGTCCTGACAGAGAAACCCAAGATGAAGTCAACTCCCTCACCCTGTCAAGTGCGCATTTTTCTCATTATTCAACACTTAACAGGGATGACAGCCAAGATTAAATAGTCACTCATCTTCTGTGCCATTATACCTCCTGTATGATTGCTTCAAATTAAATCTAACAGTCAATGAAATAGTCAATATTTAATTTACTCATTGCAGGTGGCGATTTAGCTTCAGTTACGATATCATTTAACGACAGAAATATTGGTATTTATCACTTTTTATGAGTCTGCAGGAGATATGGGGTTCCTTCATTAGGAAAACTGTCCATGCAGCTTTAAGTCTTGTGTCATCTCACAGTGTGGACTTTGAACTCTGGGGGCCTGTTGCTTTTCCTTGCTTTTTTGGGTGCTCCCTGTCAGCAAAGAGGCCTAAGGGGGCTGTGTGAGTGCCCAGAGACCCAGCAAGGTGGTAGTGACAGCACCTACACTTCTGTTCCTCCACGACACCCACGGACTAGGTAGTGGAGCAGAACATTTGGATTCAGGAGAACCTGGTAACACCAGTGACAGTGCAGGGCAATCAGGGTTAATTCCCACTCCCTTGACCTCTCTGCCTTACTTACATAAAAGCCATTACACAAGCAGGGGGAGTCCAACCAGAAATATTTTGGTGACATTCATGTCTGACCTTTTGACCACTCAGGAGTTCATCAGCTGAAGACAGATCATTTTTGCCCTGTTTCTCAGGGAGAAAACAAGCAGCACTGTTATTGCTCCATTTTAATGATCATGCTACAGTCTTCTTCTTCTTGTTAGCACCTTTTTGGGTGAACAAAAACACACACTTCAGCTCCCTGATGAGACAGACTTGACAGTGAAACCCCTTTCCCCTGAAAAATGGGGCTTCTCCACATATCAGCAGTTACTGCAATATAGGACACCACGTCACACCTGCCACGGGCAGCTCAGCTCTTGCTTAAAGGTCAGAAATGAGAAAGAAAAGGCACCACTGGGCTAAGCATTCAACTTTCTCTCATCCCCTCTCAGGCTGAGAGGGCACTGGGGGCCAAGCCTGCCCACTCCTACTCAGAGGAGTGTTTGCTTGTCCACAGATCCACACCGAAGTGCCTCGCAGTGGGGGAGAGAGGAAGTATTGGCAAGGGAGGGAAGGGAAGTGAACAGCAGGTGAGCACAGAGAAAGAGCTCAGCCCTTCTGCCTCTCCCCGAGAAGCCACAGGAGCTCCTCAGTGCTGGGGATGCCTCAGGAATGGCTCCACCACCCCTAACCCCCGGGAATTCCTGCCCACAGAAGGATGCAGCTGGGCTGCTGCCCCTGGCCCTGCCCAGGCCCCTGTGCTGCCCCTGCTGTCTCTGCCCACACAGGCGCTCACGGCCAGGGCTGGGCACGGCCCTCCCTCGGTGCTATCCTGGGCTCCCAGACAGGCCCTCCAAACCCTGGTACAAGCACACAGCCAAGGGTCCCCTCCTCCTGGCGGCACAGCCAGACCCAGCTCAGCCCCAGCCAGCAGTACAACCTGTGCAACCACACAGTTGATACAGAAAGTTTCAGGAAATGTGCTTTTGTTTCCTCTAAGTGATTGAGCGAAAAATCTGCTTTGGGATTAATTTGGGTAACAATCTGCTTTGCTAATCATGTGTTTGCACATACTTGTTTGGAAATCCATGTGTTGTGTATGTCATTATAGAGCACACAGTTATCATACTTTGCTTTCTGTTAATGTGTAAAGATCTGGTTGAAAAACAGGCACATTTCACAAAAATATCTCTGAAATTTTGTCCTTCTTTTCCATCACAAACACTTCAATCAGTTGGTCCTGTCATAGGCATTTGTGCCAAACAAAAAAACTTTTCTAGATTTCTTTTAGAAATTTCTCACTTTAAAATTTTGAACTAGACCAAAAGTCCTTCTAATATTTATTAAATTGACATAACAGAATAATGAGATTCATACTACACAGATTTTCATGCTCCACAACATCAGGGAAATCTGATAGTTTTTACGGTGCATTGAATTTCCAGGTCTAAACACAGACTGATTATCACTGGGGGGTGGTGCAGCAGAGAAGGGAAAAAAAGACTTTTGTAGCCATATGCTCATCCTCATAAAGCTACACAGTCTAATGAGTTGAGTAATTTCATGTTTGTAGCTATTTGAAACTAAGGTTGTGCCCATAGCTGAAGAGCCTTCTTGCTGCTTAGAGACCCATTGCTGTTTATCTGCACGTTGAATCTAAGTCCCCACAAATCCTTGTTTACATTTTCTCATGTTAATGATCCTGAGCGGAAAGGCAGCGCTAACAATGGCGAGCTAGATTGGACCTGTGCCCCAAGCCCCGGGATCGCTCTGCCTCCTCCTCCTCCTCCTCAGCCCCAGCAGCCCCAGCCGCCCCAGCAGCCGCCCCAGCAGCAGCAGCCCCAGCAGCCGCCCCAGCAGCAGCCCCAGCCGCAGCAGCCCCAGCAGCAGCAGCCCCAGCAGCAGCAGCCCCAGCCGCAGCAGCCCCAGCAGCAGCCGCCCCAGCAGCAGCCGCAGCAGCCCCAGCAGCAGCCCCAGCCGCAGTAGCCCCAGCAGCAGCCCCAGCAGCAGCAGCCCCAGCAGCAGCAGCCCCAGAGCCGCCCCAGCCGCCCCAGCAGCAGCCCCAGCAGCAGCCGCAGCAGCCCCAGCAGCAGCCGATCTCTGCCTGCCCTGGCTCCCAGGGATGCTGATTTGCCCCCGATGTACAGCAGCAGTAAATTACAGTGCCCCAACCCTGCTCAGCACAGCCTCCTGAGCCCC
Source organism: Hafferia zeledoni (assembly GCA_035583235.1). Classification (NCBI taxonomy): domain Eukaryota; kingdom Metazoa; phylum Chordata; class Aves; order Passeriformes; family Thamnophilidae; genus Hafferia; species Hafferia zeledoni. The sequence continues at coordinate 65,920,389 of JAWWEV010000043.1, read as the reverse complement.
TGGCTGACCCAGAACCCTCTCTCTCCCTCCTCCATCCCGTGGGTCAGGCCACAGGCAAGGCAGCAGGAGCTGGCCCACACCTGGGTGGCTGCATGGAAGCACAGCTCCAGGGATTTGGAGGTCAAGTGATGATTTAGCAAGGGTTTCCTCTGCATTTCCCACGTGTGCATGTGCAGCCTGACCTCGGGCTGGCCCACAGGCTGTTTGGGGCTTTCCATTCTCTGCACCTCTGGCCCGCTCCTGTCACCTCAAACCACTCCAAGGTGCTTCCCAGCTGCTCCTGCTGCCACCCAAAGGCCTCAACCAGTCCATGAATGCTGCACAGAAGTGTAGGAGGAGGGAAAACAGCGCTTTGAGGAGGGGGAGTGTAATTTATCAGCCAGCTCTTCCAAGCTCCTAGCCACAGATGAGAAGAAAAGCCCCACTGTGAGGAGAGCACAGGTCTCCAGGCTGGAATGGTGTTCCTTTGGTTGGGAAAAGCATGAGGGCTGGGAAAGCAGCAGCAGGGACTGCTCCCTGGGTGAGGGGCCCTGTGCCTTGTGCAGGGCAATCACACACAGGGTTTGCCTGTCTGCCCTCAGCTCTGCCCACACTGTGCCCCACCATGGCACCACCACAGCCTGGGGCTCCTCTCAACAGCCCAAGAGTAGTGGAAAGGACTCCAGAACAGTGGCCAGCCCTTCACAAACTCCTCACTAAGGATCTAAGACACATTTTCAAAAAGGCTTCACATCCTGGGCACTGAGCTGCTTAGAAAGTCCAACCATCCCCTTCCAGTGAGAGCCTCACAGACCTGCCTGCAAATCCACAGTCCACTCCTTTTGTTTCATTCATTGGCTGTGGGGTTTCGTTTCTTCATCTCACTTTCCCCCCTCAAGTGGGATGCTCTAATGAAGGCGGCTGAGCTGGGTTGGTGTTTCTGAGCTCAGCCAGACATGCTGTCTGTGGTGATTCACACTTAGAAATATTCTGAGCTATCCCTGGCCTTCAACAGAACTGTGCCTCCAAAATTGTTTCAAGGCCAAGTAGGCAAATGATTACTTGCATTTTAAATAATGCTAAGGACCATTACAGAGACACTACAAAAGGACACCTCTGGTTCAGGAAGTCCCTGAGCCACAAACTGTGAGATGTTGAGTGGAGTTTCCCTGTTTGTCCTTCCCTTGTTCCTGTTGGGGGCCACTCCACTGACATGGAGGAGGTGGGATAGGCACTCTCAAGTTCTTATGGCTGGTTTGGTTTTTAAGACTTCAGCATGAGTTAAAGTGAGGATTGAAACACTTCACCCCCAATATCGTTTCAAGTTACCACCGGCAGAGTAAACCCCACCAAGCTGGCAGGGCCAGGATGAGCTCTGGCACCTGGTTCCCACCTGAGTGGCACCAGAAAGAATGCCTGTCCTTGACTCTCCAGTATTTCCTGGCATTTCCAGAGCCAGAATGATTGCAGATTCAAGGAGTACTCTGGAAATGACATCTTAAAAGAAGCTTATTTATACAAATATCACAGGCAAAAAATAGCAATGGATCCAGTAAATTGCTGTGGCTGCGCCTGCAATTTGAAAATAAAAAGCTTCAGCTTCTGTCTTCTCACCAACTTACTTCAACTTCAGGGCAGCCTGCAGAATAGGTAACAATTCTAAGTTCTTTCAGGGATTTTAGAAATTTTTCTTTCCCTCCAAAAGACTCTTACCACCTACACTCCTTTCTAAGAATTCTTTACATGGGCTGTGAAGGTACAAGCTGGTATGAAGATAGAGATCAAATCTACACAGGTAATTAGGTTCTTGCCCTCTCTTTGATCTCACTGGGAGTTAAAAGCTATCAAATGTCTCAAATCCTCAGATACAATCTTGCAGTGGTGTATTAAAAGGAACACTGGCAGCTCCAAACATTCAGAAACTCAAGACCAAGGCCCCTTCCCACACACATAAGAACAGAAATGAGCCTGAAAACTGTAAGATGTGAGCAAAATAGTCACAGGAGGGCTCCTGTACATGGACTGAGCTTTGGAGCTCCTCTCCACCACTGGGTGAGCTAAAAACTTTTTGCTGCTTAGAATGCAAGTTTAACATTTGCTGACAAAGGCTGAGCATTAACCTGGAAAGTGTTCACCACAGTGGGGTCTGTGCTAAAACCACGAGGGCTCACAGCCCCAGCATTTTAGATCAGGGATTTGGTCTGGGTTGGACACCTGGGTTAAATCACGAGCAGTACAATATGTGTTTCACCTCTTTCTAACCCCGGTCTGTCAGCACAGAATCATCAGGGCTGGAAGAGAAAACCTTTAAGATCATCCAGTCCAACCATCAACCCAGCACTGCCTCTGTTACCCCCAAGCCACTAAACCACATCACCCAAACCACAGTGGGGCAACAGGAGTGTCTCTGCAGGAGACTCCTGGGATGGCAGTAGCAGGATCTCTGCTCACACCAGCCCAGAACTGAAGGACACTTGCTGGGCATGCAGCCATGTCATATCCTAAATAAATGTGACTTGTCCACTAATTCATTCAACAACCAACAGACCTGACACTGGAAAAAAATTAAAAAGAGAAATAAAAAATCCCAAAGGTCTTGTCGATGTCTGTAAACCATAGGAGGAAAAACCATGGGAGGAAATGTCTGCCAATGAAGCCAATGCCTGGGGTGAGAATGCCAGGAGCATCCCTGCCCTGGCACTGGGGCAGCTGCTCCCAAGGCCCTCTGTGGCTGGGCAGCCCTGCCACAGAACGAGGGGAGCCACGGGGCAGCCACCCCACAGCTGGCAAAGACAAGGCCAAACTTCTCCAAATGAGTTTGGGGTGCTCAGTGAACCATGGCAGAATTAGCTCTGTTTCTAGCCCTGCCAAAACCCCAGATTAGAGACGCTGACTCTGGAACTGCCCCACAAAGCCAGGGAGAAGCCAAAGCTGATTCTGCTCTCACCCACCTCCATCTCTCCCTCAAGCCCTTGTATCTCCTCGAGCTCCCTGGTAATCCTGCAGCTCCTGCCAACGAGGCACAGGGCAGTAACTCCACAGCAGTGTCTCCCAACGTAACCCAGCACATTCAGACAGGAGCAGTGACTAAACTCAGTGGGATTAAGCAGCACAATAAATTCCAGTGACCAGGGAGCTTGGCCCAGTGTTTACCAGTTGATCAGAATACAGAACTCTCTGTGCATGGAGGAGATAGTCTGTTATCACACTGCAGCTTGTCTTTCACACCACATGCACCACTTACTGCACAACTCAAGCACAGCTTAGCAATTTGATTCAGCCGGCCTGCCACAAAAACTCAATTTAAAAACTGCATTATTGTAACTTCTGGATATGGATCCCATTAACTAGCTCCTTGTCACTTCATATAAGCACCATTTCTTCACATTTAAGGTACAATTTTAGTAGGAGCTTTTCTTTCCTTTTTTCCCCCCTTCTCTCTCCTTTGTTATCTCAATCTGACTAAACTTTTTCTATCTGCCTCGTTGTACTTTTGTCATCCCTCTGGCATTTTAAGACAGGAGGTACATTTTTAGGAGCCTGTGTGCTCACTGGAGAGGCACATCCCTGCTTCCTGTGAAGGGAAGCATGGAGTAATCCCTTCAGGAGCCATGGAAGGGGTTTAAAGACATTCTGTTGCTTTCCATGGTTCTCCGTTACTCCACAATAAAGCATGAACACCAAACAGAAACCCAAAAACTGGATCCTGAAGGGTTCCCAGTTGCAGGCAGATGATTTCGTGCCATCAGCAGGTGAGACATGAACCTCCTCCACCATCGGGGATCCCCTCCAGGGAGCCTCTTTACACCTTGCTGGTCACTCCACCACCCTGTTCCCTCTGCTCCCCTATCACCTTCCCAACTATCCCATCTTTTTCATAGGAGCTGCAGGTCAGCTCCATTCTAAAGCCATTGTCAAGGCTCTGCCAGCCCTTCCCTTCCAAACTCCCCCTCTTTGTCCAAATCTGAGGCTTCTCTTCCAGCTGATGTGAGAACAGGCTGCTCAGAGCTGGAGACATGGGAAGCATTATCAATCCTGTAATATTTACACTCAGTATTAGTTTATTTAGTGCTTTGAAAAACGCATTTGGTCACCGTTCCAGGTCCTACACACACTCAGGCAGGCTCTTTTCTCATACTGTGCCCTTTCTTTCCCATTTCCAGCTGGGACAGTGGCCTGCAGGCTGCCTGAACTCACACCACAGCCTGAAAGCCAGGGACAAGCGGAGTGTCAAAGGGACCTACATTCCTCTCATGATTCCTTGGCTTGACAGAACATCAGCCAGACTTGAGGCAGGATCTCAAAGTCCTTTGGCTTCACTCTGTGCTCCCAGAGAACCAGAGTGCTGAGTGGGGAATGATGGACCAGGAGGGTGTTCTGTAAGGGGTGTCCTGGCAGGTTGGACAGGCTGGAGGGTCTGTGGGAAGAGCAAGACTTGGTGCAGGTGGGCCTTGTCCCTATCAGGATGTTCTTGGCATTTGTACAGGATCTGTAGCAAACTAAAAGGGATGGAGTAACACAAGTATTTCTTTGCATTAAAGGGTGACATTTTCAAAACAAATGCTGTTAGCTGAGGGCTGTGTGGGTATGGGAAATGCCTCATGCTCCCTAATACACTGTCTAGGGCAACAGGGGCAATAAGAAATGGATTTTAAGTCGGTGACACTCACTCTTCCTACTGTTTGCTTCTGTTCCCCTCAGTGCAAGCAGTGCCAGCTCAGTGTGCAGTTACAGCCACGCTGTCCCAGTGCTGCTGGACACGGGCCCTGGCACTGAGGCCACGTGACAACAGGCCAGTGTCTGTCACTCACACTCCAGTCCACATTACTAAGAGTGAGATACAAGAAAAAGGGCAAACAAAGCCCTGACTCCAAACATTTGCTCACTTTGAAAGACCTCCTGAAGGATCTGCACTGACCTGTGACAGGTGACTGAGATCCTGAATTCACAGGATTTTCATGTGCCACGGCAGCACAGCCAAGACAGCGACAGCTCCACCAGATCTGTAACTCAGCCAAGTCACAGCTGCCAGTGTGACCACCTGTGTGGCTTAACCAAAACAGCTACTGAGAGGAGCAACATGGCCTTGAGAGGCAAACAAGGCAGAGAACAGCAACTGCTATCACATACTGTTCCCAGGAACACCTCCCTTCTCCTATCTTTGGTCTCTCACAAATATAAATCAGTGTTTTCAACAACTGGGGTCCTTCTTTAAGAACACCAATAAACTGAACAATGCAGCCAAGGCCATATGTGGATTCTTGCTGAAGATAACAGGAATGTCCACAGGGAAAAAGTGACTTATTCTTGAACTTCATTTGCTCATTTAATTACCATCAGTGTGTCAGTTTAGGTATCTTCTCAAAAAAAAAAAAAAGACATTGTAGTAGTTTTAAAAAGAAACTTTCAAAATCTCAAGCTCTGAAGGACAATATTTGAGCATAAACATTTCCTTTTTGCAAAGTAAGAACTGCTTTGATCTCTCTGCTGCAGTTAATTGATGCATTTTGGCATGTCTCAGCACCCGGGGGGAGCGGGAACAAAAAACAAAAGCCTGAAGTTCTAACAAAGGCCTAAGAAAATAATTTCTCCTTCCACATCCTGTACTTATTCTTTCCACACTGGTCCTGAAAACAAAAGCCCAATTTTCAAGGCAAAGGACACCTAGAGGGACTTTATAGCAAAGTATTTATCTTCTTAAAATCCCCTTTCACAACATTAAACCTGTGGGTAATGTTAATTAAGCCATACAAAACCCCCTCCAAATGTATTCCCCTCATTAAAGCACTACAACAAACCACCGGTATGTTCCACCAATCTTTACCAACTTGCTCAGAAAGGCTGAGTCCTGATACAAAGTTTGCTGAGACTTTCATTTCTTCCCCCTGTACAAAGGGCAGGGCTGGAGCCTCAGTTGCCAATGAGAATTCCAGGTTGGAAGCCAATGCCATGCAGGCCCAGGCTCCTGGAGGGAACAGGCAGCAGGCACCAGAATAAAGAACTGTGCTAAGGCAGAGACTGTTCTGCTGCTGGGTCTGTTCAGCAGTTCCACCCTGGCCTGTCTCTACACTGAGACAGTTTAGAAAGGGAAACCTCGGCTTTAATCAGCTTAATGCAGTGGGCAGTTGTGGCTGCATAAAAATGCTGCTGTTTCACAAGAGTTACAGATTCTGCTCCCTTGGATGTTAATTAATGGAAGGAGAGGTGAGTCCCGGCTGGGAAAGGAGCAGGGCTGGGAAGGTGACACCCTCCAGCCCAGGCCTGAGGAGGGCTGTGCCCACGGGGTGCTGCGGCACTGCCCTGATTTACCGCAGCTTCTGCTTCAAGTGGTCGTCAGAGCCAGTTCAGGCACGGGTCGTCATTATTATTTCATCAATTAAATGCACCATGCTCAGCTGGCAGCCAGTGAAGTGGGCTGTCACAGATGCATCCAAATCCAGGTCAAAGGGGGTCTTTGTTCTTCACAAAAAAAAAAAAAAATCCACTGTGGAATGAGATGCTCCATACTAATCAAAACAGAAATGGTGGAAAAAACAAAACCTTAAGATCCAGCAGAAGTTGACCAAGGGGAAAAAATAGCATACTTTTGTCTCTCTTGTTATTCACTGGAAACACTTTATCTTCTGGGGTTCAAAGAAACTTCCATTAGGCAAAAATTCAATGCACCACTCCAGCAAAATGCCCTGGCTGCAAAAGGCTTGGAAAAAATCCCAGGCATTTAAGGAATTTTTTTCTTCTCCAGGAATCCTGTTGTTTTGTTTTGAATGCAGGAGACAAAGGGAGAATCGTGCCCAGCCACTGGAATGGCCTCTGGACCCCTCTGTGATCCCAAGGCTGTGCTGATGGGGCTGCAGGGACCTCACCCAGGTTTGCTGCCTCTCTGGAACAGCCTCCACACAATTCCCTCACCAGCCACGGCACCACAACCCGAGAGCCACTCGGGCATCATCACCGCTATTGCCAAAACACACCTTTCCTTTGCTCGAGTCTGTTCTCACACAGCCTCGGCCTCAGAGATGCCCTGCAGGGTCAGCAGTGCTGGCCTGGGGAATGGAGCAGCCCTGGGGCTGTTTAAAGCAGGGCAGTGCCTGTTCTTACAGACTGGGGCCATTATTTGAGGCATCCCCTGGCTCAGAGACTTTTCCATGGAGTTCTGTGTGCTTTGTAGCCCAGTTCTCTTAGCTGAGGTCATGGATATTCTCGTTTGCTCCAAGTCATTCTATGCATGGCTTTTACACCACATTGATTGCAGGGGTGGGTGACAAATATGTTTTCTTTTCAGAGGTTACCAGCTGATAAACAACTGCCATTAATCTCGAGTCTGCACCTAAAAGCACAAGGATTTGGCCCCCATGTCCTTCAGAAATGTGTCCTGGGAGGCAGTTCAGCCAAGGAATGGGTGTCCCCTTGGTGGAGGGCTGGGCAGGAGGAGGAGCACAGGCAGCCCCACTGAGGTTACAGCCCCACTGAGCTGGCAGCCCCACTGAGGTGACAGCCCCACTGAGGTGACAGCCCCACTGAGCTGGCAGCCTCCAGGGTGACAGGCCCCACTGAGGTGACAGCCCCAC
>JAWWEV010000043.1:65895237-65912742 GCA_035583235.1 Hafferia zeledoni | reverse complement strand
ACAGCCCCACTGAGGTGACAGCCCCACTGAGCTGGCAGCCTCCAGGGTGACAGGCCCCACTGAGGTGACAGCCCCACAGAGCTGGCAGCCCCACTGAGGTGACAGCCCCACTGAGGTGACAGCCCCACTGAGCTGGCAGCCCCACTGAGCTGGCAGCCCCACTGAGGTGACAGCCCCACAGAGGTGACAGCCCCACTGAGCTGACAGCCCCACTGAGCTGAGGTGACAGCCCCACAGAGCTGGCAGCCCCACTGAGCTGGCAGCCCCACTGAGCTGGCAGCCCCACTGAGCTGAGGTGACAGCCCCACAGAGGTGACAGCCCCACTGAGCTGACAGCCCCACTGAGCTGGCAGCCCCACTGAGCTGGCAGCCTCACTGAGCTGGCAGCCCCCAGGGTGACAGGCCCCACTGAGCCCAGCAGAGCTCACCCTCCCCTGCAGGAGCTCAAAGGCCCCGCTCAGCATTCCCAGGGAGGCTCGTTACTAATTTTTTTCCAAGTGGTAAGATAATCAATACTGAAAATGACAATAATCAATGACAGTTCCAAACCTCATTACAAGCCATTCTCCACTCACACTAAACTGTCAGTATCATTAATAAAAGCATAAGTGCTCTGATCTTGCTCCCCTTCCAATCAATAGATTTCAGAGGGTGCAGTTCGAGTTCCTGGTCATAACATGTCATTGTTCATCATTTATTTCTGGTTCTGTATTGAATTTCACAACAAACTATGCAAATGATCGTCTCAAATCAGAATATTCTGTCTTTTGTCACATTGCCCAAACCCCTCACGTATTCTTTTTTAACGTAAATGAATTGTCTATTGCCCATTAATTTTGCAAAAGTAAAACAAAATTGAAACCCAATTTAAAAAAGAGCTGCTCCAATCTTTTAAAAGAGCACACATATAATGTGTATATATATATATATGTATATGGAAACTGCAGCACTGCATATTAAACACACAAGAACTGGAATTAAAATACACATTAAATGTTCAACAAAATGGCTTCAAAGAAGCAACTCCTGTCTCCTGGATGAGAACACTCAGGTAACTACATTTATTTAGGGACTTTTGTGGGCTTCCTGGGCAAATAATGGGCTCTAATCTCAGTTATTCAGAATGAAAAGAAGGCAAAGTCTTGAAATGGCATTAAAGGCACATTATCTGTCAATACATCCTGCTCCAAATGTGATTCTCACTTGTAGAACATCAGCTTTAACAAGAAACCCATTTGAAATCACTTGATTTGTTTCATTAGTGCTCGTTCTGGCCTAAGTCAGTGATTCCTGCATCCCTCTGCCCCTTAACAGCCTCAGGGAGGTGGCAGAGGGGATGGGTGGGCACTCCCTGCCAAATGGCCTGGGTGCTCCACGGGGCTCCAGTAATGCTGGGGCAGAGCTGTCCTCAAGATGGGCCAATTAAAGACTAATTCAAAAGGGCCTGTTATTTACTAGAGAATTCTCCGGGATAGAAAAAGACACATTTCTTTCTTTTTTTTTTTTTTTTAAATAAGAGTATTCAGCTAGCAGTCTTCCATATACTTATATAAAAACATATATTTAGTATTTTTGTTGTTATTTACATGTTTCCTGGCATACATTTAAATTCTTTTTGGAATTTAGAGTGCTCCCTCCACAATGATTACTGGTCAGGACTGGAAGGTGAAGCTTTGGCCAGACAGACCTCTGGTTGGACTCTTTCTATGAGCACTCCTTACACACAATAAGCACCTGAAAGCTGCCAGTCTCGTGTGGGCTGCCAAGCAAGGAGACAGATGAGGGAAATCTATACCCAGCACTAGGGGTTTACCCACTGCATCTTTACTCTGGGTGCATGCAAGAGTTTTATAAACTCTAACAAGATTAGGCACACGAGCAGGTTCATGAGATCAGGCCTGGGCTGCAGAGGGCTGTGACCCACACCAGTGGTTCCCGAGCCTGTGTCCCCTGCACACCACGTGTCCCCTCCCTCTGCTGCCCAGCAGGAGGAATGAGCATGACTGCAAAGGCTGAGGGTCCCAAACCTCAGTGTTTCTGCAGATCCTCCCCACACCGTGCTGCTGGCACAACCTGAGGGCAAGAGCACAGCTCTTCCAGCATTTCAGCCACTGAAACTTGTCTTCTCATGCCTTCCCCAAATCCCAAGGGTCAGCAGACAGTGTCACATGCTAGAAATGCTTCCCAAGCACAGCACAGAGCAAGTTTTTACAGGTTTGCACACAAAGCTCTGAGGAGAGGCCCAGTGAGGTGCTGAATGCTTGGCCATAGCAGTGACTGCACAGAGCCAGCCCTGCATTAACAAGGTGTTCAAAACCCTGACAAACATCCCAGAGCACCAGAACTGCCCAGTCCTTGCCCAGGGTGAGTGGGACTCTGGGAAGCACCTCCTGGCACTTGATCACCCTGCGTCAGGACTGCATTCCTTTAATGAACAAGACCCAAAAGAAGTAGAAAAGATCTCTGATGACTACACCCACTCTCCACTCTCCGTGCTGCCTGGAGCAGAGGAAACTCTGGCAGAAGTTTGTTGGGCTTCAAGCAGGACCCTGAGGCTCAGCTGGAGCACCTGCCACACCTCACAGAGAGGCCAGTGGAGAGGGAGCGGGTGGGAATGCTGCAGGGACACGGTGCCAGTGCAGCACTGCAGTGGCACTGGGGTTACTGTCACTTTAACAGGCTGCTGCTATGCTGCTATTATCATTCAAAGCTCCTTATCACGCCAAGTGCAAATATTATGACTAGCTGAACATGCAGAGTAATCATTGTGAACTGTGTACGTATATTTGTGCTCAATACCGAGGGCTGTGCTGTCACCAGGCTATAAAAGCCGAGCTGGCATTAACAGCCCGGCCGAGGATTTGCACGAGGCTGACAGGGACAGAGCCTGGCACGGGGCAGTGTCTGACCAACAGCAGCCAGGACAGAGGGACAGGGAGGCCACAGCAAACAGGGACTGTGCAAAACACAGGGAGCCCCACCACAAAGCCACAAGGATCTCGTGGCTGCCTCACTCCACAGAATCAGAGCTGAACCTCCAGCATCTCTGGTGCCCCTTCAGGGGGGAAGCGTTCCTGTGCCAGCACCCTTGGAGGGTGGGTGGCTGCAGTGACCCCCCTTTCTCCCAAATACTTCATTAACAAAGCTGTGCAAATCTGTCCTGAACATCTTATGGCACTGCTGAAGTATCACAAGGGCTTGTGTCATAGTGATGTCAAAGTTGAATGCACTGACTCACATCAGAGGCAAATTTGACCACTGCCATTGAGTAAGCTCTGCTCACAAACAGGTGGATTGTTGTGGTTTCAATTTTTTAAAGAACAAAGGAAGCCGAATGTTCTGTAAATCAGTGCATGGTAGGATCACAAAACCCTCTCTCATGGGCACATGGTCACCTGTGGAACACCTGCTGTTTCTGACAGCATGTTCCTACAGTTCCCATTCTCAGGGACTCACTTCCAGACCCAGAAGGGCACCCCGGGAGAGAGACGGACTCCAGCAGGGAGGAAGGAGCAAGTGCTCCCAGGGTGTCTGTAACAGAATCTGGGCTCTGCCACAGAGGCACTTGCTCTCATGGATTGTTTCTGTCTTGCCTTTCACTGGCACTGAATTCATCAATATGAAAGGACAAAGTTAAGAGCCCTCAACAGCGGCACTAATTAATTTTTTTCCAGTGATGTTAAACCCTAAATCAGATTTTGCAAATTGCTACTTGGATCACTCGTGCTGGTACCAAACAAACTGAATTATTCATAACAATGGCACTAATCAAGTTCTGAAAAGCCTGGTGACCCCCTGCTCTCTCCTGATAACTGGGAAACAGCGCGAGAGAGGGCAGGAGGCTGCAAGATTGAAGTCAAAGAGGTTCAGGAGGAAATTGGAGCCAGTGATGCTTTATGTGGCTCCATTGTGCTAAGCAAGCAGGCCAGCAGATCTGCTGTCCCCCAAAAGGAGAGGCAATTTGCACAAGTGTCCAGTGCACAACTTCCAGAAAGGAAGGGCTGCAGTGTAATAGATAAAAACCCAGATAGATTTGTTAGTGGTTTCATACAGGCAAATCTTTGAGGTGTATAGCTGGACTCTCACAGTGCTAAAACTCAGCTGCATTATTTCCAGGTGATTTGGGCACAAGACCCTGAGCACAGCAGTAACCAGACCTAAACCCAATGCCCACTGCAATATTCCCTACCCATGAACGGCAGCAAATGTCTGCTCCAAGAGGTAAGGTCAGGCACTCCCAGGGGTTTTCCCATTGCAAAGGGACAGCCAAACCTGCACTCCCTACAGGCTGCACTCAGGGTCCTAACACAGCTGCATCACCTCGTGGCCGTGGTCATTCAGTCTGGGGGATCACCCAGGGTGACCTAACACAGGACACTGTGTGTCAAACAATGCCACAAAGCACAGGAGAAAGAAAAATGGCTCTCAAATACAGGCACTGCTCCATTCCAACCAGAAGGGCACTTTAAATCAGCACTGCCTAACTATGACAGTAATTGCAATTCAACAGGGCAAGTACTATATAGTGAACACCACTAAGTATGTTTTATATAAAGATTAGCTCTAGTAAGACACTTGTCATATATTCCACAACTGCCACATGATTTTTCCGAGCAGATTTATTGAGGGTGACCAGCTGTATGAAAGACAGTGTGACCTGTAATGCTGTAGTTAAAGAAACATTATCAGCTTCAAAAAACAGTGAAATTATCTCTTATGGCCACCAATGGTGACTGACTGTTGCAACTGAACTACAGCAGCAAAGGGAAATTTAAAAAGTGTTTTAAGTGAGTTTCATTGCACATTCAACAGCAGCTCGTGTGTAGATGGTCCAGAATCCTGCTTTTGATTGGCTGTCTCAGGCATCAGCTATCTGGGGTTGTTATGCTCATATCCATTTACTTCCTCTTGGCAAAAGACTCTCAGAAGCATCACTGGGGATACAGGATAAAGCTTTTATAATTTAAAATTACATATTTTGAAATAACTCAGTCGGGGCCTCTATTTTAAGGATGTTCTGTAAGCCAGTTTCCAAGACTCACAGATCTGTGGGGATGCCAGAGCTCTGTGCTCATGCTGGGATTACACACACATACACACACATACACATAAACAAGCTCAGAGTCCAGTGCAATTTCAGGCTGTTGTTGTTCAGATCCACCCTGAGAGCTACAGGGACTGTCATTTGGCCAAGTAACTAAGACAAGCTGTAGTTGTGAAGTTGGGCTCTGGGCTGCTTTGGCTCCTCCAGGCTTTCTGCCAGCTCTGCAACGAGTACAGCAGGTCATGACAGGCCCTTAATGCAACGTTGTGATCAGTGCAAGAAGCCAAGGAATGGTTTTTAAAAACACAGGTTTTAATAGTTTGCTATAAAGCTGTCCTAATTTCATTTTTGGGCATGTCTCTAATTTTTTTTCCTTTTATTAATGAAAATCCCTGCTTCCAGGTTTCATAGCTTTCAAAGAAACAGTTGCCAGCGTTGATGACTATAAATGTACACTGTCAGCATGATACCATTATCACCTTTTCTTAAATTAATGTCAGGTAGTTTACTCCATCTCGGGCATATATCCTGAGACAATCAGTTTAATGGCCTGTGCAGGTGCCCTGCCAGAATCAAGACAGATAGAGCACGACAGCCAGAAGGTTACCTTATGTCTCTTCTAATGCCTCACTTCAAGTTACCTCTAATTCTGCAAATCCAATTTTTCCATATTCGAAGCTCCTCATAACATGATTTATACCACCCACCCTTTTTCCCTGACTTAAGCTTCCTGTTTCAGCTGACCACTAAACATCAGGCACCTGCTCCAATTCCAGGGAAGGAAGTTTTCTGTGGCCTGCTGTCCTGATGCTGTAGTTTGCACACAGACACTCCAAGGAAACCGTGTGCTCACGGTTGGCCTCCCACTCATTATGCCAAGCAGCTCCCTGTGAGCCTGGTAAGGAGAGTGTTCTGCTTGCACTGGGAACAGGCAGGAGAGCTCATATCCTATTTACAGACACTGTGCAGTTCCTGTTTGCTACAGCTGCAAAGCCACATGGGCACAATTATTTCAGTGCAGCCTCTTCTGCTGACGGGGTAGATCCCACAAAGACAGTGCAGCTGTTGGAATGAGGTCCAGATCCATAAACACATCCATCAGCTCTTGATTGCAAGGGGCTATTCACTGCAAAACGCCTCTATGGCTCTGCATACAAGTAAGGAGATCTCTTCTCACCTCTGCCACAAACTCTCATCGTGACTTTTGTCACAACTCTTACACCTCATCCTTTAGCTCCCCTGTCTGTGAACACAGGAAAGGGGGACAAGCCTTCTCTACAACAAGGGCTCGGGGAGTTTGGTGTTAATTTGTGCTTATTAATTGCTAGGAGAGCCAAGGAAGAGAGGGGAATGTAAAAGCCAAGTCTTTTTATTACAGGAAGTTGGAAGACAAGAAGTGGGACAACTCTGTAGCCCTGCAGGAGAGCTCCCAGCTGGGAAGGGCCCACGGATGAGGCACCTTCTGCACAGTCCCCCTGTTTCTTAGGCCCTCCTCCAGTGTATTCCATTCCACTTGCCCCAAGCTCTGGGGGTGTTTTCCCCTCGAACAAGGCCAGAGCTGGCACTCTGCTCTCCCTGCAGCTCATGGCACACTCTGGGCTCTGTCCTGCCAGGTCCTGAGCTCCCTTGGGAAATGCCCCACGGCCAAGCACCACCCAAGGGCACTCAGAGCTTTGCAGAAGGGCAGGATCCCATAGAGAAAAAAACAGAACAAACCCAACAAATCTCTCCTAAAATTTCTTCACAGGTCAGGTGATCCTTCCCTATTTGCCGTACAGTTCTCCTGATTTTACACCCCAAGCCAACAACAGAACTGTCCAAGGTACAAGGACATCACCACACAGGAAAACCCTCCACTGCTCAATGTTATCACAGCAGTGACTGGGGACAGGTGATGTGCCAAATGAAACAGCCACAAATACAGCCTTATTGGCAAGGGACATAAACATCTCATCTCTAGAACTGTAAGACAGAGTATATATTTTTTCTATTTAAAATTTGCCTCATAACTTCAACCAGCTGTGAATACACATATTTCTAAAAGAGCTGACAGGCACAAAGTCCTGCAGTATTAGCAACCAACACCTTTCTCACAGAGCCAGCAATCTTCAAATGTTTTCCATGGGCAACCCCAGATGTTTAACCTCTGGCTTTTGCTGCTGTACCGACCAGTAACTTTGTCACACATTTAAATGATCCCTTTTTCTGTGACCTATCCTGCCTGCCAACTGAGAGCAGCACTTTGTAGGGCCTGTAAACCACTGTTTTGAAACAACAAGCAGAACCCACGCACAGTAACAGAAGATGTAAGTTGAGGAGAAACCCACAAACATTTGGCTTGTACGAATTCATATTTCTGGCTTATCTGTCCCCAAACAGCTCACAGACAGTGCACAGGTCTATGTTAATACATACCATAATGCACTTTATTCTGGATGACTGATAATGGGATTAGTGCTCCTCTATCAAAAGCAAGGCACCCAAAGTTGTATCAGTTTATTCCTAAGGAACAGAATGATTGTCAGAGCCTAATGTGTTTATCACCACGAGGCTGAGCAGTGAGGTGAGCTCGATGTAGTTCCTGGAAATGAGAGGATGTGGTGGTGTCACAGGACTCACAGACAGCGTCTGACAGAGCTACTGTCTCTGGAAGGGACACCCAATGAGAGAAGGGACTCTCCTTGGAGCAGCACTTGTAACTCACAGGAATGTTTCAGGACCTTGTGGCCAACAGAGCAGTGAGGCTGAGGTGGTTTAGAGGCACATGAATAGCCCCAGAAGGCTCATTCTCCTCCTGGCTCACTCCTCAGTCCCACAGCAGCAACTGGGTTTGTCCAAGTCCCTGCCACAGGCGGGCCTGAGGGAGCCAGGGGAGGGGGCACCTCCTCCCTGTGGGACAGTCCCCCAAAGGGTTTCACTCCCCCTGGTCTGACCCCAAGGAGCCTCCTGTGCTACGAATGCTGACCCCACCTGCTGTGGGTCACAGAGGGCTGGACAGGCAGGGAGGCTCATTGATCTGCCAGGGAAGGCACTGCAGCCAAAGGAGCAGCTCTTGTGGTATCCAGGGGGCTCTGGATCCGACCTCAGGAACAGGGCTGACAGGCAGGAGCAGGGACTTGGGCTGGGCTGGCAGGGAGGAGCAGGGACTTGGGCTGGGCTGAGAGGCAGGAGCAGGGACTTGGGCTGGGCTGACAGAGACATGGGCTGGGCTGGCAGGCAGGAGCAGGGACATGGGCTGGGCTGGCAGGGAGGAGCAGGGACATGGGCTGGGCTGGCAGGGAGGAGCAGGGACTTGGGCTGGGCTGGCAGGGAGGAGCAGGGACATGGGCTGGGCTGGCAGGGACATGGGCTGGGCTGGCAGGGAGGAGCAGGGACATGGGCTGGGCTGGCAAGGACATGGACTGGGCTGGCAGGGAGGAGCAGGGACTTGGGCTGGGCTGGCAGGGCTGAGCAGGGACATGGGCTGGGCTGTGACCATTTCCATGGAGAACAAGAGGCCTTCTGCAGGGCTGTCAGGCATCAGTAGGAGCAGACACATCACTGTGGTGTGTTTTCCCAGTATAAACTTCACTTTGAAAAGAGTACTTGTATTTGCCCAGCCAAAAGTCACAGCAGCCACAGTGGGGATTCCATCAGGAGACAATGACAAGGCGAAGGTACCACAAGAAGGAAAGCCAAGAATCACCACAAGGGTAAAGCCCCCTCCTATTCCAACACCACACCACAGAAAAACATCTGTCAAACAGTATTGCAGTCTGAAGTAATCAGTGCAACTAATTATCACTAATTGTAATATAGTTTCTGTCTTGCTGCTAATACATTTAGACTTGCTAATCAAATCAAACTATTCCACCTTGCTGTGCTACTCTCAAATAAACATTTCAGCAAGGATAAAAAATGAAGCTTTGTTCTCTTTTTTTTTTTTTCTTATGGCTGTCTGGAGAGGCCAGTGGCTTTTTGTCATTTATTTCATGCTGTGACAAAAGTAGTAGAAAATGCCATCAGGAAGAGTATTTGGCACTGCATGTTTCTGTTTAGGAGCCAGAGCAGGTGAGCAGCACCTTTACCTGTGTGTGCCCACACACCCACTCTCAGTAGCTGAGGAGACAAACACCTGATTTCAAAGACAAGGCAGAGCTGTGGGTACCCTGATAACCAGACACAGAAGTCATGGATCCAGGTCCCAGCTCCTCTGCAAACTTCCCAGCACAGCCTCACTAAACACCTCTGAGCCTCAGCTGCCCCTGTGTGGAAGGGGGATTATAACATATCTCTGTTTAAACTGAAAACTCTTCAGGCACAGAATGTTCTCTGCTGCATTTCTCTGCCTGGGTTAACACAATGAGACCCCTAACAGGCTTCTGGAAGCTCTTTTAATAAAAAATAATTAAAATATGGTTTCCAGAAATGAAATTACATTTGCAAATATATGATTTTCCTTCACGCAGAAGAAAATAATAATGGGACTCCTTCCTTCAAAAATTGCACTGTTCTATACATTTCTAACAGGTGACCATCCTACTGGGGATTTGAAGGTGTACCAGAGGCTTGCACATTCTGGAAAGGAGTTTCAGGTACATAAAAAGGCAGTTCCAGAGTACTGATGCTGTTGAACTGAAGTGAACTTGACTATTCCACCCAGAATTCCTCCACAACACAGAGGAAAATTTGACATAGACAGACATTTAACATTGATTTAGGGACAGAGCTTATTCGCCCAAGTACCAGCATAGCCCTTGGAAATTTTCAAAGCTCCTGAAAGATCAGACTCTCAGCCCATTCCATGTCCTGGAGGCCTTCCTGCCATCCTAAACCCAAGCTCTTCCATGGATGCAGCCAACAGTTTTCTGAGGGAAATCCACAGCAACCTTTTGTCTTGTGTCACAACAGACACACGGCCTCAAACCGCTGCCATCAGTGAAGGTGCATCCCTTCAGTCCTGCTGCCAAAGCTCAGCCACCTTCCTCCCCAAGCCAGAGCAGGACAGACCGCAGTGACTGTGACAGGGACTGCGCTGGGCTGTTCAGCAGAGCCTTGAAAACCCACCCCCAAACGCACTCACAGCTACCATTAGTTGCCAGCTTAGCACAGACATTTGACATTCCTAACAAAGAAGAGAGAAAACAGCTAAATATTTTATGGTGAAGAGTGCCTCAGATTTTAATTAATTTTTAGGCTTTGAACTTTGCAAACAGCTACTTGTAACAGAGTTTACAAAGGCCATTTAAAACTGTGATGTTGATCTAGAAATCAATGTGCTTTCACAAAAGGCAACTCATTAGCAGTAAACATTCCTAACTGCCAGTTTTCCACACACAAGAAGCACCTGGAGGCTACTGAAGGGAATAATAAACCAGGGAGATTATAAATTGTGACAAGATGGTCAAAATTAGCAGAATATTGTAATAAAAAAATCAGAGTTGCTTAAGAACACTTGGTTGTGCACTGCAGGTGGCAGTGCCAGGCTCAGCACCCACTGAAGGGTGCAGGCTGTGGGCACCTCACAGGCTCTGGGAATGCTCACACAGCTGAGAGCACAGCACACCCCACCAACTGCATCTACCTGCTGGTTCCAGCCAGAGGGCAGGAAAACCGATTTGTTGGGCTGTCAGAGCACGCTTAGAAAGGAACTGAAGCTCAGAGAGGTACTGGGGCACCTGGTCAGTGCCTGTGGCAAAGCTCCATCCCAAACTAAAGTCCAAACTTCACCAGGACCCCCACCTGGCCAGCAAGTCGTTGCTTTCAGCCCAGCAACATCAACAAAGTCCCTGAAACAAGTCCCAACATCAATATCACACTTGAACAAATCACACAACTTCCAGACAATGCTTTTTATGCAGACTCTGTACCTCACCACCACCTAACTCTGCACAACCACGCAAGATTCGTAGCAAGAAACCCTTTCAAACAACGAGGATCACAGCAAAAACAAAACCTTTAAAAACTCAAACTTTCTCTGGTGGAGCAGCACACAGTCCATAAGGAATGAGATGAGCTGAGATGTGAGAAGGAGCTGGAGCTGTTCTGGCTCTGAGGAGGAACCAGTACAGTGGATGAGGGTTCACAGCTGAGTGAGTACAAAGGACTGTGTGGGAAGGAACAAGAGCTTGCACAGCCCTCTCAGAGTCCCAGCTAGAACCCCTGCATCAACAGACACCCCGTGGATTTTGCATGACTTGCTCAAAGTCTATGCAACTGTAAATTATCACTGATTGCACCAATGTATACATAAAAACATCTATTTCTGGGAGACAGAATATGGCTATGCCCCTCCTTTGAATTTTTTGTGATTATTCATGTAAAAACCGAAGCATAATTTAATATTAGTTACTAACACAGTTATAAATAGTGAACTGCTCCAGAACACTGTGTGAAAGAAAGCAACCACATGGAAAGATTTTCTGTGGCAGGTCCATGGGATTAATCCCTTCTGTGGCACACAGCAAACCCATCAGAGGAACACCAGGCATGTCAGGTGGGAGCTGGTTGTGCCAAAGCTGCCTTTGCACCACATGGGACAGTGCTGACCTGGGGATCACGTGCTGCAAAACAACACAGCCCAGGCCTGCTTTCTAAGGGACAGTTTGGGGTGAATGACAACCCTTTTCCTGCACAGGGAGAGCCACTCCATAGCCTGGAAGAAATAAATAACTTTTTTCAGTGAGGTGAGCTTTGGTGACCCAGCTTTGAGGCAGCTCATCACATCCCTGAGGAGCATCACACCAGGGCAAGGCAAAGGGTGGCCACAGCCTCACCTCAAACAGCACCCAAAACATCAGCCCTTCTCATAACTGGAATGAATGAATTGAAATAAAATCTTAGCACTGATGTCAGTGACAGCAAAAAATCATAATTCTCACAAAAACGGGGCTCCTGTGGGGCTTTAGAACAAATGAGTCTGTGATACAGTGAGAACATTTCCCCTGCCTTCACTGGCCCAGAGCAGGAGTGTACAAAGAGCTCTTCACTATATATTGACCCAAATTAGTCCCCCAGCTTTGCAGAGCCCTCCTCAAATCCTCTTCCAAACCCAGTGTCCAGCAGTGGGGTTCTGCTTCTGAAGGGAACAGCAGCTTTGCTTTGTGTTTTAAACACAGAACATTCTCAGCTTCTTCAGGATTTCTGGTTGTACATCTCTGAATTTAACTGTTTATTTATTTTTTAATTCAGATATTGATATGACCACGGCAAAATTACAGTTATATCCTTTCTATATATAAATGTATATCCACTCAAACTGGGCCACTCAGAATTCTGGTGCTCAGCAATCTTGAGGGCACTTACTCTGCAATTATACTATGGTATTATTTGAAACCAGAGCAATCTGCTGCTTCCATTTTAAAACTGGGAAAGGAGGTTCAGGTGCCTGAGGGCTGAACCACCAAAACAAGGAGCAGACCCTACATCTCCAAAGACCTGAGCCAACAACCAGCAATAACTACAATGTTCTTTCCAAGTCACGTCAGTACTGGGCCCTTTCTCTGCCTCCTTGTTCCTCCCTTTCTTTGTCACTGTCACAATTAAATTAAGCTTTTACGTGGCTGCCCAGTGGCCAATTGCTCTGCTGCCCTTGCTTAGTTGCTAGATGGAGGACACAGATAGCAAACTCTCTGAAGAACAGCCTGTTTCAGACCTGTATCTGCAGCAAGTTACAGCTGTGCCTTAACTGACCTCTCTGCACCTCAACAGTGACCCCAAACCAAAGTCCTGCAGGATCCAGAAAACATTTGGGTCATCCATGAGGTTCTCAGAGTGTCCTGGAGCTGTGCAGGGGAGGAAAGGGCAGTGCTTGGCAACAGGAGGGGTTTCCAGCACTGCTGTTACCCAGACCCCAGGGGGGATCAAAAACCTGTCCCATTTCAGGCTTTACCACCCTGTGCTAATTCCAGTTCCAAATACAAAATACAGTTTGAGCTGCACAATCTGGTGACAACAGCACAGACAGAACAGCAGCCAAGCTCTCCTCCCGTTGGGGGGAGCAGAGGGCATGGCCACAACTCCTGGAGCAGGGATGTATTAACTAGGAAAGAACATCAGGTTACTCAGAGCAAGGGCACCTTTGCAGCTCAGTCCACCACTCCCTGTGGATGGCAGATGAAACTCTTAGGTAAGACTGAGCTTAAAAAACAAATTCTATTAAAAAAAAAAGCTTGAATAAAACCATTTAAAAGCTTGTTTCCTAAGGAAGTGGTATTTGCAACACTACAATGCCTTTGCATGTTGCTTTGAACCTTCTGTGCCGTTTCAACAGAGCTGGACAGAAGGGTTGACACCCTGAGAATATTAAGTCATCAGCAAACCTCACAAAAATGGGAGGTTCACTCTTTGGCCTAACTGAAGGTCAGGCAGCAGAGCCCACCCCTCAACAGGCTCTGGAGAATTCATATTTGAGAACACCTTTGTATGCCCTGTCACTGCAAAACCTTGGCTCAGTGTGCCAGTTCCTTCAGCACCAAGACAAAGCACAGACCTGCCAAACCCGTGTCCACAGCGTCTGTGCTCACAGAACAAGGTAATTAGGAAAGTAAAAATGCCACAGGACCATAAGGCCTAAACAACACCAGCTCTGCCTTTGCACCAAGTCCAGACCCACACGACTTTGGTAGCCTGACTTAACTGAGCCTCGTTCTTAAAGTGTTTTGAAGGTCAACAATACAGAAAAGCTTCCTGCAATGTCTGTTAAAAAAGCAAAACAACACCTATTCTAATTCAATTTCCACACATGCATAACTTGGCCTTGGAAACATCTGTTTCAGAATTAATTCTGGCTCCAGGTTGCCAATGAAATGAAGCCTCTCTCTGCTTTGCAGCATCAGTGTCTCACCCTCCTCTGAACCTTTCCAGGTCACTGCTTGACCTTTGGCTTTAGCACTGGGGGCTTTCTTAGTCTGAATCAAAGCCTTTCAGACGTTTGGGGCTCTCCCCGAGTGGGTGCAAATACATTTAAACCCACATTGTCTCAGCTCCAAGGACAGCAAGACTGATCTGTAGCCCACGGAAGGCAGTGAGAACTGGTCTAACTGGGGTCAAAGTGGAACCAAACCCAGGCTGTACGGCAGGGACCCTTCAAATGGCTTGGAAAGGGCTTTGGATCTGGCCCTGCCTTTACTGGTGACACCACCAGCTAAATTTGAAGAGGACAGAAGAAAATTGAAGGTAATTGGGAAAAAAGTCCCTTCTGAACATGTTCCTTGGGCTGTTTCTACAAATTCAGTGAAGTTTAATGAGCACCTGCCCTGCTGTCTGTTGTCCCTTCCCAGTGAGAAAACCCCAGGGGCTGCTGGGGCTAAGGCTGGCCCTGGAGACAGGAATTCACTGACCAAGGACTTGGGCACAGGGACCAGAGGGAGGGATCAGTCCCTTCTGGGACTACCCACACACACAGGGCTGTAGGTATGGACAGGCTGGAGTCAACAGCACAACTCCCACTGAGCTCAGCAGGAGATACAGGGGCCACTGTGCAGAGCCCCTGAAATGCAAAATGCAGATGTGTTGAGCCAGGACAGGCACACCCCAGCACTTCCAGAGCTGCTCCCTGTGCCACAAGGAATACAGCAACCACCGAGGTAGAACTGCACTTACACTGTGACTCCCTGGTCTCCTTACATGCTCCTAATCCTGTAATGTGAGCTCTGTTCATGCACAGAATTTCCTAACCCCCCACTGTGGCTGGTGTAGTTTCAGCTTGAAAATTACATTCTGTTGCATCATCTGTAGAGTCTTTACCCTTGGAAGCTTCCTGTGTGCAAAGTGACTCACATGGTACTGCACAGATAGAAAACTCCAAAATGGTCCAATGCAATGTTTGTTTCTAACTACTAACCAGTCACATAAAGCCAGAAAAAAAGGAGTGTGATGCAAACCTTCCTTCAGTTCCTTGAGACTGTGAAAGTGAACAGAGTTCTGTTAAAATCTTACCTTTCCCCTTGCTCAGCCAACTTCCCCACGAGCATAAATGTCCTGATGTGAGAACATTTGAAACCAGCAGAGAACATGACCCACCCCCAAGATGGCCCTGTGCATTCCTATGTCCTGTTGGCAAAAACCAGACTACAGGATGGCAAAGAGCAAGTTTCAAGTACCCCTGTAAGTACTGTGGTCAATCTAAAAGCAGTTTCCACACCAGAGCAGTCTGCCAACTTCTGCTGAGTTATTCCTGGTATACATCAGAATCACACTCTATATTAAGCTCTCTGCCTCAAAAATTCATAAAAGAACAAGACAGAGTTAAACTTAACATACCCTTAAAAAGGCAGTACCAGAGCCTGGATAGCCAGTGATAAAAAAGTAAAATAAAAGTCAGAGGAACTGTGTG
The DNA here is from genome assembly GCA_035583235.1 of Hafferia zeledoni. Lineage (NCBI taxonomy): Eukaryota > Metazoa > Chordata > Aves > Passeriformes > Thamnophilidae > Hafferia > Hafferia zeledoni. The sequence continues at coordinate 65,897,383 of JAWWEV010000043.1, read as the reverse complement.
CTATCAGCCTTAAACACAGAGCTCTCCTACAAAGGTTACAGAGCAGTGCCCAGGGAATGACTGGCCCTGGCACTCAGAGCTCTGACCCAGGGGACAAAGTGGTGTTTGGTCAAAAGTTGCACTTGATGACCTTGGAGGTCTTTTCCAACCTGGATGATCCTGGGACTGATTATCAGCCACAGCATGTGCTGAAACAATTACAGCAGGGGAGACATTTTACAGTGGTTCTTCTCCTGTCTAAATTCCTATCTCAATTAATTTTTAATTAAGAATTTGCGTAATTATTGACATTTTTGTAGTTCTTTACACTTCCAGAAGATGACAGAAATATTAACCAATTAATTCACAATCTCAAACTACTCCACTGTAGCACCTTTTGATTAAACTGGTAAAAACCTTCACCAGCTTCATTTGTGTGAAAGAAAACTTTGGGTCCAGAAAAGTACAGACCATCTTTTCCTTCCTGTATCTGATTAAAAAAACCCAAAACTTTCCTTTACAAATACGCTCTGACTTTTTCTACCATGAGGACTGGTAAGATGAGACACCCTCACACCCTGAATCTCCAAAGCCAGCAGACTCTGGCCCCTCAGTCCAGATGGTGAAGCAGTACATTAATACCCTGTGTGTCTCACAGAACTTTTCTGGGAACTGAGGGGGAAGAAGCAGAAAGTGAGAGGGACAAGTCTGGGCTCTCAGGCTTGAAGTGACAGACACACAGGAGATAAAGAATGTTTTTCATCAAAATTGTTGTGGGAAGGTGCCATCTTTTCCAGTTACCAACAATACCCCATTTGCCAGGCTGACCTTTCTGTGCATGATGCACCAGGGTTCCATCACACTTGCTTTCTTTTCACTTTTCCTTCTCATTTGCTGTGCCACCCAAACTCTGAAAAGACTGGCCGGACTTCACTGCTGTCCCTTACTGGCAGAAAGAAGAAAGAAGAATTAAAATCCTGCATGTTGCTGCTTTTCTTTCTGGCTGTGTTTAACACCCTGCCCCTGACTATTAACAGCAGTTTGGAGCTCTCTCAGTCCCTTTCCAGCAAGCATCTGTACAAACCATGCCATCTTCTGGTGCTTCCTGGCAGCAAAACAGAAACACCAGCACAGAACTCACAGTGTCATTCACCTCTGTGAGGGGAGCCCTCTCTTTCCCACCCTGCACCCCAGTGCAGCCCTGCACCTCACACAGCTGTGTCACGGCTCTGCCAGGGACCAACAGCCCAACGACAGAGAAGTGCCAGAACAGCCTGATTTACTCTGAAAATACCAACTCTGTCCTACAAACTGAGTACTCTGTGCTTTGAAAAAACCTCTGTATTCAAGATATTATAAAATACACTCCTATGACTGATGCTGTAAGAACAGAACAGAAAACAATTTTGAAATCAGTTTCTTAGTTTGATAAAAGCACCACCTGTCTGTCAGGAAGTTAATGGGAGCTGGAACTGCCTCCCCACATGAGGTGATAGAGATTGGCCAACATGTTCAGCTACCCCTTCATCCCTTCACATTTTTTGTGCATCCTGCAGAAATAGTTCCCAACATTCTAGCTCAGGAACAGGCAGCTGCCCTGTGTTTCCTTCCCCTGCAGCCAGCCAAGGCTCCTCAATGCCTCTGCATGTCACAGATTGCCCTGCATATTAAAAGACTGGCTGTTTGCTTCCACTTTGTAATAAAGTTGTTCCAGAATGTCATTCTTCTTGTCACTTTGAGGCTAACACAGGCCCAGCCTCCGTTCCTGTTGTAGCTGCACTAGGAGGGCTGTTGTACAATGTGCACACCTTGTACCTGAGGAGTGTGAAACAGATGTTTGTTACTCCCCAAGCACCCACTGCCCACCAACCCCCAGGCACACGTGTCTGCATTAACCGGGCTGCAGCTGCAGGAACCACACACTGGGTTGGGTTGGAAGGGACCTCAAAGCCCACCCAGTGCCAGTTCCTGCCATGGCCAGGGACACCTCCCACCAGCTCAGGGCACTCCAGGCCCCATCCAACCTGGCCTGGGACACTCCCAGGGATGGGGCAGCCACAGCTGCTCTGCCCAACCTGTGCCAGGGCCTACCCACCCTCATAGCAAAGAATTTCTCCCCAGTATCCCATCTAACCCTGCTCTCTGTCAGTGTGAAGCCATTCCCTGT
>JAWWEV010000043.1:65877905-65893978 GCA_035583235.1 Hafferia zeledoni | reverse complement strand
CTGGTGCCCCCTCTGCCCTCTCTCCAGCAGCTCCATGTCCTGGCTGTGCTGGCCCAGGGCTGGGGCAGCTCTGCAGGGGGGGCTCACCTGAGGGGCAGAGGGGCACAATCCCCCCAGCCCTGGTCAGAGGAAGCACCACTGGCACTTTGATGCCCTCCTTGGCTGCTCACACAGCTCCTTGCGGCACTGCAGGTCTGCAGTGGAAAGTTCTGGATGAAAGAATGCTACTGGCTTTTTCAAAGGAGCATTGGAAGACAACTCCTTTGCTCTCTTGTGTTGTAACAGCCAATATTATTTAACAGTAAAGAATGGCACTGCTATGCTTTCTTCCAATTAGGTTTGTTTACTTGTCTATATAGAGCAGAACCTTCAGACTAAACTAAGTCAAGGAAGTTTCAACTGTGTTTATGAATCACATTGATTTTTCTGTGTGTCCTGTGCTGGATAATGCTACAAACATGTGAATCTGACAAGAGAGACAATCATTCCTACAGAAAAAGTGAATTGGTGGCATCTTCTTAAGAAGTACAAGGAGTTCCAAAGTGTCCCTCTAATGTTTCCAAGCAGGGTGACAAAATCAATGGACATGAACCTCTCCTAACATAGATAAACTGAGTACAACCCAGAATACTCCTGTATACCATGGAAGAGACTTGCACTGTGAGGGACAGCAAAGACAGAAGCCAGAGGGGAGCCAATACAACCACCGGTGACCAGTTCAGCTCTCACTGGACCACAGCTTGTCCTACTAGAGAGCACTATAAACTCCCACATTAGAAACAGACACTCCTAGTCCTGGGCAGTGACACCATCAGACATCCCCAGCTCTCAGACAGCGCTGACATGTTTTCCCTCTTGTCCCACTCAGGTTAGTTTACCAACCACAACAAAGAGGAAGAGATGGTCCCTCGTGCATTTTGCTAGACCAGGTTTGTGTTACACCTCTTGGCACACAGGTGGGCAAAGCAAACCAACATCCATTCTGGGAGTTAGGAATAAGTTCAAATGAAATTATTCAGCTTGAAATCACTACTCTGAGCCACAACAGTGTAACTCTACATAGAAGGTTGTTCAAACACTACAACATGGGCAACTGAATATAGAAAGGCTGGGAATGACACCCCAGTAGAGGAAAATCAATCACATCTCCAGTTATGGCTGGTAATTAAAAAAAGATGGAGTATATTAGCTTGGAGAAATAAAAGTGCACAGTATTTTGACAATTGAGTCCCATTACTGATTTGAGTCCCATTAAAACACAGCTCCCTGCACGTGTCCTGGGCACACATTCAGTAAAGGTTTCTGCCATGAAAGACTGGATCAACTTCATGCAAATAAACAAAGAAAGAGTGAAAAGTGTGCCCAGGAGTATCAGTCCTCACCTTAACTCTCTTTCTAGCATCAAACTTCCTGTCTATCATCATTAGCTAATTAATCTTAAAATGCTGGCTTCTATTTCCTCTGGGAAATAAGGAAATGTGGAAGAGGAAACTGCTCAGCCCTGTGCCAGCCCCGGCTGTGCACTCAGTCACCACCTGCCCACCAGCAGCTCCTCCACAGAAGCTCCTCAGCCTCTGCTTTGTTGGCAACTGGAAAAGGAAATCATGTTCCCATCTCAAACTTTTACCTCTCCCTCTGCATTTCCCATCCCAGGACTGGGATGTCCCTGCTGTGTTCACAAAGAACCCATAAGTTTCAACTTAATCCCTTGGTTCTAAGTACAATCTCAAAGTTCTTTTCTCGTGCTCTTGGAGTGGTTTGATCTCTGTGCACTCTGTAAACCCCTTCTACCAGGAGGAGGGGATTTTTCTCCTTGGAATATGAAGGATGCTTATGCCAACAACCTTGAGTTTGGTAGAACTGCCCCTAAAAACACAAACCCCTGTGTCTACTGCTTCTGCTACTTGCACAAAAAATATTGGGATGCTCTCAGACAGCAGACAGTTCTCTCAGACTAGACTGGATAGGCTTGTAAAGCACCCAAATCCTTTTGGTTTAAGGCTGATTCACTGCACATCCAGCACAGCAAACCAAATTCCCACACAACTCCAGTATCCACTCATGCCAAGTTGAAGCCCTTCTAAGTTGAAAACAGTAATGCCTTGGGAGGAATTGCACCTACTGAATGGATCCTCAGCCTGGGAGGGTGAAATTCCTTCAGTGGGCAATAACCCAACAGACTAGAGGAGCACTGTGGGCTCGAGAGACTGCCTGTGAGTGAACCTGAGGGGAGGTCCCTGTCCCGCCTGGAGGGAGCTGTGCCCTTGGAAAACCTCAGCTGTTCAGCCCAGCTGATGAATCCGTAACTACCTCAGGATTAACAGACCTCTCTCAAGGAACACTGAATTGTTAAGCAAACATGGAGCAATTTTCACCTAGTTATTATTTGGACTTCTTTCTGGTATAAGGGTTTTGAAGCTACTTTTAAAAAGAAATAAGTGCAAGTGACACCAAAACCTGAGGTATAAGGCAGATCCTCTAGAGAAGGACCTTCAGTACACCCCAGTGGCTGCTGCTAACTAGTTGAAACTTAGTGGAAGGGTAAGAACCTTGGAGATCAAGTCAAAGACTGTGTCAGTGGTTGGTCACTTCAGCTTTTCGTAGTTTGGGGACGAAGGGGGTACTTGTGTCCTGAACCTGATCCTTCCCAGATCTTGGGAAGTATCAGCACCCACAGCTCAACTGAGCCCAAAGGAACTACAGAATCTTAACCTGACTGGTATTATCAGACCTTTGCCTTCTTTCTTTTTGGTTTTTTCGTTGTTGTTTTTCAAATGGTGAGGCAAACCAGAAGACTATCAGAGAGTGTGATTATGGAGAGAGCTTTGGCCTGCCCTGTGCCCACCTAACACTGGGGGAACTAATAGGGGCCATACAGGAGAAAGATCTGCAGGAAATACATTAGTGGGTTTCAGTCCAGCTTTCAGGACACTGGATCATCTTACAAAATCCATCATTTGACAGCACTCAGTTTAATAGCTGGCAATTTCAAAGAGCAACCAGGGACTGAACTGCAAAAACCCCAGCGACTCAACTTAAGAAAATCACAGAATGGCTTGAGTTGGAAGGGGCCTCAAAGATAATTTTGCTCACAACTCTGTGTTATTTTTCCATAAAACAGGACAGCAAATTCGTACCAGTGGTTGAAATGGAGCACCCCAGGCAGCCTAGGCCAGGAAAATGCCAGCTTGCTTGCTCTGTATTTCCAATGTAGTTGGCAAAGACACTCCAAGATGAGTTCTGGGGAAAGTTCATTCTGCCACTGTGAAAGGCAAAACATCAGCTACTCCTGCCTTCGCTGTTTGCACTCCCTCATGGTCTGGGAGTCCTGGAGGAGAATCTCATTATGCCAAACCCTGAGCACACACAGGACAAGGGCAGACCCAAGGAGCTTAAAGTTCAGCACATTTAGGAGAATGACTTTAATTAAGAAAATGCAATAAAAAAAGAAGATAAAATAAGCAGCTATAACCAAAACTTTTTAACCAAGAGGCCTGAATTGCAGAGCTTAAATCCAGATTTAGTCTCATAAACAAAAATAATCTACCTAAAGGTGCCAGAAATAGGAGTTCACACTGAAGGCCTGGTGAGCTCTCTGACTTCAAACTCACGAATGCAAACTAAACCAGACTCCCAGCCAAGGCTCCAGACTGAGCTCAGACTCTGTTCTTAAAACAGGGCTCCGACCTCTCCTCCACCTACCTCAGGCATAAATTAGAGCTCCGTGCTGGCCTAGATTTCAACCCAAGTTCCACCAGTTTTGTGAATTCACACCCCAGTCTCAACATCAGTGCACAGGAGCTGCTGCTGACTCCCCCTCTAATCAGCAGGGCCAGGCCCTGGTGTGTTTGCACATACACATGGTGGGGGAGAAGGGATGAGTCTCCACTGTCAAAAAAATCCGCTGAATGCTGCACTCCCACACTGAGTTTGGCATACGAAAATCACAGGCTTTCCACACTCCTCAGTTATATTATTCATGCAGAATGCACTCAGCTTTCCATTGTTCCTGCTCTCATTGTTTATAAATGAGTCTGTGCTTCATCTGGGGAGGGAAGTTCCTTTAAGTTTCCCTTAGTAAAAGTACTTCTGTAATGAGGTGCAGTGCTGGCACTCAGAGGGTTAAAGAAGTTTCTGGAAATGTTGGTGCCTCTCAAAAAAAACCCAAAACAGTATTTTCATTCTTTATTAAAGGAAAAAGGAACAACTGGAGTTAAAAGACTTGCTTTGGCCAATGTGATACACAGGTTCCTAATTCCTTCCTAAATGTTTTGGAAAATAATTAAGTTCTTCATTTTGTTCTCTGTTACCTGAACATTTGTGAAGGAAATATCTGACCATGTTAAGACTCTGGCTTTTACACTTCATTTAAACGTTCCCAGCACTACCACATTAACAAGAAATAACGCTGAGACTCGTTCTTCCAACGTTGTGCCTGATGCAAATACTGTTTCTTATGACAGGCCATGAGTCGTTCCAGTACCTCTGGTCCCTTTTGTTGTGGCCAGCACAGACAAACACATCCCCTTTGTGCAGCAGTACTGCAGATTCCATCATGCAGCTGTTCGACCCTTGGGGCTCTCACCACTAATCCTGGGATTGGGCAACATCCCGGTGCATCCCCCAGCTCAGGGTCATTCCGAGCCAATTCAAGCTGATAAACAGGGCACTCAATTGCGAAAGGAAAAGTAAGTTACTGACACAGCCACTGTGTGGCTTTTGGGGCCAGAGGACACCCTGCTGGTTCGGGCCCAGCATCCCCGTGTGGGGCTGCACCCTTTGCCTCCCTGGGACACACTCACTGCCCTTAAAGTTCCGAGGGCCTCCTTGTGCTCCACTGAGGCCGAGGTGCTGCAGATCCAACACAGGCTGGCACCCGACATGCTCAAACCACAACACTGCACTCAAATTCAGCCAGCCAGCCACATTCGGGAGTGAAATAAACTTCTTTTTCAAACTAAGGACTCAAGAAATGTAACAGTTTGCCAGTTAATGGAAATGCATTTACATTTCACAAATGTTAAGCAAAGAAACAATTCAGTCTCTCAAAAACCATCTCCTGTCTCCCATCAATGGCCTTGATGAAATGGGTGGGTTTGTCTTTTTAATATCAGCCCCTCCTATAGCAGCTCTTACAGAGGTTTAATGAAGCCATCCCCAAGAGCAGCATCCCTAAGCCAACCATCTCCATCCTCGCTGGGTTTTCCCAGCACTCAGCTCTGCCTCCCTCCTCCCTCTCCCTCCTCCCCTGCTTTTCTCCCTCTGGTCAGCCTTGGATTTCTATCACATCAGAGCAAACTCTGGGTAACTCCACTGAACTCCAGGGAAATATATTTCTGGATTTACACCTGCCTAGCCAGCAGAAAATGTAAATTGACCTGAATAGTACTTAATTAAAGGCATTTCCCCCCTTTAATTTAGGAGAAAAAAATAACAAGTCTAGATTGCATTGCTCATACACATCTTCAATAGTATCACATTCCTCCACAGACCCTACTGAGAAAAGCCACTCACACACTTGTTCACTCAGAACATACAAGCAGAACTTGGTCTGCAATTAGTTGTGCAGAGAACATAAAGTATTTCTTTCAACAAAGATAAGCCCTGTAGGTCGTTTGAAGGAGGGAGTGTAGTGCAGTATTTCAACTGGTTTTAAAACAACAGTTATTTTTTATATATCTGCAGTTTAAGTGCCAGGTTTGGCCTAAGAAGACAGAAAAAGAGATTGCAAATGCTTCTGTCACTGCAATATTGTAATTAGTTTTGGAGGGGTGAGAGATGGTAGATTTAAACAACCCCATGTAACACAGAGAGTAAATAACTTCCAAATCTGGGAACTCCTTGGTGAGTGCACTGAGTGCAACACATCCCTGGAAAAAGGTGCACTGAAAAAACCCTGGGGTTGTTTTCCATTTAAATCCATGCCTATTCAAAACAGTCATATCTGAATTTCTAAGAGCAAGCAAAATCACTCTGCATTTACCACACTAAATGCCTTTTTCATCAACCAACAAAACAGAGCAGATACAACTGAACCAATCAGGGGGTTGCAGTGAGCTATCAGTGTTAGAAAAGCCACTCTGCACATTCCAGTTGAGTCACCACAGAGAAACAGGAGGGAAAAAAAGGGGGAAGGAAAAAAGGGGGGGATATAAATTACTGTGTGCAACTCCATCTGCAAACTGCTTCTCCCGCACTGGTATGTAATAAAATGTGTTGCTAAGATACAAGCTGCTAAAGAAGTTCATTAAAGGACACTTTAAACAAAGCTGCCAGACTCTTTTCCCTTTAAAGACTGCTTATTTGGTTCTGTCCCTTGTGTTTATAATTAGATCCTCTATACGAGAGATTGTGCTCCATTCAAGCCCACTCAGCAAAGAATGTTAATAAAATAACGTAAAGAAGGCACTGGCTTAGGCTGTACATATTTATGGACTACGGAGCTGTTGACAGAAATACATCTGGATTCCAACCTGTGTTTTTAAATGCAAAATAAATGCTTTTCCAAGGAGTTTCTCCTCAAGCTGGAGAGCAGAAACGCCACCTTCTGCACCCAGCACTCTGACCTAACTTTTAGACAATACTTTCAGGCAAACAAACCCAGCTTCTTGCCTAAAGTTTGGAGTTGGTAAGGTGCCTCTGGTGCAGCTTTTATGTGAGAGCCTTTGTTATCTACACTGAACTAGGCAAAACTGTTCACGTCTTCTCCCTGGCGATCTTTCTCTTTTTCCATCTGTACTCAAGTTCCTAGATGTGTGTTAACGATCTGTACAATTTCCTTGATCTTAACACATTCACAATATGTCTGGTTTGTCACCCTGCACTGCCAGGGAAGACACGTTATCAAATAGGGCTTTATCTGACCTTATGTAAAACACTTTTAGCCTCCTCAGTTACACTTGCATGGTAGGTGTATCTTGGCTTTTGTTTTGGCTGAAGGGGGAAGAACGGGCAAGGCTTACTTTGCCTTCACCCGCTGTGGTGAAACGATATCGAAAGAAATAATTCCAGCATTTATCTGTTTGGCACTTAATGGCACACGAGCTGCATAAATCACAGCTGAGAGTTGGAGTCAGTGATTATATAGGAAATGTTACTTGTCACTTTGTAACCTGTATCTCATAACCAAGTCTGTAGCACAGTCCCCAGTATGTATATATTTTAATTACATTTTCAGGCTCATTTACATGCGCATATTGGCTTTCTGCCTGAATGCTATCAAAGAGAAAGACCTTATGCTCACACCCAACCACACACACACAAGCACGTTTATACAGAGACACTCCAGTCTGTGCATTTCCGAGAATGGAAGCTCCTCTTGTCTTTCTCATTCTTAGGGAAGCTTTGATTCACCAATAAATCTTTAGGCAATCTGAGCTGATTCAAAGAGCTTTAGAGAAACACAGCGTTACAGAAAATGCAGGCTAATCTCTGCTGCATGTCAAAAGTATCAATGATTCTCACTTGCCTCACTTAATCAAAACGTAATACACAATTTCACTTTCTGTAACCTTCTGAGATTTGTCATCGATAGCCGAGTTTGCGCAGAGGCGATTCCACTGCCCCTCCCTGGGTAAGAGGTGAGCTACATGACAAAGTACCAACAGGAGCAAGTTAAATCAATGTGGAAACGAAAATAACTTACCCACTGTATAGATTTAGCTTCTGTTTCAAGACCAATTGTGTGCTCGTCTCGATTAACCAGCAGCACTCAGAGCACGTGAGCGCGCTGCTCTGGCCACAGCCCTCACGCCAGGCTCTGCAAACTGAATTACAACTCTGAAAATCAGATCGCCTCTCAAAAGCCTAAATTAACACCACCCATCACAGCCACGGAGTTCGCAGGTACTTAAGGGTTTGATTTTACTGCGGCCACACTTAGAGTCAGTTCTCTCGTTTACTTTGAATCACTTAAAGGGCTGCTCTGTAGCTTAAACTCGGACATGTATTGAACCCCTGCACGGGTTAAAAAAGGAAATACATGCAGTGTCTGTGTCTACTAAGCAGAAGGGTCTGTCTGTCCATGTGCAAAGGCCCCGCGGTACATATTAGATTTCAGCAGAGGCTCACTGCTGGCAGTTGCAGGTTGGAGTGAGAACTAAGCCGCATCAGCAATTTCAGATGACACTCTGGAAATTGCTACTACATAACAATAAGCAGCTGATTCAAAAAGAGAGGGGTGGGGGAAAGCGTGTTTAAGGAAGTACATTTTGGCTCCAGAAGAACAATTCCCAATAAAAAAGTAGCACCACCTTAAGTATTAAAAAATTTATATATACATATAAATATATAGAAAAGTCCATGTATATTCACACATATAAGGGAAGTGTGAGATGAGGATTGGACGGACCAGATATGGGTTTGTTACCTTGAAATAACTCCGTACTTTAATGGTAGACTGACAAAATTGCATTTCAATTAGTCCAATTCTTTTTTTGTTGTTGTTCCTCTTTGATCTTATCTTAAACTTGCAGCCCATTTTCACACTTCCCTTACCTGCAGCTGCTCTGTGAGCACCAAGTGCCCAGCCAACACCGTGGCCACACACCCCATTTACCGCGGCCTGGTCGGATTGATTGGCAAACTTCTCTCCTTTAACTCCATCGATTACAAACTGTGTTGATGCTTCAGATTTTGTTTGGGGGTGGAGGGCAGGGGGAGGTATCATTTTACAACCAAGTACAAAAATACTGCATATTTTATCTTTGATCACAAAGAGAAAGGCACAGAGGGAACAGTTAAAAGTAACTCTGTATGAACGTGTCTTTATACGCCTTCACGCTTTCAACTTGAAAATCAAATCTGGAATGAGATGAAAAGGGATTTTCTCTACTTGAACATACCACAAGTTTTTAGACTGATGCCATATTCCATTGGAAATGTGATTTAAAGCCACCATTTACAGCCCCTTCTCCAGCCTCACGCTATTTCTTCCACAAATACAATGAGCCTGTGGACCAGACCCCCAAACAAAGTGAACTGCTTTGAACATCTGCCAAGACACTGCTCTGGGTGAGCTGCACACGTGCCATGAACCACTGGAGAATCTGTGCCCTCAAACCAGAGCTCCTGACAAGGACTCCTGCAGAAACAGCACTTCCAAATGTCCAAGCGTCTACCAAATAATCATCCAAATTTTACCTCCATGACATGGCGTTCCTACACGGAACTCAAGTTCCTTTGAAAGGATCTCCCCACCAGCGTATCTTGTACATCTGAGCAAATACCTGTTTGCTGCAAGTGTCAATGAGGTATTTCACAACGTGTAACAGGTAGCAAGTGCCTTTAGTGTAAAACCAGAAGTGAAATAAAAGGTAGTACTGTTGGCATAATTCCTTTTTCTGAATAGACAAAGGCATTGTAAGGAAAAAATTGCTAAATCACAGGGATAATCATCATAGCCAGCTCCTCTAATGAGGCATCATGGGATTACTGGAGTTATTATAAGAGTCGTCTTATTGAAGAAATTCAAAGTTAATTGAAATCAATTGTACTGTTCTGACAGCAGGTGTTTTAAGTGGCTAAAATATCAAAGTGAACCCTTTAAAATGGTTAGAATGAACGTAGCGTTCACTTTTCAACTTAGCCCTGCCAAGTGATTCACTGCACAAGTACAGAGAAGTGAACAATCAAAGAGAAATGCTGGAATGAAATGGCATTTCCTGTGCCAGGCCAGCAGCTCCCAAACAAAAGGGGGTTCGAACCTCCTCCAGTACATATTGTCATTATGGATGGGCAATTTCCATGAATCTTACAGGGGCAACCTAATGGAAGGCAGAAAGCCATGTTGCCATTGTGCTCCACCTCCAGGAAAAGGTCCTTTATTACCCTTTTCCCTCAATAGGAACAGGGATCTCAATATGGTGTCAGTGAAAGCACAAACAGAATGCTGGGTTGCCAATATCCAAACTATATTCCTCATATCCCTGAGTTTCTCCTCCAAGGAGCTGGAGGCAAATTCATCCCTAGGTTTGTCACTTGTTCTACAGATGGCAAAGCAACCAAAAAATTGACATGTGATTTTGCAATTTTTTTTTTAAAAAGGGGGATCTGGAGCTTTCTGAATTACAGTCCAGAACTAACCTTTACTGTGTCCCAGTGAGTTCATTTGACTCTGCAGTTGTTCAGCATTCCCAGAAAAGTCAGTGGGACCTCAGTGTGCAGCGGAACTGCAAAGTCAGGCTCATGTTTAATACCTGTTGTCTTTGCATTGAAACACTCAGTGCAGTGACTGAGAAGTGTAACACTCCCCCTGGGAACACACCACCCTGTCTCCCTTGGCTCCCAGAGCCACCCAGGGATGGAATTCCTGCCACAGCTCCTTGGGACAGAGTTTGACCTTGGGTTCAGCTCCATCCGGGAATGCCTTTCACATTTGACCCCTTTCTCACTGAAGCTTCTAACCCTTATTTTACCCTGACCGTTTGGAAGGTACCCAGCCCTATGAAATACTGAGCTTTGGCAAATGCCAGTAATTTACCCTTTATCACGTGTAAACAAGGCTGCCATTTCCAGGCACAGCAACACACCAAAGCCCAACGTCCTCCTCTTGCCCCAAACAAAGAGCTGACACCAGTATGACCAGGCATCTTGAGCTAAACCCTTCCCAACAACTTGCACAAGAACCGCCCTTCAGTTTCAAGGAGTGTGGCAAACACTTTCCACACAGGCTTTGCTGGGGATCACCACAGGCAAAATACAGGCAGCGATTTAATTTCAGATATCCCACTCCCAAAAAAATCAACCCAGCAATAACGCAGGCTGGGAGAGTCTGCCTGAAACTAATGTTGATTTTCTGCAGAGATAGTAAATTATGGTAAAGAAATGAGGCAGTGCACAAGTGAATGGCATATACATAATGTCTTTCAGGAAGACATATTTTTATGGCCACGCTCCAGGACAGGCTGTCTGAATTCAGTGTTCAGTGGCCCACACATGCTCAGTGCTAATTTTTAATACCTGCCTTACCATCTAACACTTATGTCAGTAACACAGAACTTACAACTGGAGGTTAAAGGTTTGCTTATTTGTTTATCCTGATCTATTAATTAATAAGAGACAACTTTCTAAAATTAAAAGACCCTTAATGACCCCTAAAGGACATAAAGAAAGCAAGAAACACACTCACCAGAGCACCTCTGGTGTGTTTTTAAGACCAATGCTGGCGCCTATGATAGCTCTTTTATTTACATATAAATGCTTGTTGCTTGACAATTGAGATAAAAATGTTACTGCTGCTCTGCATGTGCTGTAGATTGAAGGTGTAAAACCACTGGACCAACTAATGGAGTCTTCACACATCATATCTTGTTAAAGAAGAGGTAACCCACTCTCAAATGTGATTATAATTAATCAAAACTGCAGCATCCAAAGGATATACTTCTGACAGAAGTCTAACTTTTACCTCAGTTGGATTCCAAATTAAGTACTGAGTGAAGCTCTGCCCTTCCAGTAATGAACATGATGGTTCTACAGAACTTGTTTGAAAACACCGAGCAAATACTACAACTGTGTTTAATTCTATGTCTCTAAGCCACCAACACAAAAGAAACATCCATGACTGGCCTGGGATCCTTAATTAGGTTGCAAGTTTAAATCCGACTGTGCACAACTCTACATCCTACATTGACCTTAGAACTTGAGTTTGTCGGTCAGATTTTGTCGTGTCTTTATTGGGAACTTTCAAGAAAACAAAAGACCACCACAATTGGCAGTGGCTACAATGGAAAAGTGATGAATAGGGGCACTGAGAGATAACTCTCCCTCCTGCTATATTTCCAACAGATGTGGATGATGTGGATCCATTCATTTTACTATCTGTTTCATCATCCACATGTGCAGTTTAATTGAAATGCAATTTCAGGGTCTTCTGTATTCAGGGCATGCACAACCAAAGGTATACATTATTGAATTATGAATTAGTTGTGCCTAAACAAATCTTCGGGGGGGCCAGGGGGGAGGAATGGAAATACACGAGGAAAAATTACCTCCCTACTTACAGTGAAGTTTCCACTGGTGCTTTCTATGGCCACGAAAGTAAAGGCTCCAAACCACCCCTAGCCCAGCCATTGTCTCAGGAGCCTCCCGAGCACCTTCTCCACACCCTCGAGGATCCAGGGTTCATTTATAACCATTACCTGAGGAGCAACTGCTAATTACAGCCAGTCTGCAAAGTCACACGTGTGTTTGGGACTGGTCACAGGCCGAGACCACCAAACTCATTGCCCTGGTGATCTCAGCAAGGTTCCAGAGTGCACCTCTGAGGGGGCAGCCTGGAGCACGAGGGCACCACAACACCAGCCAGCCTATGAGTCATGAGCTCTCGCTGCACAGAATGTTCAGATCAGTAAAAGAAATCTAGGGGTTTGCCTAAAATGAGCAGGTTTCCTCCTAGGCCAAATTTGCTGTCTAAAGAATTTAAGTACTTTGTGTTTAATTACTTCATGGGCTATATATTTATTTACAAGATTATGAGGAGGGCAAGTCATAAATATACAACATTGTTTACTGGTTAGTTTGGATTACACATAAATATGCTGCACAAGCTTAGCAAAAACCTTTTTCCCTGAGCTGAATCAGAACGTTCAAACTGTATTTTCCAGTGTGTCTCTCTGCCTTATCTAAATTCCAACATGACACATAATAAATAGCTTCTCATTTACTATGATCATAAAAATTTAAACAGCCTTGAAATAGTTGCTACAATACAGGGGGAAATGATCAAATGTATGTTCTAAATACCCACTTAGAACAGTAAAACTATTTCCATATTGAAGAAAGAGCACATAAAGATGCATTGTTGCAGTAAAGGCTGTTACCTTGTTTAAAAAACCCTTCTACTCAGTATAGTAGTATTAGAGTCAACAACTTGCTGTTTTACACTGCAAAAAAAGGACTAACAGCCCTTAGCTATCATGTAGTGTCAGATTTGCTTTAAAAAAGAAAGTATCTGATTTGATTCTATACAGTGATTAAACATCTTTGTGCTCTGCTGAGTAGGGTATTCTGTCCCCTCCCCCCTCCAAAAATGGCATCAAAGCAATCAAAATGGTAATGCTGAGCATGAATGGGGCCCCATCCCCCACCGGCAAACTCCGCAGACTTTGCTCCATGTTAGGAGCAACCAACACCCCTTCCTCACAAAATGGAAGCTTCCACTACCAAACTGAGAGTGCTGACAAATTCTGATTACAATAAACTGGGAGGAAAAGGGTGGCGAGCAGCCACCATGGCCCGCGGGCACGGAGCACTTCGCAACTTCAAACACAACTCCGGCAAAACACAACACACACAGAAATAAAAAAAATTTAAAAAAAAATTAAAAAAAAACTGAAAAAGAAAAAAATAAAGAAAAAAGAATGGGGAAAAGGGATGGACCCGCGCACGTGCCCCTTCCCTGGTCCCCGCGGCGGGAGGGATGCCTGAGGGACGCAGGGACGGACGGAGGGAGGCTCGGGGTGGCGGGCGCTGTCCCCGGTGCTGGTGCTGAACGGAGCACGGCGCTCGGCGCCGGGACCGGCAGGGCACGGACAGCCGGAGCAGCCCCGGGCAAAGTCCAGCCCCGGGCTGGGGAGGGGGCTCGAGGCACCCGAGCTTTGCCAAGCCCCCTCCTGCGCCTGGAAGTGCCGGGAGAGGGGCCGAGGGCGCGGGGAGTTGCGGAACGGGAAGGCGAGTGGGAATGCGAGCGGGAACACGAGTGGGAAGGGGAGCGGAATGCGAGTGGGATCGCGGCGCTGTCCGCGGTGCTGAGCGCCCGCCGACCCCCGCCCCAAAACTTTCCTGCCGCGCTCCTCCCGGGGGTCACCCGGCACGAAAACACAGATGGGAAAGTTTGGGGAGGGCAGGCAGGGAGGAGGGCAGGAAGGGTCCTGGCTTGTTTTGTTCCCCTCCTCCGTTTCGGTGCGTTGCCCCCCACGCCCCCCCTCCCGGCGGCTGAAACAGGTTAATCTGTTTTTATTCGTATTTTTGGAAGGGAGGGGGGAAAAGTGAAAGTGCCTAAGTGAACTCGAATCAAAAGCCAACACGTCAGATCAGACCAAGGGAAGAGAAAGGCAAGTGGGGAAGAAAAAAAAAAACATGAAGAAGAAGAAGAAAAGAAATAAAGTGATCAATAAAAATCAGTTTTGTAATCAAACCCAGAAATGGCTCCGAACGGAGCTCCAGCCTCCTCCCTCCCAGCTCTTACTCTGCACATTACATGGAAGTGCACAAAGTAGCCCAAGACAGGAGAATATTCCATATTCCTAAAACATGTCGACCAACTCAAAATGGACGCCTCTCTTTCTTTTTTTTTTTTTTTTTTTACGTTTTAACTACTGCTTACCTTTTTACTACTAGTACTGAAAATCATTCTTTCCCCCAGCAAGACATCAGAGAACCCGACCTCATTATGAAAACATGCATTTTCTGACTCTACGCAGAGGAAAATGGATGTTATATTCCCTGCTGCCGGTAATTTTCAGCTAACGCAGACACTTTTCGGATGTTTAGATAGTGCACAGTAAAAACAAGAAGAAAAACCAAACACAACTGAATCGATCTGTTCCTTACTTGTTTCTCATTAAGAGCTGCTATTCTTGATTGCCGTTCATGGATTTGTTTCTTAAGATCCCCGTTCTGCAAAAACGGCAACAAGATGCATATTAAAGGCAAAGTGCAAACTAACCCCTGTAATGAATAAACTTGCGAGCTAGAAATTGTTCAAAGGCACAACCGTTCCACCGAAGCCGTACGGAAGCATGCACACACAAAACACCCTCCTTAGCAAGAAAGCTCAGTGC
Source organism: Hafferia zeledoni (assembly GCA_035583235.1). NCBI lineage: Eukaryota > Metazoa > Chordata > Aves > Passeriformes > Thamnophilidae > Hafferia > Hafferia zeledoni. The sequence continues at coordinate 65,879,198 of JAWWEV010000043.1, read as the reverse complement.
AGACTACAAAATGAGATCTCTTACTGATAAAGTTTCTCATCCTGCTGTCCCAGCACAACTGCGCTTATTACGGCAGGGATAAAATACTGAAGAAGAGGAAAAAAAGGATCTGCATTTACCTGTGGATCTTGCTTCATCTGTGCAACTAGTTTCTATTAAAAAAAAACCCCTCCAAAAAAGGAGGAATTCGAAACTGTTTCAAGTTTAATGGATTTTTTTAAATGTATGTATGTGTGTGGACGGGGGAGGGAGGGGGGTAAGGAACAAAGAGGCAAGTAAACACTGCGAGTCAGTTTCAAGCAAAGCTCATAAATATTCAAGTCTCGTCCTAATCTCTCCAACACACACACACACACACACACACGCTCACACTCACGCACACTCACACGGCACCGACCGCAGCGCTCGCTCCGCATCCCCATCACGCACACGCGCACACACAGACACACACACACACAAAAAAAACTCGGCCGGAGGAGCCGCCGAAGTACTTTGTGGAGTGCTCGCCATTGCGGCGGGGCTGGGGGTCCCACCGCCCCCCCCGGCGCTGCGGCACGGCCGGGCATGCAGCGGGGACAGCGCGGGGACAGCGGGCCGCCCTTTACCTGCTGGCACGGGATTTCCACCTTAAGCGCCTCCTGCAAGCTGTGCAGCTCCATCCCCGCAACTTGCCAGGCACTTTCCTGCCACTTTCAGCGCCGAGGGAAGTTTTTTTTGTTTGGCTGGTTGTCTGGTTGGTTTGCTTTTTGGTTTGGTTTTGTTTGGCTTTTTTTTTTCTCCTCCCTTTCTTTTTTCTTTTTTTTTTTGGCTTTTTTTTGTTTGGTTGGTTTGGTTTTTTGTTGGGGTTTTTTTTTCCCTCTCTCTCTTTTGGACCCGACCCGCCAGCCAGACGAGCGGCGCAGCCCCGTCCCTCGGCGGCGGGAAGAAGTGATTAACAAAAGTAATGAGGCAGCCCCAGCGCGGCCGGGCACGGCGGGGTGCGGTGCGGTGCGGGGTGCGGTGCGGGCCCGGGCCGGGCGGCGCTCACGAGTCCTGCCCGCCCGCCCCGCAAGTTGTGTCCCCGCGCGGGCTCGCCACTCCCTGTCCGGTCCGCCCCGCCCCGCCCCGCCGGCCCCTCGCGCGGGGGCGCGCCCGGAGCGCGCGGCACAGACCCGGGAGCGCGCAGGGACTATATTTCCTGGCACGGCGCGCGCCTGGATCCACTCCGCCCGCGCGGAAAGTTGTGCCGCGGCCCCGCGCGCGGTGCCCGGATGGAGCGGGGGGGAGGGGGGGGGGGGGGGGCGGCGCGTGCGC
>JAWWEV010000043.1:65858896-65877689 GCA_035583235.1 Hafferia zeledoni | reverse complement strand
GGAATAGGGATAGACAGGGATAGGGATAGATAGGGATAGAGATAGGAATAGATAGGAATAGGGATAGACAGGGATAGAGATAGGAATAGATAGGAATAGGGATAGACAGGGATAGGGAGAGATAAGGATAGAGACAGGGATAGCAATAAGGAATGGATAGGGGACGGGAAAGGAGCAGTGACAGGAAAAAGGACAGATATAGGCATAGGGGTCGAGGGAAAAGGACAGGGAGAGGGGGATAGGACAAGGACAGAGGAGAAGTGACAGGGGCAGGAATAGGGGCAAGGATAGGGACAGAAGGGAGGGGACAGGGAGACGGACAGGGCCAGGGCCAGCTAGAGGGGCAGGGATAGAGAGGAACAGAGAGGAAAGGGCAAGGAGAGGGGCAAGGAAAGGGCATTCCCTTCTCCTCCCGCCCTCCCGGCTGGTGCCCGCCCCGGGCTGCCCTGAGGGGAGGGAGGGGCCGGCAGGACACCGGGCCCCGTGGCTGTGCAGGGGGAAGGTTCCCACGGTTCCCCCCTCGGCCCCGGCTCTCCCCCTCCCTGCGAGATCTCCTCTGCCCTTCCCCGTCCCTGCCCGCACGGCGGGAGCAGCCGGGACAGCTGGTACTCACCATGTTCTGGCACAGCCCGCGGGGACCTCCTGAGGGACTCCGGGAGGGATCCTGTGTGGGAAATTCCCATGAGGGACCCTGTGAGGGACCCCCGTGAGGGTCCCCAATGAGGGAATTCCTGAGGGGACCCTGTGAGGGACCCCAATGAGAGACCCGATGAGGGAATTCCTGAGGGAACCCTGTGAGGGACCCCAATGAGGGGACACCATGAGGGAATTCCCTGAGGGAACTTGTGAGGGACCCCATGAGGGACCCCAATGAGTAACCTCTGTGAGGAACCCCCGTAAGGGACTCTGTGAGGGACCCCCTTAAGTGACCTCTGTTAAGGACCCCCTTGAGGGCCCCTGTCAGGAAACCCCGTGCGGGACCCCCGTGAGGGAATCTGTGAGGGACCCCGCCCGCCGCAGGGATCCCCCCCAGCCCGTGCTCGGCGGTCCCAGGTCCCCAGGGTGTCCCCATTCCAGGCCCCGGGTGCCATGAAGGGGCAGGGGCAGCACGTCCAGGGCCCACCACGGCCCACCCACCCCATCCTCGGCCGGAGAAGCGGCTGTGCCCCACGGCTGAGTCCTGGCGCCCCAAACCGGCACGGCCAGCTCAGACACATTAAACAGCAAAATGTCATGAGGGGCGATTAAGCTTTGTGTCAGACGATCAGTTTCAGGTGTGCAGGCACCGGGAGCGCGAGCGGCTGTGGCGGCTGAGGGGGCCGGGCGGGAGTGTGGGACACGGGACATGGGGACACGGGAACACCGGACACACCAAGCGCCGCTGTGAGGGATGGCAGCCGGAATTTAGGGCATGTTTTCTCCAAGTGCCCGCGCCAGGCACACAGCCCGGAGCACACACCGCCCCTCCCGCACGCACCGAACGTCGGCATTTCATTGAACCTGCACTAAAACACCGAGCTGAGCTCACCCCAAGTCATTAGTCCGTGTTTAAACACCACTGTGCTCCAGATGTGCTCGCGTGCCGATTTTAATAACTAATTAAGTTCATCTCAAAACTAATTAAAGACACTAACATACACCAAAACCGACTTGCATCAACTACACTCTAATTAAAACTATTTTGAATTATAATGTGCTGGGAGTCCAAAATAATGTACCCAGTTTTCATTAAACTCCTCAGACATGTCCTGTCCAAGCATAACACAACTTCTTACATTAAAATCGTATGAAGATTCATGGTGAAATATTCTCAGCTGCCTCAATTAGGAGTAAAGACTAAACTGAAATTTTCTATTAACCTTAGAATGAAATTAATTAGTTTAGAAGAGCCTTACTGGAGTTAAGAATATTTGTTAGGGTAACAGGCTACATTTATAGCGTTTGTTTAATGCTGGCACACAACTTGAACAGGTGAGAGCAAGAAGCTGCTTTTTCTCTTAAGATAATGTCTAGGTCAGTTTGTTTTCCACAGTGTCCTTTGTGTCTGGATTAAAAATACCAGAGGGGGGGGGGGTTTCATTCTCAGTCAATAAAACAGCTTGGCTGTATGGGGGACTTTTAAATCCTAAACTCTACTCACAAAGACCAATCAGGCAACCCTGCAGATACTGATGGGTATGGAAAGGCTGCAGTGTTGCATTACTGTAACTTCGTACATGTCCTGTACAAAGGTATTTTGTAGTGCCAGACCCAATAAAAGCCAAGTAATTCTGTAAATTGTGAATATTTCCCTTGTAACCTCTGGTTATACCAGGGAAAACTTCTGTGAGCTTGGTCATCAACTATAACTGACTAAACTAGTTGAGTAGGATTTCTCTCTGTTGTTAATTGTTAATTCACTGACATCCTGCTGGTTGATTTGTTTTAATGTATTTTCCCTTGGTTAATCAAAGAGCCTTTTTCTCACCACTATAAGTTAGTCACTTGTTGATCAGAACCAAACTAGCAATTCCTGTTAGCCTGACTTCCTGCAAAGAAGTGCATGGGTTCATGAGGGGGACAACTTGATGGCATTACCTATGAGGGGTGAGGGTTGTCATGTCATGCTCCCCACAGCACTGAGAGGCCAACAGAAAAAGGCTGGAAATTTATTTCAACCTGCCCCCCATTCAAAAACTGACTTATGTATCTGTAATGTTACTATGATGGGTCACAGATTTTAATAGAAACATAAATTATAAATTGTAACCCATAATGAAGTGCATTGCCTTTCATTTATTGACAGTAATACTGTTTTCTAGAGAAGTCGTGTAAAATACATTAATCTGTCAAATACATTTCTGCAATAGTGTTCTGCAGCCACCTCTGAAAATGTTAAACAGCTTTGTGCAGTGTGCTTGGGGATACAGTGGCACAAGTCACCCTGCCTGCTGCAGGGAGCTCAGTGGGCTCCCCTTCCACCCCTCCCTTGCATCAGGAACACCTCCAGGTTAGCTGGGAATGCAGAGGGAGAGGAAGAGCAGGCAGGGCAGCTGGAGCACTGCAGAGGGGGCTGCTCAGGAATGCAAATCTGTGGGCAGTGCTGACCAAAAAACTCATTTGGCATGAAGTGGGACATGTCATGTGGCTGAATACATTTTTGCTTGACCCTTGGAAAGATTATCCTTGTTCTTAGAAGCTGTGGGATTTGAGAAGTCCTCCTTTCCCCTGGTGGTGGAGATCCCACTCAGAGCCTGGACAGGGACTTGCACACACAGAACTGGCTCTGCTCTGCTGGAGGAAAGGGGTGTGCTCTGCAGGAAAATACAAACAGAACCTCTCTTGCCAAAAGAGTTCTTGGCTTCTCTATGTCATTGTTTGGATGAACAAGAGGCCAAGTTTACAGACACTCTGCTCAGGAAATGCTTTTTGTATGTGACCCACTTTCACTGTCCTTGGTAAAAAAGTTACTTATGTGCACAAACATTTCTAGATCAGAACCTTGTTCTGCAAAGATTTATTGCAGAAATGTATTGACAGGTTGACCTGCCCAATGGGATTACGTGAAAATGCACAGAACAGCACCAATAGAAGACCAATAAATAACACTTTTTAAACAGTATTTCCTGCATACAGAGACAGGACCAATCCTAGCGAGAACACAGGACACACAAGTTTTTTCTTCTGATGCACCTCGTTACAGACAGCCAGGAATCCAAGATGAATCCCACACTTCAAGCCTCCCCCCAAAAGCTGGTGGTGTTCATCAGGCTGGCTGATCTGCCCAAGATGTGCAGGGTTTGGTGTGTGTATTTTCTGGAGACCTCCTTTCTCCAATACTTCCCTTTCCCTTTTAAGATCATCTCTCCAGCTTAACTGAGAAGACGCTTTAGAGAATAGGATTTATTTTATGGAAGTAACATCTTCCTCTTCCCCAAATCAATTTAACTGGAGACTAGAGACAATGGTTATCTCGCTGAGATTGAGAGATGTAGCCAGCTCTTGTCTCCAGTGGAAAAACCTTTGGGAGAGGCCAAATAATCAGGAAATTCATGAGTTCCCTGTGATTGTCAGAGGGAGGGGATATGAAGAACAGTGAAATGCTGATGTCCAAGATATGCAGGAGGCTGCAACACTTTAGTCGAAAGATGTGGTACTCTGGGTTCATTTCTAAGCATTCGAAACCCTCACTGCCTCATTACCTGGAGTGCCCATGTTCCCACAATCCCTCCAGCAGAGCTGCAAATCACTCATTCTTCACAGGTTCATAAGGTAGCCCCTGCATGCAAGGGCAAGAGGCATTGTGTCCTTTCCCTTCCTTTACTTGACTAAGATCAGGGTCTCGGGAGCAGAACTTATTCTCCTCGGATCGTTTCTGCATCGTGCATTTGAAAGCTGAGAGGACCCCAGGCATTACTGACACATTGTTAGGCAAGAACAACAGCAGCCTGCGCTGCGATCCCTGTGGAGGGTCAGCGTGGGAAAAGGGAGCTTCCCCTCCCAGGCGTGACAAAGACCTCTGCTGAACTTCGGCAACCCCTCGGAACGGGAATTCCTTGAACCATTATTCCTTGTGTGAGGCTTGCTTCCTTATCTTGCTGTCTCCTTTGTTTGGGGGTTTTTAGCACGCTTTCAGTTCTCTCCAGCTGCTGCTCAATTCCCGTGCTTTATCCAGTCTGATCCTGCCCCCTCGGATGGTTTGGAAGTGCACGGATGTGACAGCACCAGGTGCCTGCAGATGAGGCAGCTCCAGTGCATCTCCAGCGGGGGGCTGACATCTGGTGAGCTGGCCATGCAGACAAATCATTTCAGCTGCTCCCTTCCCCATCCTGCTGGAAAAGCTTTGCCCACAAAGAACATTTATTCCTCTCAGGAGGAATGGAAGAGAAACAGCAAATCAGCTCCTTGTCAGATTTCTCACACTGATGATTGTGACTTGGTCATGCTGTCATTTATGAACTGCATGGTGTAATGGAGAGTCTGGCATTTGGAGTTCATCTGAAGTTTGGAGGGCAGTACACGTGTCAAAGGACAGGATAAGGGTTCAGAATGACTGTGATAAAAACTGAAGAAATGGTCTGAAGGAGTAATCTGCAATTCCATATGAACAAGTGGTAAGAGATTAAGCTTATACAGACAGAACCAACTTCAAAAAACAGGAACAGGAACCAACTGCAGTGGTTCTGCAGGACAGGGATTTCAGTTTATAACGGATCATGTTGTTGCAAAATGAGACTGAGGCAGGAACAGGACAGAAGTACCCAAGAGACATGAAATGATCCTCCTGCTCTACACAGAAATGTCACAGTCTCAGCTGGACAACTCTGCCCAGTTTTGGGTGCCACACTTCCAGAAATACATGGCTGAATGACAGAGAAAGCAGAGCACATTAGCCAGAGCAATGAGAGCTCTGGAGAATGTTTAAACTTTAAGGAATGAGTTAGTTATGGCTTGGAGTCACAGCAGGAGGACTGAGGCGACACATGACCAGTGTTCAGACAGCTAAAAAGAGGAAGGGAATAACTGGTTTTTCACATCCAGGGGGAGAGCCCAGGAAGGGGCAAATCTACATTGCAGAGAGGGAGATCCAGACTAAGTATTACAGAAAACATATCTAAAAGCAAAAGTAGGTAATGCTGATGCACATTCCCTTGGGAGCTGCTGGTACTTGAGATCTCTGAGAAGAGGCTGAATAATCAACCTCCATAATCCCTTGGAGGAATGGGAGATGCAAGATGACCCCTTCAGACCTTTTCTGGAGCAGTATGTTACTATCCCTCTGATGATACAGCTGTTCCTTCCTATTATGATACCTTAAACTGCATCTACTACCATCTCTCCTTCTTCCTCACACAATTCCTTCTGTTGATTCTTGGCTGTCCTGTCCTGTGTTTCACTCAGCCACACACAACTCCTATTGCCAGTTACCCAATTACAATAGATTCAAACCTATGCCTTGCAACCTGTTGCTTCTGCTGTTAAAGCATCATAAACCCACACTTCCCATTGAATGCCTGAATAGTAAAAGCAGAAGAAAGTGGTTCCTTGTGATCACATTCCAATTACCAGGGTATTTAGATTTCCAGGCACCTTCATCTGGTGGAGAGGGATAAAAGAAAGAGAGCAGACACTTCGTTTTTGTAGTAGTTCCAAATGTAAAACACAACTTGAAAGAAGTTTAAAATACTGCAAGGCTTTAAAGAACTATTGAGATTTTTTTCTGAACGTGTTTATCTTCTTGCTTTACTTCTTCCACATGCACCAGAACGATTCCCACACGCTGACTGCTCAGAAACACTCTTGGGATCAGTCAGGACAAGCACAAGATCTTGCTAACTGGAAGACTCCAGAGAGCTATAAACACCCTCTCCTGGCTGTGTTTGTGAGAGGAGGAGCACACTGACCACTGCAGAAGCTGCAGGAGCCCTCTGACAGGAGCCAGGATGCTGTTCAGGGTGTAGCAGGAACCCAGTGATTTCAGAGTGGCACCAAAGGCAGCAGTGCTCCCTCTGGCCTGTCTCTAGAACCTGCTGCTACAAAACTGGAATTTACAGTGGAACATCTTGAGGCTTTTCTGCAGACTTTGCCCTACCATTATAAGGGCAAATTTCCTCCTGTGTGCTCTGGTGAGGCATCCAGGATTTGATAGTGGGACTTTGTGTCATTCTCCATTCATTCACATCTGCTGCATCCCAGTTCTGCAATGCAGATTTCCCCAACACTGAAGGTTTGAGAGCCTTGAGACTACATTTTTAAGGATATCTATACCTTACAAACTTGGATCCCAAACACCTTTAGAGTTTTGATTTGATTTCTTTTATTTCAGAAGGTGTTAGGTACCTGTGTAGCCTTAAATTCTGGCTTTCCCTTGAGGTAGGAGCTCTTCTTGTGATCCCAAGCCCATTGTTTGCAATTAAATGGTTTCTATTGCATTATCAGCTCTGAGCATTTATCCAGTTATAACAATGTCCCTTGTTCTGCCATTGTACTATAAGCACTTTCCTGTTCTGCCTTTCATCATGTCCTTCCATTTTCTCCTCTATTTCTCCTGGTTTTTCCCAGCTATGCCATTTCAGCCTCCTGTCTGAATCACAGAATCAGACCTCCCGAGCAGCCCCTGAACCAAGATAGCACAAAATTCTATTCTATGTGCTGCCTTCAGTGGACAATACTTGATTCCATCTACAGAAAAGATTTGGCCCTTTCAATGCAAAATGCTACCAGCATTTCTGTGCAGTTGACAAACTCCCAGTGGGTTAAGTGCCAGTGTAACTCATCAGCTTTTGCTTTCATTTGAGCCCCTGCAAAGTCCCCCCCTCCCCGTGCTGCCATACCCACAGGTTAAAAGGACTTGGCAAAATGCAAACATTCCAATGCAAGGGGAAAAAATCTTTTCAAATCAAAGCTTTTGGCACCTCTGCAAGCCTCAGCAGCACTGCCCCCATGCTGGGGTTAGGAAAACCAGCTGCATGAGGAAGCACAGCGCAGAACTTCAGGTACAAGGGATACACAACACATTTCTTTCCTGTCAGGAGCAACCATGAAGAACTGCCTGAAGTTCTTTCTCTCATCCCCCATAAGCATGAGCCAGGTACACACCCCTTATCTGGGGGCACAGAGGTAGAGCTGCCTCCATTCTCTACTCAGTTCACTTTTATTCTGAATACCAAACTCAGGCTTTGTGTGCTGCTGCTCAGCAGTACATATCACAACTCCACGTGGTCTAGCATAGTGTAGCTCCTTTTTTGGAACCATGATTCCCTACAGGGGATTGTTGTGTTCATTTTCTCCAGGAAGAGTCAAAACAAAAGCGTTTTCTTCTCAGTCAATTCTTTTTGTTTTGAAAGAACATTTTGATTCTCTCAAAATAGAGAAAATCCATGAAAATGACCATACAAAGTGTAATCCTGTGAAAACCCAAGTTCTAGGACTGTCTCCATTTGACAGAGCAGCCTGTGTGGAAATGGAGCTGAACTCCACATGGTCCTGGACACCTGGGGAAAGCTGCCCAAGAAAACAGTCCCTTCTGGAATGTTTCAGATGGGAGACCCCCTGGCTCACACCCACGGTGTCAGTGCAGGACAATCACTGCCCGTCAGATCTGCATCAGTGCAGTGTGATTTCCTAAAGCCCTCACACTGGGTAAAATCACTAACTTTGAAGTGAGGAGTAAAATTCAAATGAGGTATAATAATGCTGAACACTTCTGCAAATCCCTCCTGTGACCTTGAGGCTCAAGGAATGTTTTAAAATTTGATCAGCAAATTTGGGGTGTTTCTCTTTTTTTTTTTCCCCCCTCTGGAGAATCAAGTAATTTAGAGGTGTATCCACTCCCAAAGCTGAAAATAAAAAATAGATAAATTTCCCACTTTTTTTCTTTTAAATTAATTTAGGCTAGAAGCACAAGAACTGGTGTATAGCCTATACAGCATAGCATTGAGTCAAAGTGTGAAAGGTTTAGAAAACAAACTCACGTCCCCAGCTGACCCAGTCTCTTGGATTCATGATGCCTCAATCCTTCCAGGCTGTGTGCACTCCCACTTGAGTCCCACTGAGGCCCTGAGACTGGGCTGCTCATCTCCCTGGAGAAGAGAACCTCACCTCTGTGAATGTCCCCCCCTCCCAGGCAGTCCATGCCAATGGAGCCCTGAGCAGGGTACTGGGGTCCAGAGCAAGTTCTCCCCTCTGTGTCTCCTCCCTCGGAAATGAGCAGCCCAGACCTGCACCATCCCCCTCCAGAGTGTGCCTTGCCCTCCTTTGCTGGGCAGGAGGGAATGAGCCAGTTTGTACAAAATGCCTTCTGAGCAGGTTCAGCTCCCAGTGGCCCCTGGGAAATGTAGGCAGTGATACACAAACCTGGCTGAAAATCACAGCAATGGGAAGAATGTCTCTTGCTAGGCCTGAGGTTTCCCAAGCTGCCAAGGAGATTTAGAAGCCTCTTTCCAACCAGAGGTATGAATTCAAACCTTTCAGGCAGTTTGGAAGATCCTGTATTTAAGCTTTCTGGAGTGGAAAAGCAGGAGAGAGTCAGCAGCTGTCAGGCCAAGCCCACTCCCAATCCAACCACACTGTTATGGAACAGGTACCTGTGCCGCCCATGTCTGACTTGACCAAACAAGTCACCTGCCACAAAGGTCCTACTGCCCCAAAACCCAGGCCTGGCTCCAGCACAGGCCACAGACTTTCTGACCTTGCCATCTCCTCGTGGTCAGCAGAGAAGGGGCACTGACACCTGTCCCCTTGGCTCCATCCCAGGGGACTGACCCACCTGATGCCACAGTTTGCTCTTACACAAAGTGCCTGCACATCTTCCCAAGGTTCTGTTCCCCCGTGTGCTGGCAGGGATTGAACCCAAAGCCACTTCTACTTCAAATGAAAATACTACATTAATTTCTGTGGCAGAAAGCAACAGGGTTTTGCAGTGCAATGAGCAGACAGTGCCCCAGCAGGGAGCAGGAGGAGCATTCCCATAAAGCCTTCACCTCTCTTTGGCTCTGTGCTAAAGGCCCAGCAGTACCAGACACTTCCACGGGACAGCCCAATTTCTGCTGCACGGGAGGAGAGGATGAAGCAGCTCCTTTCACTGTGTTCAGTACTGTGCTCCTGCACACAGAAACCCTGCTCAACACAGCCCTAGGGCAGAACAGATACTGAACTCCCACAGTGGAGTACCAGTAATGGCTTTTTTAAACTATATCAATTTGTACCATTTGCAAAGCACGAATATTTAATCTGGGTTTAATTACAGAAACCTCCTTGTTACTGTATTTCTTTTGTCTCTTCCACCCCACTCTCCCTTCCAATTTTGTTGTTGCTGCTGCTGTCCTTCACTTCCAGCCTTGCAAGGCTGATCCAATCCCCAGAATCCTTTTATTGCTCTGCTTTGAAAGAGAGAATTGAATTTCTTTTGTACATTGGGGTGAATTTGTAAACAACACTCATCCAACAAATTTTGCTCCAAGGATCACTCTGGGAATATATTCAGATCAATACCATCCCTGTTAATATCACTGGAAAGCAACACTGCACAGCCCCACAGCGAGGCTGTGGGAATATCATCTTCAAAATAAAGGGACTGAGAAAGTCAAATGAGAAGTGCAGAGCAACAGGGTATTGTTCATGCAGCCTATGCACTCATCCTCCAGAGCAGGGTACACTAATTATCTGCTGGCATTGCAGCAGCACACACACGGGCTCCCTGGTATGATAACTGGGCTGGGAGCTGCACAAGCTGAAGCTAAAAAAATGAAATTAAATAAATAAAAAAGTTATGACAAAGCCCCTGTGTTCAATGCAATTATTGGTCATGTCTTGCTTAACACGTAATCATGGGGAGCAGCTCCAAAGAATATTAAAAAGTACATTCTGCATTCTCAGGGCTTTTTTCTCTCCTTTAAATAAACATACTGAGGTTCCTTAAATAGTCCTCTCTGCACTAAGCATAAGTGCAACAAAAGATGTGCAAAGGCTGCAAAACACAACAGAGCATCAGAAAAAACAGATTAAACCCTTGAGTCAATGAGGCTTTCCTGACCACCAGGATTCTGGTGGGGCACTAAAGTGCTCTCACCTCACTCAGGAGCTGTCCCCAAAAGCTGGGGAAACAAAAGGCTTCTGAGGACTTTTAGGAAGTCACCAGGGTTGTTGGAACAGAGGAGGGGAGATGGACACTGGGTATACACACCCTGTGTCCCAGCTGGACACAGAAAGCTGCTGGGTGTGACAGTGTCTGCCCCAGGAGATTCTGTCCCCCAAACATGGGCACACCAGCAAGGGGAGAACATGCAAGTTACCCAAAAAGGCCATTGATGTCCCAGGACTTCCTATTTCCCACACTACATTCCCAGTCTATATGCTGTCCCTGTGTTTTTCTGGGCTAAATGTCAGCCTGCCTGTCCTTGTCCCAGTTAAATACTGGGTGAGTTGTGTAAGGATGCCAAGCAGCTCATCCTGCAATGTTCTCTAACACCTGTTTTACTCTCTTTATGTCTCTGCAGAAACCTTTTTTATAAATTTGCCCATCCTTACAAAACTAGCATTTGACTTGCTTTTTCAATGCCTTTTGTTGGAGACTGAAATCCCCTTCTAGTTCTTTTATTTCTTGAGGAAAACCTGCAAACATTTCCCAGGCACAGGACAAAGCAGCAGCAGAAAGGGAGCAAAAGAAAGCCCGAATTTCCTTACAAACAGCTCATGATTTTTTTATTCAGTCTCATGACTGGGTAGGAACACGCTGACTCATGACATTTGAGGGCCCTGGCTCAGCAGTCCTGGCTCTGCTGTCAGAATGTCTGTGTGTGTCCTCTGGGCCACACACTCCTTCAGCTCACCCCTGGCTGACTGGCATTGCTGGGCCAATAACGTGATTGCAAGAGTTAAGGGAGAAAACTGTGAAAAGGAACTTGGACCTAAATAATGTGACTTGCAGAGGCCTCTCCTGTACTGGCTGGCTGCTGTTGCTAAAGGTTTTCCCTCAAATTCCCAGTTGTAAATATATACTGTAAAAAGGTATCATGAAAATAAATGTGATCTTATTAAAGGGCTGGCCCAGCAACTTTCTGTCCTCAGTTTCCCTCAGTGATGAGCCCCTTTAGGATTATTCTGCAGCAACCAAGTTACACAAGCCAACAAGTTTTATTGGGATCCAAGTTTTCCCTCCTTTCTTTCTACAGGCCTGGAAGGGAGCCCATGGGTCTCTACTCTTCCCTTCCAGTTCTCAGCTTGTGGCCATCTGTTACCATGTCAGTGATACAGGGAAGCTGTGCCTGCCCCATCCCTGGGGTGTCCAAGGGCAGCTTGGACAGGGCTTGGAGCAGCCTGGGAGAGCGGAAGGTGTCCCTGCCCATGGCATGGGATGGAAGAAGATGAACTTTAACATCCCTTCCAACCCACCTGCAATTCTATAATTCCACATAATGACAAAAATTAATAAAATGATCACAGAACAACAGATAAATTTAGAAAGGACAAGGTAAGAAGAGCAGTGTTTTCATTAGTCAGGGGAAAAATTAATCTTTGAGCCCAGCCTTGACCACCTTAGAAACATCCTATTGTCCCTGAGCTCAGGAGGAAGTCAGTGAGCACAAATATGGGATGGATGTCCCGACAGGGGGCAGGGCTAAGAACAAAGAGCTGCAGAAGAATCATACATGGCAAAAGTGTTAAACAGGAGGTCACCAAAGGTGTTTGGAAAGGGAAGGAGGGAGCATTGTGCTGTTGGGGGGAAATGGGCACCTGTTCTTAGGAACAGAGGGGATCTGGAAAGCAAGTGGGACCCCCAGGAGCCCACCTGAGACTTTGTGCCTCCTCACCACCTTGTTCTCAGGGCTGGGGCTTGAAGCCACAACTCTGGCTAAAACTCCATTATAGCAGTATGTGCAAAAAAAAATAAAACAACCATCTAAGCTCTACTTGGTTGATGTAAAACCACTACTTTGATATTGATTTTAATTTCAGTGCAAACAGCACTGATTGTTAGCAGATTTTAGCAATCCTCAGCAAGGTTGAAGCCCAGACTTCAGAGACAAACGTGATGGAATAATGGAGCAGAACAGCTTGGACTGTTACCTTTGTTACAATTCAGAAGTGAACAGAAAGCAATAATGCAAAAACTACAGTTTAAAACTACTCCCTCTGCACTCATCATACTATCAGCAGCACAGGTGAGTATTTTTTATATATAAAGGTCTTTAAAATAAAGTGATCCTGACAAGGTATCCTAGGACACCAGGCACAAAATCTAGTGATGAAATCTACAGCACAACAATAGCAATTTGCTCTGCCAAACCAGCCAGAGAAGTCAATCCAACTTACAATTTAAAACAAATTTCAATCCTGTATATTGACACGATACTTCTCTCTCATCGCACAGACAATTGATACGCATCTCCTCGTTCAAACTACCAGGGCTTTGCTGAAGTCAAAGGTGTAACTGAGGACACTGTTTATGGGGAGACAACTCGCGGCCATTCTGACATTCTCGGTGTTTTTAAAAGAGTTGGTGCGGTTTCAGCTCCCTCTGTTAGCAGCACTAACCACTCTTACACCAACCATAGCAATTAAACAAACTTCTTTCTTCCGAGCGCAAAAACACAGGGACTAAAAATAAACCTGTTACAAAATATGCATTTTGTTTATACATATTTACACAGACCTCAGCTCTGCATATATGCAGCACCAGAAGGATAAAGCCATCTGATGCAGAAGATCAGCAAAGCAATCTGTGGGCTCTACAGGGGCCAGAAAAGAAACATTTGTATGGTGGCAAACAACATTATGCAAGACATGTGAGTGCTTTAGTTTGTGATGGAGAAACAGTTGCATAAGTTGTGTATCTGGAGAGACCGGCAGCGATCTCGTTCGGCCCTGCACACAAAAGAGAACACTTCTCCTCTACGTATTTATTAACATTTCAAAGCTCAGGGTTACATCCTTCCTACTTCAGGATGTAACTGTGTTGGCTTCCCCTCCGCCCCGCTTCCTTTTTGACTTTTTTTTTTGCTTCACCTTTTTTTTTTTTTACGTGTCACTGGAGTTTGATTTTGGAGGCAGCAAGTTGTCCCTTATATTTCCCGTGATCAGCTCCTTGCAGCCCTGCCCCTCTTGTCTGCTCAGAGCACCCGATGTGTCAGCAGAGAGCGCGTGTTTTCTCCCCGCGCACGGAGAGGGAACGCGGCGGGGGAGGGAAAAAGGCTGGCAAAGCGTTTGTGCCCCGCTTCCCCCGTGCAGCCTGCCGGGAGATGTAGTGCGGGGGCCCTGCCGAGGAACAAAGGCGGTGCGGAGCAGAGCGGAGCCCGCAGCTCAGCTCGCTTTCCCTCCCGCACATCCCCCGGGCTCCATCATCGCTCCTGCAGCTCGGTGGGATGCGCCGGGACCGGGACCCGCCGTGTCCCCGCGCCCGCCCCGGGGCTCCGGCTCGGGACCTGCGGCTGTTTTCCAGGCTGGGAAAGTTCTGCCCTGCTTTGTGCTCGTGTCCCAGAGCTCTCTGATTTAACCACGAGCAGGAAAAATCCTCCCTGCGATCTGATAGCGTTCAGCTTCGCGTCCCACCAGGACAGCACAACATTCTTGTCAGCTTCTAACACATTCATTGAAATGTTTCTAAATGAAAAATTCAGGGGGCGATCTTTCTCCGGTGTTGTTGGTATTTTTAACCTACACCCTGCTGCACGATTGCCCCCTACACCACTACTACCTCTCGCCATCTCTTATTTCTGTATTATTTTCTAGCTAGATGATTTAAAAAAAAAAAAAAAAGCAGCGATTTCTTCCTTCCAGCCTCTCGGGCAAGCAACTGCGGCGGTGGAAAATGCAAATTCTTGGAAGTCCTCTGGGATTTTTTGTTTTAAGGGAAATCAGGTGCTCAGCCTCGTGCTTCCAAAAGCAGAGGGGCACTGGCTCTCGACCACGCAAAGGCTTTTGCTAATGTTTGCCAGGAGTTTTCCTGGCGATGCTTTCCCGGCGATTGCAGCACATGCAAGGCAACAGCGCTGATTCTTTAAGATCCATATTCCCTTTTCCCCCGCCGTTAACCTTGGATTCACAGCTCCCGCTGATGACCCTCTCTCCCCCTCCCTCCCTCCTGTACATCCCATCAGCTGTTACTTTCCATTTCATGGCTCGCTGGTGAAACTCCTGAACTCCTCTTTACATGTCCAACCTGTTTCCTTCCCCAGACGCTTCTGACTTCCCTCAAGGCCTCCTCTTTTATCCCAGCACAGCCGCTGGGGGTGCGTTCAGCAGGGTGAGGAGGAGGGACAGGCGGCGTGTCCAGCCAGCCGGGGGTACCGGAGCAGCGGCTGCAGGAGGGACAGGGATGCTCCGGCCTCTCCCTTTGCTGCGGGATGGCCGCGGCTGCCAGACCCGGCTTTGTCCGACACCGGGGCCGGCAAAGTGCTCCCAAGCTGAGCCCCCGCAGCGCTGGGCTCGCCCCGGAGCGCCGCGACTCGAAGAGAGCCGAGACCAGCAGGATCCACCTGCCCCGGTCCGCGGAGCATCGCACCGCATCCACCGCTCCAACCCCGCGGCCACACGCCTGGGGCTGCGGGGACTTTTTACTCTTTTCTTATCTTTTAAAAGCCGAAGCGGCAACCGGCAGGGACTGCAGGAAAGGACTGAACAGCAGGCACTGCCCGTCACCGCGTCAGGAGGGGCGCGGGAGGCACATCCGGCTGATTTAGTGACGGGCTGGGGAAAACCGGCTTTGACGGGGAAAGGGTCTGCTTAGGGGGCAGGGAGGGAGGGGAAGGGTTAAGGAAGGAGCATCTGCCGAGCCGAGCAGGCAGCCCTGGGAAAGAGGCTGCTCCCTGAACTCCACGAGCATCCCCAGCCCCCTCTGCCAGCGGGGCGGAGCGGGGGCTCGGCTTGGGAGGGGCTGGGGGGGCTCCCCCCGACTGTGTCCCCAGAGCTCCCAGCAGGCAGTCCGGGGGTGCGACCACCACCCGCTCCCCTCCCAGGACTGCCCGGTTTGTATAGGAACTAGAAACTTGGTAGTCAAAACGAGATTAAGATTGAGATTGTTCAATTTCACGCACTCTCTAAAACTCACTGCTGGCGTTTGAAATGCGTTCTTAGACACTTTTCCTGTTGCCAACCCTCCTGCGAGGTAACGGAGCTGTGGGTGGGTCTGGAGATAAGTTCTGTGAGGAGAGGCTGAGGAGCTGGGGGGGGCTCAGCCTGGGGAAGAGGAGGCTCAGGGGGCACCTTCTGGCTCTGCAATCCCTGCCAGGAGGAAGGAGCCTGAGGGGATCGGGCTCTGCTCCAGGGCACAGGGACAGGACGAGAAGAAATGGCCTTAAATTGCACCAGGAGAGGTCCATAGGGAAATGGACTTGAGTATTTCTATCAACCACAGTTTGCTCAAACAAAGACGAGAAGTTTGTCCGAAGGGGACACTTCCAAATTAAAGTCTAAAGAGGGTCCCTAATGCTGTCTGAGACATCCCAGACTTAGGCAGGAGTGGGATTTAAGAACAGCCTTTCTACTCAGATGTTCCTGTTACCCTGCAGCAGGTTCTGCTCTGTTGCTGACTGTGGTGGGTTCGATTCACAAGCTCCACAGCAATTCCAACAGCTTTGTAAGGCAGCACTGCACCCAAGAGGCTGCCAGCTGCCCTCCCTCCTGTGCCCACAGAGCTGAGGGATGGCCACGCTCCACAGGGAGCCCCGTCCACCACGGAGGGGGTGCTGGGAGTGACACAATCTGCTTGTCCTCTGCTTCCCTGCACGCCCCTGCCCCACCACCACCTGCCCTGCAGCACTCCTGGTTATGTGTCTGGCCAGGCCAGAAACCGACCCAGCCAATCACCACCCCCTCAAAAATAAATTGCTTTCCAAAGCAGATTCTGCTACACACAGACACATTCCCATGCCTTGGAAGTGCCTAACATTAACTGTAGCCATGGAAAGGTGGGCATCTGGGGAGTCACCAACTACAGCAAGAAATTGCCCACTACATTGAAGACAACATTTCCCTTGTTAGCATTAAAAGAATTTCAATCTCTTCCTTGTTGGTTCCTTTTATCCAGATGTGTAAAGTCTCACATTTCCACACGCCAAGGTGCCACTGAGTGTAATGTGTATTAGCAACCTATAGTACTTGATTATACCTTGTTCTAACTCTGTAGCACCCTTAAGATACAGCTGTACTTTCCTGACAAAAATCAGAATTTCTGAACACAGTGTTCAGTACACACAGCTACAGCGTTCCGAATGGTGACAGCAAGTGCAACCTTTTAGCAGAAATAAGTGGTAAGAAAAACAGACTTCTCATGATTATAACTTAGAGTTAAGAAAAAAATAGCAAGCTTGAATCCTCTTTTCAAGTGGGTCCAATAAAGAGTCTCTGACGCTTTTAAAAGGGCAGAAAACCATCCTTTACCTTGTAGGACCAACCCCCTGCACGCTGTGGAAGTAAGTGTGTATATGATCTAATAATAGGTGGCTGTCATGGTGATGGGTGCCCAGAACAAGCAGTTACCTCTCTGCCTCTCTCGCTGCTTTCCTCTCCATCTCCCCCTCCCTGAGCCCACACACCCCCAGCCCCTGCAGGACCACCCTGTTTGCACAGGGGGATGCTGGATGAGCTGGACTGGCTGCACTGCTGAAGGGAGGTGGGCAAAGCTGCCTGAGCAGAGACAGATCCCTGTGGTGCAGCAGCCACAGGCAGGCAGAGCTGCTCCCTGAGGAGCCCTGGGAGGCAGCAGAATTGCCAGAGCCCAGGCCAGGCTGAGCAGCCCAGCCTGTCACTGCTGGCAGGGCAGGGCAGGGCCCACGTGCTGGGCAAACAGGGCTGGGGACACCAGGGAGGAGAGGGAAACCTTCCTCCTGCAAGCCTAAGGAAACATCTTCCCTGTGCCAAGACGAACTTCAGTGTAATCTTTGCATTTTCCTACACAATCACCCAACTCCTACTTCTCTCTCTCTTTTAAGGACATCAGTATTTTTCAGTCATAAAAGAGTCTTTGTAATGTACTCATTTTGTGAGTCCTTTTGTTACCTCCACATAATTCTCCCAGACAATTATTATCAGAGCCATTGCTACACAACCCAGTTAAAGTAGTTCTTCTGCACCTCCGTCTCTTTCTCCTGCTACAAAATGAAATGTTTGAATGAAGAGTTACATTCCTCAAGATAATGAGCTCTCCAAAAGGAAGGTAATGGAAAGTATGCATTAATTAACAATGCTAAATTGTGGGATGGTATTTATATCACATTGAGACATTAGGAAGGGAGGAAAAAAAGAGTTTAGTTTATTTTGTCTGCCACGGGCCACCTTATTAAAATGAAATAAAAATAGAAAAAAAAGACCCCCCTAAACCAGGAATACACAACCCCTTTCTCTTATTCACTTTCTCTGCAGTAACGAGCGAGTGAGCACTTCCCGTCAGTTGATGACTCCCCAGAGGACGCCGCGTCACTGACCACCACCAAGTGAGAAAATCTCCAATCCTCTCCTCGGAGGATCGTAATCTCTTCCCAAGGACGTTTTCCTTTGCTCTCTGCATCGCCAGAACAGGCAGTTACACAAACTTCCCTTCCCGTGTGCGGGTTGGAGACAACCCTGTCCCCTGGGGCTGAGCTGCAGGACAGACAGAAGGCACGGGCTGCCCTGGGGAGCAGCACACACGGCCGGGCACAGCTCAGCCCCCTCAAACACAGTTACATGGACCTGCCATCCCACCCCACCTGCTCCAGGTGGCCCAGAACAGCCTTAATGTCTTCCACACTTAAACACAGACATTTCTTAGCCAGAAAAGAATCAGAAATTGCAGTAACACTCATGTGCCAAAAGCCTGTCAATTATTCTGAACAAAGATGCTGTAACAAAAGTTTGTATTTCCGTGCCATACTGCAGATAAAACATGGACAGAAACTCTCTTGCCCATGTTCACAAAGCAAGAAACTGTTTGTAGCTACACACCCAGCACTGATACAACTCCAACCTGGCCTAAGCTCAGTTGGAAGCCCACCTTGAGCAGTGGGAAGCAGGTACTACTTTTTATTCCAGCAGGCAAGTTCTGTGATGTGACTCCAGATTCAATCCAGCAGGAAAGCAAGACTCTGCTATGTTTGAGTGCTGCAATTACAGTCCCTCTGACTGAGGATGGACCTGCTGAGTGCAGCTGATACAGACATCAATCTAAATACAGGTGGGCTCCACATGACTGTGTCGCAGATGTCAATTTGCTATTTAAACTGTGAAATTTAGTGTCTGCAGAGGAGGTCCCCAGTCCATACGACATGAAATGCACCACAAACTGAAGGCTCAGAGCCCATTTTTGCTCATGCTCTGTGTAGCTGTTTTACAAACTACT
>JAWWEV010000043.1:65801030-65858796 GCA_035583235.1 Hafferia zeledoni | reverse complement strand
CAGCACCCTGGGCTGTGTGAGCAGTGCCAGGCCTGATCCCCTTCACCTGGGGGTGATTCCCATCACCTGGGGGTGATACCACTATGAGGGTTGGTTAGCTGGGTGTGATTCCCATCACCTGGGGGTGATTCCCCATCACCTGGGGGTGATCCCCACAGCTGGGTGTGATTCCCACAGCTGGGTGTGATTCCCACAGCTGGGTGTCCTCCATTTGATTTACTGGTTTTTAATTTGCTATTTAAACTCTGCTCTCCCTGTGACTTGCAAAGAAGAAATAAATGATCTGAGGAACTCCAAGATCTTACCAATTTAATCATATGCAAAGTTAAATCTCCTTACAAAAATTGCTGCAAATCACCAACAGGAGGTGCATGGCAGGGAAAACACACACCTGGAGACCGGAGTGGAATTATGACTTTATGTTATCTAAACAGTCTATTTGCCCCTCAGACAAAAGTAGAACAGGATCACATGCAACTTCATCCCCCTGGCACTTGCAGGGACCAGCTGGCAGCTGCTGCCACTTAAACCAGGAGATGTGTCACTGCTGGGGATGGTGGTGTGGCCCAACAGAGCACGTGGAGACCAAGCATCACAAGATCAGGGCAAAAGGGAAACCTGGGACAGAGCATTTCCATTAGTACCACGTATCTCCAAGTCAACAGCAACACACTGCCTTAAAAGTCTAATAGTAAATGAGCAGTAGCTTGAATACTGAAGAAAAGTGATCCGAAATCTAATGCAATATATTTGTGATGTTTTAGTCCATGTACCTTTTAACCTGAATTCCCCCAAACAAGGCCTCTTTCTAAGGACAGTGAGTAAAACAGTTACAAAGGCAAACAGTAAAAGTGTGTTAGTGATCATCTGGATTTTGGTTTCTTTGCTGCAAGGAAATACTGCCCTGGAACAAATGCCCTCTGACATCTGATCTGTGTGTCAGTTTTAACAACAAACTCTTTGCTTCACTGTAGAGAGACAAGTTTTGCACTGCCTTTAATTCATTCAAACATATAACCCCAAAGGGACAACAGTCTGGCAGAATTTCCTCATGTGATGGATCCCAAATCCTGGTGAGAAGAGGGGAAGAGAAGCTGTGTGGGAAGTGCTGTACCCCCATATTTGTGTGCTGGGAGCTGGGACCACTTACTCATTTTGTACAAACTATTGCTGGTCTCGTGGAGCAACCACAAGGGTTCCATCAGTGATGTGTGATGTCCCCTGACAGTGTTTAAAGAAAGCAAAAGGACTTTCTGCTTGCCAGTTGTTCCCAGAGCAGTAAAACAAAGTGTGATGACATCATGCAACTTATTTTAGGTTTCCACCCAACAGGAATTCGATTAGAGCCTGTCCTGTTGTATCAGATCTAATAAGCTACAGATGGTGCTGACATTTGTACTGCTTTTCTTTATCATTTTTTCATTAAGCTACCAGCCAAGAAAACAGTTCCTCAGTTGAAGAAATCACCCAAAATTGTTTGTGCTGATTGCTCCATCTCTCAAACTTATTTTTCAGCACTGATATAAAGTTACTGTTTTCATCTGGATGAAGTATTTTCACTCCTTGTGCAGTGTTATAACCTTAACTGCCTTCCTTGTGTTCCAAAGCATCATTCCCAAGCCTTGCTCCATTGCCTGAACGCCAAAGCAAAAGTGCTTCTCCATGGCCTTGACTCAGCTTATTTCAAAGACTTCATCTGTTTTCTCTGACACAGCCGAGAACTGCAAATTTTAACAGGGGACCAGCTTTGGCTTGTTATTGGACATACTTTAAGTGTTAATATTTTTAGCAGAAAATACATGTTCTCTTTCTGCAAATGAAATTTTGCCTGTGAGACTCATTTTCCAAGTGCAGGAGTTCTGTCTCTGGTGGGGATCAACACCCCAGACTTACAGCTTACCTAAACATGGAAATGTAAACACCAGAACTAAAACAAAATATTTTAGGGCATTACCAGAACAGTAAATAGGGTACATTAATTTTACTTTGCATTTGAAAAAGGAAAATACACTTGGTCAATTGTCACATCTCAGCTGAGAGGGGTAAATTTTTAACACCTGTACTGAGGACCAGCTGACCAGGGCAAACTGATTTTAATTCCTCTTTTCAGCCTGATAGATAAAAACCAATCAGGTAAAAATTGCTTTGTGTTCCTGCACATGAGCACTTCCTGTCCATCAGACTGTGTTTCCAGAAATAAAGCCCCAAACTGCACAGAACTTAGAGGTATGTTTTGTGTGCCAAACTAAATATTTACCTCCACCTGACACAATTTGGTTTTCTGTCCTGTGCTTAACAGCATTTTTAAGATGAAGCACAAGGTAATAACTTCAGTAGTTAGAGAGATCTAGATTTTCCTGCTTTTTCAGCCAAACCCTCACTTTTCAATGAGCGAACTCTGTGTTTGAAAATTATTCTAGTTCTACTGCTGAGAGATCTTCTATAAAATACCATTTTTCTATGCAAACACTTTCCCTCATTCATAATCAAAGGAACACAGGCCTGAGCTGTCAGTCACACTTAAAAGGGCCATTTGTGACAATATTAAAGGATGGGAATATTCTGTCATTCTGGTAACAAAGGCCTTGAAGCCCAACTCTGCTTTATGAGTGGGGACTTTTGGGGTGGGATTTGGGATTGCAGTCCCAGATGCATTTATGAGAAGTGCCTGGTTCCAGGTGGAACAGCCTTGGCTCCCAGTTACGGAACCAAACAGAAACCATACCAACAGTTTGTGCTGTTTGCTTGCCTACTTTCTCCAAGGAATTTTTGTAGGGCTTTCTGGTGACATTCCCCATGGGAAAACTGGGAACCAGCCTCATGCCAAGTCAGGGGGATGAGCAGCACAGAACTGAAGGAGAAGGTCGGGGGGCATCAGACCCACAACAAATGCCCCAGGGAGCAGAGCCTGGAGAGCATCAGCAGCACTGCAGGGAAGGGGCTGATCCTGCCCCTGTGGGACCCAGAGCTGGAGCTGCCAGAACTCCAAGGGATGCCACCAGGAGAGCGCTGGACTCCAAGGACAGCAGTGACTCAGAGCACTCGCTGCCTCCTCTAAACATTTCCCCTATCAGCACTTTCACAGCCCATTTGCTTTGTCTTTTGGGGTGGATTTTTTCCCCCATCTTCCCTTTCATGTAATTTCTGGAGTTTTTCCTACTTCAGCTGAATGGCTCAAATTGCTGAGGTTGCTTTTTCTTTTTTCTTCCTTGCAAAAGAGTTTAAATATTGCAGGGAGGAGCCAATGGGAGCAGAGGGGTAACCACAGCCAGGCCAATGAGAGGCACTCATTTATTTTCCATCTCATTACAGGGACAGCAGATTCCCGTGCTCTGGGTGGCTGTTGAAGGTGCCAGAGCACCAGGCTCTCAGTGGGAGCTGCACAAATTAAATACTGAGATACCTGCAAGGAAAAACAACCAACCTCCATGCTTTGGTAGCACCACAGTCACTGGAAGAGCCACAGCAATCCCAGGTTCCATACCTGGATTCCACACCTGGTGCCCTCCTGCTCCAAGGAAGTCTGCACAGTGGTGGCAGCACTGGCACCTTCCCATCTCCCTGCAGAGCTTTGGAATGACACAGACACTCTGTCCTTGCATTGGCCCTGATGCTGCTGTCACACAGAGATTACAGACACTTAACCTACTCCTGGATTTTATAAATGCACAATTAAACTTATTCTCCTCCCCGTGCCGCTGCAAAACAGGCAGTGAAGTCGCATGAGAATCCTCAAGACGACTTTTGTTCACACAATGCTGGAATCAAAATCCCAGCTTTTCACAGCAGAGCGGGAATTGCAGTGAAGGGAAAGGCTCCTCAATGCTCTAGGAAATCCTGGGAGGGCTCTGTTGAAGTCAGGAGTCTGGCAGAGCCTCAGGAGTGAGGGAGCAGCAGCACAGCCAGGCTGAACTCCAGCCTCCCTCTTTCCAGGGGTCTCTGGTGAGACCTTGCAGGGAAGCATCACTCGGCCCCCTTGCCTTGGCTCTTCCCTCCTGCTTCCAATTCCCCTCAGCTCTGAGGAGAAAGAAGTTTTTCCTCAGGCACACTGAAAGCCCAGACACTGTTTAAATCAGAGATGATAGATAAGAACAGAAAAGCCAAAAGACTATAAGGACAAAAGAAAAATCGCAAAAGAAACCAAAACCAAAAAAACCCGAGGTGGCAGAGAACCCTCCGGAGCCAGAGCTGCCTAGGAGAGGACTTGGAGCTACAGCCAAGGGTGCAGATTGCTCAGGACCTCCCATTGTTTCTGGGGGGACAATGACACGGCTGCACAATTATGTGCAATTTACATGGGTTGAGATGGGTTGGGGGCTCCTGGGGTGCCACAGGGCGGTCCACGAGGTGCTGATGGGATGGATCCATGCACAAAAGGGTTCTTGTTCCACCCTGTCCCACTCTGGCAGGGACAATAAGGACTCCTGAAAGGCTTGTCTGTGTTTACCCTTGGGGAGGGATGCAGAGGTACCCAGTGCTCTGTTTCCCCAGTCCTTCCTCCCATCTTGTCATCCCCTTATCCTCAGCTTTTCCTCTGCTCACAGACACCCAAAATATTGGTATTATTACAAACCACATGCTCTCAGGTCCCTCTAAAGCTGCAACATCCTCTCCTGTGTGGACTCCTCTCTCTTGACTTTGTGTTTGTGTCCCTTAAATGGCTTTTTGTTCTCCCTGTTCTTAGTTCTCTTTACCCCTAATTTCTCTGACTCTTTCCCCCATCATTACTTCTGTGTTCCAGGACTTCTGTACAGTTCTAAATCTGCCTATGCATAGGCTGGTTAACAGGAGTATTTTTAAGGTGTTAAAACATTTGAGTTCATTATTAGAAATGTAAGGGAAAATAATCAAGAGAATTTACCAGCTGCTCGTACTTCTGGTCCTTCCAAAGAATTTCTAGTTAAACACACACACTTGGCAGGTTATTTTCTCTAAAATGTCTAATAGCATTTGAAAGTGTCTTTCTACAGCAAATGAATAGCAAATGCACATATGCAAGGAAGTTTTTCAACCTATTTTTGTAACTATTATTTTTGTGCCTAAGGACATATTTACAGGAGTAAGTCTGTGGCTCTGAAGCCACTAATAAGCCACATGTATTTATATGGGTGTGTGGTTTTGTGCCTGGTGGAGAGTACTTGCAAATATAGACAAATAATTGGGACAGAGCAGAACTTTCTCACAGTGACAATTTCCCCTCCTCACAAAGAGGTTCATTTAAAAAGAAAGGTAAAATGAAGTGTCCTGTCAGTGGGATTTGAATGGAGAGTGTTCTCCCCCGGATCTCTTTGGTCCTTGGCACTGGGCAGCAACAGCCCAACAAACTGGTTTTGCTCCTCTGAGAGGAGCGCAGGGACTAAGGCAGAGGGGAGGGAGGAGAAGGGGGGACCAGTGGCCAGCAAAGTCACTGCGGCACCAGCACGTCCCACCCTCACACCTCAGCTCAAACCTGGATTCAACACCAGGGCTGGTTTGCCCCCAGACATTTTATTTGACCTCTCCCTATCCTTATTTTGGAGAGGACCTGACTTCTCACACCCCAGGGAAGCCCTTGCAGCACTGCAGACTCTCAACTCATCCTGTCACACTCAGGTTTTTCCTTCAGTTTGGGCCCGTTTTTAATAAGGTCTGCAATGCAAATCCTGAAGTCTCTCTATGGTAAAACCACCACTAATCCCACTAGGCTCAGGCTGCAAAACTAATACTTTCAGGTGCTTTTCTGAGTAGAACAGAGAAGCCAAACCTCTGAAGCCAAGTGGGATCCCTTATTGACCCAAATCCATGACACGGATGAACAAACACTCCCCTTCATTTAGGCTTTGCATAGGACGTGGAAACACAATTGTCACTGCCAAGGTTTCTGAAATAACACCTTAATAGCTCTGAAAAAGTCAGCTTTGCTCTTCTGTGGTTTTTTCCCAGTTCATTATGGCCTCGACAGTGCCAAGCCTTAAGCAGGTGCATTATTTTAATTCATTATTTGTGCATTATTTTAATTCATTTGACCTCAATGAGACTACTCACACATGTAAAGTTATGCACAAGCTTAAATATTTGCAGAATCAGGATTTGGGGGCTTAATCTAAATCCTGTTGAGGATTTCAGTCAGGTTTGGCTCTGTCCCTGCATGGGAGCTGCCTTTCCCTGGGGACACATCCCACTGAGGTGGGGCCTGGCTGAGACCCCCATGGGGACAGGCTCTTCTCTAGACCCCAGAGAAGGTTTGGGATCTGTGGGAATGTCCAAGGTATTCCTTTGGCCAGGCACCTCAGAAGGGCCATGCAAACATGTAAGAAACAGATGAAAGATGCAGTGATTGGCCCAAGCAGCTAAAAGAGCTTGGCACCAGCAGGTGACTCAGCTCAAAGGAGGGACAGCAAAGCAGAGAGAGCTCCCAGAGTTACCTGCTACACTCTGGGGAGGTACAAAGGAAAGGTCCCCTTAACCTGGGAAGTCCCCATTGAGTCCACTGAGGAACCCACCCAAATCTGGGGTGTGACACAGAAAGGCCCTTGGGATGAGATTTGAAAGAGTTTGGAAGTCAATATTAGGACTCCAATTTATGTTCATATGTTTGGATCAGGCCCTACACAGCACAGGGAAAGATTCCTTGAGGGTGAGTGGGGAATTCACAGGTGCAATGTGACCTCAGAGTATTCAGGAGGATATTCACGTCTCCTCAGCAACTCCTTCTGTTTCCCATAAGGCATCCAGACTGTCACCAGCACTGAGGGCAACAAAGATGCAGTGTGTTCTATAAACCCTTATGTTTTCCAATGCTCAGATCTTTACCAAACCCCTGCCTTTTTCTGTCTGACACAACAGGCATGGCCCTTAGCCCACAGCTGAATTTGGGCTGCTTTTAAGGAAACATCACTGCATTCCAAGCAGGAACTTCTTTAAAATTGTAGTGACCTTTCCCCCCGTCCTTTTGCTCCTGCAAAAATACAGTCCTGAGAGGGTGGCACACACTGGATCACAGAGGTGATGGGAATGCTGCTGTGAAACCAGGAAATCTCCAGGATTTCCCCAGTATTAGAAGGTTCAAGGGAGCAGCATTCTGGAAAAGGAGTGCAGACAGAAGCACACACAGCTGGCTCAGGGCACCTCATGCATTTCTGTTAAGACACTTCAATACCATTAAGCCCTTTGCACAAATCTAAATTTGGATTGTGTGAGTTCTTCAAAAGGCACTATAGTCCACGAAATAACTTGTTGACCCACAATGAGGCCTCTGTGGCTGCTGGATCACTTAGACCAAACCATCTTGAAAGGGTCTCTACTGTATAATCCCATTAGTTAAAGACTTGACATCTGATTTCTTTAAGTGCCTTCATGCTTTATCTCCTTTCAAGCATTATGAAAAGTCCATCTGCTTATTAAAGCAACAACTCAAAATGAGCAGTTACACTGAAAATGGGGAAATGTGGCCTGAGTCTGGTAGTGCTGTTTGTTCTACGTGGTGTTGGCACAGGGAAGGAGAGATCACCCAGACAGTCCTTTGTGCTGCAGCCAACAGGGAAAATGATCTTTTCTGACCCCGTATCCTCTCTTGTGCTTCTGCTCTTGAAAAGAAACAAGCAAACAAAAAACCCATGGAGGAAACAGGAAGAAACTGCCCAGCTTTAGCTTTTCTTAAGAGAAGGTGGATTCGCTTCCTTGCCCCTGAGGTCCACACACCACTTGCCCCCCTCAGTCCCTTTAGCTTTGCACCTGAAGAGCTCAGCTTGCTCTGCAGCCCTTGAAGGTACAACTCTGCAAACTCCAAACATACCAGGTCTCATTAACTGGATCCCTGAAATAACTAAAAATACTTTGCAGGATCAGGACAAAATAAAAGGATAGAAAAAAAAAAAGAAATCAAAAGTTCTTTCGTTTTCTCTACCTCCTCCTTACTGAGTTCAGGCTCATTTTTCATGAGTTAAGAGTTGGATATTGGCAAGGGACAAATTTACAGCTGATTTAGGCCCCAAAAATCTCACCAGCTTTTGATTAGCTTGGGATTCCTTAGAATCTTTGTTAAAATTAGAAATAGGCTCTTAAGGGGGAAAAATAATATCAGAACTGCCTTTAAAAGTTTCAGAAAAGGTGAGAAATGCAGCTCTGAACTCTCAGGTACATTGGAGTGTAATTTTAATAACAGGGTTGCCTTTGTGGCTGAACCCACAGGACGTGCACTGTGAAGGCATTTTAGAAGCTCTGAAATCAGGCTCAGCTCCTCAATAATTGCTTAAGCTCTTGTCTTATCCCCCAGAAGGGAACAACAGGAGAAATCTTTACTGGGCTCCTCCACTTTGCAGCATTTCCTCACCAGCCCTGCCCATTCACCTCTCCCCCATTAAAATCTCACCACAGCTTTCCTTCATTGGCCTCTCCTGGCCTTGGTGCTCCCCTGCAATGCAAACCTCCCCCACTGCCACTCTGCATGGCCTGGGAGGTTGTTTGCCTGGATTCTGTAGCACCTTCTGGGAAGTTTACAGAGCCAGCTCTGAGAGCAGCAGATGACAAAGTTCCAAGGTATCACTTCAAAGAATAAAGTGGGCATTGAACTTTCAAGGCCTCACAATGCAAATACTAATGATTTTTGTTCATTGACTGAACCACACAATGCAGGAGAGAGAGTAGTTCAGGTTAATACAAACCATGTTTTGTTGATTGATTGTTTTTTATGAGGAAGTAGAAAAACTGCATATGGTGATCAAGTGAAAGCTGCTGTCCAAACTCGACGGTTTTCGACTTTTAAAATTATATGTAAGTGTCAAAACATTTAGAATGTGTCAAAACAAAACCATTTGGCTTTTAAGATGAATTTTTGGAGGGTAGAACCATTTAATAAATTCAGCAGTTCTGCACAGAGCACTTTGGTTACAGGAGGCTCCCCTGTCCTCAGCACTGACCCTGAGCCAAGCTCAGGGTGCTAATCCTGCCCAAGGTTGCAGTTCAACCTCAGGATGGGCCATTTGCTCCAGAGCTGGACCTGATGATCTCTGTGGGTCCCTTGCAACACCGAATGTTCTGTGATTCCAGCAGAAGTGCAGCATTCCAGCAGAGTGGGGGGTTGTTCCCTGCTGGTGCATCCCAGGCACACCAGGCTCACCATGCCCTCAATGCTCGGGTCAGGCTCACACCCTTCATTCACTCGGGCTTTTACTGAGTGCCTTTATTTCTGCCAGTGCTTTTGCACACCAGCCAGGGCCATGCTGGCCCTGCTGTTCACCACCCAACACGTGTCAGGGGCAGCAGTTTGCCTTTCTTCTGCTCGGTGGGGCACTCCGGGCTGGCACGCCCCGCGCTCCCCATCCCATCCCATCCCATCCCATCCCATCCCATCCCATCCCATCCCATCCCATCCCATCCCTGCGCGGATGGAGCAGCCCCAGCGCTGCCAGCGGGACACCCCAAACCCCTGCGGTGGCTCGGGGGCACCTCCGGCTCCCGCAGTGGCCACTAGATGGCTTTGCCAGGCAAACCTCGCCTCCCACCGCTGCAGGATGCAGCTCTTACACCCTGAGGTTTCACCTTTCCATTTCGGTCTTAACAGGGAAAAAAGCAGAGAAATTCTCTCTCTAGAAAACGCCACTCTGCAGTTTCACAGCACCCTTCTTTGCTGTTTTCTTTCGGGGACCTGCATGGAAGTGAAGTCCTTCAAAAAGGTGTTCCACTCAGCCCAGAAATCCTTTTCCATTCCCAGCAGCAGCCAGGATCCAGTGACAACACCTGGGTGTTCAGGGGGGCACTCAGGACCTGCTCTCCCAAGAACCAGCTCTGCCTCCCCCTAAATGCACAGCCTGTAAAATTGCAGACATGTGGCTACAAGTGTCAGCCTTCAGTGAAAGAATTCAGTCCATAAAACAAAACAAAACAAACCAACCAACCACTTCAGGTAACTGTTGTGAAAAACACCATGGGAAAGGCAAAGACAACCACCTGAGCTTCCCAGAGCAGCTTTCTCTGTCACTCCCCTCTCCAGAGGGGACACACCTCATTCCACAGGTGCCTCTCTGTGACCTCCCAGCCCTTCCCAACAGCCAAACACTGGCCTGTTGCCACAGTCCCCTTTTGCCTCCATAGCAGCAATTCCTTGACTCTGATATCTGTGCCAGTTGGCTTCTGGCTCAGCCACATTGCAGCTGCCAGTCCTGAGCCTCTCAGACCCCTAATGAAGGGGAAATGGATGTCTGCTCTGTACCAGCAGCTCACTGGTGTTACTGTGGGCAGTGAGAGACAGATATATGCAAAAATAGGTAAACAATATACAATTTAAGAAAAAATACTACAATAGGACCATGCTGCAGACAGGGATAACTTTGCAGAGAAAAGGGGAAGGGTTGCAATATTGTTAATTCCATGCCTGCTCAACATGATGTTTATTCAACCCTTCTTGCCTTTAAAGCCCCAGAATAATTTTAAAAAATATTAAAAGTTGCAAGTGGGCAGAAACCCCCCCAAACTCTGGAATCTAAAGTACTTTTCTTCAGGTAACACTTCACTCCAGTACAAGTTTTTCAGTTCCATAAGTTTACTGAGTGACTGACTAAGGTGACCCAGGTAACTCAGGTGAGCCCAACTCCCTCCTGAGGTCAGGAGCAGCCCCTGGACCCCTGTAATCTCTGCTGTCTATAGTCAGACACATTCATGGCTATTAAAATGCTTACTATAATAGCTGGCAACTGGCCCAAAATGGAGATGGCAATGACAGGAGGTGAGAAATTGCATTCACTGTTTCTTTACATCAGTCTCATCCCAAGAGGTGGTAGAGTTTTACAAGGCTGACTCCTGCTGCTCCTCCTCTCCATCACCTGGTGCTCCACTCTCTTATTTCAGCAGAGCTGTGCCAGTTTGTGCCCAGTAAGATCATTGCCCTAGAAGGGAGAGCAGGGCTGGAGGATCAGGCTATGCTGGTAATAAAGCCAACAGGTGAGAACAAGTTGGGTAAATTCCAGGCAATAAATCCCCAGCATTAAGGCAGGAATTCTCAGTACAGTGAGCAGCAGAGTACCTGAAGATCCCAGCAGGTATCAGAGCCTCCAGGGCCTCAACCCTGTAGGTGCTTCCCATGGGAAGTTACCTGGAGTTGGGGCATTGGGATGGAACAGTTTATAGGCCCTGTTAGAAGCTGCCACAGGGACACTGAGATGTTATAGAGAAGACCCAAAATAACAAAAGTAAGAACACACAAGTCTATCTCAGTAAGACTGTCTGTGCTTTTCCACCAGTGACACCAAGTTCAGCTGCCACAGTCCCTATTTCTACCCTTACACCTTGTCTCAAGCCCATGTAGATCCATCCAGACTCCAAACAAACCAAAGAGCTGCTCCTACTGGAGAACTCCTCAGCTTTTTGACAGGTTATTCTACTCTTGGATCAGTTCCCTGATCCAGGGAACTTTACAGCTCAGGCTTCCTTTGCTGGCAAAACTGAAGCAGAGGGTAAAGGGCAGAAAGGGGCTGCTCATGTGCACGGGGAAGGCAGAGCTTGGTAAGGAACTCTGGGATTCCTTTGAGCAAACACAGTACTTGGTAAAAGAGATGAGGCAGAAAAGGGATGAGGATCTCAGGAACAGCTTTCTCAAAGCTACTCAAAAGAGCATTTCTCAGAACTGTAGGTACAGGCACAACAGGATTTGAGTGACAAACTCTAAAAGGATGCACAGCAGAGGAACAGGACTCAGTTATCCCAGCATTTGTTCAGAGATGATCAATGTGTTTTCTCTGTGGAAGACCACTTGTATTTATTTCCTATGCTGTGCCCTTCACTGACAAGGCATTAAAGCTGGGAAATCTTTGGTCTCTAGGAGCATATTAACATTTGCTGCTGACTATCCTGACTTTAAGAAGGCTGTTGCTAAGTGCCTCTTGCTTCCACAGCCACTGCACTGAGCAGGCTGGGGTAGGTACCCCAGCTCCATCCAGCCTGCCCGTTCTGGCAGCTGCTCTGGCATGTGCAGCTTTGCAATATGATAATAAGCAATTAGCCAGGCTCTTATGAGCACAGAGAATGGAACATTCGTACAGAGTGCAAGATTTTCTGCTGAACACACCAGTAGATGCTGTGGGGATAATAACAGGCCAGGGTACCTGAACCTCTAAGTGTTTCATGCAGCAGCAAGAAGGGAGGGGTTGTGGAGTTCAGGGAATTTCAGCCACTGTTTGCCCAGTAGTTAACAGGGAGCACAGGGTTGTTTATTCTTCTCTCCACATTACAAGAATATCAGTCTTAGTCTACCTTCCCTTCCTGTCTTAGATGGAAAGCTTAAGCATAGAAGCTCCACTATTTACCATAAAAACAAAACAAAGCAAACCAAGAAATTGTTTCTATTAGCTTTTCCCATCCAAACATGGCATTCTTTAAGCAGAGCTGAGCAGGGCCAGCCAAGACCAGCCCATGATGTTTTTCAGGCTGAAACAATTTCTCTCCCTGGTTCCAGTGTTTTGCAGAGAAGGCAATGGAGGTGACAAGAGCTAAAGGGTCTCCAGACTGGGTAACCAGTGTATTCTTTCTGCCAGTGCAGTTGTGCACTGCCCCTCACAGGAACCCAGCAGGGCCAGGAACTCCTGAAGGGCCAGAGGTCACGGCCAGCTGGGCTCCCAGGCACTTCAGCTGCCAGATGCTTTCAAGGATGCAAACCAGCCCCAGCCCAGGGCACTCCACACTGCTGTACCCTGCTCATTTTATAATCCCAGCAAAACACATGTGATTTCTGCCCCCAAAAGAACATTGGCAGGCCTGTGCCATCTCCACTGTCCTACCCTGCTCCCAGGATGTGGAGCCAAAAGGAGACACAGGATTCAAACACTGCTCCACAGCACAGACAGGCAGCATCACACCCTGCTTGGGCCACACCATAAGGTTCAAATGCCATGGCAGTGAACACACCCCCTCTCATCACAGAACTTCAGTCAGGGGATGATCACTACGGACCTGTAGAAAGCTGGGGCTGTACAACAAAGGGGGAACACCCAGCAAGAGGTGGTGAGCCAGCAGCTCTGGGAGCAGGGCACAGCAGCAGCAGGGACAGCAGCCCCAGCTCCCACACCTACAGCAGTGTTGGTGCATATCTGACCTGTGGCACAGGCAGTAAAGACAAGTGACTGTTCTGCAATGCAGAAGCTGCTGGGTAAGACAGAGGGGGCCCTGGTTCATGAGCACCCACCAGCCAGTCCAACAGGTGAAAGAAGAACAGCCCAGTCACTGCCATGGCCAGGCTGGAAGCAGAGCTGGGGACTGGGGCACAGACTCCTCATGGTGCTGAATTACTGTTAAAAGCAAAGAGAATATCTTGTAACTGTGATTAAGTGCAAATGCTTCATATCTTATTTTGGAAACAAGGCTGTTTCCATTTCTCCCAGCTGAAGCTGTTATTTCTAGTTAGTTTGTATTTATCATGAAGATGCCAATGTGAACAAAAGCACTGTTTTTGAAGGCAGTTTTGTTCTGTTGTTTCATTTAAGTGATTTGGACATCATTGTGGAACATGAGGCTGATCTTTAAAGGTATTTGAGGCAATATTTTCTTAGATAGCCATCTTTCCTGTCTTTAGGTCATACTACAGCACTGATTTTAAACCAGAAGTCAATCGAGAACTTTAAAAGAAATCAATGCTATGTTGTGGTTAGTGAGCTGCTCTTTTCCAGTGTTCCCAGACAGCCAGCAGGCTGCAGTGTATTAGCTCACCCTCTTTCCAGGCATTTCATGGTATTAACAAACACATTACTTTAAAAGTTATGCTCAGTTTCCAGAGGGAGCTCTACAAGGGCATCCCTGCCCACTGTGTTCAGGCCTGGCACCTTTTCCACACAGTATTTCCTCACTTCCCTCCCTCCAGCACGGGCCCTAAACTGGGTCAGTCCCCAGCCCCCCAAGCCCCTCCAGCTCCAGCAATGCTTGGTGACAGAAGCCACATCCAAGGCCACCACCCCATCCCCCCTCAGTGGTGTGACAGACATGGAGGCCAGAATGGGGCTCCTGACTCCAAAGAAAAATGATGGTGTAAGAATTTTATTGCTGAAGTGAATCACGTTTCCAACTGTGTCCTAAAGGTAAAGCCTTAAAGGATGCTGTGGGATTTCATCTATTTTTAAAAGGGAAATTTGGAATTACAATCCTAAAATTATCTTACAGACTTGCTACCACCTCATAGGGATCAAGCAAGAGCTGGAAGGGGCTCGAAATGAAGAGTCTGGGACAATTTAAAAAGCTCCTTAAACAGTTTTTAGAGTCAGAAGAGCATTCACATACTGGGACACTTCTCTAAACCGAAGCTCACTCCTAACACTTAACTCATGAGAATTGCCAATCAGTAGTTTCACATTTTTCCATTGAGCTCTGCAAAGGTTACTGACTACACAGAGCAAAAGCCAAAAGTTGTTTCACCTTCACTGTGCTTTGCAGACCAGCAGAAAACAATCCCACCCTCAGCCTTCAGAGCTGTGCCTTGCAAAAAATCAGAAATAAACCAGTTAAACTCACATCTATTTACTGCTTTTTCAAACCTGCACCAGGAAGCTCCCAAAAAGGGAAGCTTGGGAAAACTCCAATTTGCACCATTCTTTTGCAATTGGCCTTGCCCTAAACTGGGGTGCAATTGCTGAATTAATTTGCTGCAGGCAGGCAAGGACACACCAAAGTGACAGCCCCAGGTACCCCCCAGCACCACAGAGCATGTGCAGCAAGCCCAGGCACGGGCAGGGTGACAAGTCACAGCTCACACCCTGCTCCCCTTGGCCATCCACACTGCAATGAACTCAATCCAGAGTCCACTGATCTTCCCATCAAATAACTGCTGCCCTGCCTTACAGGTCAAACAGTGTTTCAACCTTCACCATCAAGCACAAGGCTCCCATTTGCTCCATTAGGGAGCAGGACTTCACTCCCCAGCTTTGACTTGCACCAGCCCTTTGATTTGCTGGCAGAAGTGACTTGCACTCCAGCTGTAGTTTCTAACAAGCCTCCCCCTTCCCTCGCCCCCATTTCAATGCTGGGCACATTTGCCCTTGGATGTGTCAGGGCTGTGTTTTGGAGGAGCAAAATGAAACTTCAATTAAAGAGGTTGCTGCTGCTGCTGCTTCTTTGCCTCTCTTTCATTTTCTGATGTTCCAAGAGTCCCTTGCACTAATCACCATTGAGATCTGTTAGTTTATACAACCATATTTTAAGATTCAAGCTTTTGGAGGTCATTTGACTCATTTATGCCTCCACAGGGATGGCCTGATTTGCTCAGCTCAGCTTCACAGCCCTCACTTACAGCAGGGCTGTGTAATCGGCTTTGATGAGCTCATGAAAAGAGACAAAGCAAAAATGTACAACACTGTGGACAGACATAGAGAGAAAAGTTTCTGCTGGAATGAATCAGACAGAGCTAACTGCTGCCTGCAGTTCCTGCCCTGCCTTTATTAGGATTCAAGGTCCCAATGATTTTTGTTATATTATTTTATCTCCTCCCTGCCCACTGCCAACCTACAGCAACAGGAAGCTGTTTCAGTGGAAACAAATATATGGAAATGCTGCACCTCAATATTCAGACAGCACATTTCCCAAAGCAATCAAAGCCTTCACACCAAAACCCATCTTTATACCAAACATGTGGAAATGCTAGAAAAGGGCTTTTCAAGCAGCCTTTAAAGGCAGCACAGGCAAGAGTGTGTCTGCTTGTGCAATAATCACATCTCCATTAGCAGTCAAGGCAATCTGGGAAGGAAGTTATTAGCATAAAGAATTGGTATTTCCCATAAATTTTATTAGCATAAAGAATTGATGTTTTTCATAAATTTTTGGCCAATGAAAGAATAATGAAGGCATAGTGTGAAAAGGATATTTTCTTATTTTGAATAACTTGGCCACAACCCATTACATTTTAAAGCAAAGCCAAGCCAGAGGTTTATTTTCTGTCAGAATTAAGTGCACACCTGAAGCTACAGGTGAAGTGCCACTTTTGGAAAACAAAACTCACCAGACTCCTTTGTCCTTCTGGGCTCCCACTGCTCCCTCACCTGAGGGCCCTGCAACCTTTGCTCATCCACTGCACACATCAGGTGTGACGAGACAGTGCCATTATCCCACCTGTACAAACAGGGAACTGAGGCACAAAGGCAAAAGCCTGTTTGGGATTGCCAGCGATAACCAGCTCAGCCAAGTGAAGGACACGCTGCCTTTTCCAGTCAGTTGTTACCCTGGATTCTGGGAGGCTCAGGAAGCTGACCCTCAGGGAGCAGATCAGGCTGCTGAAGGGTTCGCTTCACTTTCCTCTGAAAATGAAACCCAGGAAAAGTAACTGACACAAAAAGAGGCAAATCTCCGGTGCAGAAGGAGCAATGAGCAGTGAGAAGACTCTTCCTTGGATTTCTGGATAACATATTTATCCTGTCCCCAGGGATACTCTCTTTATATAACACAAGGAGCAGGATGTGACCAGGCTGCGGGCACGGCTGTGCAGAGAAACCCCTTTGCACTAATGGGGTCTGCAATACTCCTGATGCTTTTTCCAGGATACATCCTTACTTTATTTGCATCTCAATGCCATCAGGTCCTTACACCTGACACCTCTAAATCCCTTCCAGTGCCTCACATCAAACAGCACATTTAGTCTCGGCTCTGTGGTACAAAGTAGCACAACACACTGAGGCTGCTGTGCTGAATTGTGTCAAAGGATCTGCTGTTTTAATTCCCCCAGTTGTGCTGATGGCAATAGCACACTGGAGCAGGTCAGAAGCTGTTGCAGAGTGCCATGGCAAATGCTACTGCAGCACTGCTTTGGCAGGGTGGCATCAGGCAAGACAAGGACTCGAGGCAAATACTGACGTGCCACAAAGTTTTCTCTTTCTCTATTTGTTCTCCTTCTCCTTCTCAAATCACCACAGTGGATAAAGGAAATGAAGAGAGTGGGAACAAAGTGCACAGTACAGTTTGGAAGCAGCTGACCTGCCATTAACAAAATCTTTTTCAATTATGTAATTGAAAAAATTACGGAGGCATTACAGCTGTGACTTGCAGCAAAGAAAGGAAGAGATCCCATTGAGACTCTCCTCTTCTTCTGGCAAAGCCTTGAGCTGACACAGTGTCTGCTCCAGTGTGGGGAGTGAGCTGGAAGGGATGGAGCTGCTCCAGTGCAGGATTTCCTCACCTGCCAAGCCAAGAGACACCTCTGACACTGCTCTGGGCCATTCTCTGCACACAACCTGTAGGACTTGGCTGAAGAGGAGGGACAGGTCTCTGATGGGACACTGACCCAGGGTGCAGGAGCTCTGGGCTCAGCTCCCAGTTCTGTCCCTGGGACTGGCCAGTCCTGAGCCAGGCTCTGCACTGGGAACTCACTACCACCTGCTGTCTGGGAGAACCACAAACGAGCAGGATCACAGCACTTCAGCCAAGAGACTAAAGGGGTGACAAAGTGAACATAGACAGTGACCTCATCACCTGAAGAAAAGGTTCAGGATAAAACCCTGGCTCCCTTCACAGGAAATTCACATTTTCTTTTATGTATTTTAGCACAGTCCACACTGGTTATTTAACTGGCAAACAAATTCACATATTAAGACCCAGTTCACAGGTAGGCACAGAAATAGAGCTTGCTGAGTGAATTCAGTAACTGGAGAAGTACCAGCAGATTCTGGTGGTTTGTAGGTGCCTCCTGCCAGCAAAGAGAGTCACCTGATGTCTTGCACCTCATCTCTTTAAATGGGAATAGGCCTACTCTGGTTTACATGATAGATCTGTCTGAAGAGAGTCCTGTCCCAGGCTAAACCTGAGCTGGTTATAGCACTGCCTACAAAGGGACAGCAGAACACCAGGAGTGACTGCAAAATGCACATTATTCCATCAGCTGGTGCTTCACATCCAGTTTCTCCTCTGCTTCTCTGCCCTCCTTTTCTTCAGCAGAAGGTGGTCATTGCCTGTTGGTAGCTCATGCTGCCAAATATGTGCCAAGTGAAAGCAACCTAATTATATTTATTGGCATGCAAACACAGCCTACTGAAGCTTAAGGAGGCTATAAAAATACTGTCATGCTAGTAATTAATACATGCTATAAGTGAGTCAAAGCCATAACAGAGAGCTTTGCTGGACCAAGGCTGGGTTCTGCAGCAGAGCACCTCCCTGTGCCCTCTTTTGAGCAGACTCTCTTCTGAACATTGAAGACATTTTCACAATGAACTTTGCTCTGCTACCGTTGGCTCCTATTTTTGTTCATTTTTGAGTTCACTTTCTCAAACCCTTGGTATTTTTCACTAAGACATTCCCAGTTCCAACTGGGCCAGCACAGCCCAGTGAGGAGGCATCAACAAGGGACTGCAACTCCTGGGCCACCTCTGCTTTTCCCCTGTATTCCTCCAGACTCAGGCACTCAGCTCAGGGTGAGCCTCAGAGTGGGGCATCCTGTCAGGCCACTGTCACCTCCATCCCTTCTGTCATTCCAGGGAGACCCTCCCTCTCCAGGGCTGCCAGGGCAGCTCCTTCCATCTCACCAAGTTCACACACACACAAATGAATGTCAGTTAGGAAAGCCCGACTGCCTCAGTGGGAATTCACTCCATGAAGAAACCAGCAAGGCCCGCAGGGCTCTGGCTGCCAGAGGGGCTGGAGGTGGATCTGGTGCGGAGGGAGGGTGGCACATCCTGGCTCCTCCTGCCAGGATAGGGCAGAGCCCCCATGCCACCTTCCCTTGATGTGAGCCACGGGAAAAGGAGCACCTCCTCGCCTTTGAGGGGTAAATACAGATTATCAGCTAATCGCCCTAAGACTTGAGGATTAATGGATGATCTAATCTCCCACGATTTAATTCAGCATGGAAAGGCCACTGGCACCTGAAGCCTGGAGCACACACATCCTCCCTGACTCCTGGCTCCAGTGGACTATGATAAATCATTCTGTATTTTTGAAGCAGAGCTGCAAGGCAGCAATAACACTTCCATTTTCAGTGGTCACCACAGCACCAAGTAAATATTTTATCAGCGTTTTACAAAGCAGACTCAGTAACAGTACATTTATTAACAGCATTAGCAGTGTAAGTATTAATTTTTCATACGCTCCCAAAGTGTAATTAATAAAGCCCTGCTTTGTCCCAGACCACACTGGGGGAGGTTTCATGGTTCAGAACAAGAGGAGGAGGCCAATTGCTCAAGGCAATCTCCACTTCCAGAGCTCAAGGAAGAGCATCAGCACAAACCCTTGAGTGAGGAACATCAGACTAGAAATTCAGAGCACAGGGAAGTTGATCTGCCCGCCCTGAGCCAAAGAGGCTTGTGTGAGTGTGTCTGTGTACAGGGTCCTGGTCTCTGTGCTGCTGGAATTAGAGGAGCTGTGTTGCAGCCTGTTGCTGCCCTGCATGGCCCCTCAGCTCCTGCTGCCCCACATCCCAGCCCTGTGGCAGCAGAGACAAGGTCAGGGGCAGGTTTGCAGAGTAGAAACCCCCCTGTGGTCACTGTGCTGGGTGAAAGGCAGCCCAGGAGAGGCTGCTGTGCTGAGTGTCTGCAGTGGTACAGCTGTTTGTTGGAGCCCTGCAGTGGTACAGCTGTTTGAGTCCTGCAGTGGCACAGCTGTTTCACTCCTGCAGTGGTACAGCTGTTTGTTGGTGTCCTGCAGTGGTATAGCTGTTTCACTCCTGCAGTGGTACAGCTGTTTGTTTGAGTCCTGCAGTGGTACAGCTGTTTGTTTGAGTCCTGCAGTGGTACAGCTGTTGGAGTCCTGCAGTGGTACAGCTGTTTGTTGGAGTCCTGCAGTGGTACAGCTGTTGGAGTCCTGCAGTGGTACAGCTGTTTCACTCCTGCAGTGGTACAGCTGTTTGTTGGAGCCCTGCAGTGGTACAGCTGTTTGTTTGAGTCCTGCAGTGGTACAGCTGTTTGTTGGAGCCCTGCAGTGGCACAGCTGTTTGTTTGAGTCCTGCAGTAGTGCAGCTCTTTGTTGGAGTCCTGCAGTGGTACAGCTGTTGGAGTCCTGCAGTGGTGCAGCTGTTTGTTGGAGTCCTGCACTTTGAGAGCTGTTTGTTTGAGTTTGTTGGAGTCCTGCAGTGCTCAGCAGCTGCTGCAGCTCCAGGGGCCCAGGAGCCATGAGCAGATGGGGTGTGGGGAACAGGGAGGGCAACAACAACGTGTTTGAAAGAGGTTAAAGCAGCAGATGGAACAAAGATCGCCTCAGATCTCTGTTTTCAATGTCGTGGTAAAACCGAACCACTGCCTTGATCTTTTCCTTGTCACTGACTGGAGTGGAACCGGGACAGAGGCCACTGAACCCCACCTGAATGGAAAATGAAGCCACCCAGCTTCCAACAGTCACAGGCAGCTTTTGGGAGCCACCAAACTAAGGTACACGAGGGAAATCTGCTGAATTCCAAAGGATGTGAGTGACAGACCCTAGAACTGATCAGACACCTCGCTAACTCGGGTGATACACTCCTGTTAATCTAAAAAGTGCCAGTAAAAGAGGGAGGTGTAAGGATACCTGAACACCTGAACCTGGATGACTGGAGTTCCTTGAAGCAAGTCTAATTTATGTATGTATTTGTTCTGCTTGTCCTCAGTGTAAGTGGTCAAATATCTTTGCTCTTCTCTAACAACTATTTCCT
This sequence comes from Hafferia zeledoni, assembly GCA_035583235.1. NCBI lineage: Eukaryota > Metazoa > Chordata > Aves > Passeriformes > Thamnophilidae > Hafferia > Hafferia zeledoni. The sequence goes on along the minus strand of JAWWEV010000043.1, from coordinate 65,838,242 downwards.
TTTGTCAGAAAATCAAAGCTTTGACTGACAACTCAAAAGAGTGGTTATTGTAGCAACTGTCAGCCTTAGATTTTTCTTGGTCAGAAATTGCTAGTAGCTGTTTTCCATGAGAAATTAAATCATTTTTTTGATCAAGTCTGCTCTTGGATTCTGTATGAATGATTCCCAGGAGAGCACTTGCCATACCCTGCAGCTCTCTGCCCCTCTGCTCACCTACCTATAAAACAATGCTGATGGCAATATTTACCTCCTGACTCAAGTTTTGTGAAGCTTCATTAAGGAACATTTTCAAATCACTTTGAGATTTTTAAATGAAGGTTGTCCAGACAGTATAAAATTGAATTACACAAGAAACTAAAAAGCCATGATTTAATCTTAGCTTCTGAGTGAAACACAAATCTAAAACATACATATTGTAAGTGGAGACCAAAACCAAAAGGCACAATTGGAGAGGTGGAGCTGTGAACACAGTTAATGTGATAATTGCTTGCCTATCATTTACCTCAAATAAATTAGTTATGGCTTGTCAAACCAAATGTGTGGCCAAGTCTGTGGATAAGAAGGGAGAAGGGAGGTGCAAACATGCCTGAGTACAGACTGAGGGGCTTTTCTCAGCTAGAGGCCTCAAGCCCAGCAAAATGCAGCCCCTTGCAGCAGATGATGGAGGGTTAGGGAGCAGGAACAGAAATGCGTATCTAGGCAACATCAGGAAGCCTGTATTTGGAAATAAATGTTCTTTGTTTCTTCAATGAAAAAGTGTGTTAATAAGGACATGGAATGTGAGTTATAATTGGCTGAGAGATGCTAAAACCCCTTCTCACCCCACAATAAGACATGACTTCACAGGCATCAAACAGTAAGAGGCAAGAAGCTGACAAGACATACCTGTGCCAGAAAAGCATTACCAGAGGGGCTGCTGCCAGCTCAGAGCTCGGAGTTTGCTGCTTTGCTTTGTGGTTCTTTCCACGGCTCTTCCAGGGAAATACGTGACTGCAACACCTAAACCCTCTGCCCCCAGTGTCCCCATTGCCAGTGTGACAGGCACAGGGCCCTGGGGCAGTAATTCCCTGGGAATCTTGGTTTGCCCACAGCAATCCAGGCTGTCCTGGCTGCGTGACAGTGACCCATCTCCCATCAGCTCATCCTGCTGCTCCCCACAAATGGGGTTAACACTTTGGAAGTGCCCTGCAAAAACTCCTCACAGCTTGTCTTGTTTCTGAAGGGCCAGAAAGAGCAGCTTTCTGCTCTCCAAAGACTGAGGTTTGCTTTAAGAATCGGGCAGGCAGAGCTCGATAGACCAAAGCACCTCCTGGACAGACACACACCCACTCAGGTGCATCAGATGAAAATAATTTCTGCCCTGAAATAAGTTCAAATGAGATAAAATCAAGTAATTTTGTTTCCTTGATACTCTTGCTTTCTGTTTCTCTGATAGTTCAGACCTCATTGGTGTTTTTTGAGTCTGGGAAGAGGAGAGCAGAGAGCTTTTCCAAAGGGTGATGCTGATTCCTAAGGGGAGTTTCTCCTTTCAGTCATTTTTTCTCAGAGCCCCACCAGGACAGAGGAAGAGGAGTTTCACACAGGCTACAGGCAAAGCCATCCCATGTTCCATGAGAGGGCTCAGCTGTTCAGTGAACAGTTTTGTTCCTGTGCCTTGACTGAGTATGTCATAAATTAGCTACTGGTTTTGCTCTTGTGCCCCAGACATTTATTTCTGAGGACTGTCAGGTACCAGGTGGGGTTTCCATGAAAAGGAGCACTTCAGGGATCATTTCCTGGGGTTCCAACTTTTAGGCATGAGCTTTATAAGTACATAAATACTCCAAAAGCTCAAAATTTCTGATGCAGTCTTAACCCTTCCTTATCAACATGCTGGTGCTGTAGTTACAAGCTAATGAAACCTTCCTGTGAGCATGTGGTGCCTGTGCTTTTTTTGGTGACTCCATCAGGTTATTTATATGACAGAAGCCTGCACAACTGCTTTTATTTAACCTTGAAACAGGAAGACTCAAGGGCGTATTTATGATCGTACCTACACACAGAACTACCCAGTCCCTCTTTTTCAGGCAGCAAAATGCACTAATAAAGTCTTTGCCTCTACAGCATCCAGATGGAGATTAGGCAGACAATTCTCCCTCCCAGCCACAACCTTGTACAATCTCTTAGTGCATTACTGCTGGTTTTCTGTGGGGTTTTTCCTGAAAATCCCTATGGACCACACAACAAAGCCAAAGGTACCCAACATGAAGCTGATTACGAGTTCTTAATTCAAGAACAATAATTAGCCAACTTAAAAAAATCACAGTGCAACTAGGCTTGCAATCTCTTTGATTTTCCATACATTTCAATGCTAAACTTGTCTTTTACCAGTGGGAGGTGATAATCAAGCTTCAGTTCATGGATTTGCATGAGAAGTGGTCCCAATTATTTGCCTGGGTAGGCAATGTGTAAGGCATAAACTCAATGTTTTTCTCCAATCCAGAAATTACTATAAAAACGTTGCAAGATACATTTTTAATTTGTAATTTTTTTTTAAGTCTCTCTCTCTCCAGAGACTTTCTTGCTGAGACTGATGAGGATTGGGCACCCAACTCCTACATGACTTCCTTGAGATGCCTCTTAGCAAAACTCTTTGCATGGATGTACTGCCTCAGCACCAGCCCACTCAGATGAGAGAGTCTATCTCTGTTCCTGCGGTTTATGGAGAAAGTGCCCTGTCCTGGCTCCTGGCAAACAACTGGGTGCCTCTGGATGCCCAGGAGGCAGGACCACCCTGGTCACCCCACTCCTTCCTCAGCCAGGCTGTGCAGGGCAGGCAAGGGGAAGGAACCCTGCCCAGCCCCTGGAGAGGCAGGAACTGCAGGGCTTTCCTCACAGGAAAGGTGGGCAAGAAGGAAAGCGGGTGCTTCCTCAGCTTTCCAAACTTTCACTTTTCACAGGCCAAAGCCTGAACACTCTCATCTGGAAAACCAGAGGAACCCACAGTAGGTTCTCTGCTGTCTGCTGTGCCAGGGAAGGACAGGGACCTGTTGGAGCGAGTCCAGGGGAGCGATAACCCCTGCAAAGTCAAAGCAGTGCCCACAGCACATGGAAACACACGGTGAGAGCATTAGGAGGAGAGGAAAGGCCATAGCCCATGGCTGTGAGGGCTGAGCTTTCCCTGCTGGGGAGCAGAGCAGGCAGCTGAGCCCATGCAATGCACAGGCAGCCACCCAACCATCTGCTGCTCACACAGACCCCACTGCAGAGCCTTTGTTCTTGGGCACAGCTGAGCCAGACAAGCTCTGCTGGATTACCCACGGCAGGACTCAGCCCAGCCTGGGCTGCAGGGAGGCACCACAGCAAGGGCAGCTCAGGTGCTCCCACACTGCTGGTTCTCTCTGTGGGACAGCCTGCATGGCCAGAGACTCCCACTGCACCCCTCAGAAAGTAGGGCAATAAGAAAAACATCTCCTTTTTCCACTCTGTAAAGCCTGTGCTATCAATTGCATCATGTTAAACTGAACTCTGAGATTAATCCGCTGCAGAAAATTAGTAGATGGTGGGTTTATTTCTAATTTTTAAGCCAATCCAGAGTGAGAAGAGCATTTTGCCCTTAAAGGCCCCATTTTCTGGGGGCAAGCTTACCAAACCCAGCAATGGTTAAACATTTCCAGGGTAACTGGCAAGTATTGGGGTGCAGTAAAATACACCTGAAGCATTTCCACAGCCTGACAGCGACCCAGAGGAAAGGGCAAGGGCAAGGAAAAGGAAAAGGAAAAGGAAAAGGAAAAGGAAAAGGAAAAGGAAAAGGAAAAGGAAAAGGAGTGTATGGTTTTTCCTGTGACTCCATCCCTGCCTCTCACAACAATGTCCAGTTGTGTTCTCTAGAGCCTGTCCCCAACTTTGCAGCCAGTTGTGACTTTTGACCCTGATCCTTTAATACTTTTACAATGTACTGAGGAAGTTCAGTCCCTCCCAGTCAGAGGCTGGAAGAGTCAGACTTACTGACTCTTTTTGGAGGCAGTTACACTTTGTCTTTGCCTGATAAACTGACTTGGCTCCAGGGTCACCTGGTCACCAGATATCCCTGGTTTCTCCAAGGGCATCTGTCCATAAATCCATACAAACCTACAAATCAGTGCACCTTTTTATTCCAAATTTTGGCATGCAGCATTTTCCTTTTGTCTCAGGTTCCCACTCCCACCTCAACCAGAGTTTTGTCCTTGTGAAAGCCGTAGGCACAAATGAGCTCCTGCATTTTCTGTTTGTGTGTTCTCTAATATTGTGAGATAAAGATTTGAAGACAGATACAGAATTAATGGTAAGTTTGGATATTGTGGGCACACAGACAAACAGATGCATCAAACTTAATACTCACTAAATATATCTACCTTGCCTTGAATGGTTATTAGAGTCTAAAATTAAATGAAAGCATGCAGATATAAAATGAAATAAAATTCTGTAGTTATAAAACAAAAGGGGAATCTGGAAGCTGTTGTTGTGCTTCTCGTACAGTAGTGAAATGGTTAAGGATTTTTTCTGAAGAACTTTAGAGGCACAATGGAGAAGCACAGAAGCATAAATCTGAAGGTTAAATTTGTATTGGCTTTGCTCCTCCTTCCCATAGGAGCACAGATGGTAAAAACCTTAAAGCTACCCCTGCTATTATTATGGAATAAATGAATTATCAGGTTTCTCCCTCACAATGCTAACTATGGAAAGCACCTTCCTACTCACATCATGATCAAGATCATTTAAATGAAGAAGTGGTGTTTGTTTGAGCTGAAAAAAAAAAAGAAAGTAGAAAAAAATAAAAAAGGAAAGAAAGGAAAAGATATCTGTAAAAGGCCTGGCTCACCCTTTGGACTTGGAGGAATTGCTTGCACAGTGGCCTAAAGCAGCAAAGCCAGGCAAGCCCACTGGAGTTCTAAAGGGATGCAAGGAGCTCCCTCCTCAGTTTTTTCTGCATCAAAGAGCCACTGGCTGTTTGTTGTGGTGGCTGCAGGAGACACCTGAGAGTGGCATTCCTAGAGGGAAAGCAAAGGCAAAAGAACTCAGCCTTGCAAGGAGCTTTCTGGGGGGAGAGTGAGGCAACGTGAGGGATGATGGAAACAAGGCAATGCAAAGCACTAAAAACACACTGGAGGGAAATATTCCCTCTGATGCTCTGGTTAAAATAACCTCTTGGAAAAGATGAACCCCACTCTGCCTGTGCCTTTGTCAGCCTCGGTGCAGAGTTAAGAGCACTTAGCAGTAAGACCTTGGCAGGCCTCAGGAAAGCACCTCACTTCACACAGCAGCAATGAAGGAGGTGAAACTGGGATTCCAGCTGCTGTTCCCATGTTAAAACATGGAAGAAACACGACCAGGGTTTAAATCTCTATGCCAATACTTCTGCTCACATTCAGTGAGAAAAAGGAGCAGATTTTGAGAAACCAGTGAGAAGGTTCTTAATTCCATACCATTACCAACTGAACCCCAAGGTGTGCTGCTCAGTTACTCACTGAGTTTTATCACCTCTTCTTAATTATCTCCAAAGTGAAATTAAATTTTAAAAAACCTGGAGTTTTGCTCTTGTTTTGGTTGTTTGGTTGGTTGGTTTTTTTCTGTCTGGATGTCTAATGGTTGTAATTCCCCTCTTCCAAGAGCTGCAGCTCCATGAGCAACTTGAGGATTCCCAGCAGCAGGAGGTGGCAGCCAGGCACACCCACAGATGTGTTTGTTTCTGTGTGTTCTGGGAAGGAGACCCCATGAAATTCATGGGGTGGTGCTGGGCAGGTAATTTATAGCGTGAGGTGTCAGTGAGGTCTGAACTTAATGTTATTTTATTTTAAAGGGAGGAATCATCTGAAAAAAGATTTTATGTTCTTCAGTCAAATCATACACAGTTGCCTTTTCCCTTTATTTACCATAATTTGGAAAATATTAGTCATTCTTCTTTCAGAAACACAAGTAGTGAAATAACACGGGCACTGAAGCATTCAGATGGAAGTGATAACACTAAAACTAGCAGAAAACAGTAAGGAGAAAATTAACATTAGTTGTTCTCCTCAAAAAAGTTCAGCAAAATACCTCCTCTGACTTATGAATTTAGTCATTTGGGCTTCATCATTTGTTCAGATGAAAGCAAGACTGAGTAACACGTAATTAGATGTTTCCTGATGAGCTCTGCTGAGCCACTCCAGAGCTGCTGCCTGCAGAGACTGGGCCCACCACACACTATCCCTTCAGAGCCCTGGAAGCCCAGACAGGAGCTGCTAGTGGAGGCAGCAAGCAAGATACCCTTCCTCAACCTTTCTGTTCTCAGGTAACTGCTTTTCATACCACTGGGCACCAGGGATGCCACGGGAAAGCAGCCTGGGTACAGAAATAGCCTCAGATGTGGTGGCTTTTTTTGGTTGTACTTCTTTTCACACCTGTTTTTTGTGCAGCTGAATTTGCAGGCAGCTCCCAGCCATCCTCCCTGCAGGCTCTGCAGCCCCTGAAGCTCGAGGAGCAGCTCTCCCCTCATCCTGAGCTCCTGAGAAGCAAAGCACAGCTCTAGAAACACGACCTGGGGGCTCTGCCAACTGCAGCCACCGTGTTAAATCAGACCCAGCACATCACTCAGGAGCTTTGTTGCACAGAGAGGTGGGGAAAACCTGTGAAGAGAGCAAGAGAGACAGCAGAGAAAGCTTGGGGATTGCCCTTTAAGCCTGTGAGATGGAAACTCTGAATGGATGGAGAATAATATTGCATCTCCACCAATGGTGGTCTCAGCAATGGAGGCAAAGTGGGGGCGTGTGGGGACAGGGCAGGGGAAACATGGGAGGGCAACAAGAGGGAAGAAATACAGATCCCCTGGGATACCCCATGGACAGGCAGGACAGTGCCCTGGTTTGCCACCTCTCTGTATTGGCTGTGTGGAAATCCTGAATTTCAGAATAAATATACTCTTACTTTTATCAGTGCCCACTAAAAGGAAATACTTTGTTGTAACACATTCTTCATAGCACTTGTAGCTGAATAAAGAAATAAGGCTTAAATACAGCATATCACACTATCAGAAGACTGAAGGCCCACCAGCCCAGGGAGATCCCGTTTGAGAGGCTCCTTCCCTGCCCCTGGCCCCGGACACGGAGCTGGAGGAACCCAGAGCCCTCCAGGCAGCAGCACAGAAAAACTTCCCCTCCCTTCCTGAACCTCCCACCCAAATAACAACTTGCTATTTCAGTAGGAAAGAACAACCTTAATACTGACATTTCACCACCTTTTTCTGATTTACTTTGTAACCTTTGTGTCGTTCTTTTAAATACACTTGTTTGTAATGTCACAAAAAACGGCAAATACCTTGCTTGGCAGGAGAAGTACCCTCTTAACTTAGAAACACCCATTTGCTTTCCTGGAATTACTATTTCTAGGAACAGACAATGCCAGAGGAGCAGGAACAGAGCGATGAGTGCACAGCAGTGGCCCCAGGTGTTTGGCAGCTCCCACCTCTGTGCCCAGGTGGGACCCTTTTGGGTGGCACATCCAGCCCCGCCCTGTCACTCCCCAGGGCAGAGGGAGGCCACAGCTGCTGTTCACATGACAGACATGCCCCAGGAGAACTTTGTTCCCCCACATCTGCCTTATTTACACTCAATTCAACCATTTCTTTGAAGACAGGAGATGTTGCTCCCTGCCCTCCTGTGTACTGAGTCACCTCCTCAGATCCAACCCCACGCTGCAAGTCATGGCAGATATTCCTTAGTCTTTATTACAGGAATTACACCTTCTGAACAAATTCAGTTTGCACAAATAAAGGAAAAAGCCCTCTCTGTGCAATCCTAGGTTTGTTATGTTTGAGTAAGGTCTGGCATTTTGTCCTAAATTGTTGGTTATTTTTCTCCATGCACATGCAGCTCTCCCCCAAGTGTAACCTCAGCATTAAATGGTGACTCCAACAGAACTGGCTGCTCTCCAGCACTTCCAGGCTGTGGGAAAATATCATTTATGAAAGAAAGAGACACGTTGTTCCTTCCTGCCTGAGGTCTGCAGGGTAGCAGAAGTTCACTGGCAAAGGGGTGCTTGGACATATGTGGAGACTGAGAATAAAACTGTTGCTTAGAGATGTCTGGCTGCGAAAATGAGTGTTACTCATTTCTACCTCCAGGCTGTCAACAATAACATCCTCTTGGTGCCCACCTTGCTGTACTCAAACACTGCGGAAAATCTGGAGCAGAGGGTGTCTTGGAACCACACAGTAATTAAACTAAGACTGAGCACAGGAAGAGGAAGGTGAGAAAAACCCAGTCCAATTTAACCTTGGCATAACTCAGGCCATAGCTGTTCAACTTGCTTTAGTATTTTTGGGAAAAAAGTATGAAACAAAACCAATGGTGTGTGAGATTGAGAGGGGAGGAGATGATGTTGGTTCAGAGTCACCCCCAGCGATGTGGCCGATGCTCAGCCCAGCCTGGACACACTGACACTCCCACAGCCCCTGACATTCCAGGGCCTGGAACAACAGCAATGATGGGAGAGAAATGCCTGTAACACAGCAAATTAATACTGCTGGCAAACTGCTCCACATCACCTTTTCCAACATGTTACAGAGACAGGAGAAAGCCCGAACAAATGATGGGTGGGGTATAAAAATAATAAATTAAATTACAAGCGAGCAGCAACTCAATATTTTGCATGCAAAATCGATTTTCCCTCTCAGCTCTGTAATACAGCCAGCAAAAGAAAGAAGACCCCAGCATATCATCTCCTCAGCCTCCAAAACTGCCCAGGCAGGGACCCTGTTGTTATTTTTCTAAGCCACTGAAGTTCTTTCTTTTGTAGTAGGTTTTGTTCTGCATTTCTCCTTTGACCCTCTGCTGACTCAGTGACCTGGGAACTTTGGAGGTGGAGCTGATAGTGCTGCCTCCCTTCTAGTCAATATTTGATACTGTGAGGCCTGTTTTCTCTCCTGTGACTGTGCCAAGTGTTTCAGGTGAATTTTACCATTCTGGTTCTCAGGCTCAGACTGGATGCAGGGTGTTTGCACTGACAGAGTGCTGCCATCCCAGCAGACAGGGCTCTTGGAGCCTCCTCCAGCAAAGCCTTCCCTCCCAGCAGAGACAGCAAACACCCCTTGTCCAACCCAGAGCAGCTGCAGGACTGGGACAGCCCAGCCAGGGACTCACACTCAGCCTTTCTACTTACCAAACAAGTAATAAACAACTAATGACACTTGTCCAAATTATAAATACCCCAGACAGATGCTTCATCTGCTCTGCAGCAGAGCCCTCCAGCTCAGGTAAGTGGCACAAATCGCAGCCCCACAAACTTCAAGCTGAGGTGCTTTGGGGCCAGCGTCACCCAGACATTTCCCCCTCCCTTACAGTTCCCCTGGGCTTGGGGTTTGGTGCATTTTGGGGGCTTAGTTCCCACCCCTTCCTGCAGTTCAGCTGAACTACCTTGGAGTGCCCCAGGGTCTGTTTTGAGAGGGCAGAGGTGCCAACCCATGAGACCCCAGGGACCAGAGCAGCAGACACTTCACCTCACCAGAAACTGGCCCTTTCCACATGAGGAAGAAAATTCATTTTTACCTCTCAAAGCAGCCAGCTAAGGCTTAATGAACACTCACAAGCCAGAATAAACTCAATAAGCCTGAACTGATGAAGACAAAGGTGATCACAGAAGAGAAAGGTTCTGCTGCTGTGGTGAGAGGAGCCCTGGTGGGATCACCGTGGCACCAGCACCCAGCTGAAGTCAGCAGCGCTGCAGCCTTTGCCAAGAGTTAAGCCTCTCCCAAGAGTAAAGCCTTTCCCAATTCCTATGGATTGAGGGAAGTCCTGCAGCTCTGGGAAGTGACCAGCTCCTCAAACATGTCCCAAACCGGGTTGTTCACAACCAGCTCACAGCCCATCCCAGAGGGAACAGCATTTACTCAGGTTCACAGTTCAGGTTACAAAACTGCATCTTCTAGCAGAATTATTCTCCAAAATAATGCCTGGGGCCCTGCCACCCTCCAGTGAAAACAGTTTGAGGATGCAAGGGAAAAGGAAAAAGGTCAGCTCTCTCCATACTGTTGTGTTTTTAAGATTCCAGTACATGTGTCCTTATTTTAAATGTATTTGATTCCCAGACAGGCAAGGTGCAAGGCCTAAAATGGAAGAACAAATGACTAGCCCATCAAAAATACTGGTGGAATTAGAGCTCCCTGAGTTTTGCTTTTCTGTTTGTCTTGCTGGAGCCCTGTCAGCTCCATTATCTTGTGTTGTTATCCTGTGGCCAGCTGTGAGAAGCAGAAACACCGTCTTGGGGGGCTCTTCCTCCTCACTGACTCAGACAAGCCTCTGGTGTGATGGTTTACAAATCTTGGAGGGTTTACAAATCACGGGAGAGTGAATTTCAAGGCACTAAACTATAGTTTGTCACATCCTTTTTCCTGGCATTGAATTTCCCCTGAACATCGCCCAAGTACTGGAACTCATTCCCAAAAGTTGCCAGCAGGAGGACATTTCCTCACCCAAAATGTAAAGTGTTGACACACAGAGTAACTGTGGCAAATGCAAACATCATTTTCTCTTGTCCTGTATAAACTACTCCACAAAACATAATTTTTTATACATTTCCATGCTCCATTCCTTCACTTCAAACTTCTTCTCACAGCCAAAACTGAATACATTGCAAACTTTCCTCAGGGAGCAAAACTTCCTCTCAAGTCACACCAAATGTAAAGCTGACCCAGTTACCAGGGAGCTGCTCCGTCAGAAATCAGCTGGGGAAGGCAGGATGGATGAATGACATCCTGGATCAAATGCATAATTAAAGGGTACTAAATACAGCTGCCTATAATTTTTCAAAGGAAGAGCATTTTATATAGTTTTTTGTAAATCAACATCTTTCAGTGTCTTTTACATTCTCAAACTTTTGGGGGTTTTACTGTCTCACACACTTTGAGTAGAGCTATTTCTACACCAAAGCAGCCAGGAACTCTCAAGAAACAACAATCAAAGTAAGTCTGCAACAAGAAATCTGGTTTCAAGTACGATTTGCATTGTGGACTGTAACCCCTCGCCACTGAGATGGCAACTTTATTAAAAAGGGAAACACTGAATTTTTCTCTGAAAACTTTTTACCAAAAGATATTTGCCTTTTTTTCCTTTTTTTTTTTTTGTTAATCCCAAAAGTTGCTGTAAAGTAACAATTATTACGAGATCAATAATCTGTGCTTAACCTACACCTGCTTGCAAAGAGGTTATTTACAGTGTTGAGGTGATTACCAGCACTTTTATTTCCCCAAAACTCTACATGAAACTCTACTCTCCTGATTGGAAGTAGATGCAATGTGAGGTCCCTCCCAACACAAGCCCTTCCATGAGTCTGTGATTGTTATTGAATGACTATTTCCATAAAGATGTGGAAAGAAACCTCTCTATTTCTCCATCCTTTGAGCGTAAGGACACATTTTGAACTCAACATGAAGCAAGTTTAATTTTCTCCTCCAGAAGAAAACACACAGAACCTATTTTTCAAGGGAACCAAGCACTTGTTTCTTCCTTCTGTCACCCTAAATCAATTGAGAGTAACTACACATGCACCTACATTGCTGCCTATTGTATTATTTTGGTTTGATCACAGAGCGGCTCTTCCCTTTCAAAGGGTCGTGTTTTGCAATGTGATTGCAACATGAACAGAGGACATTGTTTGTACTAATTCTTCATTTAAGAAACAAAAGTTCACATTGACTGAAGTGCTGATTGTAATTAAGTTTTTTTAGTCAGAGCAAATTCCTAATAGAATTCCCTTTAATCAGTTCAGACTGCTTTTAGTTTTGTTGGAGGTAAATTAAATCATGAAGACATGAAGTCACGTGTAAATGTTTTACATCATTTTGACTAAAATATCTCCTCATATCTTGGGAGACAATTGGTGCCATCTTGGCATTAACATTGTTTTGATTTTTTTGACTCCAAACTATTCTATTTTATAGCTTGTTGGCACCTTGGTAAGGAAACAAATTATTTGCAGAGCTCTACCCTTTGTGCAGTGTGTGTGTGTGCAGGTCTGTGTGTAATCCCCACATTTTCACCTGCTGTGGGAATGTGAACTTGGATCAGATCACAGAAATGCACACTGCAACTGGAATAATTATCCCAGTTCGGTTGGATGGGACAGACTTTTTCATCATTACATATTATTGCATCAGAGGAAAGGAGCTGACCTGTCCCATCCCAGAGAGGATGGCATTTAGATCTAAACCTTCTGAATAAATGTCATCCAGAAGGATGAATAATATTAACTTCTGAATTATCTTTATGTGTTTTATGGTCTTCCACCACAGCTTTATTTCACTATGAATTTGGAAAAATTCTTTAAACTTTACAACTTACCTTCTTATCTTTGAGTACGATAAGCTGGAGATTTGACTGCCAGGAGTTCTGGTTTCCAGTCAGACTCTACACTATCAGCCTCACTGCAGCCTGTGCTGAGAATTGGCTACAGCAGAAAGAAGCAGAAGTGGGGCTTGCAGTCTCAGATAAATTAGGACAAAATTGCATAAAATTGATATTCAAACTCAGCTTTCAGAAGATGCAAAAAATTCTATCCATTTCTATTTTCCCCTCTCTTGGGTGCAGAATAATCAACTTAAAACTTCATGACCTGATGCAAGTGAGAATCTGTTGAGAGGCTCCTTTAGTGAACACAGAGCAGCACTGGAAGGGAAACGAAAGCATTTCACTGGTGCTGCAAGATGGATTGAGAAGGAATTGGGGAAACAGCACTGGGAAGAAGAACAAGGGGACTGGGCAGCTAAAGAAATGAAGTTATCAAACCACACCAGTAACACGAGGGATGGACACTGAGCTGATGAAAAGCAACACAAATAGGAAGGAAAGCTGCTTGTGAAACTAAGTGAGCAGAAGGCAGAGACTGGGGAGGGGGGTCTCCAAACAGAACAGTGCTGAGAGAGCACGTGAACTCCATGTGGGGCTGAAATCCTGCAGCACTCACAGAGAGCACAGACTGGAGGGAGCTCCAAACCTTCCGGCTTGGGCCAGTTCCCCATTTCATCACTGCAGGTTCATTGTTGGGTTGGTTTCTCCATGGACATGCAGATGGTGATTCTGCTCCCACAGCTGCACCAGGTGAGGAGAAACCTGGCTGCCCTGGCAGCATTCCCTGGTACACTTGGAGCAGCTCCTGCCTGCATTCCCTTTTCTCCCACAGCAGCTCCCAGCACGACACAGCTGAGACTTACTCACAGTCAGGGGTTTGCCTGGGTGGTGGGTTATTTAAAGCTGAGTTTTCATTCTAGTTACTGTCTCAGCATAATGGACAAGAGCACTTGAGCTGCCAGCCCTGCTGCTGCTGATCAATATTGATCTGAAATGTAGGTACAGTGGTTGTGCATTTAGTGTCTTTGGGAGCCAGAGCTGGAAAAGGAACAAGTTACACATTACACTTCCAGCTATTGCAAATTAGTCACAGCATAAACAGATTGACCATGCCAGTAATTCCAAGATGAACTGGTAAGGTGAACAAAATGATTTTAGAGTTCAGCAGCATTACTGTGTGTTCAGCATCACAAACTGACACTCAGACTATCATTACCTGATTCTGAAGGGGCTTAAGAGACAAGTGCATATAGATGGAGCAGCAGAGTGAGGTGTAGGGATTTCCAAAGGAAATGATGGAATGAAAACAAAGTCCCCAGGCTATTACCCTCCAGTAATACCCCTTCACTCCAGGGCTCCTCTGCTTTCCTCTCCTGTTTACTGATTTATTTATCCAGTGTCAATGCACACAACAACAATTCACTTGACAGAAAACTTCAACTCTAAGTGCAAGAACTGTCAAACCCACAGCTGTTGAAGGGTTGAACATCATGAGATGGACAAGGGCTTGGGCAGAAGGACTGAGTTAACTCTATGCATTTATGTGGTGCCTCACAAGTATGACCAAGATCCCCAGAGTGACATTTACAAATGCTAGAGATGCCACAATTAATATAATTATTAGAATATCTGATTCTTTACAGTGTTCCTGCATGTAAAGAGTCTCATCCATAAACACAGTTATTCCTTTAAATACTGACTTTAACTTACACATGAAGTACAATTTATGTCTTGTTTTCCACACTTGGTTCCTAAAGATAGATATCAATTCATGATGTAAGAAGGAGTGTCTTCACAGGAGGGTAAGGGCTGCCCCAGGAATTGCAGGGGAGATGCTCTTAAATGGCAGGTGGTACAAGTCCAAAAAGAAAAACTGAGGTAAAAGTCGTCTCTTGAGCCACTGCCAGTGTACTGGTGTGCCAGGGCAGCAGCAAGTCTCAGATGTCCTGGTGAAAGGGGGAGAGATGCAGCTGCTGGAGTGTGGGCACTGCCCCAGGACACACTCTGGCTGTGCAGGTCCCAGCCAGGGACAGCAGACGAGCAGGGGCTGGTGCAAGAACTGCCTTAACTGTGAGCTGTTTCCAGCACACAGAACTGGATGATGCACAGACACTGCTCTGTTCTCACCCTTATCCCCCACCTGTATGGAGGCTACAGAACAGTTTCATTAAAGCAGTGGATACATCACAAACCACTGGCACAGCAGAACTACGTTCCCACACTGCATAATTGAGGCTGCAAGAAAAACAGCGGGTTGTCCTTCATAAATACATTAAAATAGACTGTATGAAAGTCTGACTTACACTCATTTTGTGAACTTTAAAGATGACTATTTCTATCTCTACACCTACATATGTTCCCACACAAAATACTGCACTAATTTACAGCAAAAGAACACAGAGGATTGTATCCTGACTGAGACTCATACCTAAACCACAATAGAAATCGTAATATTCAGAGATGCAGAAAGTACAGAGATAATACACTGGGGGAGGAAGAATAAATTCACAAAACTCACTAGAAACTGGGGTTGTGTGGAGAGTTTCAGATCTGTTGTTGCAGCCAGAAAGGGCAATGGACAAAGGAGAGTCACGTTCTATGATATGGCCAAACCTTCGTTAACATAAATGAGAATTAAGGCTGATATGTGAGTAGAACTTTCATTAAGGACTTCTATCTGACTGTCTTGATTTAAAACATTATATGAAAAATAGAAAAAGTGGATCATAAAGATTAAGCAAGATTTTTCCATTATTTCACAGTGTTCATTTGTTTACAATACAGCACCCATTGCCTTAGTTTAATTTATTCTTGGATTACCATTTATATTCTTCGCTTTTTGGACAGCAAATTCCAGATTCAATATGATGTTTAAGTGCAAAAAAAGCTTTAAAAAAAGCCCTTCTGTTGAGAGTCTGCATGTCTGCAGCCTGTGCTGCACAAGTAAAGCCAGTGAAGTCAGTAGGAATATTTCCACTAACATTAGTTACAAAAGTCCTTCCAGCCAAACCCCCACACCAAAACCCCTGGGACATGGCTGGGTCTCCCCCTTGCACAGTTTTTGGGATTCATGGGATTTTTCCCTCCATTCTTCACAGGTCTGCCACAGAAGGCTTTGAGGAAGTCCCATCACTGGGAAACACCCCTATTTTCCTAACTCAGGAAATGCACATAATGATTTTCCCTTCAGGTGCTGCAGTCTGATGAGGAAACCCACAACAATAAACCCCTAAAAAGTTGTTATAATAAGGACATATTTTCCATGCACCGCTGTTGGCTGAAAGAAACAACAGAAGTCTTACCTGCTGCATCTCACTGGTCCAGCTCAGACTCTCCACTAGTCATGCCCTGAGGGTTAAGCAGGTTCCAGGAACCAGTGGAGCAGCAAGGCACTAGCCTTGGGCTTTTACCCCAGGATCAAACCAGCCCTGCCAAGTAATTCCAAATGCTGCCCCAGGGGAAGTGCAGTCTCCCACCTTACACCTGTTCAGGAAGCACTGGCAACAGAGTGTGGTCCTGGCGGGTTTTTATAGTGGGGTGGGTACCCTGTGCCCTCCCACAGCTGGGACAAAGCTGGAATAAGGTGCTCAGGCTAATTTGGGGCAGACACAGTGATGTTTGCTTGGGAGCCCACCCGTGCTGCGGCTCAGGATGGTGCTGCAGGTGGGCAGGCAGAGCCCCAGCATTAACCAAACACCCCGTGCAGCATCCCCTGTGCCTGCCACAGCTCTGGGACTCCTGCTGTGTGACAGGGCAGGGCACACAGCTCTGGGGATGCACCTGCACCCTGTGCTGGGCACAGACTGGCTGTGCCCGCCACAGCTCTGGGATTCCTGCTGTGTGACAGGGACCGTGTGATGGCCCAGGGCATACACACAGCTCTGGGGACACACCTGCACCCTGTGCTGGGCACAGACGGGCTGTGCCCGCCACAGCTCTGGGATTCCTGCTGTGTGACAGGGACCGTGTGATGGCCCAGGGCATACACACAGCTCTGGGGACGCACCTGCACCCTGTGCTGGGCACAGACGGGCTGTGCCCGCCCCTCCTCATGTAGGGCACTGACCCACCCAGGGCCACATGGACCAGCCTGGCCGGGGTGCTGCAGGTCCAACAAGGCAGCGACCTTTGCCATCTTTTTGGCACTTTTGGCATGAGGCTCAGCTGCTCACACAGTGAGAGAGGGAACTTGTAAAGAGGTGCCAGGCACGATCCCAGGCGGGTGTCGCGCTAGCCAAGGCTGTCTGTGTGTCTCTGCTCCCTGCAAACTGCTGTCCCTGCACCATCTAGTGGAGAGCAGAGGGATGTTCCAGGCAGGGAGGGTGAAGGCAGCGTCCTGGAGCGCTGGGTCCGGACACACACCCAAAGGCAGGCAGGCACCTCGCGGAAGGTGAACCATCATTTCCAGCTGCACAGGCGCAGTTTTATACAACATCCCAAATGTTTTCTCCTCGCAGCTTGGCTCTACTGCGATGGAACTCTCTGCTGTGTTAGATGAGTTCGTTTCTGATTACATGCAGGTAAATGAGGTGGGAATTCAGCCTATTACGTGTATATTAAGCTGCTTACCTAAGCAATCTATTTTTTTCAAACCCAAGGATTTTATTTGGGACAACTGTAAACTTGTAACAGAAAAACTAACTCAGTGCTTTAAGAATTGTGGATTTGTTCCTCCCATTAGCACAGCCACAGGTGACCCCAGGGGACTGAAGCCTCCCTGCAGCTGCGGAGGGTGTGTACTGATCCTTTGGGGGAAATCCTACTCCTTCAGAAGGGCATAGGGAATGCTCGGAGTACTGCACACCTTAATGAGGAAACCAGGAGGGACAAAAGGGCAGCTCTGCAGCAAGCTGCAATAACTAAGTGAGAGGGCAAAACAGGGGCTGCCTCCATAGCAGGCAAATCTCCCTCTCCATATATTAACAAAAACAATGCAGAGCTGCACTACCTGTCCTTTCCCCGGGTTCCTTCTTCACTCCAGTACTTTCATTTAAATTGCCAGCTGGGTTCACAAGAAACAAGTTACTGTGAAGGACTGTGAGATGCTGCAGTGGTACCTGAATGTTAATTGTGCTCCTCACTTCCTCTCACTCTCCAGACTACAGCAATTTACAGCCATGTTCCTCCTGCAGCTTTTCCACCTGTAAAACAAGAAATGGCAGGGTGAGGAAACCCTGGAAGTTGGGATTCTTTTACTGCAAGGTGGGTCTCATCAGGTAGTTTTGACATGAACTTCTCCACGAGATAAATGCTAAGGAGTAATGACCTCTTCCTGGCTCTAGCTAATCTACAAGTGTGTGAACTCTAAAGGTTTCACATCTAGCTCTGGGCTGTAGCAAAGCATTGATTACATTACAGAAGAATATGGTTTAATATTTGCAAAGCCTTTTGAGGACAAAAGACACAAATAAGCTGTAAACTGAGTGTTACTGAACCTATGCAGAGCTGAACAGGAAAGCTGAAAATATCACTTGCCAATATTTTTGGATTTTTCAGGCGTGATTTAAAACACACCTCTGATTCTTCACATTGAAGGGTGTATTTCTCAATAATGCCAACAGAGCTAGAGGATAATCCTACACAAATGCATATGAAAGTTTCAGACTGGGAAGCAGCAGGATCATACTGCTGTATCCTGAGGTCCCTTTTACTGCACCCAAGTCTGGGATAAGTGGACAGATGGAGGTTGTCTGAAGGGCAGGTTACTATTTAGCTCAGCTGGGACTGCAGAATTTGTCCTTAAGTGTGTGGCTTTTAATTATACTTCCAACTTTTTCTCATCCAATATAGTCCCATAAAAGAAACAATTACAGATTCTGAGTTATTTGAGGCATTTGCTTGCTAGAAACACAAAGGTCTCATTTTTATTTTCCTGAATTCCCAGGGTTTACTTGCACCACTGCCATTAATATTGATGGGAGTAAGATATCTTAAAAATCCCAATGCACACAAAAAAGAATAGACTCCTAAGTGAATGTCTATTATCAAATGACAAAGAGCTGTAGCCTTTGCAAGAGCCAGCAAGGAGTATTCTTCTGTTTAATGCCCTAATAAGTGTCCTATTATCCATTTAGTTCAATTACACTGAATGAGTCTGGTTTTTCCAAAGCCTTTCACTTTGTCACAGTGAGTACAGGAGGCTGACAAGAAAGATGAGCCACTGCTGGCTCTTGGGTGGCTACACTGCTCTCTCTCTCCCTCGGTGAGAGCCGGATCCACTCATTAGCAGAAAGGAAACAGCCATGACAATGGCCCCCAGTAGAGCCCTCGAGGTACCAATCTGACAATGATCCCATTGTAAACCTCTTAGCATCAAAATGTTTTTGTTCTCATCCATTACTCCACCTTCGGGGACTCAGACTTGGCAAACAAGGAGGAAATGGCTCCCTTCTGAACTGCTCCGAAGAATATAACACACCACTCAACAATTTAAGCCAAGAGCTCCATGGCTTTTGATATGCTGCTTAACTCTCAGAAACTGGTGTTGTTTGTGCACAACACTGCCTTTTCCTTTTAGGAGACCCCCTTGCCTTTTGGGAGAAGCCCTCCCTGGTGCCACAGAGCAGGACACAAATACACAGTGCCTTCCAGCACAGAACGTGTCCAGAGGTTTCTCAAGCATCAGTGACACTACCCCGAGTCAGTCAATCTCACCCTGTCAAAAGGGGCAGTATTCTGGTACAGGGGATGCCCAACAATTACTGATTTCAAAGAGATTTCGTAGGATTTTAGCATAAGCTAAAAGGGGGATGTATAGGCATTTCACACTTATGTGCTAACAACTCATCCAAAGTGCAGAGCACCGGAAACACTGGACCATCGACTGCCCTGTGTTGGAGGGGCCCACAAGGATCAGCGAGTCCAGCTCTCACCAGTAGCAGGAATCTTAGATATGTATTTTTTTCCCATTCAGTAGATCATCCAGTTTCTTTAAGTACTGAAACACTCTGTATGCAGTGCAGTGTCACTGCTCCCCAGGAGCCTCTTTAATATATTGGGTAATAACACATTTTAAAACTTGGCCATTTCTTTTTATGAGGGACACACAGCTCAGGTTACTTGTGAGGCACTTCAGCACATCTGCTAAACCACAAAACTACACTGGTGAACACCTACCCGTATGGAAACATACACTGACACAGCCTGATATGGTTATTTGAATTGATTGCAGGGCTTGGACTAACAGGTGCTGTCCCTCCTACAGATACAGTGACACTGACACCACCAGGTCTCCTGCCAGTTACCACTGTCCGACCCCAACGAATAAGCCTTAAGGAGTCAACATTTATTTTAATGTAAATAAATATTCAATAAAGCAAAGCTCAGCTGGAGGAAGGAAGGAGCTGGGGAGGAAGTTTGTGTTGTCCCTGTATTTTCCTGTCTCTGCTCCCAGCACACAGCCCAGCCCTCAGCATGCACACAAGGTCCTGGATTTCCAGGAAAAGTGCTCAGGTTCTCCTCTGCCTCCTCTACTGCCTTTAAATCCTTTGTCAGTATTCAGTGATTCAGACGAGTTTGTCTTTAAGTATATAGTAACAATATTCCTCTAAAAGACAGAGCCTCAGAAAAACTTTAAACTGTTTCAAATAAATGAGTTTTTCAATAAGGACTAAAATAGCACACAGAAGTATATCAAGATCAAAACAAACAAACAATAAAACAGACCCCCCAAAACCCCAAACAACATTCAAACACCATTCCAAGGTTGGATAGATGTAACACCCTAAAGAGAGCAGGAAATCTGGACAGGAAAGATGAGTCAGGACACTTTTATGAATTAAAAAGCTGCTGCTCAGGAGACTGAACTCACTGCATATTGAAATCAGTCCAAAGATTACCACTGTTGTCACTGGGAATTGTATTGATCTCAAATTAATTGCTGTCTCACTGTTGTGCACTTAAAAGTTTATCCCTCCCAGTGTGTCCTGGCCATGTTGAAATCCTGATTTTCAAAATACAATGTCTAGATTATTATTCCTTTTATTTTTTATCAGTGCCCACTAAAAGGAAATGATACTTTGCTGTAACACGTTCTTCATAGCACTTCTAGCTGATTAATGGAAGGAAATGAGGCTTAAATACAGGATATCATACTATCAGAAGAATGAAGGCCCACTGGTGTTATCAGCCTGGACAAGGATTAGCAAGCAATAACTGGCATTGGTTAGGACTGAATTTGTATTTAGCTGTGTTTGGAGTCAACCTTTGAATTTGCTTTTCTCTCTCTCCTCTCCCAGGAGTGATTGTACTGGTGGTGTTTATTATCAGCGAGCCCTAAAAAAAATATCAGAAGCATTTCAGGAACATGGACTGAAATCAGGATTCATTTTGTTCCCTTGAAATCTCATTTTCTTCCACTCTTCCATAAAAGTTTCAATAGTCCACTAAGAGATCAGAAATAATGCAACACAGACTTGGGCTTTTGAATACACATCACAGAAGGAAATCAAGGATGCCACAGAAACAACCAACTTTCCAGTGACCCTTGGTTTGCCATGAATTTGAAAAAAGAGCTCAAACAATTTGGGTTAAAAAAAGGGCAAAGCACCACAACCCATTTTTGAACAAGATTCCAACAGACTAAAGGTAAATGAGCTGCCAGAAGGCCTTTTCCAAGCCCTCCTTCACAGGGGATTAGATGCAGGGAAATTGCTTTGAGGAAAGTGCAGCAGTTTCCCAGCACAGGTTCAAAGCATTACTTGCTGAAGGAAACACAGATCCAGACATTAAATTCTGGATCGCAAAATGGACTCAAAATTCAAAACAAGCAACCCAACAGGAATTGAGGAAAGCTAATGGGAAGAGGAGTGATGTGCTTAGGAATAGATGTAATGATTTACCACCCCTGGTATTCAGGTTTAGAGGACAGGCAGAAATAAAGGTCTGCTCCTACAGAGTCTTTAAACAAATGCAATGCCAGACCCAATTTGCTGTTCCCTAAAAGACACGCTAAATAGCTGGAAAAGGCAAATTGAACTATGGTTACAGCCCATTGTTTTCTTCTCTGGAGGCTAAGACATTGAGTAATCATTAGAACATTCCTTCTTGTCAGCGTTTGAAGGGAATGAATGACTAGGTAGGAGTGTTCACCTGAGCACCACTTATTGATCAGTTGGCTTCCAAATCATCTTTGGCAGGAGGCCACTTCCAGTTGTTTCAGTGTGCAGCTGAACACGAGGTATTGGGCAAATAGCAACACCCAAGCCTCTCCTGGCTGCTCCAGTGGAGCCCATGGGTCTCACAGCACCTCAGACTTCTTTGGAACAGGGTTTGCAAGCCTGTATTGCTCTGGTCAGAGCTGTACATGGGGTTTCACAGAATTCAGGGCCCTTTAACACTGCAACTACCAATGGCCATGAGCCTGCAGTTCTAGTCCTGTCAAAGGTTGATGTGCCAGCAGGGCACAGGCTGGGACTCTATAAACTCTATGGGCCACACCAGGGGTTATGGCTGAATGGGAGGGCTGGGATGGACTCTGGAAGGTGCCTCAGCTGTCCAGCAGACTCCAGCTTGTATCCTCCTGCTGGTGCTTCCCCTTATTCCAGAACCTAAAGGAAATGGGGCAATTTAAATGCTTCTTCACCTTTAGGGTATGAAAAGCAAAGGCTGGGAGAAGTCTCTCTGGTGGGAAAGGCTCATATGCCACAGCCACATATGCAAGCACCCGTGAGGATTTACCCTAAAACCCCTGTTTGCTGTGTCCCAGGGACCTTCAACAGGCAAAGAATCTGACAGGAAAGCCTTTCTACTTGGGACAGCACATCACAATTACAATTTCACCCTGAGCTTTATCACCTACTTCAGTGATGGTACAGGAGGTGCCAAGGGAGGTGCTCCTTACAGCAAATCCTTCCATGCCAACAGCACAAAACTGATTTGCTCTAAATATCTTATCAACTTCCTGAAAGAAATGAGCTGAGCCTCTCTTTAATGAAGTAACATCATTATCAGTATTACAGAAAAGTGGGAAGTAATAGGAAAAAATTGAATTAGAGTCATGGGATGCTTGAATAATTCTTTACATCTGTTCCAGAGCAGTTGTGGGGAAAGCTGCAGAAAAAAGGTTGTTCTTCTACCAGTGGATTTGCTTTTCTTTGGTTAATTAATGAAATTAAAAGTTTACTTGGGAAATTCCTGTCATCTTACTGCAAAAGAGCAGTTACAGCACAGTTATACTGAGGATATGAAGTGAGAGACTCTGGGCTTTCTGAAATAAATGTACTTGGTTCTCAGACAAGGGAAAATAACTTCCCTCTGCTAAGAGGGAACATAATGTAATCCATAAATCTCTCCACTTTACAGGCAAAGGGCTCAGCTGTGAACTAGGCCTTGGACACTTTCTGTCAAAGGAGTACCCAGAAAACTGGCAATCCTATACAGAAAATGTTGTCTTTAAACCTTTCAGGACAGGACAAATAGAAAGAAAACAGCATTTCATGACATGACTGTATTGTCACTTAATCTCTGTACAGGTACACAGATGACCATCTGTTTATTTCTTTCCTGGCAGAGAAATGACCAGCACAGTTCCAGATGATGAGATATCCAGGACCAACACAAACCCCTGTGTGCTGGAACCTGCTCCCTAAGGTAGCCAAAAGCCAGCAGGAACAGCCACAGAACAGGCAGACACTGAGGAAGGCACGAGCCTATCCCCTTACAGTTTTGGCCTGTAAGATGAGGGCTGAAAAGCTGGGATCACATTTTGTGTTCTCAGTTTCAGATCTAGCCTGGTTCCACTCTCCTTAATACAGTAGAGATACTACTCCACGTAAAAAAAAAATTTAAAATTTTTTCTTCCAGCCATGTAGCTCAGTGGTGTTAGAGTAACATATAACACCTAACAACTATGGAAATTCTTCTGAAATTTGCATCAGTAGGACACATATCCCCTACACAACCCCCCTGTGGCTTTCAAACCTGCTCGTGGACTGATGAGGCAGCTCCGCAAAGAACTTGGAAAATTTCACAATTGCTGCAAAAATGTAACATTTTTGGGTGGTTTATTGTGGGATATTTCCTTAAGGGAAAAAGTGTCATAAACATCACTCTGGAAGAACCCCCCTGCCTTGAGAGAGGGTGTTTATCAAAACAGTGGAGCCTCTGAGCAGTCCTTTCTCAGGGCCCCAGACTCCATGGAACAGGTAAGAACGTGGGTGGGCAGTGACCCTGTGTGGGGTGCAAAGGACACAAAGTTAACTTTCAATTACTGCTTATTGTGATATTGCATTCCATAGGGTAATCAGAATGTTTAGTGTATTTGTAGGTTCATGTAACTAATGATGAAACAGCTGATTTAACCATCAGCAGCCTCCTGTGAAACAGAGTGAGGGATCACTGAAAGATCCTTGCACTGCCCTTGGACAACTGTGACTAAATACACTCATCATGTGAAAAGAGTACATTGGATGGCTGACACACCAGTATTCACTTCTGTTGTCTCTCTTCTTTGCTCCTCCCAACATTGTCTTCATCAGTTTGGGAGGTTATCCACACTTCCACAGTTTTGACACTGCACTCTTGGCCAGGTGTGGGGAAGGATCTACCTGGAAATAACTCTGAGGGAGAAAGCAGCAACTACTGAAACAAGACCAAGGCCTAACAGTGGAATGACATATGGAATAATCTCCAACCTGTGACAGACGAGGAGCAATGCTAACATGGCTGGCTTTGCCACTCTGGGAGCAAAGTGATCGAAAAGAATGGCAACAGTTAAAACCTGAAGATGGACTAAAAAAAACTCCTAAAGAAACTCCACAGAGAATAAAGGACTGTAGGATCTGAAGAAGCAAAACTTGTGTGACTGTACCACAGGGCAAAGGCCTTAGGGTAAGAGAGACAGGCATGTAGCTCCCTTATTGCATTAAAACACCTTTCTCTTGTGTTCCACTCTCTTCCGGCTACAAGGAATAAACATGTTGGCTTAAGGAAGCTGTTGGGCACTTGAGCACAAACTCTGGAAGGTTTTTGATCTGCAGGATGCTGAACTCAGAGGAAGAGAATCAGCAGGCACTACACTTTAACACCTAAAGTGCTGTGGAGGCAGCAATGTTAACAAAATGAAAGGCTTTGTCTTTAAAATATTCAGCAGAGATTTCAGCTCTGGTTCAATACTGGCACTGCTGATGCCTTTGGTGAGTATTAAACTCTCCTTTCATCTCCACCACGTGCAGGGACTCCAAAGCATTTGTGCTCCCAAGTCACTGCACCCAGTGTTTGTACCTGATTCAGGTTGCTGTGCCCTTCACACCGGGATGACTGCCCCAGGTCCATCAGCTGCCCCAGGTGTATCAGCTGCCCCAGGTCCATCAGCTGCCCCAGGCCCATCAGCTGCCCCAGGCCCATCAGCTGCCCCAGGTTCCTCCTGCTTGGAAGCTGCTCCTGGCAAACCTGGCATATGTGGGCAGGCACACCTGGACGGGCAGGCACACCTGGACGGGCAGGCAGCACCAGCTACCAACACAGCTCACTGCTCTGTCATGGGAGAAGCCCCACCAAGAGTCCTTTAAAATAAGAATATGACAGGGCTGATGTAGTCATGTTCATAATGGCCAGTACAGCTGAGAAGAGGCTTTTTATTAAAGCCCATTATTTGCTTTAGTGAAAATAATAGCTTAACTGCTGCTCAGCCTGTTTCCCCCTGTAAAGCGTATTATTTCAAGTATTGCTGGATGGGAATTGAGGGCTTTATTATCTTGGATTTTGAAAAATAAAGTAAAGGATGAGAACAAATCATAATGTTTCCTGACATTTTTTTCTATACTTGAATCACAAGGACTTAGAAAATATCTTGTACAATAGCTCAGAGTACCATTTTCTTGGAATATATGATTCTGACAAAAGCAAATTGCAGTTTCAAGTCATTCAGACATTAAATGGAGCACCCTTAAAAGTTGATCTCCTTTTGAGACCTCGTTTTAACATTTATTTCAAAGTTATTTTCACAGAATCCTTCTTCTCTTTTTCTAATTATTTTCTAACTCCCTAGGAGTTATTTTCTAACCCTAATGGCAGCATGTCAAACTTTCTGTTGTCTCTGTCAGGGAGAATTGCAATGGCACCTCCTTGCTGCAAGAGACAAACAAGCAGGGAAGCAAACAAAGTAGGACTCAAAGACTTTTATTTGCCAAAATAATAAAAAAAGAAAAGAAAACCCTTATCTTACTAAATTTAACTCCAATGTTTTTGCATTTCATAAATATTGTAGAGTTGTCAAACATTTCCCATTCTTTGGGAGGCCAAATAGATTTTTGAGTAAGAAAAGAAAAAGAGCAACAGACTGACCTGTAAGGTCAGCATGAGGAAACAAAAGCTAAAAACCCAAAGCCCAAAAGAGATCAAACATGCACCCAGCCACCCTAGTATAAAATACTCTGACCAGGGATGTGTCTGACAAAGCAATAAATCAAAGCAATAACTCACTTCTTCATGGCTATTTGTTGGCTTCTTGGGCTATCACATAATATGCCACACTAAGAAACTACTTTATATTGCTTTATATTAATGAATCTAGAAAAAAGCAATGCTCTCACCAAGCCATGGCCACAGCAATGACCTTTGCTGGTGCCAGCAGTGCCATCCCAGAGGTGAGTTTGCCCCTTGCCCCGAGGCAGGTGGAGTTTCCTCACGTACACTGCTCAGGAACACTCAGCTTGCTGCTTGCCTGTGCAGCAGGTTTTCTCCTGAAATGCTTGTCATTGAGGAGAAAGACTTTTCAAAGAGGTGCTGGAAGGGAGACAGCCTTGCAGAACAGGGAGTTCAGTCCCGCTGTTTGCACACAGACTGTGAAGGGTGAGGCTGCAAATCAAACATAGTCAGCAGCTCAGCACACTTAATAACCAGCACATTATCATTTGGAGAGGATAGAGAATACTCAGAACAGAGAGAGGGCCTACAAGTCACACCCACACAACCAACACACTGTACTCCACAGCACCTTCCTGTAAGGAGGAACCACTCAAAAGGGTAGGGTGTGCAAGACCCCTGCTCATCCACCAAATCAACAAATGTGTGCTGCTGTTTTGTCACTTTATTGGTGCAGAAAACACCATCCTCTGGGGCAGAGAAGGCTGTGCTGCTCCAGGACGATACTGGTGGTGACAACAACAGGCATTGGATGGGGCTGGTGCAGCCACAGCCAGTGCATGACAAAGGTAAGTGCTTAGATGAATCTAAAGCTACAACACCTTCAGGACTGCACCCGGGCTGAGCATTGTTATCACTCCTGCTCTCTACTTCCAACACAAGGTATGCATATTTCTTGTAGACAAGGCCTGGGGGAAGAGGGAATTCAAATGAGATACGCCACAGTTTGCCTGTCTGACTCAGTCTGATTAGACTTTCATATATTCTGGACGATTTACAAACGGGTTGTGTGTCTTTATTTTGAAAACATCCTTGTCTACATGACAATCAGCCAACCCAAAGCGGCTGCCTTTCCAAGGACACTTGTCCTGAGCATGGGAAGGTGGAAAAAATATTCATAATGGGGTTCAAAATCTTTCATCTTCCCTGAAGCAGGAAATGTGAGACAGCCTGGAGGCTTTCGAGAGCCACAGCTAAGTATTAAATATCTATTCTGTTGGCTTTGAAAATGGGTTCAGTTATAAAAACGCAACAACAAACGACTCTTTGTGTCTCCCCCTTGCCATGCTATCTGCGTCCTTTGTGGCCCAAACTCTTTCTGGAGCCTCCATGTGTCATGGAGCTTCCCAGCCCTTCCTGTCAGCAGCCCCTGACAAGTTCTGGGGTACTCACACCCATCCCCAAGTGCACAGTGGGGCAAGGAAGGCAGACAAGCCCCTGACCACCTGTGTGGCTGCTGCCCCTCACACCCTGAGACTGGCAACACCCACACTGAAATCACCATCTTTGCAATCTTGTTTCAACCAAAAAAACCCCCAAACCAACTAAAAGTAACCCAGCAACAAAACCAAAACAAACACCTCAAAACAAACAAAAAACCAAACCAACCAAAAAAAGAGCAACCAAGAAAGGAAAAAAAATCTCATTGGTGCAAACACTGTTTTACCTCTCCTGGTTTGACTCTGTCCATGTGATCTGGAACAGCTCTTACAAATGTCTTCAGGGGCTTGTGCTGCTGCTGCTGCCCTGGTGAAGATTTCAGTGACGTGCAGTTGTCAGGGACTTAATGACTGCTTATACCTCCCCTGTTTTACCTCCATTACTCCGAGCTCCGGTGTCCCTGGAACAAATGACACGTGCAATTCACTTGTGTCCTGGGTTCTTCCTTTGCTTATTTACTGCAGTTGCTGTAATTGTTCTCTGTGACTTTTATTTTTAGAGAAAAGTTCTAAAAATGTTAATAAACAACGTAGCATAGGCTAAGTCTGCTCACAGGCACATCGTAACTCAGAGAAACCTGGACTAAAAAAATTTCAGTGAGGCTTAGGGAATTCCAAAATTCTCCATTCTTTTAATTCATAAATTACCTTAATGCACTTCCTTAATCCTCTTCTGTGCAAAAATTCAGAATTAAAGACACCTGAAATAATGCACACAAGCACTGAATGCCCTGTGGAAAGCTGTCAGCTCCTTAACTAACCACCCCATAGCCTTTGTTACTTGTCCAGCTGAAAGCTGTGGGTTCATAATTCAATATCCTGCAGCTCTGACTGGACAGCTACTCAGTGTGAGGGGCTACAACTGCCGCCATTTTGTGATGGGTTACTCCGGCCACCATTTTGTGATGGGTTACTCCGGCCACCATTTTGTGATGGGTTACTCTGGCCGCCATTTTGTAAAAGGTTACTCTGGCTGCCATTTTACAATGGGTTACTCTGGCCGCCATTTTGCGATGGGTTACCCTGGCCGCCATTGTTCTATGGGTTACCCCGGCCCCCATTTTGTGATGGGTTACTCTGGCCGCCATTTTGGGATAGGTTACTCCGGCCACCATTTTGTGATAGTAAAGGAGAATAAGGGCTCGCAGCCATCTGAGGGCCGTGAGAGGGGATTGCACCAGCCATTTTGTGCACGTGGTGACAACACTCAACCTGTTCTTGCCTTTTTTCTGCTCCCAATGCCAATTGCTAACTGACCCTTCCTCACAAAACCTTGATTTCTCCTTTTCTTGCATGGCAAGAACACTCAAAATCAAACTCCACACAATGGTCACCTGTGACACCAGTGGATCACTATGTTGCTGGGCTTGCCATAATTTAAGTCCCAGTTTGCCCCATTCTGAATAAGTGATATGATAGGGGATGACAGAATCATTTTTTGAGACCCACTTAACCAATGATTTAAGAGCTTTATCAATCAGGTGGCCGTGACAGTAAATGATACTCTTTAACCAGCTGTAGCTTTCTCACTCTCTTTTGGAGATGAGCACACCCATGACTAACATAAAATAAAAATGAGGGGTTTGTAACAAAGGGGACACAATAGCACAGCTGCTGGTCTACCTTGTCTGGCAGGGAGATCGGGATATGGGGCACACTGAGCTGTGGGGAACAGCCTGAACAGGCAGCCATGTCCACTGCACCGCCTGAGCCCACAGATGGCACGTCTGGGGGGTCTCCTGCAGTGAAAACCTCTGCCCAGGGTCCCTGTTAGGCACCAACTGATGGCCACTGACCGCCAGGCTCCACACACCATGGGCTGAGGCGGGACCGGATTGGCTGGAGGGCGTAACCAGGGCAACAGGGCAGCCAATGGGACAAAGGCAGCAAACCGACCAATGAGGGGACAGGGCTCAGGCGGGAACAAGGTGTGAGAGGGAAGAAGCCAACATGGAGGACTGGAAAGGGAAAACATGGTCGGGAGAACCACCATGGGGGAACATTGTAACACTGAAACCTGTACAATTACACCGGAACAGGCCCAATTAAACTGCCAGGGCAATAGTCCCAATGTCTTACAAGGCCTCTGGTGCTTCCATTCCATCGCCATCTCCATAAATCCACTTTCTCTAGCACTTCTACCAGCCCTCACAGGACAGCCTCCATTTAGAGCTCTATTCTGGATTCTGTGCTGCCATTCCCTGGGGTGGGCAGAGCTGGTTCTGCAGCCAAGGGCTGAACCTGCTCAGGAAACTCCCCCAAGTGCAAACCACCCTGGCAAAGAATTAAACCAGTTTGTGTCAGTCCAGACATCTGCCAACACAGAGGAAACCTCTGCTGGGCCTGGGAATGGGGAGCAGAACCACCTTTTCTTTTCTGGCAGCAGTACCAGGAAAGTTTATAAACTTAAGCCTGCTTTACTAACAAGACTTGCAGTGTGAGCTGCAGACAGACAAGGGGTTAAGTGTCCTCTTGCAGTAAGTTCCCAGAACACATTTACATCAAACAAACATTGGGATGAATGATCTGTTCTCATTAATTAATTTATGATCGACATTTTGTACTTACGTGTTGGTTGTTTGGGGTTTTTTTTAATCGAAGTTTCAATCTGCTGCATCATGACCTACATGGTGCACCACTGGGCTAGACCCTGCCTTGGCTGCAGGAACCTCCTTTCTAACCTCTCCCCTCCTCAGCCTGGAAGGTGGAATGGCCCCAGCTGTTGGCAAGATAAAGGACAGTACTTTTGCAAACTGTGAAGCCACACTATTGAGCCATAAAATGCATCTCACAAGGAAATACCAAAATCTTGTTTTAACAACTTACTAATGCTCGTGTCAGCTTTGCCCTCACCCCATCTCTAACCAAATCTCCCTAAAATCTCAGCTGACAGCTACAGTTGAAGACAGAACATAACACTTAAACAAAACTATTAAGGATATTTTGCAGACCTTTTGGAGGCCAAACTCAACTGGCAGTGATAGTAAGAATGTATCAGTTTTATGAGGGATTTCATTTAAAAGAGCACTGTCCTCCCGTGTGAATGAGGAGCACTCACAGCACTGAGTGCTGGAGGGGAGTGGGAACTCTCATCAAACATTTACCCCTAAATGAGTGAGCATTTCTTTATGTTCTGACTAACAAGATAGAGTCTCTCTGAGCAAAAATAAAACAACCCAGGATTTTTCAAAAAATTGGACTCGCAGTCCTACAGGTGATAGTTCATTATTTTACATGTGGGTAGAACCACTGCAGAGACCATCTGGGTACCCCAGGCACACACAGAGATGGACCAAACACCCCAACCAGCCAGCCTGGACCTCCAGCCCTGTGACAACTGCAGAGGGTTCCAAAAGCTTAACCTCTTTCAAGTTAAAGTACATCACAACTCATCTCCCTTTATTAATCTATTGTCTCTGCTCTTCTCTCTGCCCACTGATATCACAGTGTATCATAACAGAAAACAGGACTGCATCTGGATAATGATGCCTGGAGGAGCAAGTTTCCCAAGCATGAAAACATTTCTTGTGCTTTGAAAATTCTTAGAAAATATTTCCATTATAAGCTTATAAATAAAATTAATGTCCTTCAAAAAAACCCCAAGAAACAACATATAAAATTTCCCCCATTTGGTAACTGAGAGACTTATTCCTCTCAGTTTCCCTCCTAAAAAAGCACAAAGCCAAAAAGGTGTTATCCATTAAAAATAAATTCAGGAAGATTATATAGAGTGTGATGCATTTACATGTATTGAAATTGCTGCCTGCATTCAAGCACAACACCAAACAAGTTAATAGCACAAATGTACATTTCCCAATGCATGGGGATATTTGCAGTCAGGTGAAAGGCAGATAAAAACTATACCGAAGTCCAAAGCACTGGTCTAGATCCCTCCCCTTGTATCTGGGTGAACAACAGAGTTATCTATCACCTCATTTAAAAAGCCAAGCACTTAAAAGCAAGAAAATGAGTATTTAAAGACCCTATAAATCTTAGGCTGCCTACACCGTAGGGGCACCATTATTTCTGGGTAGAAAAACATTTCTGTTTCATCATAACAAAACAACCCCAGCTATGAAATTCAGAATAAACATTCCCTATGTAAACAGAGCATAAACTAAGAATGAAGGTGTGTAATATGAAACACTTTGGCCTCAAAAAGAAGATGAATGTAAATAATTTCAGCATGAAACAGAAGTGAAGATAGTTCCTGTTGGACAGTAGGTACAATATGAGTGTCAAGACCCATCAGACATAAATATTTCATACTGTACTTCTGGCAGAGTTTCTCTGAGCTGAGGACGTGTCCACACCAGTGTCTGTCCCTCAGCAGGAACGAGGGCTCTGGGTGTGCTGCACAGCAGCTCCATTCCCTGCCCCGCCCCACAGGACACCCCACACTGCCCTAAGGAACACTCTGTGCTCTCCCTCACATTTGGCATTGATTTCCAGCACGAACCCCCGTCCCTCAGCACACAGGGACAGGCTTGCAGCACTTTGCTGGCTGCTCACTCAGTGGGACTCAGAGCCTTCCTTCCTGCAGGCGATTCAAATCCCCCTCTAAAAATACATTTTCCCCTTGCCCTTATCTTCTTTTACCCTCCTAAGTTTCTGATCACCAGCATGCCTGGTTCTCTCTCACCTCCCAGGTCCAGCAGGGGTGCTGGTGGCAGCTGGAGCCTGAGATCACAGCAATCCATGGATTTTAGATGTTGAGCAGAACTGGGCAGAGTTGAGAGAAGGCACCCCCAGCCCTGAGTCCCACCTGTGCCCCGGGTTTGCAGTGGCCAGTGCAGAGCTGCCAGCCTGCCTTCTGCAGCCTTTCTTTTACAGGTTCTGCCCATCTGAACTCTCACTGAAGTACTTAGCAGGGAAGGTTAGCTTTGAACAGTGGTGTGGCTTTAAATCCATTTGGAAATTGGAAAATCTAACTCAAAGTCCAGGTTTTTTACAAGTGATCACTGCAGTCATCATGGATTACAATTTGCAGGTATCTCAAGCACTCAAGGCTGCAAATTAAATCAATTATCACTGTGCCCAAACATATGAAATAATAATACTAATTGCTGAAAAAAACCCATCCAACCAACCACTCCTTGAGTGACAATAATTTTTTTCCAAACAGATGTTTGGTTTGCTCCCTCCACCCAAGTCATAGCAAGGCTTAGAAGTGTTTGGTTTGATTCTGACTCTGGGACTGCTCCTGTGGACAGGGAAAGTTCCTGTGGGGAGAACATCATTTTCAGACAACAGGCCAAACAGGCACCACCCTGCAGAGCAGCAGCTTTAAGGCTTAGAGATATCCAGAGCACCTCCCTGAATATATATCACTGCTTCTGCAGAGGGAAGTTACATCAGGGTAAAAATAAACATTCAGTTGTAAAAAGCTTAACAGTTTGATTCTTTTCAAAGCTTGTTAACTTCGTTTAAGCTATTTATTCTTGCTGTCACAGCTTAGGAAGAGGTTTTCCTTAATACTCACTGAAAATGCCAAATTCATTCACCAGATATCACTTAAGCTCAGTAATTCACTTTCCTTATATATTACTTTGTTCAACAGCTTCTTTTGTAATCTGTCAAAAGCAAAAATACAATTCCTTAGGGAAAAATACCACTAAGTACACCTCGATTTCTGGGAAAAAGGAGAAAGTCAAAGTTAAGGGATACATCAGAAACAATTATTGCTATAACTGACTTGGTGATTTAACTTGTCTTTAGGCAGCTTGCCTGGACTAGACAGCATTTTGCATTAGAAAAATGAGGATGAAATAACCTTTGAGTGTTGCTCCATCCTGAAAGCTGGGTGGGTTTCTGCAGTTGTGGGTCCCAGCACAGGAACTCTGGAGCTGAAGGCAGGCTATGCAACTGTCCCAGAGACAGGGAAGGCTACAAATGTTCTGAAAATCCCAGACTGTTACTGGCACTGCAGGTGGCAGGCTCTGCTTTTGGGCTTGTATATCCCCACCTGAGAACTGCTGGACTCCACGACCTTGGAGGCCTTTCCCAGCCTTAAAGATTCCACGATTCTGCTCTATGAGCTCATGAGAGAGAGAGGCAAGTGAAGCAAGACAGGAATCTGTGGATGCTGAGAGTGTTTGCACCATGTACCTACCTGTGCATGGAGCAAAGGGCCAGACTGAGCTCCTGCTGTTCACACAGCCCAGCCAAGGCTGGCTCTCCATGAGGACACCCCACAGAAGCAGCAGCAGGGCCATAAAGTGCTGTCTGCAAACAGAGAAAACCAACGGTCTCCTCCACGGTGCCAAATTCCAGCCCCTCACCTTGAAACCCCCTTGGAAAGGTGTAACAGAGACTCAAGGCAATGCACTGGAGGACACACAGGAGGAGGGAACAAGGTCTGCCAAAGGTGTTTAGCAGGGCTGTCATCTGGGGGAGGTCAGACTTCCAGCCTGCTGTAGCCAAAGGAAGTCAGGGAAGGAGTGGCTAAGGCAAAACTGGGATAGGAACAGGACTAGCAATGCCATGGAACATGAAAATGCCACTGTGAAAGATATTCATGAGGAAATGGACTGATCAAAAGAATCCTTGCCCCTCTTCCTCCCCAGAGTTTTATGGCTCTATCCAAATATGCAGCCAGATCAGGAAAGCAACACCATGTTTAATGAGACATCAACACTTCACCTACTTTTGCTCAAAGTATTTGAGGCTTCTGGTTGTTTGACCCCTGGCAGCTGAGATATTTGTATGGATTGAGAACTTCACCCTTGATTTGGCACATCTTTAACGAAATGAATATATGAAATCTGTTAATGGCAAGTTTGCTGTCATTTTGCAAAGACCTTGAGAAGTTCTGTGGTTAGGAACTAGGACACACTAAACCCATGGGAACAAAGGAAGATTCATAATGAAATGTGCATCGCCCTGGCCACCAGGTTAAATCTCCAGCCAGCCAGAGCAATTCATGCACACTGGCTTGAGCTCTTTGGCTCAGAATTGGCAACAAATGCTGATTTTGCCCAGCTTCCTTCAGTCAACAGCAGATGGAATTTCAGTGCTCTCACAAAGACTATAGGATTAGAATAACCACTCCAACATTTCCAACAGAGATGATGGAAAGCAACAACAAGAAAAATATTCCACACAAACTCTGTGGCCATCTGGCCACTGAAAGGCAGAACTGGAGCTTTGCTCCAGTGACACTCCTGTAACATGCCCAGTCTCACAGTGGGAGAATCAGGCACTGTTCCTACAAACCATCATCTGTACACACCAACAGAACCTGACAGCCACAAAGAAACAGTCTTCTATAAATACAGAAAATGTTAATAAACCTGATGGCTTCCTAAAAGTTTACTGAGATGCAGCCAAAATGATGGCATCTGTTTGTACAATGAGCAGCTTTACATGTGAAAAATAGCTCAAGTAATTAGTATTTTTAAAATTAAGAGAGTGACTGCTGGAAAGATCTGCAAACTTGGTACAAACTAATCTTTTGTTTGAAGTCTGGGAGAGCAGAATTTACATTACACTCAGGAAAGGAGATAAATTGACAGTCTTGACCTATTTTGCAGCTGAGAGTGAGTGGAAGAGTGCTGAGACATGTAACTCTGACAAAATATTCCAGTCTGCTAGAACAAGATTCACCTCAACACTGATGTATTTGTAAGTATTAATTAGGGCTAATGACCCCACTTTGAAGTGAGTAATTACTATTACAATGATGCCAAAGTGGAGTTCTAATAATGTACAGAAGAATCTTGAAAATTACATCAAAGAAATCTTTTTTCATAGAAGTTTTTCCAACTGAGTCAGCAGAAACCAGACTGAACAGATACACCCCTGACTTTGAATTGTGACTTGGAACTGTGGCTTCTTTGGACAAATCCTTTACATCTATTAAGTGACTCCACATCAGTCAAGGAATATTTTAGTGAAATTTTATCCCTTCACCTAGTATAGGTAAGAATGCAGAAAAATCCTACATTTTCCTTTTTTCTCCCTCACTTTTTAAAAGAAGTCTTAAAACACCCCTCCAAAAATGAATGGGAATGTTTAATTTCATTTTGGACAAAGTACATCAACTGGCTCTCAATTACTTGTAATTTATGTCTTTCTTTGACAACCAAAATTTTTCAGGTTAACATGAAATTTTTATTTTTAGAATATTCTGGGGAAGGAACCATTACTAATTCACAGAGTTCCTCTACTGTACTGACTCTCTGTAAGGTGTTGTAGAGCTCTGTCTCCTGGAAAAAAAATCCATTTAAAACACAGGAAAGGGGTTTCAACTTCACATAAATTAATAGATTAACAACTGGACTCAACAAATCTTACAGACCACTAGAACAAACTCTTCCATTTGTTAGCCATACTAATCAAAAATGCCATTTTTAATGCAAACATGAATCCTTTTCTAAGAATTGTATTTGATGCTTATGTTTTCATCAACTTTCAGATTTCTAAGTCAGTTGATATTTTCAAATGCAAGTTTTATACAAGACCTCCCATGTGACCTCTGACTGTGCAGTTGTGATTGTTGTTGTTTAGGAGTTATTCAGTTTTGTTATTTAAGTCTAAACTCTCTTTCATTTCCACTCAGACTCTCTCCTACTGAGGACCAAGGGACAACATACTATTCTGAGGGGGTAATCAAGAGATTGGTGCTGACATTTTGCCAAATCCCATTCCCTGCTGGGAGATGCTAATTCCCTCTTTTATAACTTTGGGGCTAGAAAGGAACAGCCAAGGAATCAAAGCCTTTTTATAGACAGATATTTTTAGGTACTTAGGGGTTTTTCACTGTAAAAAACCAGAGACAATGGCAAGAAGAAATCCCATAACAACACTCTGACCTTGGATCAACACTGACTTTGTTACCTGCTAACTGAAATAGGGGCCAACCCCTGTAGGATCACACCTTGCTGAGTATTCCAACCATCAAGTCTTTTGTGCAGGATCAGGAGTTCTTATACAACAAAATAGACATGTTTCCAATTCAAATACTTGCTAGGAATTCCTCAGAAACTTCCCAGGCATCAATATCCATCCATACAAGCATAAAAAACTGAATGGGGAAATGCCTGGAATATTACAAAGTGACCCTGGAAAACTCCTTATTGAAATAACATTTTACAAATGGACTTTCTCTTCAGCACTTTGAGTGCTTTAGTTACAATGGGTAAGACCTGACAGCTAAAGCAATGTAAAAAGCTGCACTTCTGGAGTAACAAAATGTACAAATAATGGAGAAAATGTCTAGACACTTTAATAAAAAGTTGGGATTATTAAATTTTTTTTTTCTGTTTCTTATATTTCAGCATGATACCTGTTTTGGACTCCCTGGGTTTTTCTGAGCAAACTGCACCTGGAGTGCCTCCCCCTTGGTAAAAGCAGAGGAGCTGGCACAGCCCCAGCCCCTCCTGGGCCCTGGCACGCTGGGTGATGTAACCATGTGGGCAGTGACCTTTTCAGCTCCAATCCAAGGTGTCCTGCCAGGGCCACGCTGGATTTGCCCTTCAGTTCCTGTGCCCCGCACTGAGCCACGTTCCCGGCTCTGGGGGCAGCAGCAGCCCCAGGAGGGAGGGCCAGGCCCTCTCTGGGGGCCCACACCCTGTCTCATGCAGTTACTCCTGAGGGTTATTTGGCCTCTGAACCAGCACTGTTCAGTAGGTTTAGACCAGGCCTTGGCACTGCTCTGGTTTAGCTGCAGCCCAGCAGCTGGGTGTGACCAGGCTGCACAAAGCTCAGCTCCAGGCCCTGGAGCGAACCCCTGTTTCTCCGGTGCGCGTTGGGAGTCAGTGTTTAACTGGAAACAAGTGTTCCCCAACAAAGTCCTGGGCAAGTCCTCCCCCTGCACCCCAACACTGGTGTCTGCCCACTCATACTTTCTGATTACTTAGTTCAACCCTTTCACAGGCTGCACTTTCTCATGTGCCAAACAAACCCTGCCCAGCGCAGGTGGCAGCTCCCTGCCCATGGTCCCTGAGTCTCAGCTGTGCCCCTGGCAGAGGGACCCCCGTGGGAAGCTGAGCCCGGGCTGGATGGGGCACAGCACCCCCAAACACCCACTCCATTTCCTGCTCGCTGCTCACAGAGCCTGGAGCCAGCTCGTG
>JAWWEV010000043.1:65762926-65781314 GCA_035583235.1 Hafferia zeledoni | reverse complement strand
ATGCATGCAGTCTGTAAAGGTGAGAACCAAATTTGTATTTGCTCTAATACTAGAAGTAAAACTTTTATAGGCACAAACTGGCATAAGACACTTTTGGAATATATAAAGTAGCTGTTATCATGATCCAGTTAAAGAGTTGTCCCAATTCTTTGAATTGAATTTAGAAATTGCACATTTAGTGAGAACTGCAGTTTCCTGGTGTGATTTTTTTCCCCTTAAGGCCTTGTTTCTGTATTTTTTGCAATTCTTGCTAAGTATGTGCTACATAGGTGAAGTCTTAACCTCTTCTCCCTGTACATCTGACATTGCAGACAGTCTTTCTGGAAGTGTGTCTGTTACATTTATAGCTGTATTTTAAGGCCCTTGAAGCCCTTTGTTCCCTGAGGAAAATTAGCTCTGTCCCTTTGTGCTGGAGATGGAGGAGCCACAGGAGATCCCTGCCACAGGATTGTGGAGTCAGTTTGCCATGGAATAGAAATGGTGAAGTTTTGAACTTTAGAGTAACTTGGACTTCAGTGACCTTGACTAAATTGGGGGAAACTGAAATATTTAGTGAAATTTTCTTAGTTTGCTGCCTGTGTTTTTTATATGGAAACCACTCACAGAGTGCAGCATAGTGGGCTGATGGACTCAGGGTGTTTGAAGGGAGAAGTAGCAAAAAATAACAAGCATTTTGATTTAGTCAGTGTTACAGCCTGGTAAAGCTGTAAGACTTGTGTAAAATTTTGGAAAAATACAAAACTTGCATTTTTTTAATGTTGTGTACAAGGTTACTTTGGATTTTTTTAAATTTATTTTTAATTCACCAGCATGCTCCATTTACTTTATCTTTCCCTGAACAAACTTATTTTTCTAAACTTAAAACTTGGGTCTGTCTTTACAGCATTCTGTGCACCTGAGGTAGGTTGGATAACAGGAAAAGCTCCTTCCCCCAGAGGGTGGTGGGCACTGCCCAGGCTCCCCAGGGCAGTGGGCACAGCCCCGAGGCTGCCAGAGCTCCAGGAGAGTTTGGATGATGCTCTGGGGCACAGGGGGTGACTCTGGGGATGGTTCTGGGCAGGGCTGAGGGTTGGACTGGATGGTCCCTGTGTGTCCCTTACGACTGGGCACGTTCTGTGGCCCAAAAGAAAGAGCATGACCGAGCAGGGAGGGGTGACCTGATAAATACCAAAAACGTTGGTTGGGCTTTTCCGAGCATGTTTTCTGGGGTAGAACACGCTCTCAGCCCCCTCTCTCTCGGCCCAGGATCCCCCGTGCCCAACGGCCCCGGCGGTGCCGCCTCGAAGGCCAACGGTGGCAGCGAGGGTGGCACGGGCGGGTACCACCGGCAGCTGGCGGCGCTCAACTGCTCCGTGCGCGACTGGATCGTCAAGCACGTCAACTGCAACCCCCTGTGCGACCTCAGCCCCATCTTCCGCGACTACGAGCGGTACCTGGCGGGCATCGAGCGGCAGCGCGGCGGGGACGGCGGCACCGACAGCGAGCCCAGCCCCGCGCCCCGCGCCGGCTCCAAGGGCTTCCTGCTCGCAAAGGGCAAGGGGCAGGACGCCACCGACACACAGCCCGAGGCCGCGGCCGACAGGAGAGCCCCGGCCCCGGCAGCGGCACCCGCCGTGTCCTTCAACTTCGGCAGGGGCAGTGACAGCCCTGCCCTGGGCACCCTGGGCTCAGGAACACTCAGTGGTTTCTCCTTTGCTCCCGGCAGTTCGGGCTTGTTTGGCAAGGACGCCACCCAGGCCAAGTCTGTCATTGCAGCACCCACCAGTTTGCTGGAAGCTCAGGCAGAAAGTGGCAATACCGATGAGAAAGGTAAATTCTGTTCACTTCTGTCACAGTTACTCTAATGGTGAGCTGTGAGTGGTTGTCACTTAAGGGTTCTGCAAAGATGCAGGAATAGGCAGCTGAACGAGACCACTGCATGGAGCTGTGCCAGGGAGGTTGGGATGGATCTCAGGGAAAGGCTCTTCCCCCAGAGGCTGGTGGGCACTGCCCAGGCTCCCCAGGGCAGTGGGCACAGCCCCAAGGCTGCCAGAGCTCCAGGAGGGTTTGGACAACGGGACAGGGACAGAGTGGGATTGTTGAGGTGTCTGTGCAGGGCCAGGAGATGGACTGGATGATCCCTGTGGGTCCCTCCAGCTCAGATACTCTGTATTCTGTGCCTCTGAGATCAGAATTGGTCTTCAATTTGAAATGCAGACCTACACCAGTAACGTGGAAGTCCCAGCCTTGCACACAGTTTAAGCAACATCAAAAGTATGTGCTTATCAAAACCTATGCATCTCTGTCAGATTTGCACTTTCTAAAGTAGAATATAATGTCTTACCTGAAGACAGGACTTGAAAAGATGGCATTTATAGCAGCTGGCATGTTCACCTCTGAGCCTGCAGGACATTTCAACCCCTCTGCTTTTCCCAGTAGCTTTAGCAAGAGATTCCCGTGGTAAAAAAGTTAAACCTGGCTGTTAGAAATGTTTATTGTGCTTAACTTGATTTTGTATTTCACATTCATTGAAATGTGAAAACTGTTTTCTGTTACACCAGAAGGTTTTGACTTACTGAGCTTTGTATTTTTGGGGTTGGGTATTTTCACCCCACTTAAGCTGTAAATGAGGACAGAGTTGTTTGAGGGGCTGAATGAAAAGCAAGTACCACTTTTTTTCTGTATCTGGAGCTGCTGCAGAGCCCGCAGGGACTGAAATGCACCCTGGCAATCACTGACAGGCCCCCCATGGCCATGTCAAACATGGTGTGCACAATCCCCAAAACACCCTCCAGGCTCTGTGCTCCCCACATTAACACATTAAAACTTTCTGTTTGAAGGAGGAGATGAGGAGGAAGAAGAGCCACCAAAAGTCATTGTTAATGAAATAAAGGAGGATGATGCTTTCTACTCAAAGAAGTAAGTCACTTGGAAAACAGAATTCCTACCTGCATATTGCTGTTCTTCACCACTGCAGTGCACGATTAATGACATGTTCTTGCCTTTCTAATTAATAAAGCTTGTTAGGAATCCATATAGAGTATGAACTTTAAAAGATAGTTACAGGCAAAAATGTGTATCTTGTAAAACTCCTCTATCTTTGGCACAACACTTAACTTTGTGTTCTGCAGTTTTTCACAAGTGAAGATGTTTCTGCCTTCAGGGTTTGTAAGTTGAAATTGCAGGGCTACCACAGAAGTCTCATACTGTGCTGCTGGAAACTGCACCAGCTGCTCAGCTATTTGCACAGCCTAAAATAAGGCTGGAAAATGCTGATTGTTGTATGAAGGAGAGAACAAGTTGTGCCTTAAGCTGAAAATGAGACCAGCTCTACTAAAGCAGTTTTGCAAGGCATGTTTAGTAGTCCAGGTAATTGACACTCACCACCGCATTTGTCCTGCTACAAACAGCCCTTAGCTTTGTCTGAGGGAAGGGGTGTGCTAATTTACTAAGAATGGGGTTACCAGGTTATTAGAGCTTCACTTAAAAATATTTATAAATTGGATACAGAAGTCCTACTTTACCTTCAGAACGATACAGCAAGTTCTTCTGGCTTTGCAGTTGGTGTTTTTTAAAGTAGCTCCCACCTACTGCTCCTCATGGACCCCAGTACAGCTTGCTCTGCACTTCACTTCTCCCTGAAAGTAACACCGGTGTCATTTCAGTACTGAAAGAAACAATTCTTTTCTCTTTGAACTGCAAGTGCCCTCTGTTACAGTAACAAGGTCAAGAAGAACAAAAGGAATTTGATGTCATGTTAACTCCTGGTTATTGTCACTGTGAGTCAGATGGGGTACCTGTACTTGGCAGATATTGTTATGTCTCCAATCTTCACTAACAAGGGGTTTGTTTTCTGTTTCCACAGGTGCAAACTATTCTACAAAAAGGATAATGAATTTAAAGAAAAGGGGGTAGGAACATTACATTTAAAACCAGCAGGAAACGAAAAAACTCAACTCCTAGTCCGAGCAGATACCAATTTAGGTAAGCACATTCCTCCCAGGAGCCAGCCTGGATGTGAAATTCCTTGAAAAGCATTAGGACATTTTTGTGGTTGCACAGCATTAACAGACACAGTCAGTGAAAACCTTTCTACTTTTGTTTTCTCTGAGTAATTTCAAGTATTGACCAAGCACACTTGGATGCCTCCTCTGAGCATTACAAGACAGAGCACATGAAGCTGTGCAAGGAGTAAAAGGTTATGGTTTATGTTTGGGAATTCTTCCCCCTCCTTTTTCTACAAGCTTTTCTCCCTCCCTGCCAAGAGTGGC
Source organism: Hafferia zeledoni (assembly GCA_035583235.1). Taxonomy (NCBI): domain Eukaryota; kingdom Metazoa; phylum Chordata; class Aves; order Passeriformes; family Thamnophilidae; genus Hafferia; species Hafferia zeledoni. Next base: position 65,777,064 of record JAWWEV010000043.1, on the reverse strand, counting down.
CTTGAGGCATGGCTTAAGGGCAGGCTTCCATAAAACTGAGTATCTGATAAGGATGTAGAACCCTGAGGACTAAAGCCAGGCTGCACTGCAGGCCAGGGGCCAATCTCAGCTCCTCTGCCTTCACCCACAGCCCTGTTTTAGGAAGTGTTTCCTTTTTCTCCAGCTCACACCCCAAGACATTGAGCTTGGTGACTCCAGGCATGGGTTTCCAGGTGCTGCTGCAGTCATGGTGATGCACACTTTCCTTTTTGCTGTCTTCACACAGTGCTGTATTCCTTTCCAAAAATCTCACTGTGTTGAGAGGCTGAACTGGAAAGGGAGGTGAAGACTGACTTTCCCCTAAACCCTCCTGCCATGCTCTGAGCTATGGCCCAGGTCTATGAACGTGTGTGTGTCCTGTGGAACCAGGCTGGACTGTGTGTGCTGCTGTTCAGTACCCACTGACCATCCCAGAGCTGCCCCACTCACTACTCCCTTAACTCCCGGTGTGGTTTAACAGGCTGACCCAGAGCTGCAGGAGTGACCTGGCACAGCCCCCACCAGCTCTGGGCAGGAGTTCGGGTGACACAGAACTCCCTGCACCCTGGTGTGCCCAGTTTCACATTAACATGTCTGGCTGCCCCAGAACTAACCTTTTGTTTCTGCTTCTGAAGTGCAGCTGATGCTCAGAACGGGCAGCCGGGCTTAACCTGCGCTCTGGGACTGGATTCCTCACTTGCTGCTTCTCCCCTTCTCCTGCCTGTCCCCACCACCACTTGGTATTCTTCAGGCTCCTCCCTTTAAAAAAAGGAGGGCACAGAATTTTCAGCAATTTCCTCATTCCTAGTGAGGAGAGAAATCTGAGAATAATGGCCCTGAGCAGATGCCTAGAAGAGTAAGACAAACACATGTTGTTTGTGAACTGCCTTCCTTCCAAACCATCTTAAATCCCTCTTTAGTACCTGTACTAACATTGTATTGCAGGAAAAGCTGGAAAATGGCTAATGGCAATTTTTTCCCCTCCTCACATGCAGGAAACATACTGTTGAATGTCCTAATTCCACCTAAGATGCCATGCACAAGAACAGGGAAAAACAACGTGCTCATAGTTTGTGTCCCTAATCCACCGATCGACGAGAAGAACCCAACTGTTCCTGTCACCATGTTAATAAGGGTGAAAACAAGTGAGGATGCAGATGAATTGCACAAAATCTTACTGGAGAAAAAGGAGGCTTAAATAAGTTGCAGTCAGTGATTTGAGGAATTATTGCCAAACTGCTGCTGCTCTTTTATCCTTCCCTAACTTCACTTGAACTTTTAACTCTTTACTCTGGTAGTAAGAACTGTTACAGGAATTCTGGAAAAAATTATGTGAGGAAAAGCTAAACTAGCTAATAAAAGCTTTACTAGAACTCAAGTGTTGGACTGTGCTCCCTCATTTTTCAGTATCTAAATGCAGGACCTCTTCTGGATAAAGCACATGGATGTCAATCCAGGCATGTTTTAGCACCGGCCACCAATGGACGGAACGCCGAGTACAAGAGCACAGTACCAGAGCTTCCTCACAGACTGATGCCATGCAACCACCTCCTGCTCTCAGAAGGGAGGATGTTCAAGTTTACCTGTTGAAACTGTTTGTAGACTCCAGATTTTTACCTTTTGCTTGGTCTGGTCTGTGACTGGGTGAGAACACAGCACCCCAGCAGTGATGATCTGTACTGTCTGACCTCCTGCAGACCCACGTGCTTCTGGGACTCAGAGACTGCAGATGGAGACAAGAACATGTGCTTGTGTAGTCCTGGTGACAGTGGTTTCCTAGAGAAGAACTGTCAGTTCTGTCCTTACTGTAGCAACAAGCTAATGATGTGCAATAGTAGAAGCAGACTGGAAGAGTTTACCTGGGACCACCCCAGCATCCCCTGGCTGCTGACAAAGCCCAGCCCAAGGGCTGCACCTCCCTCTGGTCCCTCCAAGGGGTTTGTCCTTCATCCTTGGGCCACACCTGCAGCCTGTGTTGTACTTGTCCTGCTGCTGGTACTTGGCTGAGCAGAGCTGCTCTTCCCCCAACCAAACCTGAGGGGTTTGCAGAGCTGTGTGTTGCCTCTGCCCTTCCTTGCCCCTGCACTGGGTACAGCAGCAACGTGCAGCCTGAGGACAAGCTTTCTGTTGCACGCAGGGAGTGCTGGGTTCATCTGAAACTTAGTTTTCAGCTGTGTTAACCATGTGGGCAATAACTTGTGGATCAGAACATTCATTCTGGTCTTGATTTCCATCTCAACATTATATCACATTCTGTTTGGTGGTTTAATCCTTTTCTGTTGCAAATCTTGTTTGCTGGAAACTCCTTCCCTAGTTATTGTTTTTCTACTTCCCCTCCAACTCTGGGACCTCTCTGAGAGCTCAGTGTTAATATTAGACTTGAACTACTCTCTGGACCAGCTCTGGAAGATGGAACAAACGTGCCATCCTGCCTCTGGCTAATGTGTCACACAGGAAAAACCCCCTCCTTAAAAAAATTCCCACAGAGAACCTGGACACCCACCACAGTGGCATCCTGTGGGCAGGGAGAAAGGAGCAGCACATCTCACCTGTCCCCCTGCTCTGGGGCCAACAGCTGCCTCTGGGCCTAATTTACTGCACAATTCAGGTTATGGCCTTCTTTTTCCCTCTTAGCTGAAAGGAGGAAAAACTTGATAGGATCTATAGCCCTCTTGACCAAAGTTCAAAAACAAAGGCCTTTGTTCAAGTTTCAGCTCCACTTGGCTACAGAGCTGCATTTTTAACACTCAAGTGTAAAGGAAGCTTAGATGCCATTTCAGATATTGTTTGAAATATAAACTGGTGCCTTTGGGGGTTTCTTTTTGCATCTGGCTCAGTACTTAAACCATGAAAAGTCAGTGACATCAGTTTCCTCAAAATCAGATGCTTCTTTTAAAGCTAAATTCCTGCAGCTGCCTGCACTGAGCCCCAGGGTGAGGGGGTGTCTGCATGGAAAGCAGAGCAGCCCCTGCCAGCTCAGGGCTCAGCTCCAGGGGCTCAGGGCAGTTGGCACTGCCCTGGTGAGCTCTGCCTGTGTACCCCATGGAGAGCAGCTCCCTGGGCTCTGCCTTGTGTTTCTCTGCTTCCAAAAGCTCATGGATGAGGAGCTGCTCCTTCATCCAGGGAACTGTGCACCAACATGCTGAGCTTGCCCTTCTCTCCTCGTGCTGTGCCTCAAGTGGGGCACTGTGGGGCTTGGCACACACAGATGGGCCCAATTCTGACCTGCAGCTCTGGCCTTGGCCAAGGGGGAGCACAGGGTGTAAGGGAAAATAAGTACAATAAATTGTGTTGGAAAAATCAAACCTCACTGTACCACAGCAGCAAGTGATACCTTCTCTTAGCTGTGGGACAGCCTGAGATCAGCCACCTGAACTCTTCAGTGTATGTATTGTATCAGGAAAGCCAGGGGAAGGGAAATACAAATGTTGTCTTCATTAGCATGTCAAATATATGCATAGACACACAATTCTAAACGTTTTACTTGGGGAAAGTTGCCCCTAAAGGAACAGGGAAGAATTTTCCTGCAAATCAGAGTTTAATCAGCATCAGTTCCTGGTGACCCTGCCATTATCTGGATTACAAAGCAGGAAGTCACACACCTTTCCCCTGGTGCTCAGGTCTAAAGCACAGCCCTTCTCCAGCACTGGGAGGGAAAACAAATCTTTGATGATGCTCCAGTTTCGAGTTAAATATTAAAATACACAGAGCTGTAAAAGGTCAGAGATTATGACATAGAAATAAAGGCTTAAAATGAGTTAAAAGCACATGTTAGTGTAGAGCATGGACATCAATGTACTAATGCCTTCATAACAAAGTGGCTCGTGCCATCCAAGGAAAGAATTTTGATCAGAATTCCAACTCCAGGAGCCATTCCTATATCCTGGTAGATACTTGATGTATTTAAGAGCTGGGTATCAGACACCTGATGTTAAAGATGGGAGATTCTGCCCTCATTTGCTTCAATGCCTTTGCTATTTGTAGGTGTTGGGGTGTCTTAGGGATCACACATTCCTCCTGCTACTCTAATTTCGAAGTTTCAGCTGCTTGGAAATCTTTCCCTCTCACCTCCCCACTCAGAAAAATCAAGAGCTCTCCTTTGTAATTCTAAGAATCTTTAAGGGAGGATTATTACAATTGGTTTGAATTGTATTTTAAAATATTAAATTGCAATATGCAAGGATTTTTTGTTTGTTAAATTTATGTATTTGGGAGCATAGCAATGTGTTCCTGTAATTCCTTTTGTCTGATGGATGTGAAAGCTTAATTTAAATTTATATAGTTCAAACGAACGTGTTGTAAAACATAAACCAACCAGGAGGTTTGCTTTGCCATTACAAACTGTAGTTCAGCTCCCTTTGCAGCACTGTAACATTTAAAATGTCCTTAAAGACTTCCTTTCTGATGCCTTAACTTATTTGCATTGGAGAAAATTTTGTAGCTGGTGCCTGTGTGCAGAAATTAACTGACATTAAACCATTTAAAGTGGCATGAGCTTGTCTAAATCCAATGAAAATGCTGAATGTGATTTGTTAGTTGTTCATAGATTTCAAGATGTTCTGAATTTTTCAGTGGATACTTAAGTTTTACATAAATTGTACCAATGTTTCCATTAATTATGATACACTGAGGACCTGTACAAAAATCCTTGGAAAATGTGAATAAATGAATGGGAGATTCATTTGTCTTGTGTGAATCACTTTCATTTTGAGAGTACAGCACTGTCTTAATAAAATGAATTGTACAACCAGTTGCTTGCAGGTGAACTCCTGCCTGGAAAATCCTGCCCTGGCCCTTCCTCACTCAGAACCTGGACCAGAACCTCTGAGGGAAAGGTGTGACCTGGGTTTACACCTTAGAGCAGAGCTGACATGACACAGCACAAACCCTTCTGTCTAAATCATGGACAGTGCTGTCTCTGGAGCCCCACCTGAACTGGTGGGCACTGCAGGCAATTCTGTTGACTGCAGTTCCAGGGAAAACTTGCAGGTGGTTTCTCTACTGTCAAAAGCAAATTCCTAATGCTGAAGAGAAAATGGTGGATTAAATACCAAACTGAATGAATCTGGCAGTTTATGAAATCCCTGTTTCCTTCCCTTTCCAGTGAGGTCAGACATGGCTCCTGTGCCCACCCACCTGTCTGGTCTCCTGCTGTGCTGGGCAGGGGAACCAGGGACAGCCACAGCCAGCAGGGCATTCCAACTTCCTGCTGAGAGCAAGGCCTGCATAGTAATAACTCTTCTTGCTCCTTGATGCTACATCTATCACTGGATTTTCAAAGGAAAGCCCAGCCTGACACTTGCAGTGATGAAAGAAGGTTCTGGCCACCCTCTTGTCCTGGAGGAGCAAAGCAAAGCCTCTACACTCAGTGCAGGCCTGAGGCATTCCCTGTTTCCAGCAGTTTGGACGAGCACAGGGGTTCCATCAGAATTAAAGGCTGAGTGTGGGACTTTGCAAAGTCTGTGAACTTTTAAACTGCTCTTGCTGCATGTGCCCAGTAGTTAGAGCAGAACCACAAACACACCCACACCTGGGGGCTGGGGCAGAGCAGGGGGGGTGAGTGCTCAGCACACACAGCTCAGGGAGGGCACAGCTGAAGGGGCATCTCATCTGGGTGACACTGCACAAACCAGCACTCCAGGGCTTCCTGAACTAATCAGGAAGAAACCTTTACAGCCCTCAGTTCTCTCTATTATGCACTGCACAAACTTAAATGTTAATGGCTACGTAATTAAACATAGATCAGTTTAAAAGGGTTGTTCTAAAGGCAAAAACCAAAAAGCTTTTCCAAACAAATTCAGGGCTACACAGACTTTAACCTTCTTCCCCCTTACCCCATGTCAAGTTGTCAGAGGCATCCCTGAGAAAAAACACTATTAACAGAGTCCATGGTCGTTTAAGAGGTCTGTTTATTGGCTGCAGGGTCCAACCCTTTCTTCACTGCTGCCATATGCAAAGTCACCTCTGGTTTTGGTGCACAACGTTCTCCTTGCTTTGTTCCCAGGGCTCAGTTCAGTGCCAGCACCATTTCCAACCCACCACCTCGCAAGCAACACTGATGAACTGATGAGGCAAATAAAACCCAAACCATGCAACATGTGTTAGGCTGAGAAAATTAGGCTGAGAATATTTATATATTTACACAGAGAATGTTCAACATTGCAACCCACTCACAGAATTGTGTTACCTCGACCAGGTATCCCAACAGCTACATTCTGGTGTAAAATACTCTTTTGTTTAAGGTTTGGTGGAAAAGCTACTTACTCTACAATGCCTTTAACTGGGTTCTATCCCAGCTATTTGTGACACAGAATTTCTGCACAGCAGCACCACATTCCAGTCACACCCCACAGAACAAGGTAAGGCATTCACAGACATCTGACTGCTGTGACCACAGGAAATCCATTTGCCAGAGCTTTCAGCCATGACCTTTGCAAACCATGAGAGTTAAGTCCCTAAGAGATGGATGGTTCTTCCAAGACCTTCAAACTTGTCATTTCTTGACACTGTTACACACAACACAGACAGAATTTAAGACCAATACATTAATTTCCTAAATAAAAGTTTGTTCTTAAACCCCACTGGGTAACAACAGGGCTTAGGCACTTCTGAAGGGTTTGTTTCACATCTGTCTCTAATATGGGGAAGATTCAGACTACAAAATACAGGACAAGCAATCATCTGGAAAGGGAATAATTAAGGATTGGCAAGAAGCAGGTCAATAGTCCAAGAGCACTGACTCTTTCTCCAGTCCACACAACTTCCAGTGACCACATGGGACTCTGCTGGAAGAAATCCATCTGCAGAGCCAAGGACTTCACTGTCTAAATTAAAATTGGTATAAGAACACACTTGGGAAAACCACTTTACTGTGAAAAGCCACCTGTGCAGACAATTCTCTTCCCTGGAAATGGAAAGGTGAGTGACAGTGACAACAGTGACCCAGAGCCCAACAGTCCCAAGCCCTGCAAACAGTGAAAACCAGGAGAACAGAAAGAGAAGGAACACGGACCACACAAACTGGGTTAGCCAAGACAGCTGAGAGACTTGTGGCATTTCCACCAACAGCTTCTTTAAGCAGGAGACTTGGAATGCACCCTGTGCTGGCCAGCAGTCAGAGGACACAGGTTCACATACGTGGTGTCTCTAAGGCAGAGCAATCATCTGCTAAGACAAAACAGCTGATTTAAGAGATTTCTGGAAAAAATAAAAAAAAGGGAAAAAGGCTTTGTACTTGTTAAATGGACAGCAGTGAAAAACCTGTTAAGGGTGAGAAGATTCACATCCTCACATTTGACATGTAACAATACACAACATCTACGAAAGGCTCGAGCCTCGATCTCCAGAGGGAGCGAAGGGGTGGAAGGACAGAAGGAGATAACTGAGAAGGAGGAGTGGTGGGATTCTGTACACAAATAAAGCTATTCTCCAAAGCTCCCCAAATGTGGTAACCATCCTCAAACACCAACATCACCAGTGAAACACACTGTGCTCCAACAGCTGAGCCAGTGAGAGCCAAAGAGCCTCCATGGCCTGCAGCAAATGTCTAAGTGGCCAACAGAGCCTTAAAAGGCTTTACTGCTGAGGAGCTACAGAATGAACCCCCCTCCAAATTAATGGGGTGAGAGGTTCCTATTAACATTCCCTTTTCTTTTTTGGTGCAGTGCAATGGCATGCAAAGGGTCCAGCTGTGCCACCTTGACCCAAGTAAAACTTTGATCAACTTCCCTGTCAGTCTGTGGACACAAGGACAACAAAATTTTAACTTCCAGGCTATTTTTTAAAGCAGAACAAAATGTGGAATTTGATAAAACAAAGTGGGAACCATGGGCTATACATAACAAGTCCAAGTCAGTTGTTTAGAGAAGGAGTAACTGAGAATGTGGCACATCTTTGTTCCTGAAAAGCACTATTGACATTCAGTAGACTTTTTGACCTCTATTTTCCATAGATGTCCAGGAGGGCACACCTGTAGCCCTTTTCTACTAGAAAAGGTGAGTTTTCCACGTACCTACAGCACATCCCACTAGCAAGACAAGAAATAAATTCATTTCTTAGGACATGACAGCCCTTCAAACACTAGACACCAAAATCCACCCACGGACATGTAACAAAGCAGAGAACACCTCCAGCCAAACAGGTGTGGGATCTGAGCTGCACTCTCTGTACCACTGTCTTTCCACCAATGCACTGCCTTAGCATCACTTCTCCTTTGCTCTGAGATCTCACACAGCAAGACTTGCTCACTCTTCCATATCACACAAAACTAAGCCACCTAAACACAACACACACCTTGGGAGCATTACAGACTCCTGCAGACTGAGAAGTGTTCAGGCACCTACCACTGGAGTTCCTGTCTGGATACCCCTCCTGTTCCCACGTGTCATTCCTCTGGCTGACAGGAAGGTATCAGGCATCATTAGCAGCACAAATATGAGCCCTCCCTCCATTCCCTCTCCAGTGAATGGTTAAAGGAAAGCCAAGCACTGATTTGCCCAACCTAGCAGTGCAGAATGAGGAGCACATTGAGAGGCTTGGTTTGGAGCTGAGGAGGGGTTTAATTCCCAGCCTGGGCCAAGGGAGAGCACTTGTACAGACTGACATCAGGCACTGACTCCCTGGGGGTCTCAGGTAAGCACCAGGCTGCCTGGCAAGGTCCTGGAGAGGGCACTTCAGCTGCTGAGGGAGGGCTCCACCCCTGCCTGGGGCACTCAGGTCAGTGGGCACACCCCCAGGTGCGCACACAGCCACGTGGTCTGCAGTGAAAAGGGGCTGTGCTGGAATGACACAGCAAACACTTGCCTGATGCTGCTGCAACACGTTTGAAGCCAAGCAGAGCTGGCCAGCTGTCCCTGTGGTACACTCATGCTGCCGGTGTGAGAACTGCTGCCACCCTGTGCTGAGGGGACAGCTGCCAGGCCTGGCCTCAGACACAGACAGACCTCCTTACCCCGCTGCAGTCACCATGCTGGGCTGAGGGGCAGATTTAGTCTGCCTCTAGGCTGAAGTGCAGCTATTTCCATGGCATCTAGCCTGAGGGAAAAAGCAGAAAGTCCCGTTTGAGAGGTTAAGTCTTTAGATGCTACTGAGAGAATAACAGCAAAGCACTTGGGCAAGGCCAGGTATGAGGGAGACAAAGGTCCAGGCTCAGAGCACATGCCATTTGGTAACTGCAGCAACAGCACCAGCTTTGGGTGCTCAGAGTCTGAAAAGTGACAAAAATGGCATCTTTGCTCTCCCTCTGTGCGTGTTGGAGTCTGACACGGCCCAAGACCTAAATAAGATCAAGTATGGACTGGCTCCCACACCAAAGCAGTGAGCCAGGCAGGGCACAGTAGTCTCAGTAATCAATCATTTTGTTTTCATATCCAGGACAGCAGAGTTTTGCTGTTCAGAGAGAGCTGCACTTCATGTGTAAACATAAGGCTGTTTTCCTGAGAGCTCTGACACACCACTTTCAGAATTCCATTGTGCAATTTTTAGTCACTTTTCAGAACAGAACTATGGTTCCATCTTTTGTATTTCCAGAAACTCCCTGTGCTTCAGTGAGTAACAACCAGGAGACAGAGGATAAGGGCGAAGTGCCCAACCACTGATCAGCCCTCATGCCTCCGTGGCTGCAAATGGTACCCCAAGGATGACTCCACACACTCACGTCCAGTGCATGCAGGAGGATGTTGGTTACTGGAAAGGTTTTAGGCCCTGGAGCCCCATTGTGGCCTCCTGGTTTTCCACTTTAGACTCAAACTGGCGTTGACCCAGCTGAGAGACAGATAAGCAGCATTAGTACTGGAGATGAACCTCAGCTTTGCTGTAGCAGCACATTTTAGCCTCCTTTTCCCTGGCTCGTTTTCTTAGCCAGCTCTTGAGGATGAAAATGTTGCTGTTCTTTGGTAGATACGGAAATCTGTCAGCAGAGCTCACCTGTCCTAACACTGACACACGAAAAATGGGAACATTTTCAGCCTCTTTTAAGCTCTGCTGCACGTACCAAAATGGCAATGTACCTCTGTGGCCTCTTTTCCCCTCAGCAGGACACGACTGTCCCATCCCCTCACCCCCCACGCACGGAGCTGTTCCCAAGGGGAGAGTCTGTGGAACCACGTCCATCAGCAAGTCACTACGAAATTCCCAGGAGGTTTCTCCCAAAGAGTATAAAGTTTAGCACATTCTGTACATATTGTTGGTTTCTCAGTTATAAAGTAAACACAGTAGCGAACTGTCTGTGCAGTGTTGACTCGGTTCAGCGCAGCCCCTTCTCGGTTATCTTGCTGAGAGCTCTCTGGGGTCAGAGCGCTCCGGCCGCGGGCGTTGGTTGGTGTGTGACAGCAGAGGAGGGAGGGAAGAGGCACTTTGATCGGCTGGTACTCCTGGGCGTCCCTTGTCCCCCGGAGGAGAGTGTTCCGACACTAGGTGGGAGTGCTGGCACGGCACCCGCTGTGCGGAGGCACTTGGCGACACGGCTCCGGCAGCTGCTATGTCATCAGGATCGGCTTCTGCCGCACCTCCAAGATGTCTGCGCAAGGCACAAAACACACGGGCACCTCAGGGGCTGCGGCACAGCCCACCGGGCTGGCAACCACGGCTCCGCCTGGAGCAGCCCGAGCTCACCGGGATGCAGCTGGGAGGGGCTGGGAGATGGGAAGCTGCAAATCATCCCACCAGAGGGAGAGGACAGCATATCTACCACCCGTCACTGCTGCTGGGATGAAGCAACACGTGGCAGACACAGGGTGCAGGATCTCCCAGAAAAAAAGCCCAAGTGACACTAATAAGAGATGCCAAGGGCCTTTCCCTTTCTCAGAGGGAGAAATGCAACATCCCCAGGCCCCTTAAAGAGACTTCTGGCTCTGAAGATGTGGTACAAATAATTCGGCTAGTTCATCTGTTCTATAGCCCAAAGCCTGCATTTCTGCATCAAAAACCTACCCTAAAACCCACTCCTCTTTTTTACTTCTCAGCTCCATATCATCCAAATGCAACAGAAGATGAACCTGTAAAATTTCTGTCATGATCATGGGCACCTTTCTAATTATGACAGTAAACCCAACATGCTGGCAAGGCAGCACACAGAAGTATCTGGAAACTGGGCTGCTGTGTCCTTTTGAAGGCTCCACAGAGAACAAAGAACATGGGCAAAGGGAGCACACAATCAAGAGGCTGATCAAACACAACTGCACAGAGAGGATGACATGAGTAAAAACTGATCTGCAGCTCCAGAGGGCTCCAGCCACACTTGTAAAGAATTAAACACACTGGAGGGAGTCCAGTGAAGGGCCACAGAGATAATTAAGGGACTGGACCATCTGACACACGAGAAGCAGCCAACAGAAGTGGGTTTATCTAGCATGGAGAGAAGTCTTATCAACATGTATAAACTCAAGACATTTTAAAATGCACTTTGCTCACTCTCACTGGGATTTTAGTATCTTAGTCCAGGCTTCCTGCACTACCCAAGGAAGATGAGCACCTTTCCCACCTCACCTTGCCCCATGTGTAGTGCTCCTGCTTCCTGGAAAGCTGCCACTGGCACAAGTGCATTGATCACAAAAAGGCCTTGCAAACAGGCTCCACCTGATGTGTCAAACTAAAACAAATGTGGGTAGTAAAAAGCTGCAGATGAAAATGCTGCCCTAGAGCCCAGACATTTCACATCCTATTTCTGTGCATCTCAATATACACACCAACTCCTGCAACCGTCTGTTCAACAACTGAAGTCTCAGAGAGGATGCTCAAGCTCAAAGCCAATATTTGAGCAGGGAGGCATTTGTGCCACCCACTTGAGCAAGTGTTAAATGCCAGCAGGAACAATGCATCCTCTGTGCACTCCAAAATGCCTGTGCTGGGAGAGTGAGTGAGCTTGGTAACTCCAGCTAACTTGCTCTAAGATTATCAACACCATCATCATAAGGAATAATAATTTTTTTGAAACATTGTTTGAAGTCCACCCTTAATTACAGAGGAGCAATTTTTACTGGAATATGCATTTTCTTTTAAACTGAAATCAATCTCTACATACAGTGGGATTGCAGAGAAATACTTGTTCCTCTGACAGCAAAATCCCCCGACACAGAAGGCCGCCCAGGACCCAAAAGACTCTGTTTTGCCCAATAAATGCCCAACTCACCCGTTAAAATTCGATGCAATGGCAAAGTGATGTAAGTTAAGTGTGCATAGAGTAGAAAGTTCTCATCTGTCCTGTTCAGCTTCAGCCAGGAGCCCACGAGCGAGCGCCCTGTCCCCGACAGGGACCGCGACCGCAGGTTGGTCGCGTTGTGCAGGTCTGCAAGGCACAGAGAGACAGAACTTCAGGGACTGCACTTCCTGCATCCTCCCCAACACCTCTGAAGGTCAGAGCAGGAGGAGAGCCTCCTGCTCACTGTGCAGAGACAAACCACATGCAGACCTTGCCCAGCACAGAACTCACCATTTACAGTGAAGCTCATAAATGGCAGCAGCAGCTGCAAATCCCCTCCTACTGACAGAGCAGCCAGGAGAGGGAATGAACCCTGGGCTACCCCCTGCACCAGCAGCACCCCAACCCAGCCTGCCCTCACACAGAATCACACGACACCCCTAACACCAAGCAGTTACTCATGCAGAGATCCACCAGAGTAAGAGGAAAAACTGTTTCTTCTGAAGAACACTGATATCTAACATATGGGGAGAGTCAGCATTAATGCCCCAGCTTCCTGCAGAACTCCAGGCACAACTGGGACCCTTCAGCAGAGCCCTTCTCCTCATTCGTGTAGATGACCACAAGCAGCTTTTAAAACAAAAGGATACTGAGGCTCCCCATAGGCCAAGAGGTGGGTTTTATAGCTGCAGGTCTCTCCCACAGCCATACACTGAATTTTTGGTCTTTTTAAACCTCTTCTCCACTGCCCTGTAACACTCAGCCCTGACCCACAGTGCAGGTGTTCAAGACAACATGTCAGTTCTGGACCAGAGTGATCCAAATCCTGGGACTGAAAGCAGGTCCTGATCCAAGCAAAGAAAATATGGGGGCAGCTACTCTAGATAACATGGCTTAAACCACAGGGTTTGCTTAGGCAAATCAAGGAAAACGAGACGAGGGAAGGCTTTTATTGACAGAACCCCAAATTAGCTACAACCAGTTTAAGTTGTGCAGAATCTGCATTAAACATTATCACTCCAGCTTGTCTTTTAATGTGCAATTCTTCATTAGCTAAGCTGGTCCAGTCCTGCTGATGGGCAGTATCTTTGCTACCACAAGCAGAGCTCATGACCTGGAAATCACCTTTGTGTTTATCTGTTAGTGTGCCAACAGATTTATTGACTGAACTGTTTTTACACATATGAAAAGCAGTTTGGACAATGACATTGGTGAGTTTCTGCCTCACAAAACCCTGATGTGATTTGATTTATACTACAAAAATAGACTTTGAGTCAGATTCCATTTCTTAATCTGGCTGGTTGTTTCCTGCTGAGTAACCAGAATTCAAAGGAGGAGTTCCACAAGGCATTAAACTGTCATACAAATTCATGAAGTTACAGAGTTCAGGACTGGTTCAAAGCCAGTTGAAGTAAATGCCTTTTCACCAACTTTAACCAGTTCTGGATCACATCAGGGAACTCGGAGAACTTGCAGCTGGCAGTGTGAGGACATACCTGGAGGAGTGTGACATCTGGGACAGGGAGGGGATCTCTGCTGCTCAAGTTTCTCTAGAATGGGTTAATATAAAAGGGGGAGATGAGGTTTAAACCCATCTAGGAATTGTGGGCTCAAACCTGTGAAACACCGGCCTTGGAGAGAGCTCTGTGTGGACCTCTCCTTTCTCCACCCTGCAAACCCTTTTGGAAACCTGGCAGCGGGATCCCTTCTCGCAGCCCTGTGGCCTGTGCAGAGCAGGCTGCAGAGCTGACAGCACCTCCCTCACCTCCACCATCCTCCTCTCTGAAGAACTCCTCGCTGTCGTTGGCCGAGTGGGACTTTTTCATCTCCGCAATTCGGTTCCGCGGCACTTTCCTCTTGAGAGATGGGGAGAAGAAGGACGGGCGGTTGTTGCGTTCTGGGGTCGGGGGAGTGCTGAAAGAGGTGACCTGGGAGGGAGAGGGAAGAGGGAGTGCTGAAAGAGGTGACCTGGGAGGGAGAGGGA
>JAWWEV010000043.1:65699459-65760553 GCA_035583235.1 Hafferia zeledoni | reverse complement strand
GTGCTGGAAGAGGTGACCTGGGAGGGAGAGGGAAGAGGGAGTGCTGGAAGAGGTGACCTGGGAGGGAGAGGGAAGAGGGAGTGCTGGAAGAGGTGACCTGGGAGGGAGAGGGAAGAGCCACTGCAGAGTCCTGCCTCTCCCTCCATGTGCCACAGGGCAGTCACAGGTGGGAAATTCAGAGTCATGACTGATGTCCAGCTCTGTTTTACCACAGTGGCCAGAGAGTGGCCAAAAGTATTTTGATATATCATCACCCTCAGCTGTCATGTGATTAATGAAAATGCCTCTCTGCTCCAATGGTCACTTTTCACAAGGATTTATAAACATAAAGGAGCAAAATCAATAATTTAGGTACCAAGAACGTCAATCTTATTTTTGCATGTTGAAATTCAGGAGACTTATCTTGCTAAGAATTTATTGTATTGGACCCACTCAAATCATGCACCTTCCTTCCTTTGGCAAGCACCAGGCAGTAGTTCCCTGCTGAGAAGGCTGTCCCATGGGATCCCTGTGCAGGGTCACCAGGCAATGACTGAGCCTGACGTGCTGCAGCAGGAGGGAGTCAATGTACAACTGTACGTGTATCATGCTGGATGAAAGATGTGTATCATGAGGGAGAACCTCAAGCTGAGATGCCTCTGTTGATCTGTTCAGTCCAAGTGATGGCAAATGCAGGAATAGACCTGTCTGTGGTGAAACATGGGGACCAAACTACCAAGACATCCTTCCTCCAGGTCAGTAGTTGCCCTGGAATAACCACAGTTAAAGCCAAGCACATCTCTTTTGGAGAGAACTGAAATGCAGGGCTGATGTCCTGGTGTTGGCAGCAGTATTTGAATAGTTTCATTTCAAATGGAAAAACAAAACAGGGGTAGCTACTTTGCTAATGGATGTAACTGCTACCTCATCCTTCCTCCTTCACATGTCAATTTAACAACCCCCTGATTGTCCCTGAGATGGCACCTGGTCCTGCTGCCACAGGAACAGAGAGGGAGTGACATGGTGTGAGGATGGCAGTGGGGCCAGGCTGATGTTACACTGCAGGAACACCACACTGCCCCTCCATCACTAGTGTTAAACAGAAAAAAAAGGCAGGCATTCTAACACCCAACTGATCCTCTCTCTAGTGCCCCTCACTTCTACTTTGTGCTTGCCTCTGTTCTTAATTCTGGAACCATTTAATATCACACCTGGGGGGACAGAACCAGAAACAGACATACCACCATTCAAACCATTAGCAAAAAGCAATGGCAACACATTATCAAAGCTAATCTGACATTTTCCAGTTGACACTGGAAGCTCTGGAGACAAAGGTCGTGTCATCTCTCCAGGCTGTATTTCTGTGGTAGAGAACAGGGCCCAAATCAGCATCTATGGTCTGATTCCATTGGCATTTTACTGCACTTGCATGAAAATTGTATGAACGCGACACTGCATCTAGATCCATAATCTTTAGAGGCTTCATGCTGGCAGCACTGCTCAGTGCCAAACTAACAGCACCATTTCCTGGGAGGTTTAGCAAGCACCCTACAGAACACACAAATCCCGTGTTTCCAGGTAAATCCCATCTCGTACAGAAATGATATCTATTCTTTCCATGGCAAACAGGCAGAATCACCAGTTTCCCTGGCATCAGGATTGCTGTTGCTTCAACAAACCACTCCTCCAGAAGTATGAATCACCCAGCCATCTCTGTATCCAGTATTTGCTTTGGAGAAGCTGTGCTAAAAATGCACCTCCTGTACTGAGCTGGTTGAAAATACAGAGGCACAGCCAGGTTCAGAACCCCGGTGTGAGTTAAGCCCAGTGGAACAGAGCACAGTGACACTCCCCCCTCAGTCAGTGCTCTGTCTGCCACTTACCCTCTCGTGCACTGGGGAGTCTGGATTGGAATCCTCCTCTGTGCCGTAGGGGGAGGTGTCCCCAGTGGACACTCTGCTCACGGCCATCTCGGCGTGGCCCTTGCCCTGCGGCCCCTTCATCCGCACAAACTCCATGTTGCTGTACTTGTAGAAGCCAAAGGACATTCTCTGGGCCATTTTGGCTGCAACACTCACCTACAGCGTCCCAAGACAGGGGGGAGAAACATGTAACAGCAGCTCTGTAACTTGAACATAGTGTTCTCCTAAAAAAGTTATCTAAGTCAAAACGATAGTGGATAATGACTCTTAACAAGCATTTAAGCCACAATCTGAAGTGACTTTACAGAGACAAACAGGCTCTGAGAAGAACCAACTGCTTCAGTTGGGGACCAGTGGCACAGTGAGATAAACCAGAAGGCTTTTCCCTTTGGCCACAGTGGGGTATTTGAAGAGCTGACAATTTTACTGCATCCAACAAAACATCAAGTAGCTGTGTGGTCACTCAGGACATTCCTGGGCTATGAGGTGACTTCACCACATCAAATCTTGTCTTTCCACTGCAGGCTTTGCTTCTGCTCTTGTCTTCAGTGATTCTGCATTTCCATGTATTTTAATAGCCCACCTGCTGGCTGTGTGAGGCCACAAGATGACAGTGGGAGAGAAACAATTTCCCTTTCCTGTTCTCTCAAAAAACTGCTGCAAGAATATAACTGCTCACATTTAAAACAGGGATTGTATATAGGCTGTTATTTGGGATCTCTCCTGACAAGGGTAGGAACAAGGGGAAATAAAGTTTACAGTCACAGTAGATATTACGGGAGTTTCTCTTGTTTCTAAAGATCTCTCAGGATTGTCTTCATAACAAACCATTTGAGAAGTTTATTGACTCTTGACTTCAGCACTAAGTACTGAATCTGAAGCTGCAAAGTGCTGGCATTTCATGTTTCTGTAGGAAAGCAGAGAAAGCTTCTTTCTGTGGCAGTGAGACCACGGTGGTCTTTTGAAAACAGGCATGAGTACAAAACACAGTGAAGAAAAATATGCTTCACATATAGCAAGGCAGAGTTTAAGATGTCCCAGGAACTGAAATAACTAGACATGTCTGTGACTTTCCAGAAAAAGAAGGGGCTCCCAGAAAACTGTTGTTCAGGTCCATTCCTGTGTCATGCTCTTGACTACTGATCACCTTCACCCCTTTTGGGAAACAGCAGAGGAAAATACCGTGGTCTGAACACCCTCATCTGCATGAGCCAAAAGCAGTAGCTTTCAAAGTAACTTTCAAAGCCAAAGAAAGATTCTGATGCAGCTTATCTAACAGGACAAAAAGCTGAGACCCTCAGCCACAAAGCCGTTCTGGTCAGAGCACCACTGCTGCAAGGACAGTGTCCTTCAGGAGCTCCTTACCCTGTTGTCATAGACCTTCTTCAGTGCTTCATAGCGGATGGACCCCTGGAAAATCACCCCCTGGAAGGTGTTGCTTTTGTCACTGGCCACCAGCTCCACACAGACCATCTCTCCTTCTCCCACAGTCATGTCACTGAAGACCTGCCAAAGACCCAAGATGAAACACCTCGAGGCAAAGTGCAGCTCCTCACACTGGAGTACATTCCCATTCCCACTCCATGGCCCAAGGCGGTTCCAATAACCCTCATTCAGCCATGGACATTTGTTCATAAGGGAGAACAAACCAGCTCATCAGACAACGGCCTAGAATAGGACCAAACTTTGCTGCTGCACCAGGAACTCACCTCTTCAAAGCTGTCAATCATGAAGAATATATTGGGGTAGCTGATCTTGGACTCCTCCCCTTTGCTGTCCATCGGGTGCTTGCTCGGAGACGCAAACACTTGCTGGGAAAGACACAGAACAAACAGCCCTTCTCAGTTCCGGGTGCTCAGGGCTGGACACACTGAACACAGGGCTGGGGGGGCCAGGAGCCTCAGCCCAGCTCCCTGACACCCTGCCAGCAGAGCTGGGCTGGTTTCTGCAATAATGACCCTGGAGTTGTCACATGCAGGTTATCCAACACTGCTAGTCCCACAGTAAATGGCCCTGGGTGCACCTGCCCTCCCACCCCCCTAAGGGTCACCTCAGGTATCCCACATTGAATTCATCACAGAGAAAACCACCCCCAGCTGCCTTGAGCTCACTGCAATGCCCTGCAAAGGAAAAGCACACACACAGCAAGGAGGATACAGTGGAGCAGCTGACCCAACACCTGTAATTTAGTTCAATTTAATGTAAGTGTTACTGTTTGCTTTGTGCCATGCTCAGATCAACCTCCCCCAGTAATGGGAAGTGTGGCCCCCAGCAGGATAAGCACTGGGTTTCTCATCCCCATCTTCTGCTTCTGTTTCTTGCCCTATCCACTGAGCTTCCTCTTGCACATTTCTCCCTCTGAAGCAGTTCCTGAGCTCCTGTGCTGACTCCTCACCACAAAACATACTGAAAAAGCTAAAGGTTTGAAACTTTATCGTTCCAACAAGATTAACAAGTAGGTAAGGAGGGAGAAGGAATTCATACCAAGCAGCTCTTTGCTTTCACCTCTGTACAACCAAAGCCTGAATTACAGAAACCTGTCCAATCTCAGCCCCCTGTGGAGGTGCTGAAAGCTCTGGGTCTGCCTAGGCTGACAGGCCTGTAAGCCCCTGGCTGCAACCCATTCAGCACAGAACACAACTAAAGGCAGGACGCCAGACCAGGAGAGGGTTGCTTTTCCTTTTCTGTACTTAGGAAGACTACATGCACATTTAAATATAGGTTATTAAAAGGTAAGTTTGCTTCGAGACCAGAAACATCATTAACAAATAGTAAGACTCCACAAAAAAATGGTACTTGCAGCAAGAATTTCTAAGCAGTCCCACTGCAGGACCCTCTAGGAGTGAGGAACACTAGACACTGCTCACGTTCAGTGAGGACACACCCCTCAGCCTCTTCCTCCTAGTTTTCAATTCCGCAAATAATATTTCTAGATTTTTCTCAAAAGAATTTTGCAGAAGTGAACTGGGGGTGAAATGTGCACTAGCAAACCCTGAAAACAAGCAAGGAGAAATAACTGGCTTACATCAGCAGTGCAATGTGGTGTCTCAACAGCACCAGAAGAAGGAAATTATGTGCCTAACTAAAGCAAATTACAGGCACAACAATCAGCAGTGCTAGTTTTGTTTGTAGTCAAAACAAAAGTTCTTTTAAAATGGTAAAACAAAATTACTGGATTAAAGAGCACCAGTTTATTTCTGTAAAGCCCCACAAGCAGCTGCATGAGCTCAGGGAATGCAAATGCCTGGGAGAAACCACCTTTTAAAGGCAACAGGAGCCTTTTAAAGGGTTTCTGCTAACTAGAAGTTGTTGCCAGCTCTGCTGGAAAATGAGTGAAGGAGTTTTGGGGTTTTGGTTCCCATCCTCTCTGTGCTTGTTATTCAGTCTCCTGCACTGTAAACCCTGGACTAACTGCACACAAGGAAGTGGTTAAAGCCTTTGGTGGGGTGATGGAGGGAATGAGCAGTTTGAGAGAGAAACTGAGAATCTCAAAATAATAAAAGAATACATCAGTAAGCAGTAACTTGTCCACCATTTAACAGCTCAACATTATACATTTACCCTGAAGGCTCCTTAAAACTGGCTGGGGAACACTTGGGCACATTCCCCCCTTCCCAGCATCACCTTCCCTCTGCCCCCAGAGCCAGCAGGCAGAGATACACACCCTGAGGGCATGCAGGGTCCTCACAAAGCGCTGTCAAGCACAGTCAGAGCTCACATGGAGATGGCTGGCAAGAACATCACTGCACGAGGCCCTGAGCTGCCTGCCAAGGATGCACTGTCAGAGCACAGCCTGAGAACCACTGCCCAGTCCTGCAGCAGCTTTCAGGATTAGCTGATCCTGGATCCCGACCTGAGGCACAGCAGCAGAAAGGGAAGCTCACCTGGGATTTCTTTCTGTGAATATGAATATCTCCTCCATCGGAGCGTGTGCACACAGCACAGGTCACCACATAGTCCAGCTACAACAGGCACCAGGGAGAGAAAGGGAGGTTTAGAGCTAGGAAAACAACACATTTCTGTGCAGCAAACAAAACATTCCACCTGCAGTTTTTTAGCTATCTGTCCAAAAAGTAACATGTTTTGGTGTTGCCATTTTCTTCACTCTGCTGAACCTCCTACGACCTTCAAGCCTGTTCTTGGTCATTAACCCAGTGACACTGAAACCTCTGGCACAAGCCCTGGGTAAGGAAACTCCTGCCAATATTATTTAGAACAAGCTCACTGTCAGCTGGGGGAACTGGCAGCACACCCCTAAGCACAACAAGGTACAAGTGGGAAAGATCTCCTCCCCTCAAACAGGGAAAAAGAGACACACTAATAAACATAACTGACACATTAGAGAGGTCAGAAAACACTAACACAGCCTGACAAACAACCCAAAAACCCCTGTAAGGACCCCGTGGCTCAGCTCTGGACAGCAAAGCCCAGCTGCACCACCATCTCTGAACTGCAAATGGTCCTGGTCCTGGTTTTATTGAGCAGCAAACAAAGGCAGAAACTGCTCTCTGCAATGAGACTTCTGGGAAGGAGGAGAGGGAATGAAGACAATTTGTTTTCCAAGATGAGTGCAATGTCTCCCATGCCAAGACCATAAACAGCAAACTTAAGGGATCCTGGGTGTTGAGCTTCCTTAAGGCCCAACATAACACAGACAATACCCAAACTACCTATGAGTTCATTACAGCAATCATTTGTGCTTCATGTTTCCACCAGCAGAAGAGTTTTATTGAAGTTCTGATGCCTGGAGCAGCAAACCCCCAGTGTAACAGATGACACTGCATTTCCACTTAGCAGTCCCCTCCTCTCTGAGCTGCACCACCATTGTCAATTCTAATGGAAATATTGCTTGTCTAACAGTCACTTTCACTCAAAAAAACATTACACTGGGAAAAGCCTTCCTTTTGTAAAACTTTGTTGCAGAGCATAAAATTCAGCCCAGCCTCAAGGCTTACAGCTCAAGTTTGTGAGAAAAATAATAAGCATCTCAGTTTACGTTCATTTATATTCTGAAAAGCAAAATTAAAGCCAATGTTTCTTTCTGTCCTCCAGGAGTGTTCAAACCCTCCAAGTTAGGGAGGAAAGGGGACAGATCAAAGCCTCTGGAGCACAAATAGCCCACGAAACTGAGAGCAGCATCACTGTTACCTTCTGCAGGATGAGGTTCAGGTAGACACTCTCTTCCCAGTCAATGTCAGGGTCTCCCAGGCCCGGAAGCTTCTTGGAATCTCTCCGGTAAACTTCCACTTCAACCTGCTAAGGAAACATCACATCTCCTTGAGAACTATTTCTTGGAGGTACCCACCTGCAATCTTAACACTGACCCCAGAAGCTGCATGTTCTGGAGCCTCCTGGGTTTCTGTCAGGATTTGATGACTGCTCAAGGCTTTGTGTGGCAAAGAACTGGGCAGACGTGGGATGTGCAGGAGAAGGCAGGTCTGTGCAGGAGAACCTCAGTTCTGGACAGCAGCTTCTTTTACTCCTTGTGCTTTAGCAAAAATGAGAGTAATAAAATCATGGGTGCACAGGAATGTCTGCAGGGCTGCAGACACCAAGGTCATCCAGAGCTTCCTTCCTGGGATTACAGTTGCTGAAATCTTCATGGGCAGTAACTGCAGAGGACAGTGAGACAAACACCCTCCAGGACACAACTCCAATTCCCTTTTCCTGGACACTGGTCATTATTCAGAAGCTGCACCTGATGCCCTGGAACAGGCTCTGGAGCCCACAGGAAGGCAGCACAATGCCCAGTAGCCATGGCAACTCCACACCCAGTGTGCTTAAAGCTGAAACAAAGCCCACTGCAAGAACAGGCTGGAAACTGTGTAAGGGCCCAGTGCAGCTACAGACAAACCCAGTCACTTCAGTATTAATGACCTGAATTCTGTACCCACAACCACTCTGCATAACCAAAAGGCAAACCAAGAGAAAGGGCAGAAAATGAAAAGCTGGCTTTCATTTCTGGTGCCTCTGGAGAGGCCAGAACAGCAAGAAGATGTCTCAGACTCCACGGGGTTCAACAAACACACCTTCTAAACTGAAATGCAAACAAGCATTTTGTCAGACTGATGTGTAAAGAGGAGACACATTCAAGTCAATAATCCCCACTAGGCTGCAAGAGCAGCTGCAATATTTCCCATTCTGAAGAAGCCAAGTTAGTCAAAGTTTTGCAACAGAAGCACTTGGGAGAAAGAGGACAGGATGGGAAAGATATTTTGCAACATCTAATGCAACATCTAGGGCTTAAAATAGCAGCAATCACCTCGTGTGAGTGGGGATTACTGAACAGTGAAGTTCCAAAGTCAGGCCCCACTTATCTGTAAGGAGACAAAAGGCACACAGGACCATCTGTGCCATCAGCTGGCAGCCAGAAACAGCAGCTTCCTCCGTCTGCAAAGACAGAAAACTCTCTCCTGCATCCAAAAACTGCTCTCCCTGACTCGAGGGCACACAGCAAACCTGGGTGTGCTGCATCCTGCACTGCCTCGAGACTGTTTTCTCACTGAACTTTCTTTCTTCATTGTTACATGAGTTTATCATTAAAAATGAGGGGAAAGCAAAAAATGTGCAAATCCCAAGTCACAGAGGGTGTGAGAACTGTTTGCAACCCTCAGTGTGCCTTCTGCCCAACACAGGCAGCACATCTGGGCAGGCACAGACTGGGAGAGAGAACACCACAGCATGGCAACACATCCAAGTGTTTCAAACCAGCCCTGTTCAATGCATAAATGGGGTTACTGACCAGAAAATGGGGGGGGAACACCCTGGTGCACAGACTAGACAATTAAGTTCTAATTACTGGTGCTATTAGAGACATGATTACAATATTCCAGAGCTCCAATTGAACTGCATATAATTTCAGCACTGGAATCAGACATTTCCATACCTCCCATAAGCAAGCTGACCTGGCTGCCACCCACACACCAAACACACCACGTGCTCTGCTCAACCAGTGGCCTGAGGAGGCCCTCGGGGAGCTCCAGGCAGACACTTTCACCTTTTCCAGGGTGCAAGCCCAGCCCACAGTGAGTGAGTGCCCTTCTGTCCCTGAGCTCCTCAGTGCCTCAGCCAGGCACACTGCATTTCTGATACTGAATTATTCATTACCATTCATCAGATGGGGAAAATGGGTCTGGGCTTCTTCACCTCCCAGTGAAGCTGCTCCCTGTGACACAGAACAGAGCAGGTTCTCAGCCACGTCAGTCAGTGCAATGCACATTAAATTCACTTCTCATTCTGGCCTTCTTGTCATGCTCTAACTGCTCAAGATAAGTTCTTCAGGGACTGGAAGAAATATAAATCAATTCATTAAAAATGCCCCTGCAGCCCAAACCCCTTCCTGAGCCTGGAGTTTACTGACTGTGACACCACGAAGACATTTCAGCTCCACAGTTCCTTGCCTCAGACTGCAATTTCCTCTGGAAACAGGGCAGGAGATGGGAGCATCACCCCCCTGAGAGCTGCCATCCTGCCAGGTGAGTCACAGGCACAGCCCAGCTCCCAACAGCTGCATCCAGGTCTATGTGGGAAGGAGATGTCCCTGTCACACCAGGGACAGGATTCTTCCCCTGGCTCTTGCCAAGCACTCTGCCACAGCACGCTGAGGAAATAGAGATGGCCTTCAGGATCTCAGAGCTCTCCTGCAACCCGATGATTCTATCACACTATTCTATGTCTAAGTGCACCATGAGCAGAGACTCTCAGGGAGCAGCTCCTTTGTGTTCACCCATTTAGCAAAGTAACAGGAGAAAGCACAGGGATTCCTGAAAAGGAGAACTGCAAAAGGCCAAATCTTTGCACTGAAGTAAATCAGAGTGCCAATCTGGTACCTCCAGGGTTCCTTTTTCACATTTCACAATGACAGCAGTGTGGATGGTGTCCCTACTCCCAATTCCCCCAGGGAAGGGCTGAGGCACAACGGCTGGCTCTGCACGGCCCTGCACGTGCTGCCATCACTGCTCCCTCCCACACGCCACCCAGGGATGAGGAGAGGATTTAGCTGGCCAAAGAGATGCAGTGTTGGGGCATTTATTTCTGCGGCACTGCCAGGAATTCAGCCTTGGCAATGGGCTGCAAACCATGGCTCCTGTTCAGTTCTGGTTCTGAAGCTGCAGTCACAACATCAGCAGCTTAAGCTTTTTGAAGACTCAACAGCCCAAATGCTGCTCCATACTCTTGGCAGCAACTCTACTCCTCCACACTCACAGGGTGCTGAAGGAAACAGGACCTACTCCAAAATCCAGGCAAGCTCAGAACACATACCAAGGGCATCTTAAATTTTCCTGTTTTCCTGCTTTACCCTGTAAATCCAGCACCCTTTGCAGGTGAGCAGGCCTGATGGAAGGCTGAATACAACCCAGCACTACTGGCCTGTCACTGGAGCTTTTCCTTTGTTTCTCAGCTGTTTGCTAACACCATATACTTGCATTTTCCACAGTCTTGGGGCAAAGTAAAGCTGCTCTCTACAGAAAGATCAGAAGCTTGCAGCTGTAACAAAGCACAGTCCTGTATGGACTCCAGAGACAGAGCCAGAGATGTTCCATCTTGCCCCAGCACCACTTGAAAATGAGAATCCCGAGTCCAACCATGTTAACTTTCCAAAGCTGTAGGTTTAGGCCATGCCCAGCTCCCTTTGCAAGGGAGGATCAGGGCTTACATTTTCCAGTAGGTCACATCAGCTGACACCTGAGGCAGCACCAGAGGGGTTTGAGCGTTGACTCACTAACAGTGAAAACTCCAAGGGATTCCCCCTTACAAGAGCATAAACTCCTTAACCTTGGGAAAAGCTCCACTCCACTGTGCCCTGGGCTGCACAGCACCCCACGCAGAGGTCTGTGCTTTTGTGTAAAGGCACTGAGAGAAGAAGTGTCTTCAAAACTTGGCAAGAAAAACTGCAAGAGTGCTCCTGTGCCATGCCAAGGAAACACGGAGCTGAATGCCCTTCTCTGGAATCCAAGGGTGTGTAACGGGCTCGACAAGGCAGTTCTGCACTGGAACTCACCATTAGGAGCTTGGTTGCTGTTTCACCCATATATGCTCAGTTTAGAAATTGGGGGGATGGAAAAAAGAAGCAAATGGAAAGTCACTTCAACCAGCCAGTCTGCAAAGCAGATAATTGAAAAGGCCTTTTAAAATAAAATTCATGATTGTAGAGAAGTTTACCACCAGCACCTACTGACACACCAAATGGTATCAAATCACAGTCACAGTTTAGTGCTGCAAGCTGGTGTGACTAAGCTGAATCCAAGGCCCTTCTCTTTCAGTCTGAGAACTGAGGAGAACCTCTAATCTTGATCCTACCAGGTTTTGTTCTGCTTGTCCTCTATTACACTGCAACTTAAAATCAAATGTTACTGCCAACACTCTTCAGCTTCACTAAGTACAGAAAAAACCCCAAACCCACAAGCAGGAACTCCTTTTAGTCACGCAGGACAAAAGCATCAAAACCTGAGAACTGCTGGATGAAAGGCCATTTGTTTCCCCCTGACACAGCCCATCACACCAGGGTGTGCAGATGATGCAAACACACCACGTGAGTGTGTCCTCCCAGGGAACAAACACCAGCACTGTGAGCACTCACACAAACAGCCACAGCACTTGGGGGTGGCAGGGAGGCTTGCAGCTCTGTTTGGCTTTACAGCTGTCAGTCTCCAGCTCCCTCTTCTTTAAAGATACAACTTCTGGTGTTTTGACATCATCTTTCAAGAAAGAATGTCCAAAACTACAAGGTAAAATAAAACCCCTTGTGGTTGCAATTCAAAGAGTAAGGTTTGGAATTTAGAAAGCATCACCACGGAAAAGCAAACCCAAATCAGCTTCCCAAGAAAGCAAGCACCCTTTGTGATCTCCTCGAGTCTGATGGCACAGGTCACTCACACACTGGTGTTCACAGCTCTGCTAACACCTTGTGGTGGGCAGAGCTAGAGACTCCTTCCCCTTGGTCTGTGGTTCTCCAGGCACTCCCAGCACCACGTCCCATGCCAGGTGAAGCTGCCCAGGTTCACACATTTACCCTTGGTCTGTGGCTCTCCAGGCACTCCCAGCACCACGCCCCATGCCAGGTGAAGCTGCCCAGGTTCACACTCTTACCCTTGGTCTGTGGCTCTCCAGGCACTCCCAGCACCACGCCCCATGCCAGGTGAAGCTGCCCAGGCTCCCCCCAGCCCTGCTCACCCTCTTGCCCTCGGCGCCCTCCCCGCCGCCGTAGGACAGCTTCCTGCGCACGTAGAACAGCATGTCGTCCTGCCGGGGCGCCCATTTCTCCATGAAGTACGTGGAGAACATCCAGGTCCAGAACACAATGCGGTCATCTTTGAAACACCCTGGCAGGCACAAAAGAAGGGAGAGGTAAGAGTGGTGGAACCAGCACATCACCCCTGACTGGGCTTTACGCGACACCCAAATCTTCGCTCCACGCGGTGCAGTCGAGCTCAGCTGTGGCTGCAAGTTCTGACCAGGAACATCATCCAGCTCTTCCTCAAGGACATGAGGAGTTCTCAAGACTTGAATCCCCTCGAATCTTGTGAATTACACAGGAAAAAACAGGAGGAGAAGGGAAAAACAGGGAGAAGGAGGAGCAACAAAGTCTGTCCAAGCAAACAAATGACACCAGCAACAGCCCTGCTCTTGGCCTCTCCCCTGCAAGAGGAGGCTCAGGAGAGCTGACACCTCACTCTGTGAAAGCCTTCAAAGCACGGAACTGCAATAAACCAGCAAAGCTACTGCACCTCTTCTGTGCCCTGATGCTCATGTATCGTTAAAGGTAAGGACAGGAGTGTAACTCAGCACATTTTCCTACTTGACTCTGTGTGCATTATTTGCCCAACAAATCTTTCTTCCAATCTTTAATTACTGTGCTGGACAGGAGATTAAACTTTAAAATTTTTTAGGAGATAAATGGGTGATTGAAAGCAAAATATTGGGTCTCTCCAACTAAACCAAAAAGTAATATTGAAAACAAAATGAAATTCCACTGATGCACCTTGCACAGAATATGTTAATCAACATCGAGGAGGATGATATTTGAAAATATGTACGTGGTTGATTATATTAATAAAAAAACATATGAAAAGGCTGAGGGAGAACAGAAAAGGGCCAAGAGAGTCAGTTCCCAGTGCAGGTTAATCCCAGGCCACGCTGCAATTGCTGCATTTGCATGGCTGCAGTGGAGCAATTTCCATTACTTAAGGTAGCAGAGAACACAATGTGCAACCCTGAATAAAAGCTGCACTAAACACTTAAGTACTCAAATACTACACATTTTTTCCAGCAGAGAAGTGGAATCAAACACTGGATAGGATCAGATACTGAGCATCTGCATCATGAGATCCAATTCTCTGGGTTCAGGTGAATAGAGCTGGACAGCAAACAGCTACATCTGAGAGCCCCCCATGCAAGGGTGGATTCCAGTCTGTTCAGCCCCCCAGAACGAGGCTGAGAAAGGACAAGATTATTATCAGTTAGTATAATCCCACAGGAACATTAAGAAGGGAAGAATAACCACTCAGGTTTAAGGATAAGCCTCAGTGACACAAGGACAAACAGCTCTGAACAACCCACACACCTAGGCTGGGAATTCAACTCCAACTCCTGGGCATTCATGCCAGGAAGTTCAGGAGCAGCACCCTCAGCTGCAACAGTGAAGACAAGAGTCCCCACATCTCTATTCAGAGCTCAGCTTGGCCAAGGAAGCTGCTGTGGTGCCTGTGGCAGCCAAGGACACTGTGACCCATCCCACCTCTGCACTCAGTGGGAGCAGAGAACAGGGCACAGTCACCACCCCTCAGTAATGGCCCCACAGACACACTGAATCCCATGGGGGTCCCAACCTTAATTAGGTGGAGAGCAGCAAGGAAAGGGGAACCAGGATTGCCCCCGGTCCATCTGAAATTCAAAGGACACCAAAGGAAACAAAAAATGAATGTACATTCTGTAAGACTCATCTCTGAAAGTGCTCTGGTGTTCAGAAGTGCAACAGGAAGTACAAGTTTAGAAGTGTAAGTTTCATAGACAGGGAAACACAAGAACTCCAGCCAAGCCACTCCTAAATTTATAATGCAAAAATCAAGATCTAAACCCAGCATTAGAAGTGGTTTAAGCCTTGTTTAAGGCTGACAGGACCTGCAGAACTCTGCGAAGCTGCCCATGAACTGCTGACACCATCAGGTGTTTGAGGCCCTAAACCACGGGATTAACCTGCTCACCTGAACTACTTATGGGTGGTTAAAGCAGAGAACTGACACCTGCAGGGGAACAGGGCCCAGGACTTGGTGTGTGCTTTTCCCCCTGCTGGGGAAGGCAGGACAAAGGGATTGCAGGGATTCACCCTTGGCCTGAACAGAAACCTGTGGGCAGAAGGGCTGCAGCAGTGAAGCTCCTTCAGCACTGCAGCACAATGCAGGGAAAAGGCCCTGGGAACCCTCAGAGCCACGTGGGATGTCTGTCAGCCCAAAGCCCTGCTGATGAGATGCACAACTCCCCTCCAAGCCTCAGGGATACTTGCAGACACTGCTGTAATTAAAAGCAGCCTCTGACTGTTGTGACTGCAGTGGCTGAAGGACTTGTCTTGAAGCCAAAATGAGCCAAATCACAGCAAAGCAGCTGCTTTTATTCAATTCCAGAAGAAGCAGAGAGGATGTGCAACAGCACATAAGAATTAGCCTTTAAAATCTACTAGGAAACAGCATTAATTTGGAAAGGAGACAACATTTTTATTTGTAACCAGAACTTCCTAAAACCTGAGAGGGGAAAAAAAAAATCTGTTTCGATTCCCAGCCTGGAAGTGTCAGATCCAGCTTGTCCACTCCGGAATGCTCCCAACTATGAGATCCCTACGAGACAGGAATTCTGGTGCTTCACAGCATCCCACTGGAAGCCTTCCAGCTTTGCCAAGAAGAAACTTGAAAACACCCATAGCTGAGAGCATGCAGCAAGCCAGCTTCCTGAAAACACTCCTCCCCCAGCAATCCTGCATCTAACAGAATAAAATGGAATTAAGAGTTCAGACTATAAATCTTAATACACCAAAAGTTGATTATATAATTATGAGACCTTTGTCATGAATAAATCCTAATTACAACAATTTACTGTAATTATTCATTTACAAGGATTTTATCGTCATTAGAAGCAAAATTTATGCCAACTGCTATGTAATAAATGTCTTTCTTTTTACCTATTAGATTTTTATACTGAGCATTCATTTCAGGGAACTGACTCCAGCTCCATGTTAAGTAGTTATGATTTTTCGTAGTTATGATGTTTCTTTTTTTTTTTTTTAATTAATGCTTTCCAAAAAATCAGAAGTGTCAGGATATTATTTTGCCTCAAAGGAATAGAAGAAAAGATTTCCTGTTCAGTGGATAATCATTTTTTCAGCATGTACCACTCAGAGCTTAGAGAACAGTGATTACAGCCAGAGAGGGTCTCCTCCTATGCTTTTATTCCTCCAGCCTGCTCCTCTTCACTGTGAAACATCATAAACCCCATTTATCCAAGGCTGCCACAGTGCCAGTGTGATCATCTGTAAAATGAGCATCCTTAGATGTTTAGGGGTTAATTAAATGCTTATGAAGATCTTCACAGCCCCAGCATGGAGTTCCAAGCAATTCACACTGTACTCCATTTTTGTTTTGAGTTTAGCCAAGTGTTCTGCAAGGACAATATGAGAAGGGCTTCACACAGATTAAAGCTACCTTTGATGTTATAGAGCTGTAATTATAACTGCATAAAATCAGGATGGATGTTCCCTGTCCAGTGAACACTTGCCAACCAACCAGATCTTCAGAACTCCCAAGTTCAGGTTTGTTCCCATCCCTGCAGGACACCCTTTAATGCCTTCAGTTTGACCTTACAAGACTTGAGGAACTTTCAGGAGTCCCCTGGCAGCCCCAGGTGGAAGGCAGGTAACACAGAGGGAATGCCTGAGCAAAGACAGCACACCTGAGCACATCCCTCTCTCCCAAATCCTGGCCTGGGGAAGGAGCAGCTGTGCAAGCAGGCAAGGCCTGAATCTGTCACAAAATCCAGCACACACTTGCAGCATAAGTTCTTCTGGCAGAGCTCTTGCCAGAAAAGGAAGGCATCACGGTCACAGCAGGGACGGGGCAGACAGATGCCACAGAGGAACCATCCTGCTCTGCTGCACACAGAGCCCTCACCCTGAAGGGGAGGGAACTCACCCCTACCCACAGTGTGTGTGTGTGCGCACAATGCAATATGAACGAGATTATAGATCATCCCAGCTAGAAGAACCTGGGATCTCCAGTTTATATGCTTATCCAGGAAACTGCTGGAGCTGAGCCAGGAAACCCATGAGAGGGTTGGGACCTGCCTCAGGCAGGCAAGGCCTGATTCCCAGGAAATCCACACCTGCACACAGGGCTGTGCAGCCACGGATTCAGGAATGCAGCCCACGGGCCTGTCACACCTCCCCAGTTTGGGGCTGGACACCACTCAATGGTCTGGAGAGGGTCAGAGTGGGAAGAAGCTCTCCTCTCTCTCACAACTCAGCCCCTCTTCCTCCGCTTCAGGCTGGGAGATGAGCTGCTTCCCCCTTTCTTTCCCAACAGCTTCAGAGCGTGAAGCAGCCCCTGGAGGAGAGAGGAAAAGGGAGCAGAAAGCTGGGTACCACCAAGTAAGGAAATTCAGATAACTGAGATCCACAAACTATGAAATTGAAGAAGAAATATTTCCAATTTTCTGTGTGACACCTTACCTAGTGAGCTGCTGTTACAGGCATCCCTGATGAGGCAATCCCTTGGAGAAGTTTTCCTTTTAATTCCAAGGGACACAAACCCAGTATGTAAGAACTGTGAGCCAAGCCCAAAGGTTGTTTAACCCACACCTGCTTGTGACCAAAAGCCCCGCAGCCTTTGCCACACATTAGGTGGTTTGTTTCTTTGGTTTGTCAGGGTTTTTTGGAGGTTGTTTGGGGGTTTTTTGCCTATCAATTTCCAGCTTTCAGCAATGGCTTTATTCACAGAAAGACACAGTGAGCAACTACTGTCCACACACACCATTCACACCACCCACCTGACAAGTATCTATGGCACACAACATCCCTTTTGCAGGCTGGGAAGTCTCACCCTCCCAGTTAAGCTTGCCCTGCACAGAACCATCCCCACAGCACGTCCCCTGCCCTCCTCTGAGCCTTTCCAAGTCTGTACTGTTACAGATGAGCACCCACCATGGACACTGTCTGTGGCAGAACCCGGAGTTCCATCCCTTCCCTCGTACCTCCCAACACCTGATGTCCTCTTGCAGCTGCACTGAGCTCCCAATGATCACAGCTCCCAGACCAGGTGGTACCAACTTGCTCTGTGATGATGATGTTTGTAAATCAGCCAAACCCAGTGGCAGAGTTTCTAATACAACCAAGTTCTGGGGCACCAACATGCCTTTCCACAAAACTATTTCCTCTTCTTCCCTGCTCTTCAAATCTTCTCACTGCAGAGCTCCAGCACAGCTAAAAGGAAGACTCTGCTCTCATGCAGAGCCAGAGGAACACTCCAGATGTCCAGTGTGCCTGTGCACAGGTGGACACATGGCAGGCCTGGAGGGTCCCACAGAGCCTTCCCAGGCAACACTTCAAGCACAGCCATGGCATGAAACTGCACAGCTTTGCACTAACAAAATCCATGCCAGAACTGACTGTTCTGAACATCTCTTTATCTACAACACCTTACCGAGGAAAGCTCAATATTTCATGTTCCAGCTTTCCAGGATCAAATGTATAAAACCCCACTGCATCAGCCATGGAAACAACTCAGCCACCTGAGGAACACCCTCCAAACTGAAGAGCAATCAACCAACACATGTTCCTCAGTCACCTCCTTAGCCCTAAGATCTTGTTAACAGCCCCTAAGCTGTTTCTGAACCCAAATCACTCTTTTCCTCTCTTTCCTGTTGTACTGACTTGCACCCAAGAGAGACAGGATTCACACGAGTTGCCCTGAGTGTGGCTTTGGGCACATCTGCAACATACAGTGAAAGGAGAACTATGCACAACACAGAGAGAAGTTCTGCTATGGACCAAATTGCTTTTTCTAGGTCAAACTGAGCACTTCCTTAGAGAGAAAACAGCTCAAAACAAGTAGAACAAGTCCCATGAAGAGCTGTTACCTCTTGAGAGAAAGAACACCCCATTCAAATACTGGAGTTACCAAGCTACAGTGTATAACTGGAGTTATCCTCTTGCAGCTTTGGTTTCTTTGGTTTGTTTTGGTTTGGCTTTTTCTCCTCCCTATTTTCTTATCAAACTAAGGTTTTCTGCCCAGACTCATCTCACCATCCCAGATATCAATGACACATCTAATCTACATGCTCAGCTGCTTTCTAAGGTACCTCTGGTCACCTCAGAAAACTCCTGGAACACTCTGACTTGGCTTTCTGAATTGCACACATCATCTGCCCCTTTGACTACCTTTATCAGAGTTGTTTTCCCTCACTGCTGGGAGCACAGAATGACCTTGCAGAGGTCCTGCACAAGTTCATGTATTATTCAAGTCCAGTTCCTCACAGCATTTTAATTGAGGACACGTGCAGAGAACAAGTCAGGTGATGTGCAGCCCACACTCTGGTTTCCTCAGAGCTGTGCAGTGCCAGGTATTGCAGTCAGGAATGCACTCGGGGCTGCTGCAAAGTAACAGGGACACAAAACTCTGCTGTGCTTTCAGGGGACCACCAAAGAGACAGAGAAAGGTGTATCTGAACAAGCCTGAGTTTGACCACCAGCCACAAAGGCTGGCTGGGCTTTCAGAGCCTCCTCACATTTGGACCCTTTCATTACTCACATCTTGGGAAAAAACAAACTTGCTTCTTACTTCATTTCATGCAGGCAATGAGGATATTGAAGGAAAGGAACTGTTCCCTCACACAAAAGCACCAAGAAGTCTCAGTGCCTGGACTCTGGGCACTGTGGTTTTCTCCTTTATTTCCCTTGGGATGGTTTCTGTCTTACTCAGAAGTGGAAGATGGAAGAGACCTTAACTTCTCTGACCCACATTTATTTCAATTCTGCATTTCCATTTGTACTTGTTCTTATCCCACTGCAGAAAATTGCTGCATAGTATCACAGCTGAGAACACAAACACAATCTCCTCTAGAGCAAAATTGTAAAATGTATTCCTACAGTTCACACCTCTGCCTGCAGGTCTGCTCTTTGCTACTGCTGCACACACTGTGGAAACCACAGTTTTTAGTTAACAGTTCCCATTGAATCCAAGCCCACAGAATTTAAAAGTATAAACTACTATGCACTATCTACAGGTATCCACTTTGAAAAAGGGAAATTCAAATGGAACCATAAGTAATTGGGGAAATATTTTCCAAGACAGAGCAATCCTAGATGTTAGGGAGAAATAATCAAATGTCATAGGCCAGTATGAAACACCAGAGACAGTATCTTACAGGTACCTTCAAATATCTAATCCTAGCCAGGGTCAACACAATGGACAAGACACAGTTCTCTGCTACTGAACTGCAGTGCACAGGAACAGTAAATCCATTCTCATCCAACACTTACCAGCTACTTTCTGTACTTCATACTTCGTGGAAGTTCAGACCCCCAGAAGCTGCAGCCAAAGCTCTCCCAAACCACATGCCATTCCACAAGGGCCTGGAGCATCATCACTTCCACAGATTTCATTTACTCCTTAGGGAAACACAGGTGGAATCACCTGCTGATGCCCTTCATAAGAAACTGCTGCAGAAAACATCTGTGCTCATAGCTGGTGTAACTGTGGGGCTTTAGTGCAACTTCCAAAGCATGCTGGCACTGCTGGTGTCCAGAACCTTGTCTGTGACAGGACAAATGTGCATTTTCACTGCTAAAATAAGTGCTATGTTTGTCCTCTGCCAAAGCAACCCCCCAGATCAAAGAGTGCTGGTCCAGTAAACGTGTGACATCCACAGTCTCTATTTTCATGCTGAATGAACACCCCTGTCAAAGCCCAATCTGAGAGGTAGGTCAGGCAAACCCAGCAAATTGCATTTTGGAAGCATTCCAGCCATGCAAACCCACCAGGAGTGTGGCTGTTGCTGATACTTTGATGTTGTGTCTCCCCCAGCACCTTATCTTTGCTGCAGGCTGCTGGGCAGCAGGTGCTGCCAGGGCAGGAGGAGCTCTGCCTGCAGGGAGGCAGAGCCTGCTCCTACATGTGCCTACTACCACACAGGCATCTTCCAGACTCAGTTCCTTTGTCCTGAGTGGAAACAGCAGCAGCAGCTTCCTGAGGGAGCACTTGGCAACTGCACACTGGGAGCCGTAATTCTCACCTACCTTCTACACCACAAACCCACTCGCTGTTCGAAGCTGACAACCAACACTTGCACCCATCTTGCAGCCAAGATTTTGAAGAAACTTGTTTGACACTGCATCTCTCAGCTGGGTGTCCAACTTGACATGCATATGTAAGACAACCAGGCTACAGGAACATTTCCTTCTTAGAAAACAAGCCCTTTGCAAAGGCCACTTTTGGGTTGTCCAACCAAAGGAGGCTCTTTGCCAGCACCAAGATATTTCAGTTAATTGGACAGCACTCCCTTTAGCCCTGACATTGGTATTAATGCAGGCTTCTGAGATATCCAATATAGCTGTTTGGCTAAAAATAAAAGTGAACTGCCTGCCCACTCACACACCCCAGCCAAACCTCCCCATACGGCAAGTGCAGGCCACTCTCGAAACAAATCACTCACAGGAGGGAGAGAACGTTTCCTCCAAGAGCTGATCCCTTTCCTGTGAAACCATCAGAGCACAGGGACCCACTCCCAGGCCCTGCAGGTCTGGAGACCCCCCCAACAGCACCCCAGGGTTTGTGCTGCAGGCACCTTGTACATGCAAGGAAAGGGATTATTTCCTGACAGCCTCAACAAAGGCACAGGATTCTAATTCAGTCCACAGGAGAACAACTGGAAACAAGAAAAAATTGGCACTCTGGGGAAATGGTCATAATCAATTACAGGAGAGAACACAAGGAGGGATTTCAGTGACACACCACCTGCAGCCAGAGAGAACCCAAACCTTGCCCTAAAGCCAGAGGAGCTCCACTCCTTAAGGCAGAGGAATGACTGCAAAGCTGCTGTCCTGTTTTATACACAAAGGTTTAGTCTGCCTTTAACATTTTAACTCCTGCAAATATGCCATTCCTTCCCACTTGTAACCAGCTCCAGGGGACAGACCTGCACAGCCACGAATCCCTCAGACCTGGAGCCTTGTCCCTGGATGTTTTACAGTGACCTGGCCCAGGGAACACAGCATTGGGCTCAAGAGTTTGAGATTCCCTCCCTTTCTGACCCCAACCTGCAACGTGGCCATGCTTTGACACTTCAGCTCTGTGTGTTCTGTACTCCCTCCCTGGGTCTCTGTCCCACCCACCACATGACCCTCAACAGGCAGTCTGTCCAGGCTTAAAAGAATAACAAAAATTACTTTATAAACAACCAGAAACAGTCACAACCTTAATCTGCTGAGAAATCACTTCCTCCATCTCTCATGACAGTTAAAAGGTCTCATGCAGGAACACGTGAGTGGAGAAAGAAGGGTGGTCTTGAGAAAACTCCTCAGCTCAGGCACCACAAGGAAATGTCTCTCTCTGCTTTTCTCCACCACTGGGCTTATGAACACCCTCCCCTGGGATTTTGGTTACACAGCTCACTGCCTTGGGATGATGCAACTACAGTTTTGAAGCACAGAATATAAATCTCAATATTCTTTATTCAGTTATCAAAGCACTGAAGCAGAGACCTTGCATTTGAAGAGACACAGCAAGGCTTCAGATACAGCCACAGTAAGTTCAATTTCCCCCTGCCCTTTGGTTTTCTGCAAGTTAAAAACTCACAGAAATTCAAAACCTGAGGGTGAGCATGGGCTCCCTGTCTCCAGCAAGCACCAGGTGGGTGGCTGTGACACCTGGCCAGGTTTGGTGCCAGGTGCTGCTCCTGGCCATGGCACAGGGAGGAGGAGGGGCCAGCACAGCTGCCAGGGACGGGACACCAGCCTGCTCCAAGTGCTCCAAGGAGCTGGCCTGACAGATGGGGAACAGAAGAAAGAGAAAACTTGCACAAGAATTACTCTGATCCTGGAACACATTAAAGCACCTGCATCCCCAAGGCACCTGATGCAAACCTTGAAATCTTTCTTCCTTGGTTAACTGAAAGGGATAAAACCCACTTATGAAACACAATCCAGGATCAATCTGTAGAGTCAAACATAATCTATGCTTGTAATATCAAAGATTGAAGAGGGTGAAATCAGTTCCCCCTTACTCATGTAAAACATGGCCAACTAACAATTCTCATGATGTGGTGACTAAAGTTTAGTCAGCCTTGGTATGAAAAACACAAGTCATCCATTCATATATTCACTATTTAGGCAGAATTAAAGTACTCATTAAAACCAAGGGGGGAAAAAAGTACTTAACCATTACTACAAAGTATATAAAAAGCTGGGTCATCATAACTCAGGCAGGGGCCTGTGTTTACAGAGCTTTATCTCCAAGGTGTCCTGAGATGAGCTTTCTGCTTTGCTCCTGAAAGGATGAGATCAGGCCAGCACTAGGCAGGAGTGACCCCCATGAGGCAGCAAACTCAAGTCCTCAGGATTAAGTACTTCAACCACACTGGGCTGTGCATTATCATGAAGCACTGAGTTCTGTGGAAATTTGAAACCTACCCCTCAGGTCCTTTAAGGCAGGTAAGTAAACCCTTTCCTTACTGATAATACAACACTGCTAGACATTCAAGTTCTCCTGTATCTGCTCTCCAGAGAAGCAGAGGAATAAATTTACAGTGAAATCCTTCATAGAATACCATAAATCCATTCCAAAACACTTCCCTCATCTCGATGATGTTTCACCATCTCCAGGCAATTAAATCAAGCTCTTCATAGTGCAAAGACAGCTCAAGCTTCACTGGCATTTTAATCCATCTCTGGAGCTGCTGCTGATCACATGAAGAAGCCCTGTGAGACAGGACCAAGGACTCCCAGTGCACTCCTGCCTTTTATCCCCCCTGGCAGTCAGACATGCAGAGATTGGAGCTGTATCTCTGTCACTCCAGACAGAGATAATCAGAAGTAATCCCCTTCCACATCCATTTGTTCCAGGGAAACCCCACCCAAGTGTCCATGGATATTCCTACAGAAGACCCTTCACAGTGCAGTCCCACCACGTGGATAAAGTGAGAACAACACCCAGTGCAAGTCTCCTGACATTCCAGGCACGGAGCAACCTCGGGCCATTCCTGACACAGGAATTACGTGGCTGCTTCCAGAGAGCTGGGGCACTATTGAGCCATAAAGATTTTCATCCTCCCAACATGAACAGCAAACCAGGGGCAGTCTGAGCCCGACTCACTGAGCACATCCCAAGGCCTGATGATGAATTTCCCACGAGGGAAACCAGACAGTACAACAGGCTGGTCACCTCAAATGCCCTCCTGCACATCCCCAGCTCACTGTTGTAGCTGGGAACACCTTGGAGCCCTTCAGATCTGATCCTGCTGTGACAGACTGTTGATTGCCTGCCACGAGCTTTGCTTTCTGACAGGAGCAAGACAATGATGCAATGCTGTGAAACCCCAAATGCAGCCCAAACACCAGCACCGGGGCTGTCTCCTCACTCTGCTGTGGCAGGAAGGACACAGCCCCCAAAGGAATTGCTCTTCATGTCACAACACCCCACCTGGCTGCAAAACGCTCCATTCACCTCAAGGGAATTAACTTGTGACCACTAAGGAAATATGTCTAAGGAGCCCCCGAGAAGGAAGGTAAAGAATGTGACTGTTTTCAGGGTTCCATTTCTGTACAGTACAAGTGCACAGGCTGTCCTAGAGAACAGGCAAACCAAAAGCACAAGAAATTCACTTTAGAGCCTTGCTTCTAAAACAGGATTGCAGAACAGCCTATCAATTTTCACAGGCAGTATTAAACAGTAAGAATTCAAGGGGGAAAAATTCACTTAGGACTGTTGTTGCACCTGATTAACTTGAGTGACCAGAACTGCTGTTGCAGTGTGGCCAAGTGACCACAACTCCTCCCCAGCAGCAGCAGCAGCAATGCTGTGTCTGCTGCTCCCATCCTGACTGCAGCTTGTTTCCTGCACAGAGAAAGGCAATCGATACACTCTTTGGGATCACACACTAAAAAGGGCAACCTTGATCCCCTCACACTGACCCAGCTCAGCCCAAGGGGCTGCAAACAGACCAAAAGCAGCTCGTTTCACATTCTGAACACTCTACACTCCTGAGCAGCACCTGAAAAATCCCATCAAGCTTCATCTCTGCTAAAAATAAAGGACAAAGCAGTAACACAACAGCTAAAAAAATACATAAAAGCTGTAATAAAAGAAAGAGGCCATTATGTTATTGATTGCTGCTAATGTCTGTCATGCTCCTGACAGAAGCTAAACCTTCACAGCCAAGTGACAAATCCCCTTGGATTGTCACACCACACTGGTGAGTGATGGAAAGCCTGACAGACTATTAGTGACATCAGCAGGAACAACCAAAGAGAACTTTAAATTAACCACTACAAGAAAAGAGGTGTTTGCCCTGCAGGGCTGCAGCCCCAGACTGCCATTCCCCATGGCCTGATCCCACAGGGACACTGAAACACCCCGGGCCGGACTGCAGGAGTGGCAGGGGGAGATCCTGGACACAAAGGCCCCGTGCTGTGCTGGGGTACAAAGCAGGACAGACCCCTCACCCCCTGCTCCTGCACTCAGGGCACCTGCACAGGCACAGACACTCCCACTCTGCTGGGCCCAGAATCTGCTCCACCCGAGCCAGCCACTCAGCTACACACCACATGTCTACCTGCACCCTTCATCTCATACATCTCTCCCAGACAGGCTTCTATGCCAGGCAAAAAAATAATCATCCTTCTCCCACACAAATCTGAGGTTGAACATCCAGGGTGAGCTGGGTAAATACTTGGACTTCAAAGCACCTACTTTAACTTGGATTTGAATAATCTGTTCTGATCTTGCTTTGCATTTGTACTTTCCAGAACTTTTCCTGAAAAGAAAGACTCCTCCTGCCTGGAACATTGTGATTTTTTTAAAACCTATTAAGAAGCTACTTTGTAAACTCTATTTTACTATTTATAAGTTACTTTAGTATCTTTTCCCCTCTTCAGTGAACTTTTCATATTCATTAGCTGCAAAACACTTCATAAATACAACAAAAGAACTGGTACAACTATTAAGGTACAAGTAATAAAAACTGTATTTTAAACTGAAATCAAGTTGATCTAAATGAAATTAACTCATTCCAAAGGACACTATCCACAGTTGTGAATTTGGTGGTGTATGACCCTCAGGATTTTGTTAGAACAGATGTCATTTTCATACCCTCTTGTTACTCACAGATGAAAAGAAAGCAAAGCTTCCCAGCTTGTGCAGCTTCTCACCAACTCCCTGAACTAACTCCAGGAAGAACCATGAATGAAGAATGTCTTGTCTGCAGGAAAGTGACTCCTGTCAAACCAGTTCTGTGCTGCAGCAAATTCTCTGCAGGCACCTCCACCTACTCTGTGGCTACACTTTCTTCAAAGTTACAGAAGCAAATAGATCTTTCTTGAATATTATAATTTAATTAAGAGTTACTGAACCAAGATAAGAGTTAAGGCCTCAATCTAGTACTTTCAAACCCAAATTCTTAATTCTTCTTTTGAATTCTTTATTTAACCTCTTTCATTTTCCCTAAATTTTTTCCACTGTTCATCCTTCTACCCACATTTTCCCACGTCATGTTTCCATCATGTTTTCCCCACACTCAGAGGCACGAGCACTTATTGTGTGCCACCTCACCTTCCCTTCCCTTCCCTCAGGAGGGCTGGAGAATTCCTTCCAGAACTTGTTCACGCAGGTGATGTGGCCCCTGAATCATCCCACGGTCTCTTCTCACATGACGAGCCCCGAGGTCTGTGCTCTGCTGCACAAACAAGTCCAGCCACCCCCTGGCTCTGAGCAGGAACATTCTCCCCTGCTGCCCCCAAGCCAAGCACGCCCTGCTCAGGGGTCAGTCACATCCCACACCACCTCCACACCACGAGGGAACCACCCTGAGGAACACCTGATGGCTGACAGGAGTACTGTGCCTCTGAAGGGGCACCTGGGACAGGTTCCCACCACACACCTCAGTGCTGGGCAGCACCAGTTTCCAGGTGTTCTGAGGGCAGCCATCTGCCTTTTAGGATCCCTGGGGCTTCTCCATCTTTTGCCTGGCCACACATCACTACAGACCAGCTACAGCTCAAGGGATTGTTCAGATCAACCTGCTTCAGTTTCTTCCTCATTTCAAGCTCCATGCGAATAAAGTCACACCTGCCCCCAAACACATTCTGGTCCACCAAAAGCAGGGCAGTTTGTCACTGGAGGACAGGAGGACACAAGAAAATGAACCATCTGACAAGATTACACAGTAGTCTCAGGATCAGCCAAAAATAAAATCCTCCCAGTTCAGGGCTGTGGCCAAGAGGTAACTCCAGAGCACTACACTCAGCCTGGCTGAGGAGACACCCAGCACATCTGTCATTCCCCCACCAGGGGAAATGCTTTGCCAGGGAAATGTTGTAACCAACAGCATTTCAGAGGGAGCACTTGGTGCACACCAGCACAGTGCTCTGTCCAGCTGGATGACACCAACCCCAGCCTGGGAGAAACACCACCCTGCCCAGCTCGCTACAGACTCACACATGAGTCATTATTCTGAAGCACAACATCAGATTTGCTGCATTGTCCACATTACACAAACAGGACATGGCAGAAAATACCATGCAAGGGGACTTACAGTTTTGGATAAAGCCTGTCCAAATGTTTTCGTGGCATTCCCGAAACAAAGCAGTTCCTCTCAGCCAAACCCAGCGTCAACAAGAACAGCAATTCACTTCTTGACTAGGGCTCACTTAAAGAAAATACACAACAGGTGAGAGAGAGAGAGAGTCCCATCTTATTGTTGGGGGGGGTTAACAGCACTCAGGGAAAAGCCATCATGGGAATCTGTGCCAGCTGATTTGAAGACAACTCTGGAAAAACTCTCAATAGGTTCCACCTGCAACAGCATTCCCCAGTGCAGAGCACACATGCATTAATTTAGCCACAGTATTTATGCCCCATAACCTTTTCTTCATCTCCAGTGTCTACTGAGCACCACTCCAAAAGCTCAATGTTTTCCCTATGAGAGGCATTTAAACTATTCACCACTCCACTAACAAATGACAGTGCAGGGAAAAGAGCTCTCATTCCCTGGGAGTGGCAATGTTGTAGGTCAGGGAACACGCAGACAGCACAAAACACACATCTCCACACAGGGACACACACACAGGACCAGCCCCTCGGTGCCACCACCTT
This sequence comes from Hafferia zeledoni, assembly GCA_035583235.1. Lineage (NCBI taxonomy): Eukaryota > Metazoa > Chordata > Aves > Passeriformes > Thamnophilidae > Hafferia > Hafferia zeledoni. The sequence continues at coordinate 65,733,306 of JAWWEV010000043.1, read as the reverse complement.
GGCAGTTCTCCTGGGGCTCTCCTTTCAAGCCTTCACCTGGTGGAAGAGAGGTACAACACTGTCCTGTTCCTTGTGTGATGATCCCAGAGCTCCACAGCAGGACTTCCCATGATGGGCTGTCACAGATGTGTGTTGAAACACAAGCAAAGAGGAAGTATTTGTAAGGCTTCACCAGCCACCACAGGTTTTGCCTTTTCCAATTTCAGCAAAACAAAGTGATGCTCCTGGGAGTCTTTACTTCCACTCAGATGCGATATGGCCAAACACGATCCAACAACAGGTTTCCAGTGAATGCAATCTCACAGGCATTTAGGGTTTGTGGGCTTTTCCCCCGTTGTGTTTACTATTTCTTTGGCACAACACTATTTGGCCCTGTAACATTTTGACACTACAATAAAGCCCAGAGATCCCATTCCATTAGAAAAAAAGAGCATAAGGAACCAAGAGTCATTTATCTTTGTTCACACAAGCCTTCACTCTGTGCACAGCAAAAAGAGAGAACAGACAGCACACTCCTCTCCTGGGAGACCACAGCAAGCACTGGCAGAGGAACCAGTGCACAAAGGTCAGGCAGAGAACCAGAGATTCCCCATGCCAATCACACCCCACAGCCAGGAAAACCTGAATAAAAACTTATGCTGAGCTTATAACAAAGACTCACAAATGGAGGAGATTTTGGGGGCCTTATAGATGAGCTGAGGAGGGAGAAGCAACTAATAAAGGCCCCATGGAAGAAACAAGGGAAGTGCTGCACATCAGTGTTAGCATTCCAAGCCCTGCCCCTGCCAGGACTTCTGGGCATTCACCCCTGGGGAGCACAGGTCCAGTCCTGGACATACAAAAGCTTAGAATAAGGTAGACAGTCTTGGATATGAGGAGCAATTTCTATTATCTCTACTGCTGCACATAAAAATGAATAATTTCTATTCATTACCCTGGCCAGAAGAGTTTCCTGATGCAAAGCATTTTGGTTAAGGAGCTGCTGTACCAAAAGTGGGCTGAATTTCACCCTCAAAGTTCTTATTTTCCAGTGCACAAGCTTTGCCAAAAGCCAATCAGCGATGTGCCATGCGAAATGTACATCGACCGAGGTGCAAATAAACGCCACAGGACGGTAAACAAGACCTCCACGGTTTAAAAAATGAACTGCCTGGCAAGAGCCACAACCCCCTGTGCTTACTGGAGCACGGCAAGCAGCGTGCAGTCACTTACCAGCCAAGGGAGGTGGCAGGCTCAGCATCCCCCGGGAGCGCCCGGCGCGGTGCAGGGGCAGCACTGCCCAGGGGCACCAAACGCGGGGGTTGCGCCCCCAAACACGCCACACGCAGCTTACACTTCAGAATTACAGCCTGCGGTGATGCGCGCGGTGCCTGCTGAGCATTTCCCTCCAAGGGCACTTCAGACAATGGGGCCGGGCAGGACCCGCGGTTGCGGGGGGCGCGTGCGGGGTCACAACAGGTGACACTGTCGGAGCCCCGGCCCGGCCGTGCCGCTCCCGCGGGGTGCGTGCCCAGCGATGCCGCTCCCGGTGATGCCGCTCCCGCGGGGTCCGTCCCCGTCTGTGCCCGACCATGCCGGTCCCCGCGGGGTGCGTGCCCAGCGATGCCGTTCCCGGCCGTGCCGCTCCCAGGGGATCCATACCCGGCTATGCCCCTCCCGGTGATTCCGGTCCCCGCGGGGTCCGTGCCCGGCCATGCCGCTCCCGGCGATGCCGCTCCCCGCGGGGTCCGTGCCCGGCCATGCCCCTCCCGGTGATTCCGGTCCCCGCGGGGTCCGTGCCCGGCCATGCCGCTCCCGGCGATACCACTCCCGCCGGCGATGCCGGTGCCGGCCCCACGGCTCCGCCCGCCCCTCCCGACTCACCGAGGCCGCTGATGTCGTGCCGAAGCCCGGCGCGGCTCCGCTCCTCCGCTATTGCCCGCAGCATGTGGCGCAGGGAGCGGCCGGGCTCGCCGTCCGCCTCCCCGTCCCCGCGGGCGCAGGCCATGCCGCCGCCGATGAGCTCATGTCAGGCCGCCCGTGGAGGCGGCTCCCGGCCCGGCCCGGCCCCGCCGCCGCTCCCCTCGGGAACGCAGCGAGGGTAACCCGGGAATGCCCCGGGAACGCCGCGGGAGCGGACCCGGCTCGCCGCTGTGCCCGGGCCGAGCTGCCGCCGCTCCCCCGCTTCCTGCAACAGCGGCGCGGGGCGGCCCCGGCGGCCCCGGGAATAGCCCGGGCACGCCCAGGGGCGGGTCCGCTCCGCCCGTCATCCCGGGACAGCCCACCGCTTACATCACCCGGCATCCCGGGACAGCCCACCCCCGGCACCGCCCGGCATCCCGGGACAGCCCACCCCCGGCACCGCCCGGCATCCCGGGACAGCCCATCCTGCATCCCTGACATCACCCGGCATCCTGGGCAACCCACCCAGCTGAGGAATGAGGGATTTTCTAAGCCACAGTCAGCTAGCGAATACAACTGCCAGCTTCTGACAGCAATAAACTAACAATCTCTCACCCATAAACAGTCAGACACTCATTTCCCATAACATGGTATAGACAAGAGCATTTTCTGTGGAAGGCCCCTATGCTGACACTGACACAGGAGACAAATTTAAAGTCAACACAGCATTTTGCTAGCAAGATATCTAGCAGCCTTGAGAGTTAATCATCCCAAGGGGTAAGGAAAAGTTATTCCTGCCTCTGCTCAGCCCCCAGCCTCACCTTCAGCTTTCTCTGGCTTCTACCAAAACACAAAGACAAAAGCCTCAGCTGTTTGCCTTCATGGAGGCTCCCCATGCCAAACAAACCTCCCAGCAGATCACAGCTCTTGATCAGAAAACAGAGAGATAAAGTTTGTCTTCTTAGAGGGGCTATTGATTAAGTAGCCTCAGGACCAGTTAGAAACCTGGAATGCTCATTGATTTTGTTTTTTAAAGATCCCATGGCACATTTTAGAACAAACCACTCTGTCCAGCCAAGCTCTTGATGGAGAGGGGGCTTTGTATTAGATCTTTACACATTGCTCCTGTGTGTCTTCCTCATGGACACTTGGCACCATGGTTTGTTTTTTTTCATCTAGAATGATCCTTTGCAGTTACACTTCTGAATGCACACCAGAATACTTCAGGCCATGCAGTTGTGAAGTCAGAAGTGTTCTACCTGTTTCACTTTCTTTTGCCCTTCCCCATATCTTTGTACCACTCTGGTCACCCCTGTCCCTCCTTTCATCAGTTAATTGCCATGGGATATGCTGAATGGAAGCCAGAGATCAGCCTGGCACTGTGGGAGTAGAAACACATCTGAACTTGCATGAGGAGCGCTCAGCCCAGCCTGATCCCTCTCCCCTGCAGCCTGAACCACCTGGCTCGATGTTGTGAGTTGTGTCTTTGGCACTAGTCTGTAACAGCAGGCTTTGCTATACAAAAGTCATGCACGTTATTTATACAAGGCTGTATTTTCCTTCCTATATTTACTTTTGTAGCAGCTAATAGTGATAGCCTGCAGTGACCACATGGAGTGTCAATATCTAACAATGAAAATGAGATTTCAGGTTAGCACATGTGGGTTTATTGAATGTGTCTGAGGGTCTGCTTTGTGGCTGAGTCCTCTACTACATGTCCTGACCCTGCCAAGCCTGTCAGAGCTCAGTGTAACCAGTGTGCCTTGAGCTCTGCATGTGCATAATAAACTTTGGCAGGAACAGACTCTGTCCTTCTGAGGCTTTGCAAGTTCTATTCAACCCATTACAAGCCTGCAAAGTACTCTCATCTTTTTCATGTCTTTCTTTACTGATAATAAGAAATTAAGATTAATAACAGCTATATGTGGCAAATGAATGTTCTATCTAGCTTAAAGACACAGAGCATGAAATGTAGTTTTGTGCTGAAGAGATTAAGCAAATTAAAGATTCTAATCCTATTTTAGTCTTAAATTGGGGTATTGCCATCTTCAGCAGCCTGCTGTATTCTGCTGAAGGCATATCTATGGGTCAGTGGGCCATCCAGACAGTTTATGTGCAAACTTAATTCTGCAATCTTTCCCTAATTGCCTCCCTAACTCCATCAAGGCATTCTGACTTAGGACATGGCAGTTTTGGGCCTCCCCTTATAAACTCTGTTAAACAGGCAGCTTGGAAGATAATTCAAAATTACTTCTGGAATTTTCTGGTGTTAAGCACAGGCCTAATTTTGCTCCCAAGATTAAACACACAATTAAAGTTACTGAAAGTTCTATTTACAGAACATTACAAGATTTTTTTTTTCATCTAGAATGATCCTTTGCAGTTACACTTCTGAATGCACACCAGAATACTTCAGGCCATGCAGTTGTGAAGTCAGAAGTGTTCTACCTGTTTCACTTTCTTTTGCCCTTCCCCATGTCTTTGTACCACTCTGGTCACCCCTGTCCCTCCTTTCATCAGTTAATTGCCACGGGATATGCTGAATGGAAGCCAGAGATCAGCCTGGCACTGTGGGAGTAGAAACACATCTGAACTTGCATGAAGAGCTCTCAGCCCAGCCTGATCCCTCTCCCCTGCACCCCAAACCACCGAGCCTTCTGCACCTGAGGCTGTTATCCCGTTGTTCCTGTGCTGTCCCTGAGTGTGTCATTATCTCAACAGGACTGAGATGTGAACTGCAGCCTTTGGGGTAGCCTGGGCTTCATAAGCTGCTTACACAGAGTCCAGCCTTGTTGTTTCCCTTGAGCTGTACTTGCATTGTACCCAGAAACCCCTCAGCACTGGTGAACACACCCCAAGCTCTCCATCAGCTCAGCAAATCTGCAGCCAGAGTAGGAACTCCTTTCATTGCATAGCTAAGCACTTGCCTAGTAGGCCATGGGGCAGTCCCATGGCAAAGGCAGGCTCCTTGCAGGAAAGCAGCCCCTGCCAGGCTGGGTATGGCTTTGTGTTCAAGTGGGATTCTGCTGGGAAAACTGAACTGGTAACAGCAGAGCTTGCCCAGGCCAAGTATGTGCTGAGAAGTGTGTCCCAGGCAGTGGCACAGTAGGGCTTTCCACTGGAGAGTTACCTGGTGCTCACACATTGCTCAATTCCTTGCAGTGTTTCCTTACCTGCATCTCACCTTTGTGTCTGTGCTCCCCAGCCTGGTGTGTCCCAGGCTTGGAGTTCACAGGTAGCAATAGCTGAAGAAACATCCACCACCTCTTGGATACAGGATTTCACACTGTGAATGTGTAAGAGTGCCCAAGCATTACCTGTGTCCGTGGGAGGGCAGATCTGGAGAGGAGAGCTGGGTTCAGTGAGCTGAGCCAGGGCTGGGAGCTGACCCGGTGTCACCCCAAGCTGCTGTTGCTCCTGGGAAGCCGGGTGTGTGCTGTCCGCCCCAGGGGGTGCTCAGGGCTCCTGCAAGACCTGTTTGGAACCACAAAGAACAGGTGTCAGCCTGCCTTAAGGAGCAAATTAAATCCCAACAGACAGTAACAGAGGGTGCAGCAAACAGCTTCTTCAGAGCAGCAATCAAATCCTGCACAGTTTGTAAAGAACACAGTGATTCAGTCCTTAATTCTTTTGGGGAAAGATATGTGATACCTTTCTAAAAATAAACTGACTTTTCAGCAGTAATTTCCAAATAATTATGTTGGAATTTGGAAATGAGGTTTTTAACTCCTGAATGAGTGTTCACACTTCTGGAAGTGTAGGGGCAAAATCAAATTTGAATATGAGTAACAATTGTATGAATGCAACTGGTAATGATGGAGTCTTTTATTGGTTTAGAAATATCTTGCCAAAAGGGCAGTTGAAAGGCTTGCAGTTTTGGTAATAGAGTAATTTTATTTTACTGATTTTAAGGCTGTGTTAATTACATTATATTGTATAGTTATGTTAGTATTTCAGTATTAATTTTAATGAACTCCAGTTAATATTTTTAATAGCAGGCAAAGTCAGAAAAAAATCTGTGAGCAGAGAACAAAAGAAATTTTATTTTCCAGACGATCTGAAGGCCCAGGCTGGTATTAATGTTTAGATAAAAGTACATGAACTGTTGCCTTTTTCTCTGGAGTCAAAACATAATTATCTCATTTGGTCAGAGGTGGGGGGAAAGGAACCCTGTGAAACAGGAATTTTATTTTGAAGATGGTTCTCCGACTGTTATAGGGTGTTGGTGCTGGTTTGGAGTATGAGTCATGATGACATTATGCATTTTTCTGCACACTAAGGTATTGAGCCCACTCATTTGTCTCCATGAGATCTTCCTTTTTCCACCAGTGGTGAACTGAGAAAATGCAATTAGCTGGAGTGGCTTAAGCTGTGAAAATGGTCTCAATTGCTTAGGAGCTTTTTTATTAGGGCCCAGAGTGATTATTACTCCTTTCAATAAATGTTTTCATAAATCATGGGATCTGCTCTTCTTGGAAAAAAAAAGAAGTGATAGAAATTATACCTGTATGTATTACAGAGGTGTCCACCTACCAAGTTCACAACAATTCACAATCACTTCAAATAATCTTAACTTTTGGTCATCCAGTTGAATTACAAACAATTACAAACAATTACCTCCTAAGTGTCAGACTTGGGCACTAAATCTGTAAGGTGTGAAGACCAAGTAGTTTTATCCTGGCCTCAGTGGCACAAGTTGCCTGTCAGTTTGACTGGGTTATCCTGAGGCAGAAAGGTAACTTCCAGCCTAGGTTTCTTCTATTGAACTTCATCTTTTTTTCCCAGCAAAATAGTTAAGGTGGCCTTTATGAAGAGCCCTTGCTTACAGTGAGCAGAGTCTGAAGAGGAGTAGGAGTGTTTCAGCACAGACCCTAATGAATTACCCAGGAGTAATTAGTGACAACAGAGGACATACAAGCTTTGTGACAGAGCTAGAAGAGGGGACTGGGAGGGGAAAGTGTAAGGACTTGCATGTTTGGGACTGACACACTGCATGTCAGCACAAACCACAATGTGTTGGGTGATCCCTACCTTTCTGGAGCTCTGGGCTCCCCATCCATGTAGGTGTGGGTCACTCATGGAATGCTCCATTCACAGTTGCTGCCTCTTGGAACTTCTCAGCAGAAGCAGGACACTGAGAGAAAGAAAAAGCTTTCAAAACTAATGCCAAGCTTAGCAGAAGCAAACAGTCAGTGTTAAATGAACTAGACTTGCATGGCCTGTCCTCTCCTGTCAACTCTTCCCAGACTATTGATATGAGCAGGCCTAAGCTAATCCCAGGATTTCCTAACAGCCTGGTACTTACAGCTGGGGCAATACTAAGCTCAGATTTTCTGAAACACCTTATCTTCAAGTGCATGCTGCATAATGCAGCCAAACTTCTTGTTGGAGCTGGAGTGGAGCTAGTCCTTTCAGGACATATCAAAATGTCGGGGTTTCAATATTTTCACATCCCATCAATGTGCAAACTGCTAAAAAATGCTATCCTAAACCATGAAAGATAGAGTACTGAAATTAATGGTTGTGGCTGTATGTGTCACTTTCCTTTGATACTCCAGAGGAACCTATGGGAAAGTGTCATTAAATAGCAAGTTAACAACTTTGGTTTAATTTCTCCTTCTTTTCTGCCTCACTCCCGAGGTCTAGAATATTTATGTAATGTCTTATCCAAGGGTTCACCAATCCAAACTGTAGTGAAATGAGTTTATTGTCCATTTTTCTTTACACATGTTGGTAGTTCACATAAACCAGAAGTTATGTGAAACACAATAGGGCTTTCCATGGCTGGACATGAAGGTTTTAATTCTGAAGAGTGTACATGTGTTTTCCTATATTGTTTTGACCCTGTCTCCTGTTACAAACAATTTATATGTGTGTAAATACTAACTACACTTGTAGCCTCCTTTTACAATGCCTAAAGAATTCCCCAAATGGTGCTCTGGGGGAATTGTGTGTGTTAGAAATACAAGTTCTTTACTGTTTGTAGACAACCTTCCTCTGTAAGGCATTTGTGTCCTGCCATTTGAAGGCATTTGAAGGCTTGAGGTGTCCAGTGCTCTTCCTGTCGGTGGCAGCTGTTTCCTGGCCAGGTGCACACTGCACACTGTCCCAGGGCATGTTGGGGGCACTGGTGCAGGAGGAGCAGGGGCAGATGGTTCAGAGCAGAGCAGCCTCAGGCCATCCACGGGCTCTGGGTGTCCCCAGGCACAGCACTCCTTCCTGTAGTGGAGTTTTTCCTTAGCCAAATATTTCAGACTATAAAAAGTGCTTCCCAGATCAGCTTAAAAGGTAGAGACATCTGTTAGATTTAGGGAGCTTACATGTGCTTATCTCAGGCAGGAGGCTGTGGGATTTCCTCTCCTGACGCAGTGCAGTGGAAAAAGAGGCACTCAGGGAGCTGCAGGAGGTGGGATGCCTCTTTCCACTGAGGAAAGGCTTCCCTCAGCATAATAAACATAAATAAGCTGAAGAACATCAATTTGAATTTCACAGCTCTAATTGCTCATAGAACATTGAGGATTACCATGCCATGAATTTAGGCAGAAACTTTTCACTCTTGAAACGTTGATTTGATTGCTAAGGCCAAAAGAAACGCTGTATTGCAAACATCTCTTCCTCCTTCACAGCTGCCTCTGCCAATCCACCCAAAGTGTGGCTGTCAGGAAAATCCTTCCTGCAGGCAGTGTTGCACATCAGGAGTGCCAAGGGATGCTGCCATGGCAGCTCTGAGCCAAAGGCTTTCCCTCACACCCAGTCCCACTGCCTACAGGGACTGCTGGAGCTCGTCAACATCAGGTGCCAAACTCTTGGAATTACTCGCTGCATCTCACTAGTTCTTTGTGGAAACATTAAGGGAGCAAAGTGATTTCCTGTCAGGAAGAGCAAAGGTCTCTGAGTGCAAGCACTGAGTCCCCTCAGGGCACTGGTTTCACACGCTGGGTCTGTGTGCCAGGCTCAATCAAGGAAATGGGAAGACCTGGGAGGTAATTAGTGAGTGCTGCACTGGCTGTCCAGGATTCCTGGCTGTGTGTTAGTTCTGACAAGTGCCTCCATTTGGGAGTGTCATGGACAGCTGCCCAAGTTCCTCTTGTGCTCAGGGCAGGCCTTGCAGTAGGTACCAAGGGACAGTTCCACTTGTGAGCACCATGTTCCTGTGCTGGGCAGCATGAAAAGAATAAGAGCACTATTTTCAAATCCAGCTGAAGGAAAATGCCATGCATATGCAGCTTTGGGTGCTCCAGTAGCCACTGCAACATTCAGAGGCACTCAATTATGCTGGGTCTAATTATTATGCATGTACAAAGGAAGAGAGTCCCTGTCCTGAGGAGGTTGAATACAATGTTATTGCTTATGCACAAAGCTCTAGAAATCAGATGTCAGAAGTCTTTAAAAAACCACAAGTGGCAGCAGTCAAAATAAAGAAACTGCCATAACAAAAGCATCCCAAAGTGTCAGGTCTTTGCTAGAACTTGGATGTCACCTGACATCTCATCCATAAAAACCTGCCTTCCATACAGCTGCCTGCAAGCCTTAACCTTTCTGTCAAATCTGTAAATGTTTTGTTTCTAAACCAAATACAATCATTTTTAGTTATAAAAATATTTTAGTTAAATACAGTTGTTTGAAAAATGTTGGACTTTGCTTAATGATTAAATATTGAAGGGTTTACTGAGACTTCTATTGATTAAAAGACATAAGAAGCTTTCTGCACAATAGGAAATATCCTGTATGCAAAAATACGAAGTAATGTACCTTCTGTTCCTCAATGGGATGGCACAGTAGGTAAGTTTTTCCTTAGTTTCTATGCTATCACATACCCATGTGTTTCATTACCATTCTGAAATAAATCAGTGATGCTAATAGTGCCATTAGGTGTATCTGATGTGGAGGTTATAGCAAATCTGATCAAAGGAAATGGATATACTGAGGCAAAACCAGAGAAAAGTGCTTTCTTGCCCGTGGTAGACCCTTGTGTGTAGTGGAAGCTCTGCTGAAGGAAACATTGGGTGGACTACAGAAAATGTTACCATACCTTGCAGCAAAGTTTATATAAATTAGCCTATGAAAGTCAGCAGAAAGCTTGGGGAAGTATTGATAAGAGCACAAGAACACATGGAGACACACATTTGGTGTTCTTCCTGATCAAAGAAACTGTAAACTATTGTTTTCTTTCAGTGTCTTACTTGAATGTCTATGAATAAACAACATTTCTCCAAAAAATACACATTCCTTATGACATCAGTGTAAATAAACCTGCTCCACAAGTACTTCAGACCTTGGGCACTTCTCAGTGCCCACCTGCTCCAGTCCCACTCACACCAGGAGTTCAGATGCTGGTGGCACCCACCTCTGAGCTGGCACGAGGAGCACCAGACCCCAGTGACCCAGACAGCGACTGCTGACCCGACCTGGCCACCCCTGAACCAACACACTCAAATGATCTCACCGTCTGTGAGCTTTCTCCTCTGGCAGGCCAAGCTACAGGGTATGACACCAGCCAAGGACAAAGCTCACAACACAGCCTGGCCTGGAACTGCTAAACCTTTCCTAAAACTGAGCCCCACGAGAAGGGCTGATTGCAGCGTGGCTCACGTGAGCAATGCCAGGCACAGAACAGTCAGAACAGAGTGATGTCACTCCGCTTGCACAACGTGGGGGTAAAGGCAGCACTGCTCTGATTTATGGGCACACCTGCTCGACTCTAATTTTAGAATAAATACCTTCTTGGGGTTTTTACAGGGGGCAAGCCATGTCTGCAAACATGCTCTGTGATGTTGTCATCCCTCCTGCAGGAATCCTGGTTGTACCTGGTGGGAAAAGAAGGACCTGGTTTTCACTTTCATGGCTGTAAAGACGGAATTAAATGACTGGAGAAATAATAACATAAAACCAGTCAAACCCCTCGGTTCTCTCCAAGAAAGAAAAGCAGTGTGTAAGAGTCATGTTACAAGATAAGATCTGGCTGGGTATGTGCTCTCTTTTTATTTGGAAAGAAATTCCCAGATAGTGCTGTTTTTATGCAGCTTGAGAAACGTGCTCAGCCTGCTGCTGTGCAGCTTTTGGATGATTTCAGTTGCTATAAAAAGCAGGTGATCTCATCCTCAGTACTTAAAGATGTATCACCCTTTCCTTTCCCCTTGGCCTGATTCGAAGGGGAATTTGAATTTATGAAGCCTGAAGAGACTCCTAAAGGATTGACCTGAAGGACAAAGGCATTAGCTTTAACCCCTTCTCCTCTTCCAGCCAGTCCTGGTTGGTGAGAAGCTGTTCCACCTTTCTCTGCTTGCATTTTCACACCACAAGAGTGTCTTTTTTTCCAGGGTCATTTAGTAACTTAGTCTAATTCCAAAAAGAATTTTTTAAAAGAGGCATAAACTGTATTCTGGAGAGGTTTCTCAAGAAGCCCAAGCCTAAGAGCAGGTGGACAGGAATGCAGAAATGGCCAACAGTGCTGTACTTACTGCATTTCATAGTTAAATATTCAACTTTCCCTACCTTAGCACTGCTTTGTTCCCCGACATCACACACCACCAACTGCAACCCAGCCCTGGTTTACACAGTACCATCTAAATACATTAAAAAATGTAAGAAGAGGAAAGGGTTTCCTGAATTACCCCTCTACTGTTCAAGGCAGTCATTCTCAGGTGAACTTAAAAGATGCCTAAGGCAGCACCTCAAGAGAGGCCCTCTGAAAATAGGGAAGCTTGGAAGCTTCATTGACATTCAAGAGCAATTGGGAAACCTGGGATATAAATGAAATGCCAGTGTGAGCCAGGTATTGTCAAGAGCCAGAGGGCAGGAGTCATTCCCATGAATTAGGAGAAAGGCAATCAACAGCTCCAGAGAACCTCAGTCTATTCAGTGCAGTTTGCAGAAGCCCCTGAACCAGCACTGTTGTTACCTGCAGTGTTTGTTTGCCATGAGCACAAGAAAATACAGGTTCTTTTTCCTGGTTCTTCACAGCTTTTTCTCCTTTATCACAAAGAAAGACTGATACTGATGGTGCAGCTTTGCAAGCCATGACTGGCTTGTGAGCCAGGATCCCTGTGTGGGACTGCTGGCAGCACAGGGCCCAAGGATCACTGAACTAAAGCAGGACACCAACACACTGAGGCACCAGTCTTCTCTTAAGTGCAGAATCTCTAGAACACGTAATGATGGATAATGATTTTTTTAAATAATTGTGAGTCACACCATAAAAATATGAGTCTATAATAGATCTGTTCAATTGCCAGTTGAATAGAGAGCATGAAATGGCATGAAATGTATCTAAGTTTTAAAGAAAAAGAACTGTTCAGGACCTCTAAGTACAGTTCTAGGTAGTCATGAGCTCTCATATTCACTAAAAATGCAGCTACTCCACACTTTTGAGAATCAATTCTTAACCATCTAGTGCTTATCAAGAGTACCCATGAGAAGAAGAGCATTTGCAAATATTTATTTCCTTAGTTTTGATGTCATGGAAGAAGACACTGATAGAAATGTGCTAAGCCAAAGAATACACTCGCAGCTGTAAGTCTGGTGTCTGTGTGCTGAACACCTCCTGAGTGCTCAGGATGGGGAGCAGGGGGTGTGTCACACCCGAGGGGACAGTGCAACGAGGACAGAGCCAGGCTGTCCTGGCAGTGCCCACAGCCCACGGGCACACACCCACACACAGGAGCTCCCTCTGCACATCAGAGAACACTTTTTACTGGGAGGGTGACTGAGCACTGGCCCGGGTTGCCCAGAGGAGCTTTGGAGTCTCCATCCTTGGCAATACTAAAAAATATCTGGGGATGCTCCTGGGGAACCTGCTCCAGGTGGCACAGCCTGAGCAGGGGGATTGGACATGAGGACATCCAGAGGCCCCTGCCAACCTCAGCCACTCTGTGAGTTAATGTTGAACTGAACGTTTTAAAAAGCACACTTTCACATTCCAAATAATTATTTGCTCACCAATTAAATGGGTTAAATTGTTCACCAAAGCCATGTTTACTTAAAATACAAAGCTGTGCCCTGCTATAAAAGTTTTAATGCCTGGTATTTCCCTTGGATTTCATAACACTTTGAGACGTTCCAGACTGACACTGATGCTGTCAAAAGCTTTCCTAAAATAATGTGAAGTTTGGTGGCTTTTGCTATTCAATTATCTCTTTGATGACTATACTTAGGGCAAGATCTGGTGGGCCCTTGGTTTTCTGCAAAGAGCTGTGTCCTGCTTGCTTTATTTTTGCCTCAGTTCTTTAGTTCTGTTTAAGTCAGTTCTGTCTTTGCATAAAACTGAGGGGACCCCAAATCCTGCAGAGCTTGTGCCATGCCTGGGTCATGCTTGGCACTTTCACACTGATGAGAAAGCTTCCCCTGTCTCTCAGGGGGTTTAACAGTTTGGTGATTTTACTGATAACCTTACCAATTCCAGCTTTTTGTGACTGCTTTCTTTTAAAGCTTTTCCTCTTTGCCTGAAACTGCACTGGTTTTACCTTTTGTACAGCTTTTCCACAGCTCTGTTTGTGATGTGAAATGATGTGAGTTTTGGCTCCAGCTGTTGAATCTCCTCCTCAGCATCACTGGGTGTCTGTGCTAAGCAGTGTTCCACCTCTGAAACAAGATTTGTCCATAGGATTGGTTTTTTCTGTTTCTAAATTTTTCCTCTGTTTATTTGTAACAGGTTAATATAAACTTATGGTTAATATAAACTTGCCACTCAGAACTCTGCTTTCCTTAATTAAGTGATTTACATTGCTGGCTTTCAGCGTTTTTGATCCTGCTGACTCACAGTTTGTTTTTCCTAGGACTGCTTTTTCCCAATGTGTGTTGTACAGGGGGGGTTTGCAGCTTCTTCTTCTGGGTGCATTTTGAGATGTGGATGCTGGCTTCAGCTTGCCCCTCTGCTTTCCTGCAGCCCTCTGTCTTCACTCAGCAAACTTCAGATTTGCCTGTCCAGGGAAAATGTGGCCATTGTTAAGGCTTGCTCAGTATCAGCACTGCAAAGAGTACAGGATTTGTGTGGGTTAACCCACCTCCAGCCACATCCCACTACCCCTTTCCAGAGCCTGCAGCTCCAAACTTCCAACATGATAGATGTCCTGACAGAAAATGTGTCCATTTAATTCACACAGCAAGCTCAGCCAAATTCCTTACCCAATATGAAAACTAGAGCTACTCATAAAAATACCTTGGGAAGTGTTTTGGAGAAAAATGACTTGTCAGCAGCCCTGAACACAGACAATCCAAGGAGCTCTGTAACTTGTCAACAAAAAAAGGCCTTCAACAAAAAATATCCCCAAAGAGTAACCTTCCCTCAGGCCTTGTCAGAGGAATGTACTGGCAGTGGCTGTGGACAAAATCACCAGCACGATTCTGCCCAGGAAAACACTGGCCGGGAAAAGGGGAGTGTGTGGGTACAGTGTCTGAAAGGTGCTTACAAACCCGAGAGATCTGTGCTGCTGGCACTGTGCTGTGAGGGGAAGTGATGAGGGCACTGTCTGAGAGCACCTCCTGCAACACCATCACACTGCAGCTCCCACCTCGGAGAGCAGAGGGCAAGAGCAGCTTGGCAAGGCACACACACAGAGTCAGTACCAAATGCTGACTCAGGCATGAAAACAAGGCAAAAAGCCCTCCCTGGATTATTCTGGGGACGCTGACAGAAAATGGCTGTTTTGAGCAGCAGTTCAGTCATCCAGCTGTGCCAGAAATATGTCTCCATAACAAGATGTGAAAGGGCTGGGATGTTTCATTACTGAGATCCCAATTAGCGAAAATGGGGACAAAATTGGTTAATACTTAAGCTGATTCAATCAACCGCCTTTAAATTGAAATGCCAGACTAGTAATCATTTCAAGCATGTTCTCAGCCACACAGTCGTGACAGCCTGAGGGTGAGCCAGTTCAGGAGAGGCATCCAGGGAAGTTTATCCAGAGCTGTGACACACATCCTTTGATCTCTGTCTTGGCTTCTCCCTGTTTGTCAGTCATTTGTGTGTTGGGAACTCAGTGATACACCCACCATTGCCCTGCCTGACTGCCATTAACACACACAGAGATCGGTCAGGCTCTCACACACCAACAGCAAAACCTTTTCCTTGAACTCCCATGGCTGGAATTGTCCTCTCAGTTCACAACACAAATCTCCTTAGTCATTTAGTCTGGCTTTACAGGACCAGCCTGAAGGAACTGGGAAATAAACACTGAAAAAATTATAAATAACTTGCCAACAAGAAGACTTTCTCTCTAAACCAACTGGTTAATGATTGCTTTGTCTCTCACCTCTCAACAGCTGCTGCTGTTTCCCTGTGCAGTTTGTAGGCATAAGAAGGGGAAAAAAGAATACAATTGGAAGGCTGGCAAGACAGTCTTCTCATAACTAAAATCATAGAATTCCTCCTTTTCAAAATAACCCCTAGCTGCTTCCTACAGCTGTTTGTACATGAGGAGACCACGTGTTGTGTCCTCACTAATGTCTTTGAGCTCTTCCTGTGTTTAAATTTGAACCAGCTGGTGTTTTATAGGAATGCCCTGGGTCACCTGAATTGCCATGACCATTGAGAAGCACTGCATGTTTGTTGGCATCTGGTCCAGTCAAGCCATGGGAACTGATCAGAGGTGTGCCATGCTACTTTGCTGCTCAGTCCCTCAGCATCTGTTCCTCACTCACCTGGAATCCTGGAATGCTGTGGCACAGGTCTACCTGCTCTGGAAGCTGATAGAGCTGTTTTAGGAGCTATACATATTACTTTTTAAAGACATGCAAGGCACTACCTATTATGTTTCCACTGATATTTTCAGTTGTGTCCTTGTTTAAGTATTCATTCTGAGGTTTCAAACCCCTGAGTGATATCCCTGTGGTATTGCACAGTATTATCAGACATAAAGAAAGTGGCTTTCATTCTACATTATCTGATTGTTCTCCAGTGCATCTTCCTAAATTCTCCTTAAACTACAAAGTGACAGGTACCACATGGAAGATGAAGCTTCTCTCTGTCTGCCAGAATACAATCCCCCAGAGCAGATCACTTAGCAAAAGCCATTTCCTGTTTTCTTCATTTAATTACACCTTCTTTATCTATTAAGGGCAAAATATCCCATGTTAAAGAGCCACCCAGTGCAGTGCAGATCTTTGCTGGAGTACCTGTGACTCCAGGCTGACTCTTCTACTGGCTTCCTTTGCCTGTTGGGATTTTAATTTTCTTTTTTAGATCTTACTGAGTCACTTTCTTCTGTCACCTTCTCTCTGAGATCTCAGTTCAGGCTGTGCATTGAAACAGACTCTTAATCTAAACATAGATGATAATTCAAAACAGGTTCTGGGGAAGTGAAGGGCAAACCCAACCCTTCCATGCACTGAAAGGCAGGAGAGCACAACCAGGGCTGCACAACATCACCACGTCAAACCTGCCTGTTCTGTGCCTTCTTCACCCTCCACACAGTCCTGTGGCACACACAGGAGGTGATTTAATTTTATTTCACAAATTACCAAAGCTTGACTTGCATTAATGGATTTGTGGAAAATCTGGACACTGTATTCACTTCTGTTAGTGCCTTCTGTGTTTTGCTATTAAAACGTTTCTCCATGGCAGAAATTGGACTGAAAATCTCCAGGCTCCTTGTGCAAAGCCCTTTTGCATTTTCCTGGTCATTGTAATAGGCCAAAGTACAGCAAAATGTATGTTTTGTCCTAACCCAGATGCTTCACATTATCATGTGAGTTTGGGGAGCAACAGCTTGGAAAGTGTCAGGGCTGAGTAAGAACATGTAAAAACAAAGGGATAAAAATAAAGCAGAAGAGGAAGAAAACTAGGGGGTGGGGGAGAGAAAAAAATACTTGGTCTATTTAATTACAGAGAAATAAAGGGCATAGTAATACAACAGTAACTGTGAACTCACTATGAGCTGCAACTCATCTGTATTTGAGTGACTGACTTGTTTCTTTTGATGCTTGGACTGCCCAAAGACACACTTGGCACAGCAAGAACTTTGGCTTCCTTTGAGCTGTGGATTTGGAATTCAGTTTTTCCTTTGGTGACCACAGTTTTGGAAGCTGCTGACCCCCCCTTGCTCTGGCTGTTTGCAAGAATGATTTCTCCCTTCTTTATCTAGAAGAGTATCTCTATAGCATCTCTATAAAACAGATGAATAGTAATTTGTTAGGTAATATATAAACGTCTGAAAATTATTAATTATTAGGAATTAAACCTTTTTGTAGTTAAAGACCAGCTATTTCTTACCTCAGAAATAACTCCACTGTAGTAATGGATGTGAAATACAGTGAAATAAATTTCCCAAGTAAAAATAGAATCAGATCCTGTATTATGAGGGAATAAATTCTGATTATTAAAGGTCAAAGCCTGAAGAATAATAGCTGTACTAGTATAAATTCTGCTTTTGTAACCCTTCCAACACAGGGAAATGGCTGGATGAGAGATGACACTGATTTAGATGGTACTGTTCCCAGGAAACCTGAACATTATTCTTTTCAGAAGCATAGAATCATTTGGGTTGCCAGGCTTCATTTTCCTTCCTGCCTTTCTCAGCGCTGAAAGTAAGAGATCAGATCACCTGGGCTTCCCTTCCTGCTGAGGCTCCCACAGCTGGAACCAAGTTCTCTCTTCATGCAGTACTTTTGGACAAAGTGAAACCTTTGGCCCACGAAATTTATGGAATTTTATGCAGACATTGCCTTCTATGATCTTCAGCATGTTGAGCAAATATTACAGTAACAATACCCCCAATTTCCACTGCCAGACTGGCAGGAGTTCTTTCTCTCTCAGCATCCCAGTGGCAGTTTCCTCTGTGGGGTCAGCTCATTCCCCCACGGATTTCTCAGTCCGTCCCCCAGTGACTGCCTCGAGCTCTGTGTTCCCTGCCCACAGAAAGGTTTCCCTCCCTTGTCCAGATGTGCAATATTTGCAGCTGGGTACACATTTTGCTGCTCTCAAGGGCAGCTTGTGTGTTGCTTTACCTCTATCACACATCTTTTTGCCATTTCAGTGTCCCCTGCAAGTTCATCAGCAGTGTCCATGCCCTGTCACAAATGACAGGTTTCTGCAGCTTTCACTCACTTTTCACTTCTCCTTACTTCAGCAGCACTGGGGGTACCACTGTGGAGGAACTTGTTTGGGGCAAAGGAGATGACAGAACTGATCCACATCTCTTCATGTTACCTCCTGCCCAACATCACTGGAATGCAGCTTTGCTGTGCACCAAAGATATGCAAGTTCTCACCTTCCAGACCTGTTTTTGGAGCTGAACATGTTCCAGGATACTTTTATACATAGCAGGGACACAGCCATGTGTAAGTACTGAGAAAGGAAATCTTTAGTTGTTAAATACCTTGGAAGTGCAAAGTATGAAAACTCCCATTAATTTTCTCAGCTAATAATTTCTCTTGGCCTTGGATACTATTCCAGAAGGAGTATTCTCCTAAAATGAGTGTGTGGTTTCTTTGCAGAAAATGATCTTTTAATTCTGCAGGCTTTTCTAATCAGCAGGTTTTTTGCAATGTATAAATGAAGCACCTCTTTGGCTATAAATGAAGCCAAATTTTTCCCCTTCAAAGATACAGTTAAATCACTGTTTGACCTTTTCAATGAGTGGAGTTTTTTCCCTTCTTAGATTTTCAGGTGCTTCACTGCTGTAATTTATTGCTTCATTTAGTATTAAATTGGACAAGGGATGATTATTTGAGGCATTTCCTTGTTGAGATCTTTCTTTGCTGATCAAAATACTAAATGTGTAAAATGCAATGTCTGTAAAGAATCTTTCAGGTGCCAGTACAAACTAATGAGGTTGCTATTTGCAATAGAAATGCTGTCAAACTATGATGGGTCTATTGACTCTCTTTTCCCTAAGCAGCAGAAATTCAGGGGGTTTACTTCATATAGCCCTTGAAAACTCCAGAGCATAAGGAATAGAGTGGAATAAACGAGGCAAGGTGAGGCAGATGGCAACGGAGGCCCAGGGAAACCTCCCACGCTTTGTTTAGTGCAGAGGGGGGAATGTTTTCCGTCAGATACTCCCTATCTGTTGACAAATTCTGGGATGCCTGTTTCATGCTGCCAGGGTTTTTAATGCTCTCTCCACTCCTTCCCTGCAGTGGTTACACTTTCAGGGCTTCCCTCTTGTTTTGTCTCAGTGAGCAAAACAAAAAAAAATCTCAAACGGGGACAACAAGAAAAGCCCCAAACCCCTCAAAAGCCCAACGCAGCGGTCACTAAATCCCCTTTGAAGCCACCGGGTGGCGATCCCGAGTAAGGAATCAGCGCCGGAGGGTTCCCCGCAACATCTGGCGGGACCCGCCCGCGCGGCCGCAACATCTGGACACCTCCCTGCACCCCTCCATCCCCACCCACCCACAGCTCCGGCCGGGCCGGCGGCACCCGCTGACCACTGAATAAAGCACTGTCCCTGCAGAGCCCTCGATGCCATCTCGGCCGGCGGTGCCCGTGCTGCCTGTCACCACATCTGTCTGCTGTCGCTCACAGACACCTCTGCGTGGCTTTGGTGTGGCACCGAGGCCATCAGCTCCGTGCCAGCCTTGGATTGGAACCCTCTTTGCCTCCTGGAAGCAAAGCAATCACCTTCTGCTCAAACAGCTGAGGAGTGGGGAAGGAAGAAATACTTCATTTTCATGAGGTATAAATGAATTACATGTGTTGAAATGAAACTGCACTGAATATGAGTTTCCAAGGGAGACATGGGCTTTCTCTTCCCTTGTTCCCCTCAAGTTTAAGTCACTGAACAAATCACAGAATCACAGAATTACAGAATCACAGAACTATTCAGGTTGGAAAATAGATCATCGAGTCCAACCTGTCACCCAACACCACCGTGCCACCTACACCAGGGCACTGAGTGCCACTGCCAGCTGTTCCTCGAACACCTCCAGGGGTGGGCACCCTGGGCAGCCCCTTCCAATGTCTAATCAACCTTTCCAGGCAGCAATTCTCGCTGCTGTGCCCCCTGCCCCTGCCCTGGTCCCTGTGCCCTGGAGCAGAGCCTGACCCTCCCCATCCTCCCTTCAGGGAGCTGCAGAGAGCACAAGGTCCCCCCTGAGCCTCCTTTTCTCCAGCTGAGCCCCCCCCCCAGCTTCCTCAGCCACTCCTCACAGGACATGTGCTCCAAACCCTTCACCAGCTTTGTTGCCCCACAATTAAAATGCGTATTTTTCTTTCCATTAAAATACACAGTTTTTATGTTCTGCTGTGCAAACCTCTAAACTGAGCCATTTTCAAAAAGAAATAATATCAGCATGGCATGATTCTATGATAAGGCTCTTTCATTTCCTTGAAAATTTTGTTGTCATGGAGCAATAAATCCGAACTGACTCTTGAGGCTTCTATAAATTACTCCAGAATTGCCTGCAAGGCAACACAAAGCAAGAAAATTGCCATTGTTGCTTAATTGAAGACATAAGAATTTACATTGAGCTCTTCTCTTGCACTTCCTTCAGGGAACACTGGAATTATACTGAGGTTCTCTCTGTTCACAGTAACAGCCTTTAAATCCAGACCAGCTCCCTTGGCTTCCGTGCAGTCAATATGGACTCACACAAATGCCAGCAAGGTTGAGGTCTGGCCCTAATTTGGGACACATCTGCCAGCACAGATGATGCTCAGAGGGTTTATTGTCATGCTCATTTTCTACCTTTGCTGGAGACTCTTCTGAGCATGGAGGGAGCCCAAGAATTTTAGAATCCTGCAGGTGGTGTTATCCCTCCTGGCTGTGGCTGGGGAGTTCTGACCTGGTACCCAACTAAAACAGGGTGGCTTAGAAAAACAGCCACATGGCTAAAATTGTCACCCTGTGCCCACTCTGGAAGGGCATTCACTGTCTGTGAGGAGCAGCTCCGTTGAAATACTCCCAGCTGCTGGAAAATTCATCTCCTGGCTCCCACATTGCACGACTGCACCCAGTGGTTTGCCACACTCCTCATTCATGCAAGGTGGTCATGCAGAGTTTTGTCTGAGCAATAGATACTGAATTTATTGTTTGATGGCTGTGAATCTAATAAAAAAACCCAAAAACAACACCCCCACTAAAAAACTTCTAGCTTTAAATAAAAAATTTCATTGTGATCAACAAAATTTAAGCTGTTGAGTCTTAAAATCAGTATTTTTCCCCCTGTTGGTTGTTTTGGTGCTTTAGAAAGTGAACAAAGGGCAATGCTTTCTAATAAAAGTTGGAAGAGTATTTTGTAGCACATACAAGCAGCTTGCATGCCATGAAGTAGAATATGTCTTTATTTTCTGCTATTCAAAATGCCCTGCTGTCTCTTTTTTATTTGATTAGCATACAGTGTGTCTATTTGCTGTCTTAAGGGGGAAAAAACCACTGCTGATTGCTCTGCAAGGTTCACTTGTCTAAAGAATTCAGGAGCTGGTTTTACAGGAGCCACTGCTTGGAGAAAGTACTGCTTTTATGACAGAGAAAGAGATGTTGCCATTCTTGAACTCTGCTTTACTGAGGAGTCAGAAACCTTACAGGTTCTGTACATTATTAAATATTGCTTTAAAGGATAAAAACTCTTGAGCAGAGCAGTACCAAGTCTGTATGACTAACACCACAGTGTTAAAAATCAGATTCCCAGGAGGAAAAGACAGAAGGGGAAGATCTTTCTGGACTGATCTGATTTACCTGAGTACTTTTGCCAGCACAGGTTTAGAGTACACTGTAGAGTGAGAAGGAATAATACAACTCATTCTTGTTCTACAGCAGCACAAATCAGAGGCATGTCCTGTATTCAATATTCTCCCCGAAAAGTTGTGTGAGAAAAAAGTCAAACCAAACACACTGAGACTGACGTGCAAAACTGGAAATGCAATGAAACACATATGGGGAGGAAATTGCATTCCAACCACTTGATTACACTTTTCAAACAGATTTCTGGGGCCCACGGCACATCCACAAAGGAGATGGATTTGGGAACGTGACCTTGGTGATGTCTGTGTAAATCTGGAGTTGCTGCAGTGATACCACATTAGCCCCATTAACTCTGTAAGACCTGCCTGGTCCTTTCTTTTTCCCTTAAGCCTATTTTAAGTGAGCGATTAATATTTTTTTAATTTGAGCTCTTATGTAATAGATCATTTGTAATAGCACTTACTCATCAGGCATATTCTTAGCTGAACGGTTTGCCCCAGCAGGTCAGACTCAGATCCCCAGTGCTTCGCTCCTTGCGTAGTTGCCCTGAATCACATTAGGGTTAACCAGAAGCAAAAGGCTTATGAATTTCAGGATGTAACCCAGAAAACAAGTCAGAAGGCAACTGTAACCTCAGTTAAGGCTGCCCAAATGAGGAACTCTGAATCAGAACCACCCATGATACAGACTGGATACAGGGTTCACATATTCAACACCAAACTTTCTTTACATGAGAGGCTTCAAAAGCTTTTAGACAGAAGGAGATAAAGAGCTAAGTCAGTTATGAATAATTTGGGTGGGGAAAGAAAACCTTCCCTCCACACCCACAGCACTGAGAACTCAAGTGGATCCTACTATCAGGTAGAAATAAAACTGCAACACCTGGAGCAGGTAACAGCTGGTGGATTGGCTGCACCTGAGCAGGAGGGGCAATGAGAATATAAGGAGGTGCTGAAGGGAGGAGTACATTCTGATCATGGGCACCTGGGAAAGGCAGGTAGGAGTGGCTGTCTTCAGAGAGCCAGTGGATGTGGGAGCTCTTCAGCAGAGGTTACATCCCAATAGTATTTTTCCTTCTGTGGAAGTTTCTGGAAGGCTCAGGCGTGGATAGCTCTTGGGTTGTAGTAGCATTTTGCTGCTTGGGACAGCTCTATGCAGGTAAGCAACACTTATACACAGTCTCTGGGTTGGTTTTTTTTGGTTTTTAATTGCTCCTCTTTGTGTCTCTTCCTTTTCTGTTTCCTTTACTTTTTTGGCATTGTTTTAGTTTTGTTTGGGTGTCCTGTCTCTGCTGTAGGACCTGTGTTAGGAGTTCAGCCCAGTACTCCGTTGAAAGACTGCCCGAGTTTCTCTACTGAAGCCAGGCCGGGAAGAAGGAGGAGCCAATGACTCCTCCTCTTCAGTTTTAGTTAAATTTCCCCAGGACACTCAAGATGGGATGAGCTCGTGTGGGCAGGGGCGAAGTGTCTGACACAAACTTCATTCTAGTGCCCCTTGCTTTTCCCAGTGCCTTTCCCAGACAGTTTTCCATTCTAGAAGACTTTGCTAAATCTGTATGTTGTCAAGCCTGATTTGAAAAACTTTATTAAGACACCTTTCTGTTAAAAGATTCCCGAGCTGACTGTGCTGGTTCCTACTGGAGAGGGAAGCTGTGTGGGCCTGTAATTACAGGGGTTTGAGCCCCTCCTGTAATGAGGCTTTGCCCTTCTGAGGTGGTGTGACCCTTGTGTTGGAGAAGCCACATCCCTTACTGCCCTCGCTAAATCCTTGGGTTGCCCACTTTGTGTTAAAGCAAAGCCCCTGAGTTAGCCTTTCCCAGGGCAGGTGGGCTCTGCTGCAATTTCTATCATCCTTTTATGCTTTTGTGTTGTTTGTTAGAACAGCCAGTCCTCTCTTTTGAGTCAGAGCTTGCACAGGGAGAAGAGAAAAAAAATCTAAAGTGGTTTTTTGGTAACTTTGCTTTTAGATCAAAGCCTGAAGCCCCAAATTGCATCTCCTTGGCTCGCTACAAACAATCCTACTCTTACTACAATTGCTCTCCAAAAGCCTTTCTGTGTGTTTGACAGCTCCCTGCACCCGAATAAATCTTACACCATCTACTTGTATGCAATGAAGCAATCAGGTGAGTGACATTATGTATCTCCAGAGGGGAACTATGTGATGGACCACTGCATGAAATCCTCCACAGCTGGATGGGAGTGGGTCTGAATGGGGCAGAGGAGGAAAACCTGCAGCTGTGAGCTCTGTGCAGCTGAGCCTCTGATCTCAGTTCTCTCCAGGGTGCTATTATAAAACACAGCCTAAACACTGTGTGTTCCAGTGGGGCTGACTAACAGTGCAGGTGGTGGCAGTGTGCTGTTTCTGGCACGTGTGCAGCAGCAGTTTCAGCTGGAAAGCCCACATCTTGCTCACAAAGCCAAGTGCTCCACAGTCTGACACTTTATCTTTGCCTGAGCATGAGAAAGCCCCAGCTCCCCTAAGCAAACCTGCTGGGAGGCAGTGGGTACTGCTTCATGGCCAGGGCAGCCAGCCCTTGCAAGGACTAGGGGATTGATTTATCTTTCTTTTACTAGGGCAGGCTATGCTGGACCTGTGGTCACAGGTGCCTGGCCCATGGCTCCATTCACAAAATGGATTTCCTAACTCTTGGCAGTGAGCAGGAGCTGCCTTCCCTGTTCCCTGCTGCTCTGGCAGGCTGGTTGAATGCCACCTGGAGCTACTCTGGGAGCTGGCAGGAATAAATGCCCTCCTGATTCCTTACACCTTCTCCCCTTAGAGCTGGAAGCAGCTTCCTTTTCTGAAGGACAAAGGACCTGGAGGGGCAGC
This sequence comes from Hafferia zeledoni, assembly GCA_035583235.1. Classification (NCBI taxonomy): domain Eukaryota; kingdom Metazoa; phylum Chordata; class Aves; order Passeriformes; family Thamnophilidae; genus Hafferia; species Hafferia zeledoni. The sequence continues at coordinate 65,708,977 of JAWWEV010000043.1, read as the reverse complement.
AGTGGAATTGGCCAACAGACAAAACTGCCTTAAACTTCCACTGCTGGTTGTTGCCACTTTGGGCACAGTGGAAGGGGCAGGCCTTAGGTGGTGGAAGCTGTAACCACAGACCCATCCCATGCAGGTGGGACTGGGTGGCCTCTGAGACTTGTCCTGTGCCTGCAGGGGACACCTTTGTATGTCCCAGCCAGGCTGCAACTGCAATAGAGTGATGAGCAGATACACCTGCAAGTATGTTTTGTGTTAGAAATGACATCAGCCTCCCCATCTTCCTACAGAGATGGGTGAATCTGTACCAAATGGGTTTCAAACAGAGAAAGATCTGCTGCTGCTTTTAAGGCAAGCAGATGCAAACTTGTTCCTTGGCAGACTGGGAGGAATTTTGTTGGGCTTTGTCTCTGGTCTGCAGGGAAGCACATTGGCTCACCCCTGGATGCCTCCTGGAGCAGGGAGAAGAAAAAATTTAAGTGAACTTAATTTTCTTAATACCTTATGTTCAGCTCTGGTAAGGAGATGCATCAGCACATGACAAAGCTGAGGGTATAAGGAATTTCTGGAGAATTATATGTAGCTTTTGGTTCTGTCTGTGGTAATGTCACTATCAGACTTGATCTACCTAGTAAAGTTAAAAAAAAACCCAAACAAAACCAAAACAGAAAACCTCACATAAAAAGATCCTGCTTAGGTTTAACTTTTGTTCACCAGAGCCGGGCTAAGAGTTATTGAAGTGGAGACTGGGAGAGCAGGGAGATGTGGCTGTGAGCAAGATAACAATTTGGAAAGCAAGCCTGAGGAAAGAGTGCCTCAGGTAGTATCTGTGTCCCTGCTCTTGGCTCCTGTGGAAGAGAGGGGTGTCAGAACTCCTCTGACTTAGCACTGACTCTGGAGTTACATTTCTAACCTGTGCCAGAAACTTCCCCCTTTTAAAACAGGCTCAATTTTGAGTTGGATCACAGCACTTGCAGGAACTCTGCTCCAGCAGAATTCCTCCAGGCAGAAATGGATCCCACTGTACTGCAGCTTTGGAAAAACTGCATTCCTTTGCTGCTGACAGAGCTGGACAGCTGAAGGGATACTGAAGGGAAATGTAACCCACAGTTACAGAACTTGGGAGCATCTCTGGGGACTTGTGCCTTGGCTTTGCAGCAGGGAAGGCTTGAGAGCTGCAGCTAAGCTTCCAAAGCCTGCTGGGTGTAGAGTCACACTTTGCTGGAAGCTGGGAAGGCCTTCAGACTCCCCCGGAATCACTGGAGTGCCTGGCTGGCCAGGAATGGGATACACATGTGCTCCTGCAGCTCTGGGAGGTCCAGCTGCTGTGTGACCTGAGGCCAAGGGGCTGCTGTGACTCAGGAACTCTGCCTTGGCTGTAGGATCAAATCTGAAATGGTGGGACTTACTGGATGTTTATTAGAGCCATATGTGGCATGTGGGAAGAGCAGCCTTGGCCACCCTCCTTCCCACTCCACCAGATTCTCCTTGGAAAAGAGGAATTTTGGGAGGGTTGCTATTGAAAAACAGTGCTCTGAATTACACTGAAATCCTTCACAGTTTGAGGGGTAAGCGTAAAAACTTCACCAACAAGTATGCAGGAAGGGGCAGGATCACTACACATCCAAACTGGTAGTTGATTTTTTGGTTTCCCTTTTCAGTGTTTTGGGGTGGAAGAGCAAGATGTCAGTCAAATACAGGGTGAATGGCAAGGGCTGGACTCGATGTAACAGCCTTGTTAAAAAGCATCTCTCCTGCAGCAAGTGCTATGAGCTCCCTGGTGATGGGCCCCAGCAGCAAACCCCTGGACAGCACCTTCCAGCAGACAGGTGGGGGGCAGCTGGGACCCTACAGGGCTGCCTCGTTCCCTGTCCCCACCTGTGCAGCCCCTCCCAGACCTGGGGACGTGGCAGATGTCAGCAAAGTTTCTGGGGTCCTGCAACAATACCTCTTCAGAGTCGGGGATGACGGGACTTGTCTCTATGACCCAAACTTCCTCAATGTTTGTAACCCACCTCTGGCACCAGACACAACATACAGGTAGGATTCTTATTTCTTAAAAGGTGGTTTCTGCCCTTAAAAACAGTAGGACAGCACTGAGTCTGTAAGTTCTTTTGTGAGGGTGAAATGTGAATTACAAGCCTGTATCTGAAATGCTCTATTACAAGTGTGGCTGTGGAGAGGGCTGGCCTTGCTCTAACACCTGGTACAGGGAGCATTATGGGGCCCCAGCAGTGCCAGGTCAAATTCATGGGCCACGGGGAAAATCCGTGTGTGAACTCCTAGATCTATTCCTATGCAATCCAATGACAGCATCCGACTTGGAACTGCTGGCAGAAATGGATTTTTGACTGGAAAATTGAGATTATTCACCATGTATTGGATGGTTCTACTGAGTTACAGACATGGATCTGGCTCTGCTTGCTTTGTTTTGATGGGATTTTTGGTCCAGGAAGCCCCTAGAATTGCTGGAGGCTTCCCAGTGAGGGCCAGGGAGCTTGCAGGCTTGTCAGACCCTGCTATTGGGGAATTTGGGCCCCCTGGCAGCTCTTACCAAACCCACTCATATTGCTGGTGCAGGGTATTGAAATCCAGAGTGAAAATGGCAGTCACGTGGAGCCATGTCTGCTGGGGAACCCTCAATGTTTCTGAAATTTCTGTAGGCTTAGTTTTGCAAAAACTGTCTTGCTGCTTCATTTCTAAAATTGTGGAATGGAAACAATTTTTGTGCCAGATCTGATGTTGGCCTGGTTCTTCAATGCTCTCCTCTGGCAGGAAAAGTGCCAAAGGTCTCTGTAGTTGGACAAAATCTTCAACCCCCATATGGAAATCAGAACCACTTGCTGTCCTAAATACTGAGGCCCTTCACTCCAGGGAATAGCAAGCTGGGGAGAACTTTGTTGGGAAGTTATCATCTGCCAAGGCTCACAAGAACCAAGTGCAGGCTGTGCATGACAAAACACAGAATGCTTCTCCATGATGAATTCTCTCTGTTCTTTATGAGGTCTCTGGAAATAGTCAGCTACCTTTGCCTGTCTCCATCTAACTCTTTGACAAAACCTGAAGTCTGGCCAGCTAATCCAGTAGTTTAAATTGCTAGTGAGGGGGCTGAGATTACCCAGACCTCATTTAACCCTTTTTCCCCACAGGTTTAAGTATGTGCTGATAGATAGCACTGAAGGCATTGTGAAAGGCCAAACTCTCTGGTCTGATCCCATCAAAACCAGAAGAGGTAAGTCTGGCTTTGCTCAGGTCTTTGGAGCAGCTGTGCCTGCCTTAGGACACTGCTCCAGGAACAACAGCTACTCCTTTCCTGAAGTTTTAGCCCTTTGTCAGCTTTTTGATGGTAGGAGTGGCAGGCTTAAATAGGACTAATTCTCTACTACTTTTGTGTACCTCAACAGTTCTTTTGGTAAAGATGACATTTGTACATGGAGTTTGATTTGATGCAGGTCATGGTATCTGGTGCTGTTGACATTTCTCAGGAATACAGATACTCACCCTCCTGGCAAACCTGCTGAGCAGAGCTCGTAAACTTTAAATGCTGGGATTTAGTCTTAAACCTGTTTCCCATAAATCACCTGAGACTTATGTACAGATACAATCCCTTTGCCTCTCCTAAAACACCAGCTTTCTCCTGTTTGGTGGGAGTGTTCATGGTCAAAAAGAGCTCATAGAACATTCTTTCCATGCTTTTCCAGTTAAACTCCCCTTGCAAGTTGACCTGTGGCCTGGCCCAAGGAGTGGAGGCATGGTTGTCATCACGACCATCCTGAGTGTGCTCCTGTTCCTCCTGCTTGCTGGAGTTCTTGCTGCTGTGTGCCCTGCTGTCCTGTGAGTGCTGCTGCCCCTCCAGCTCCCACAGAGCACCCACACCTGCTGTCAGCCCATTCCCTGCAGCTCCTCACCACTGCTGCTGCTCCAGCTCCACAGGGCACACCAGGGGGCTTCAAGTTTTGAAGCTGATACAGGAAAACACTGTTGCCAAAACCTTCCCTGAGATCAGTAGCTCTTGTAATTATTACACAGCCTTTAGGTCACTTAAGCCAGACTTCAGTAAGGAGTGCTACAAAAAGCCCCAAAAGATTGCACATACTTAAAGCTTGTATGTTCTTTCTTAAACATTGCAGCTTTCCATCTATTCAGGAGTTTGGAGACTCTTAAGGAGTGCTGGAATTTGTAAAGACACATAATGTCCTATTTAATGCCTTGATTTTACTTGACTCATCCCCAGAAGAAATAAGGTACCCCCTGGAGTAAATCAGTGAGGCTTTGCTGGAGCCGAATAACACAGTCTGTGCATGTTTCCTTGTCTTCTGTGCCCAGGGAAATCCATGAGGCCTGACTGACTCCCAAACTGAACCTTTGGAGGGAAGGAACTAAATTTTAGAAATAGTGGGTATCAGGGCTTCACCTTCCAATCCCTTGAAAATGATGCAAGTGCTCTGGATTCAGTCAGCTCTGCCAGGCTCTCCTGGATTAAAGATGTGAAAAGCAAAAGCTGCATTGGAAATGTTTATTTAAAAAATAATTCTATGGGTCTCTCAGGTGCAAAAGTATTTAAGTAGAAATTGGGCTTTGTACAATGTGATGACTGTGGGCTCTGCTCAGTCTCTGCTGGAAGTTAATAAAACCTTTCTCTTGTCCCCAGGAAACCAGAAGGTCCTTTTGTAGAGACAAAGAACATCCCTCAGACTACTCAACACAGTGACCCGAGGCCACAGCTGAGCTCTGAGTGACCACCCTGGTTCCAGCCAAGGGTGGGATGGCAGCTGAGCAGCCACTGAGCTTAGGCCCCCAGGACTGTCCCTTCTATTCAGCACGAGTCCAGACAAGCTACAGAACACAGCCAGGCAACTGAAGAGGAGCAGCACTGCTGAAATAAGGACAACTTTTTTGAAGTCTTGTGGTACATGATATTTGATAATGAGATTTGATTTACCTAATTATCTTGCATAGCATGTAGCAAATATGTACAGTGACTATCAAATGCTAGAATAAAGAAAGATCTTTGAGTTTTTTCAACCAATACACACATTTCAACTGGACCAAGCCTCACTGCAGCCCTCACCTGCTCCCTGCAGTCAAACAGGATGGAGCTCTTTGTGTCTGTCTTTCTCCAGAGTCACTGATGAGCAGTGTGTACTGCTTTTTTTCCTTTGATGCCAACTTCAAAGCCGTTCCTTCCACCTCTTGAGAATGAAGAAGCAAGTGGTCGCCCTCATCTCACCGGGCACTTTTTGCCAGAGGCTCCAGGAGGGACCTTTATCTCCAGCTGTGGAGTAAAGCACAACAACACCTTCACCGAGGTCGTCCCAGCTAACAAGCGAAATTCCAAACCAACCAACCCTCCTCCCCAAAGGAAACCTCCCAGCAAGAGGGAAAGAAATTAACAGGAACATGCTCACGACCCTGAGCAAACAACCGTGTGAACCGGCAGCAGGGCCTAATCTCCGGAGTCAGGGAGTGGGAACCCTCCTGGTCAGAAGCATGGACCGAAAGAGACCGAAACTCCTCTCCCTCTCCCCTTGCTTGTTATACTCCCCGACACTTCCTGATAATGTCAGAGGATATGAAATACCTCTTTGGCTGCTTAAGTCAGATGATACCTGTCCCCTCTAATCTGCGTCACATCCTTTGGGGCCTGCTAAAAACAGGCCTAAATGGGGACCTATGCTGACTAAAGCCAGAACTACCACACAAGTGTCCTGTTGTAGAAGGAATTTGGGATAAGCATAAAGTTTTCCCTGGTTATTATTGATGTTTTCCTAGTTTTCAGTGAATTTATTAAACTGTAGGGATTCTTTTCTGACCCAGGCAGTTCATTATCATTGTCATAACTGGATGGTCTCTCACTGATACTTATTTCAAAGAGCAGGTCTTATTGTCTTTGTATTATGAAAATTAAGAAGTTTTCTGTCAAGTGTTTTTTAGCTTGATATTTGCAAGCTTTGGCATTTTCAACTTCAGGACTGAAGGGATTTGTACCTGAGCTTCTGGTGTTTGTATTCTAACTAAAGCATGTTACAGCTTCCCTGTTCTGTCTTTTCAGCTGCTCAGGGGCTGAAGGGAGAGATGGGTGCTGTCCTTCTGGCTAGAGGTGGATGTGGAAGTACCTGGAGGGATATTTTTCTGGGGTTTGGCTCCTTTTTCTCTACAATCCTGATTTTAGGTAAGGAGAGAACTTCACTAGGAGCAGCTTCAGCTTTTCCCAAGGTCTTGCCTTCAGCATCCCTTTGTTATGCTGTGAATGGTGTTTCAGGACTGTGCCCAGGCAGAACAACAGTCACCAAAACACCTGAACAGGGTCACAACTACTTTTGCCTTTCCATATGGTATTGCTATTCATCTAAATCCTGATTTCCTTCTCCTCTGCCTTTGGCTACTCACTGGAGAAAGGGAATGGGAATTCCTGTTTGGAGCCTTCAGAGGTATGTCCTGAAATAGTGACCAATCTAACCCAACTTTTGTTTCCAACTCTCTAAACAATTGAATCCTATGAAAGACTTGATTTAGATTCGTCAAATTACTAATATCACACAGTCCTATAATTAAGTGTTCCTCTATTAAAACAGTATTTATTATTGTTTTGGCTGGGGTGACATACAAAACATCACCCTAATGCAGAGCTAAATAAATGAGTTACAGTATGCTGACTTCACAGGACTGTACTGCAGTGACCCTTTGTACTCTCTTGAGCCCTTCCTAGGGTGGATTTGTCTGTTTGGTGAAGGAGCTGCCCTAAAGGCTCTGTCAGGCTGGGCACGGGGGTGGATTTGTCTGTTTGGTGAAGGAGCTGCCCTAAGGGCTCTCTCAGGCTGGGCACAATGAAATCTTTCAGGTGCACTTGGTTCCCTTTACTTGCTCTCCCCTGCACTAAACAGACACACACAGGACTGGAACCTTCCTCTGCTCAACAGCCTTGTCTGTTTTCCCTTCCCTCAACTTCTTACATCTGCACTGTGCACAGAGGGAATTTTTATTTGTTTATATGCAGGTGCTGCACAGGGTAAACAGAGCCAGGAAGAGCAGACCTGTGGAACAGTGGAAATGAAGCAGGAAGGCAGGAGCTGGAGGACTTTGTGGGCTCCAGAGGTGTCCCAGGACAGCAAAGAGCAGGACTCGAGGGTGAGCACTGACAAAAACATGCACAAGTTCTGCACAGCTTTTGCACCTGGGCAAGAGGGCTCCAAAGGGCTGGGGTTAAAGCTGGACTTGCAAAGTTTGTGCACATGCACAGCACACACACACACGGACATATGTGGCAAACTTTTCCATCACAGCAGTGTTTCATCACAGCCTGGACTGGAATTGTTTCAGAAATAATAAAAATCTGCTCTGGCTCCATACACTGATCTGGCATTTCCCCCAGATATCTAAAAGCTTACCTGCAAACAGGACATTATTCTGGCTTGATTATATGCACACTAAATGGTAAATCCAATGTGATGTCCTGATGAAAGTAGTCTTAGATTCATATTTCATTTTATTCAAATAACACTGCACTGTCTTAATCCAGTCTTACTAAACTTAATTTCTGTAGCTGACATAGTTTATCTAAAGACATACCTTCAGGTATGAGTCTGAACCTATAAGTATTTAAAGGTGTATGAAAACTTATATTTAGATTTTCAATACTGTTGATGTTCTTACACTGAGATATAAGCTCAAAAAAAGCTTTGAAATCTGCTGCATTGTCTTTAACATCTTGTGGTTTGGCATTGGGTTGTTTTGTCTTTTAGGGATAAGATTCACATCGGGTGGGTCATTTGGAAGGCAAGTGCCAAGAACATCAGGGAGTGCAGTTCTGCTTTTGGTTATTACATGTGTGCTGCTGTTTGGCTTCACTGTAGCAACATTGGCTGAATGTAAAAACAAACAAACAAAGAAAACCACACACAAAAAAAATCCAACAAACAAAAGCCACCCAAGTATAAAGGAACCAAATGAGTATTTCTTTCCAGATAGTAGGAACTACAGATACAAAATAACTGCTTTAGGAAATCATGTGGTATGAAGAATTGTTACATCTATGTTCAAGTGGGGTCTGGGGGTTTTTTTGTTAACAAAAGAACCTTTTCCATGAGGGACTAAAACACTGGGCCCAGGTGCACAGAACACGTGTGGTTTCTGCATCCTTAGACATTCAAAACTTGACAAAACTGTGAGCAATTTGACACAGTTGTACTTTGAATGATGGATTAGATGATCTCCAGAGGTTGGACGAGGCCTAAGTTTTATGGCATACTGTTTACAGGCTCACATAGACACACCAGGAGCCGAGTGTGTATTGCTTTGGTAATACAGAAATAAGCTATTCACAAGTGCACCATTATCCAGCTAAAAACAAACATGGTAGGAATAGAATGCACAAGTGATACAGTGGAGTTGCCACACGTATAAACTGTAATATAAAGTGTATCTGCCAAGCAATTATTACCCCACACATGACAGGTCTTACCTTTCTCTGAGGCCACCTGCCAGAGGCATCAGCTGCAGGGCACTGTGCCAAGCACTGCTTGAAACGTCCCACGAGGCATGGAAAGCACTTGGCACAGGGTTCACCTCTGAAAGGAGTTGTTTCTGCTTGAGTACCCTGCTCTAGTTTCTAGGAACTGTGAAGATACACAAGGCAGTGCCAGTTAAACCACTTTTGTGTGTGCCATTGCCCTTATTTGCACTGTGCAATGCTTGCGAGACCTCCCTAGTGAAAGCCAGAGCTCCTTCTGCCATCTGTCCTGCACTCAGAGAGCAAACCCACCTCAGCTCTGGGATGGCCCACTGCCTGCTTTGGTACCGCTGAATCTGTGCCACATGGCAGAAAAGAGCTTAAATCATGCTCCTGGAAATGACTGGGTTTGGGGTGGGGAGTTCTGGGGGTTCGGTTTGTTGGTTGGGGTTTTTTTGGGTTTGGGTTTTTTTTTTTTTTTCAGACTGCTGCAGTTTTATGACAGGTTATTAGTTTAGAATTAAGTAACATAAATAGAATGCAGGATTCCCCTTACATTATTCAAGACACTTTACCTCAGGATGAAAAAGATACTTGCTTGAAGGCAAGCACTTATATCATACATTTTAATACTTCAGGCCCACTTTTTTTTTTTTTGTTCCTTTATCCCAGTGTTACACACCTTTTTCTCATAAATGGAATATTACCGTTATCATGCCCACAGACTCACCCCTGTGCAGCCGGACCGGTGTGAGTTGTTTCCCTCATCCCTCACAGTCCGGCATTCCCGCCTGGAGAGACGCGCCACTCTGGGAGACCGTGAGAGCCACTCTGAGCCGCTGGAGGCAGACCAGTATACTTTCAAAATGCGTTTAGTTAAGGAGATTAGGCTCCAGCAGGCACTTGAATTACTCTTTTCACAGGCAGCGTTATAGTTTGATGTGGTGAGTTACGCTCTGCACGGGGAGCTGTGAGGGGAGAGGAGCCCGGGGGTACCCCCTGAGGGGCCGTGAGGGGAGATGGAGCCCGGGGGTACCCCCTGAGGGGCCGCGAGGGGAGATGGAGCCCGGGGGTAACCCCT
>JAWWEV010000043.1:65666898-65699359 GCA_035583235.1 Hafferia zeledoni | reverse complement strand
GGGGCCGCGAGGGGAGATGGAGCCCGGGGGTACCCCCTGAGGGGCCGCGAGGGGAGATGGAGCCCGGGGGTACCCCCTGAGGGGCCGCGAGGGGAGATGGAGCCCGGGGGTACCCCCCGAGGGGCCGCGAGGGGAGATGGCGCCCGGGGGTACCGGCTGGGACCACGGGGGCTGCGAGAGCACCTGGACAGCCGAGCCCGCCGGGAGAAGTGTCTCTGGCAGGAGCTTCACTGCCCTTTTTTTCCAGCTCCTGAAGCGGCTCCCGACCTGCCGGGCCCCCCCCAGCCGCGCTGGGGCGCTGCGCGGGGGTCCCCAGGGCAGTGTCGGTCCGTCCCGCGGTCTCGCAGCCGGGCTGAGCGGAGGGCAGGGCAGGGCAGGGCCCGCCGCCCGTCCCTCGGCACCGGGAGCGGCACCAGTCCCGCTTTGCCGATCGGCCTCTGGCCCCGAGCTGCGCTGTGTGACGGGCCGCTGGAGAGGCACCGACGGACGGCAGGGCGGGTTTGTTAGCAGTGCTGATCGAGAAGGAATTTACGGCAGGTTCCTTTCACTTGGTGAATCAGAAATGCTGAACCCCAGCGTTCCCTCGCGCGGTCGGGTAAATGGTTTACCAGGGCCGCACAAGATAATTCTTTTTCCTTCGTTGCCCACTTTGGCTGGGCAGCTGAGGGTTCTGGCTGTTCCCACCCCTTCCACATCAGAGCTGCTGGTGGGATCAGTGTCTGTTGGCGAAGATGTGATTCTCACTTAGCAGCTTTAAAAATACACCTGCAGTTACATCAGAATTATTTTACAGATTGAGTCACACAGATAGTGCTGGAAGTCAAAGCTTGTCTTAAAATTAATCTCTCCAATCAATCGTGGTAAACTCTAAGTGAACCAACACTGGCTTTTGAAACATACTTTGAATTTCTGATGCTATCTTCCTTCTTCAAACTATTTTATAAACTCTTCTGTTTACCATGATGACAAACTAGTTAGATCCAGTCAGCTCCAGGGCAGAAAAAAATCAATCCCCTTACAGGGAGTACCCAGCAGTTCTGTTGTGCAAGGAATTTTATCTCAATCAACAGGGGCAGGTCGGGCTCCCTGCTATGGAAAAAATTAACACACCAGTTAGTTGGTGTCTTAAAAATGCTTTTCACCAAGCTCAGTAAACTTTCAGGACAAGTTTTACTTGTTTTCTTTCAAACCAGCAAGTTCTAGTATAAGGTGAACTAGGATTTACTTTATCCTAACTTGTCAAAGAGCAGGATACCAAAAGGAGATGGACATTCCATCTCAGTACCTGGAACCACAGCTGAATAATCAGATGCTTTGCCTCTCCCAGCCAAAACCAGCCAGCTGCATTGCTCAGCCTGATTACAGCATTCAAGTAATATCTCCAAAGTCTGCAACGAAGCTCCAAACAAGCAACTGAGTTAATATGCTGTTTGGTACACTTGGATAAACATCCAGATTTACTAGAGAGGTCTGAATTCACTCTCTGTCAATCAAGTGGCAGGCTGCTGTAGTTATTTTTTGAAGTGTGTTTCACCTCTCAGACAGCCTTGATTGCCTTTCTTTGTTGCCTCTTGAAAGAAACTCTTTCCTATTTCAAAGTTCCCAGGTTTCAACTCGCTTCAGAATCCTCTTCTCACTGTGACTTCTGCTCCTGAACTTTCTGCCATTTCCCTCCTAGTACTGTTGGCCTGTCACTGTCGTATTTAATTGTTCACATTTCAGAATATTCCATGGTAATAGAATAGATAATGTCACCTCGTGTGCATTGGGAAAGTACCAAAGCCTCCTTCTGATGGTATGTTATGTGGTTACTTTTGTACTGTGTCTGATTGGAAAGTATTCATGTTCTCTGTCCTTCATGACTTTCCAACTCCTTGCAAGGGAATCCAGAGCTTATGTGATGTATTATTGTTGTGAGTACTGTTGGGGTTTTAAAATAACAGTTTAAGGATATAAAAGGAGGAAAACTTAAGGAAAAGGTAATAACATTTCTCAGACTAATTGATTCAGACTGCAAAATGGAAACACTTTCAAAGGCCTTTCTTCACAAAAATTCCTCTCACATTACTTTTTAAGTGAATGTTAATGCAATAAGAGTATTAGGCACTGTAAATCTACAGGATGGGCCTGACCTTGAGTCTCAAGCTCAGGCAAACATTTAGCAAGTCTTTGTAACTCCTATCTACAGCTGACAAAATATTCTAGGCTATTTGAAGAGTTCTTTAGTAATCCATTCCAATGTTATTACAGCACAGTGTCAAGCAGCATTCCCAAGCTGGATTTCAGACATTGTTGCTGGGGTCTGGGGAGAAAAAAATCACCTGCTTGTTTTAACACACCATCTTTGACCTTCAGGTTTATTGAACCCTCAACACCAGCGTGCTGAGACTCCTTGCTGCCTGACTGGCAGCAGGGAGGGGTGAAAGACAAAGAGCTGGAGGCACTGCAGAGCTTCCCCAACTCGACCACACGCCAGTTCTCAGGTGAGATTGGCTACATTCTCCCTTCCTGCTCTCCCTGATCCTACCCTTCATCTTCCTTGTCACTGGCAATATGACTCTCCAAATATTTGCTAAGCCTTTCTAGGGACTGCAGTACAGTAATACAAGAAAAATGATAAGGTGAGGAGTGATGCCTAGGGAATATTACAGGCAGTTCACAAGGACACAGTGTTTTTACACACATTCAAGGTCAGTGATTTCAGTGTGGTTTTGGATATGGAGTAAAAAGTGGCTATCCTGACCAAAGTTCTTCCTAAAACTATACCAGGAAATCCATACCAAGCTGCCGTGAACAAACCAGAATGGTCAGGTCTGTCACACCGACATGCAGGGCCTGTGAGTCCTGGCTGTACCTGCAAACAGTGGCAGTAGCTGACTAGAGAAACAAAGGACATTTTTTTAATGCCTGTGTTTGGGAAGTTTATGCCAAGAAGTGCTTCACGTCTTCAAAAGTATTTACAATGGTACCATGAGTAGAATTATAGAAACACACAATGATTTCAGCTGGAAGAGATGTTAAAAATCATATTCCATCTTATTCCATTCACCTCCCACCAGCCCAGGTTGCTCCAAGCCTTGTCCAACCTGGCCTTGGATACTTCCAGGGATGGGGCAGCCACAGCGTCTCTGGGCACCTGTGCCAGGGCCTGCCCTATAGAATTCCTTCCATATGTATCTTTGAAAATTCCAGTTACCGCATTAAAACCTGACAATGATGCATATTTGCAACTGGAATTTGGGGGTATGGATCTGGAACAATCTCCCTTGGCACAATTCCAGCCTTTACCCATCCGACTGCCAGGATTTCACATGCAGAGCTGCAAAGGGAGCCGGGCTGCTCCCAAAAAGGAGAGCTCTAGGCTTTGGCTTTAAGAGATTGAAAACGAAACAAACAAACAAAAAAAAAAAAAAAAAGAAAGAAAAGAAACCCCAAAAACCAGAGGGTTTGGCATGAGAGAAGACTGTGGGATGTGCCTCACTGAAGGGAGCCCACTGTGCGCACTGCTGGAGGCTGCCCTGCTGCCCAGGTGAGCTGTGCCCAGGTGAGCTGTGCCCAGGTGAGCTGCCCTGCTGCCCAGGTGAGCCGTGCCCAGGTGAGCTGCCCTGCTGCCCAGGTGAGCTGTGCCCAGGCGAGCCGTGCCCAGGTGAGCTGCCCTGCTGCCCAGGTGAGCTGCCCTGCTGCCCAGGTGAGCTGTGCCCAGGTGAGCTGCCTTGCTGCCCAGGTGAGCTGCCCCTGCCCAGGTGAGCCGTGCCAGCCGCTGTCCCCGTGTCACAGACCGTGCAGGTACCGCCGCTCCTGCTCCTCGCTGCTTGTTCGGGCTTTGCTGTCCCCGCACCGCGCTCTGTCACCGCTGTCACTCTGTCACCACCGCCTTCCCAAGGGCTCGCGGGTCCCTTCTCCTGTCGCCGAGACCTGACTGTGCCTATCGGGCCCGCGGGCTGTGTTTGTCTGTGGGTTATTTCGGGGGTTCTGGGTGGTTTTTGGGAGCCGTGCCCATGCCTGTGTTTCTCCTGTGCGTTATTTCGGGGGTTGTGGGTGGTTTGTGGGAGCCGTGCCCGCTCCCTGAAGGGGTTCTGGGTGTTTTTTGGGAGCCGTGCCCGTTCCCATCTCCGCTCCCGGCCGCTCTGTCCATCCCGGGCGGGTTTATCGCAGCGCTGGGGCCGGACCCGGCGCTGCTGGAGCCGCCGGAACGCGGCGGCCGTGCGGATGTTTCCCGGGCGGCGGGGAAGGCTCGTTCCCGGAGTCCCTCCGGGTCATCCCGAGCAGGCAGGGATTGGGATCAGCGGCGGGAGCAGCCGCGCTGCCCAGCCCAGCCTTTTCCCGGAGCGCCTCCTTCCTCCCGAGGCTCTCGGCCATGGAACTCTCGTTTCGTCCGCGCAAACCTCCGACTCGAAGCTCCGGCCGGTGAGCAGAGATCTCATTTCGCAGATAGATCCCTAAAGAGACCGCAGTTCCCTGAGCAGCAACAGGCGAGCAATTAGAAGTGTTCGGAACGAGAACCCGGCTCCCATCCCCGTGCCACGGCAACCTTGTGGCCAGGCGGTCCCGGAGGATGCACCAGAGCTGTTCCCTGTGCTCAGACCGCGGGGAGATCTGCCCTCGCGTCGCTTCCAGCTATTCGGCTGTTCCGGATCATCGTGGGGAGATCTGACTTCCCATCGATTCCAGCTGTCCGGGATCATCGCTCCCAGTCCTTGCACAGCTCCAACTCCCGGGAACCACCTTCAGGGCAGAAAGCAAACAGTGAGGTCTGAAATGTTGGTATGGGCTGCAGCCTGCCGTGAGATGATGCTTTAATGAGAGTTGGGAAGTTGCTGCTGTAATTAATAAAGCTTTCTGTTTTATTCAGGGCTCGGAGATGGATTCGCCAGAACGAGCCACAATTAGAAGCGAGCAGAAATCCAGGTAAGTTATATTGTAGAGGTTATACATTTATATGTGTGCCTGTGTGTATACACATACACGTGTATTTATGTAAGTGTCTCTTAATGAAAATCTGAAACCACAGTGGGCATAAATTGCTGAATTTTGGCGACAAAGACATCATGCTTGAAAACTTGAAACATCTGGTTTCTCTACTGAGCCGGCGCTTCATGCTCAGTTAAGCTGTTTGTGAGGAATAAGTCATATTCTTGCTGAGAGGATACTATTTGGGCTGAGTGTAGCAGCCAGAGATAGGGCTCAGCAGACACGTTTTCTTTGTAGGCTGTAGCTGGCAACCCTGCCTGTGTGTCTGTTTGTTGCCTTGCCTGAGGCCATTTCAAGTTAAACATTGTAGTTCCAACGAGATAGCTGCAGGTGATTGTGAAACGAGGTGTTAAATATCCCTAGTACCAGGAATTGAAATCCGTGAAGGTACTTGGAGAGTCAGGGGCTTTTTGAGGTTCTGTGTTACTGAAGCCCTTGCTTGTACAGAAGGGATTCTGCTCTATGGTTTAAAAGCATTTTCTCTTCTCTGCTGAGTAATTATGAAAGGCAGATTTTCCTGACAGTTCCCTGTGCTGCTCTGTGCAGGGGGTGTGGATGTAGCACAGATACACCTCTGAGCAGTGGGTTGGGTGGACCCTCGGTCTGAACCAGCAGGACTGCTGCGTTCCCATGCCCTACACTGGGCGTAAATGGGATTGAGGATGATACAGGGACCTCTCAAGAAAAGGGATTTTATTCTTTCTCCATAAAATCATATGATCTTTACTAATTTTTAATCAGATCTGTACTAACTTTGTATTTTATATTCATTTTGATTTTAGCTTGTATCCAAGTTTGTCAGTTATCTTAACCATGCACAGCTTTAGACAAAGAGGAATTTAACCCTGTTTAGGTCAGAGGCTGAGCTGTAAGAAATAAATCAGAAAACCTGCCTAGATGAGAGACCTGAAGCTGTTACACTGTTTAGTAAAAAAGAAATATAGACCTGCAGAGATAAGAGCAGCCCATTACAGCTATTAAGTCACCCAAAATATACTGCTTAACTTTGGGGAGGAGTTTTCAGCTGTAACTCAGTATATAACCCGGGAAACACAGTCTTTGGTGGGGTTACCCCCCATGTTCCCAGCGCTGAACAAAAGGAAAGATTTTGTTCTATTCTATTGTATTTGATTGTTTCTTAATTCAAAGATGCTGCTGCCTCCTAGGAAAAAAACCCCAAAAATATTTTCTGTGAAACATGATGACTTTATGGGCAGGGCATGCACTTAAGCAGGAATCTTTGTTTTGGTTTGCAGGAAGTTCCTGAAGAGCCTGGCGCGCAAGCGGCCGCGGGAGCTGCTGGCGGTGCTGGGCACGGGCGTGAGCGCGGCGGTGGCCCCGGGGCTGCCCGCGCTGTGCTCCTGGAGGGGCTGCATCGAGGCCGTGCTGGCCGCGGCCGAGCAGCTGGAGGTGCTGCACCCCGCAGACCTGGCCGAGTTCCGCGGCAAGGTGGCCAAGGAGAGGGACCTGCTCGTGGTCGCGCACGACCTCATCAGGAAGATGTCCCCGGTGAGTGTGGCTGTGACTCGGCTCTAAAGCTACGTCATTGCTGGAGAACGTGCGAGTTTGCAGGCTGGTGAGCCAAGGACAGATGCCCAGGTGGCAGCTTCTGATGTGCAGGTTTGCAGGCTGGTGAGCCAAGGGCAGGCTCCTAGGTAGGAGTTACTGACATGCAAGTTTTCAGGCTGGTGAGCCAAGGACAAGTTCCCAGGTGGGAGTTTCTGATACGCCAGTTTTCAAGCTGGTGAGCCAAGGGCAGAGTCCCAGGTGGGAGCTTCCACTGTTATCTCAGAAGCTCCCACCAGGGAATCTGCCCTTGGCTCACCAGCCTGATAACTTGCATGTTCTCCAACATACCATGCTTTTATACTGTTACCAATAAAAAGCTATTTCCAGAACTTGACGTTTTTTCTGGTAAAAATGGAGATTTTGTGAGTAATCATGTAACACACTGTACCTTTTGGAGAGCCTAAAACATCCCTGGGTGTTAGTGTGAGTCAGCTTTCATCAGAATTAATGCAGGCAAGAGTCCTGACTGTTAAATACTCACTGTGGTGTTTCTGGGAAGTGAAGGAGGAGCTCTGTGGAAAGAACTAGAGATGCCCTGAAAATACAGGTAGGCCTTGCCACACAGGGTTAATCACTTCCCTAAGGACAGTCCATCCACACTCAGTTTCTCAGCCATCCACTGAGTTTCCAGAGGTTTTCAGCCTCTGTTAAGCCCTTTGCCACCTCTTCCTCTGAGCTGAAATATTCAGGGTGGCAGCTGTAGTGCTAAGTGTAGGCTGTGGTGAGTGTTTTGCAGCACGTGGGCAGCCTCTCTACAGGCCCAGTGTGATAATAGCCTGTCTCTTTTGGGAGGAGTCTGAGTGTGTTTGTAGCAGATTTAATAACAGCAGTTTTCTCGCCCAGGAGAGAAAAAAGAAGAAAAAAACCCCACCTTTAATAGTATATCCCAGACTCTGAATCCAGGGATTGGTAATTTTAGTGTTGTCTTCTTGTACCTGTAGCACAGGTTCTCTTGAGAAACCCAGAGTATTGTTTGGAGCTGCCCTGAGCAGAGGCCACACCAGAGCACACTGGGATTTGTTCTGGGGGCCTTAGTTTGATGTGCTGTGCCAGCCCCCTTTTGGGAATGCTCTGGCACTGAGTGGCCAGGGTTTGTGACCCTGGAGCTGACCCTCTGTCCCTCTGCTCTCTCCTCAGCGCACCGGGGACACCAAGCCCAACTTCTTCCAGGACTGCCTGATGGAGGTGTTTGACAACTTGGAGCAGCACATTCAGAACCCTGTGGTTCTGCAGTCCATCCTGAGGCTCATGGAGAGGGGCACCATGGTTCTGACCACCAACTATGATAATTTGCTGGAAATATTTGGTCAGCAACAGGGCAAACCTATGGAGTCTTTAGACCTTAAAGATAAGGATAAGGTACAATGAGAGCAACAAAAGTCTTAGATATAAGATGAGGCAGCTCGAAAGCTTCACTGAAAGATGTTTTCTTGTTTAAAGAGTGTAAAGACTAAAGGCTGTTAATTTGAAAAGCATGTCTTCAAGCTGCAGCAGATGCCCAGACCTTTCTTTTACACGTCTCTTTATTCTGAATAGGCTGGTAGCAGTTACCAAGGAGAATTTCAGTGACACATTTATTAACAAGTTCCCCCCAGTTGCTGTGAAAAACCCAGAAATTTGTTTAACTTATGTGAAGTCATTGTTAAAATCCCAAACAGGATTTCACCTGGCTGCTGGGTAATTTGCTGTTCATACCTTTTTTTGTCAGTGTTGCTGGAATTTGGTTTTTGGTTGAATGCCTGTTCAGCCCACAAAGGCAGAGACAGCTGCAGTATCAGCCATCACCTCTTTGTTACTATTTAAAGTGAGTTGTGCAATTAGTAATTAGTCTCTTGCTGGCAGGGAAGTGCAAAAGGAATTATTTCTGCTTTAAGTGGTTTATAAGTCAGTTCAGCTGCCTAGTTTTGCAGGATCCTGGTGACTGTGGTATATTGTAACAAAAGGATGTGTCCTGCATGGTTTGCTTTAGGTTCTCCAGTGGGCAAGAGGCCATGTAAAATACGGAGTCCTTCACATTCATGGCTTGTACACAGATCCCTGTGGAATGGTGCTGGATCCCTCGGGATATAAGGATGTTACTCAAGATCCCGAAGTCATGGTTTGTGTGATCTTTAACATTTTTACTGTGTTTTGCTAAATTGTTTTATTGTAATCCCTGCAGACACATTACCTAAGGCTGGGGCTGTGTGGGAGCATACAGATGAAATCCTTGGGCCCAGAGAACTATCCAGAATTACTGAGAAAGGCAGCTGTGTTACCAGGGCAGTGCCTTTATATGCTCTGCTGTGTCAATCCCAGTCACACTGCTCAGCTGCATGTCACAGTCAGAGCTCCTTGAATTTATCTTAGCAAAGAGCAGGGGCCCCAAAATACTGGACAGCAGGGCAAAGGATTTGTCACCACGTGGCTGCTTGGATTTGTGGTTTGGGGGTTAACTGTGACCAGCTCTAGGTCCTGGACTGAATGTCATATCTAGCTGGTTTAGAAAGTCAAACATTTGGTCAAGAATATTAATTTTCCATATTTACAGACTGCCCTAATGGGAGACCAATATTCTGTCATCACAGTTCCCCCCGTTCACATTCCCTTACTGGCAACACTTGTGCCTGTTTAAATTTCATAGAATGTTTTGGGTTGGAAGGGACCTTAAACATCATCTAGTTCTCACCCCCATGTATTTGTATGCTGATGCTGGTTTTTTCTTTTTTGGTAGAAACAATAGACACAAAATGTCAGTTTGGCCTAGTCCAAAACCATTTGCTGCCCTCAGCTCACTAGTGAAGGTTCTGCTCTGCTGCTCCTTTTCAGCCTGGAATGTTTTCCTAGTCCTGGCCTTGGATTTGTGCTGGAGTAAACGTGGCTTTTGTTTCTGTCCCTTCCCAGGAGGTTCTGCAGAACCTGTACCGCACCAAGTCCTTTTTGTTTCTGGGCTGTGGGGGCACTCTGCGAGACCAGATATTCCAAGCCCTGTTTCTGTACACTGTAAAGAACAAAGTGGATTTAGAACATTATATGCTGGTGCTTAAAGAAAACGAAGACCACTTTTTTAAGCTCCAGGCAGATATGCTGCTGCATGGAATAAAGGTGGTGTCCTATGGAGACTGCTTCCAGCAATTCCCAGACTATGTCCAGGATCTCACTGCTCACATCTGCAAGCAGAGGAGTCCAGGTGAGGAACATGTGGGTGTAGCGTGGCCTCCTCACCAGCAGTCTGGGGCAGGTGCCCAGGATGCCCTGGGTGAACCTCCTGTGCAGCTGCCTTGCTCCTGAGGGACATGCAGGGTTGGAACACGTGGCCAAACTAACCAGATCTGTTCTGGGAAACCTGTGGGTTCTGCAGGGCTGTGGATGCTGGCAATTCCAATCCTAGATTCTAAATTTGCCTTTGTGTTAGCACTTGGTAAAGATGTTCACTTTGAGGATTTTTTTGGCATGAACTGCTCCAGCCTATTGAGTGTTACATTATCTGAACTCTGGTGTGTTAGGAAAAGAGACTGAAGGAATTCCCTGGTGGGATAAGCTCGTTGAGCCACAGTATCTGGTCAAGCATAGAATGGAAAATTAAATTAGTGCATCCAGTAAGCTTTGGGCTTAACACAGGCTAAAGGGGAGAAACAACAACTGTAGAAGGAGAGATTCCTTTAATGTTATCCAAACAAGGACAGTCCTGCTATGGTTTATCCAAAGAACTGAGGAAAATAACTAAATGACTTTGGGAAGAATTACTGTTTGAGAGCTCTTTTATTTATCAACTCACTGAAACTGTTTGGCTAAAATTACTCCCAATGGTGCATAGCAGGAACCTTCCCCTTGCTCCCTCTCAAAACTGCAGGGGGATGCCCAAATTATATCCTGCTTTTTGTGACTGAATGACTGTTCCACTTAGACTGCATTATACTTTTTTTTCTGTGAAGGCTAGAAAAACTAGTTAGCACAGCCTGGAGGCTTCAGCAAGTTTATCTGCAGTGTAGACAACTAAAAGCAAGTTGGTGTGCAATTCCAGACACTGAACTCAGCCTGCTGGGTTGGTTTTGACACACACTGGTGTTGATGGATGTACTTTTCAAAGCCTGCGCAGTACTGTTGAGTCTGGAGTATCCAGTTTATTGCAGAGCAGCCATTGATATCTAAGCAGGGAGAGGGAGACAGGTTTACTTAAGCTCTAAATGGAAATGGCTGCAAAATCAGTCTATAATGCTCCCCTTTCCTTCATGGGAATTCCTGGTTGGCACCAGACCTTCACCAAGAGGGACCTAACTCAGACTTGAAACTCTTGTGATCTCATTCCCAAGGTCCCATTTGGGATTCTAAACACAACCCTGCTGTTTGGGGATGGTGCATAAAGTCTGACAAGGCTGTGGGTGCTGACCTGTGCTGCTGCTCTGTTCCCTTCTCTAGATTCTGATCGGGTGGACAGCACAACGCTGCTGGGTAAGTAACAGTTTTATTTTATTTTCATTTTAAGTTCCATAATCCTACCAAAAAGAGAAAAATATAGCTCTTGTTCCCAAAATAATTATTACTGTGCAGGGCTCTGATTTACCTCTCAAAGTCTGCTGAATGCTCTTTTTCCCCCCTCATTTTGTTTCTGCTTATCAGCAGGGTCACTGCTGGTTTTCAGTTGTCAATCAAATGACAAATGATAGGAAGTAGAAGCTCCAGCAAATGTATCTAAATACTTGTTAATGCTGACCAGAGTACTCAAAGGTAATACTGACACCCATGAGGTTTTTGGCTTACACTTCCAAGCACAGGTTTCTGTTCCAAAGCCTTCCTTAAGGAGGGCTGGAAGAGTGAATGCAAAGCCTGTGGTACTGAAGGTGGATTTTCAGCCAAGCTGTTCAGGTGGCTTTGTGATACTGCAGTGAATAAACTGAGCAATAATAGATTCCAATTTATAGTGTAAAATAGCAAACCTTCCCTTTGAAACAAGTTAGAAAGATGCCACTCCTGTGAGATGTGTGCTGCTGCAGGAACATCACAAGTGTGGGAGGTGTTAGGTCATTACTGCAGAGGAGGGTCTTGGGCAGTGCAGGAGGGGAACCCCCACTCCTTCCCCATCACAAAGCACACAGGACCCCAGACACTTGTGGGCAGCTGTAAAGTCAGAGGTTAGTCTGTAATTCCAGCTGGATTTTCACCTTGCCCTGTCTTTCAGCTGAGTTCATGAATTCCATTCTCCATTAAGTACAATAAGGCATCGGTGGAGAAGAAACCAAACACTTGAGCACAGATGATTCCTTGTAACGTAAAGCTCCTTTACTGGCTTGTTAGCACCCTCCTTACAGGTGATTTTAGCTCCTGTTTACTTGTCGTTTGGAATACAGACCAAGCAAAACAGACTTGAAGCAGGGTTAGTGTTACATAAAATCGAGAATCCAAAAACAAGAACCTCATGGGACCAGGATTGTGTTTATCTTGGTGTCTGGTGCCTGTAATAAAAAGTACACCAAGCATATGGATGTAGCAACATTAATTTTGTTTCTTTTTTCCTTCTCCCTCTCCAGGAACTTCATGTGAGGACTGTGCTAAAAGGAAGTTGGGAAAAAGTGACACTGACTCTCCTAAGAGGATCAAGCAATCAGATCCATCCACTGTTGAATGAGAAAACCCTGGCACCCAAAGCCCACCCAGAAGCTTTTGAACAGTAGGTGTTTTCCATGTGCTGCATGGAAAGTTTTGAGCTGGCGTTTCCATGGTTTTAAATGGAATAAAACTGTACATATTAGCATTTCTTTTCTAAAGCTGTAAATGTGTGACATGTGTGAAGCTGGAGAGTCACTGCTCTGGCACTGCCAGACCCTCAGGCTGTGCCTGCAGCCTCAGACAGAAGCAGGGGCAACTTCTCTCACACCATTTGGACTAAGCTCTTCCCAGGTGAAGTCACAAGAGAGGTAACACTGCAGTCTGTCCAAAATGCCTTTCAAACCAAGGGGTTTCAGTTCCTTTCCCATCAGCTGGGCTGTGGGAGGGCTGCTGGGGGCTGGACTCCAGGGATCTGTCAGCACAAGGCTGCTTCCAGGCTGCAGATCCCTAAACCCTGAGGAACAGGAACTGCTGTCCCACAGTTACAGAACCCACAGCACAATGACCCCCCTGCTTCTCACTTCCAGCAGGAGGATTTGTTCTCCTGAGTCTGGTGAGGCAGGAAAGGCTATCCCAGTGCTGTACACACAGGGCCAGTCCCGAGGGCTCCCTGACCTCTCTGCAGTGGGTTTCTGTGGAAATGTTTGAAGGGTTGTTCCACCACAGCCTGTGCTGCCCCTTGCCCTGGACAGCAGGGGACAGAGTCGCAGTGCAGTGAAGCCCAGTCAGTGTCTGAGGGGGGATCTGCAGACCGTTCCTGGTGTGTAGGTTCACCTTGGGCTGAACTGCTCCAAGGCTGGAGGTGAGGCACTGCAGCACTGCTGGATTTTTCTATCTCAACAACCTGTTCCCAGCAAATGGTTAAAAACCCTCAAAAAAGCCTGTGAACAGCACTGAGGCTACTCCTCTGTCCACCCCTCACACTGCCAAAGATGTGCCCACATCTGTCCCTGGATTCTGAATGAAGGCACTGACACTCGTGACTCAATGATTTATTTTAATAAACCGTGACAGTAACAAGTATTTGATAAACCCCTGCCTGCAGGTGGGCACATGGATGTTGTTGGAATGTTCCCACAAGCCCAGGACTTGCAGCACAGGACAAGGTAGGTGTGTGTGGGCGGCCTGGGGGAGACGAGGAACCTGCTCTGTGAACATGAAATAGAGCTATTATGAACAACCATAAACCAAGGGAAGCTCTTCACCACACTAAGAGGTGGAATAGATGCCACATGAAGTGATTCCAGCTCTCAGATGGTGTTCTGTACCCCAGATTCATTAACTTTGCTGCTTAGATGAACCAGAGGCAGCAAAATAGACTTGACTCTACTGGGGCAGCTGCATAATAACAAACCAATACACTTTTTAAGGCTGCTGCCTCTATGGCATCTGACTCAAATTCTTTCCACTGCTGAGGTTAAAACATCAGGTGAAATTTTTCCAGTTTATATCACAGCTCTAGAGATACAGCTTTTTTAAAGTTAACTAGTATTTGCATGAAGTTGTAGTGGAAGACTGAAGTCTTTCTGGGTGTCACAGAAGTCACCCAAGATAATGGGCATGTTCTAGTACCTCCCTGTTTTAAAAACAGGGAAATAATCCTATGTGAAGGCAAACAGATGGAGCTGCAACACACAAGGTCCTGGCTGGGGTGGTGAGCACCTGAGCACCTTGCTGGTGCTACAGCCGGACAGACAGGACTTGTCCTAAGACAGGCAAGAGGCTCCTTCTGTGGGATACTGTGCTTATGAACCTGAACCCTTCACCTTGCAGCCACAACACCCCAAAACAGGGGCAGAGAACCCTTTGTGTGCCAGTGTGCACAACCTCAGTAACCCTTCACCTTGCAGCCACAACACCCCAAAACAGGGGCAGAGAACCCTTTGTGTGCCAGTGTGCACAACCTCAGTAACCCTTCATCTTGCAGCCACAACATCCCAAAACAGGGGCAGAGAACACTTTGTGACCCAGTGTGCACAACCTCAGTAACAGTCGTGGGCTCTCTCAGCCCTTAATAACCAAACTGCATCAAGGAGTAACAGCTCCTTCCATTAATATTTTGCAAAACTGCTGCATTTGAAAAGTGAACATTTCCATATCAACCTCTCCTCCCCACATTCAGGCCCAGCTTTGCCCCAGCCAGCTGTGAGCCCAGCTGCTGTCCCCTGGGGGTGACCCATCCACGTGCTAGGCCAGCACAGAGCTGTGTTCGGACCTCTCTGCTGTGTCCTGCTCTTCGCCCTCGGGGTACTCGGTGAGATCCAGGGTCAGCACCTGGCTGAACATGATGTCATCGTGCTGGGAGGGAGACACACCATGGAACACGCTCTGTCACCTGAGCCAAGCCCTGCAGAGCTGAGCGCCCCAGGGGTGTCCCCAGGAGTCCGTCCCTGCACTGCAGGGCACACCCAGCCCTGCAGGGGGGACCCACCAGCAACAGCCACCCAAACCTGCCCCTAATTAATTGGTACCTCTGGGCACACTCCAATCAACGCGTCTGCCTTGCAGTAGAACTCCTCCTTCAGGGAAATAACTATCATTTGGAACTGCTCATGGGCCTGTTCTCTGATGAAACTGGAGACCTGGGGAAAGAAACCAAACATTTCCAAAGTTAGTTCTGGCAGCCTGAGACCACGCTGTAATCAGGGAATGGGGAGGAGAGGACTGAGAGCTGTGATAGCTGCAGGACTCCCTGCTGAGACAGGCAGGGTAAAAGGAGAAATAAACCATTCTTAAGGCAGATACTTGCCATGGTCTTAACAAAACCCCTCAGGTTTGCTGCTTTTTGAAAGCACTTAGCAAAATAATCATTCACTCCACTGAACAAACCTATAGAAAGAGGCCAGTGCCAAGGAAAAACAGTTTTACCTGATATGAATAGAAAGGGGAGTGGAAATTTGTGAATAAGTGAGAAATTAAAACAAGTTGTGAAAAGTTTGTCACTGGTTGCATAATAAGATCTTAAATAAGTATCAGTTCACTGCAGACAGCAGCATGTTTTTCAGTGATAATGCAAAATAAAGCTACAAACTAAGTTATGAATTGGTGACTGAGCAAGGCACTGCCTTACTCAATATAAATTAAATACAAATTAAATGCTCCGTATAGGACAACCAGTACATTTTAATGAGCCCTCTGCCTGCACAGTTCCATCTATGTGACATGGAATTAATTTTTTAATGGAAGAGCTGTCTGTAGTAAGTTACAGAATTCATATTTATTACACAGTATAGTTCCCTTTGCTGCAGATTTGCTTTCATAAATCCTCAAACTGAAGGAATGGAAAGGAACAGATTTAGGTACACAGCACACCTCACACCTTCACACTCCTCACCTCTTCTCTCACCTTCTCAGCTGGGAGACTGATCAAACGTGCTTAGATGAGGAATTTCAACCTCTCCCATGTCTGGTATCTCATACAAGCATTTCTTCAGCCCTAAACCCAGGCTAATTTAAGCCAGGTTCAGTCAGGGTAATCAATCTCTCTATCCAAACACCTAGCAGTGGCAGTTGCCACCCTCCTACAAAAGGTACCAGATATTGCTGATAAAGGATAACTTACTTTGTCAATGTTTGTGTTGTCCAGGGCGGCATCGATCTCATCCAAAATAAAGAAAGGTGCTGGCCTAAAGCTGCAGAAGGCAAGACAGTATTTTGCATTTAGATACCAAAATGTTAATCTGCATTCTAATTACTTACTCTCTAGTAAAATTTTGATAATATTTTGTAATATTATATTTATTCAGTGAAATAACTAGGTATCACTTAACATTTAATAACTTCGTTAAAATTCTACATTTGATACATAATATCCCAGACTAAGGACTGCAGTAATGCTCGAACACTCCATTAGCAGAGGTTGACACGTCTGTAGAGGGGGCCCTGTCTCTCCCTGTCACTCCCTGGGGCAGGTACTTGGAGAATTCCCCCTGGGCAGCCCCAGCCAGCCCCTTACCTGTGGATGGCAAACACCAGGGCCAGGGCTGCCACTGTCTTCTCCCCTCCCGACAGGCTGTCCATGGGCATGAACCGCTTCCCTGGGGCCACACAGTTGAAGCCAATGCCCTCCAGGTAGGGCTCCTCGGGGTTCTCAAGGCTCAGGAACGCCTGGGGACAGAGCATGGCACTGTTAACAGTGGGGTGTGCCACACTGCTAAGGTGGGAGTGGTGTTTGAGCTTTCAGTACTGCCCCAGCTAGTGTGGAAACCACAGAGTTTGCTGCATTGGTACAGGAAACCTGTTCAGCCCTCCTGAGAGGAGCACCACCAAACTCCCAGGGAACAGGGGTTTGTTAGTGAACCAGGAACCAGGAGGAAAGGGTGCCACATATTTGTTATTTGCCAACTTCCAACTACTGAACAAACTCAATTGTATCACCTTTTATGGATCTGCTTTGATTTTTATTTATTAAAACATTAGACTTCAAAATTGGCTTTGTTTCTTTAGCTTGGAAGACAAAATACTTGCAAAATGACCCCTCTTGTGGAAGATTAGCTTTACAGAACCCAGCTTTGAGCTGGAGAAAGGCTGCTTGTATTAAAGTCCTGGTTCTCAGGACCAAAAATTGAAAGTAGAATTTTAAAGGAATGACCATTTTTCCAAACCACTAAAAAGTAAAGTGGGTAAGACCTTTGGTGTGGTTTGTGTTCCCCATTAACACAAGAGACAACAAAAGAATACAGTCTCTTCCCCTCTGCACGGGGGAGACAGATAAAAGTGGAATTTCCATCCTTAACCATGATTTCAAAGGTCTCCTCTCAGATTACAGACACAGCAGAAGAAAACCAAACCAAAACACAACAGGCTGAGGGAAAACACAGAACCTGAAGTTTTAAAACAATCCTGAGCCCTTCAAATACTCCACAGCCTATAGAATTTGATACAACCAAGGCATTTGGGAATTCCCTCTTCACTTCTGGCATTAATACAGGAACAGTAAGAAAGATAATTGTGGGACAATTTTCTACAGATTTCTTAAAAGATGCAAACGTATCTGTGTTTTCTAAATATTTAAGTGGGGTACAAAGAGCTTCAAGACTTTGCACAAAACACTGATTTATGATTTTAGCTTTGTCTGTACTAATGATTAAGATTTTAATCACTAGATGTGCAAACCAAGGCTATTTTTAAATTAAGTACTCAATCACATTTCACATTTGTGTTCTGATAATTTATGTGTCTTATAAATACAAAGAGTAAAACTAACCCACATTGAGTAATTCCCAATTTTGTCAGCAGATCCTCTTTCTCTCTGTCTAATGTCCAGCATGCTGTGGCTTATCACCTGTCCCTGAACTCCTCCAGTCTCTATTATTTGGCCAGTTTGTTCTTCAGGGCTGAGCCTGTCCTTGCAAAGCCCAGGTGTTGCTTTCCTGTGGGTTCCAGAGCACCCAGCGAGGCCCCGAGCCCAGGACCCACCTGAGCACTGCTGTTCCTGCAGAGCTGCTTGTAGATCCTGTCAATGGCTATGCAGGCATGCTCGAAGCACCTGCTGAACAGCTCGTACCTCCTCCTTTTCACCTCTTCAAACTCCTGCTTGCAGGCTTTCACCTCCCTCCTGCTGCTCTCAAAAGCTGAGGGAAAAAATGACCAGGATTACTCTTAAGAAGCCTCTGAGCCAACACACAGAACAAATGTATGTTGAGCACCACAAGCAGCACCAAGGAAAATACTTATTGCAGGAAAAATGCACGTACAGGGAGCATACCCATAGCAGGAGTTTCCTTCCTTTGAAACCTTTCAAATGGAGGCCCCAAAACCTGAGAAGCTGTGAGGTATTCAATCTGCTGTACACCACATTTGTCTGGAGAAAGGACAAAGTTCTTCTCCTTCAGCCCAAGCTGCTCCAGCACTGACCTGGTACAGCTCCAGAACCCCTTGGTTTCTTACTGGGCTCATGTCTGCAATGCTCTCTGAGGAGACTCAGCAGTTGGAAGAAATGCTCCTCCCTGAGTTCTGGACAGCATACACAGCTCAATTATGGAAGAAAAATTTAAACAATTTTAAAGTCAGTTATTTTCAGAAAGCAAGTAAAGATACTATATGATGCCATTTGGGCAACAAAGTCTCTTTCCAATGATTCAAACTGTGTTTCAACTGCACACTCGAGTGTATGTTAAAAAATTGCTTCTATATAATTAAAAAATAACTGAGGGTAACACTTGAGCACAAAAAATACCGAAGTACCTGCAAGAGGCAAAGCCAGCAGGGCCAGCCCCAGGAAGAAGAATTTCCATTGGGTGAGAACTCTCAGTGACAAAAGAGAGGGACATGAAAGGCTCTGTTACCGTCCATGGACTCCTGGAACTTGCCCCTGGCGAGCTGGAGCTTCTCCACTGCCCTCAGGTTGGGAGCAGCTGTCTTCAGTAAAGTGCTCTCCTTGGATTTGATTTCCTGCTGCATCTGCTTCAAATGAGCCTCGATGTCTTTATCAGATTCCAGCTCCTAAAGAAAAAAAAATACTGGAGCAATCCAATCTGCTTTTAGGCCAGGCCATTCCAACACACATGGCAAGCACTGGAGGTTTGGGAGAGAACTACCCCACTCATTATTGGCTTTAACTGGAAACAACCAAAACCAGCACTCCAGAGTCTCAGTTCTCACAATAATCTGCAAGGTCCTCAGCATTCTTCCCCAAGACCTTGCAAAGCAGAGAGCCAGTTCCCTTTCCTCACTGCCCCTGTTACAGTACAACACAGGAGAGATTAGGGCTTCACTGCTTGATCTGTAAAGAAAGCCTTTGCAGACAGGTTCTCAGGGAATTCCTGCAGACAAGTTCCAGGGATAACAGAGCCATCCTTGGCTCTGTACCCAGCCTCTGACATTTAGTTATTTCTCTCAGGATTCAAAAGGAAAAAAAATCCCCAAACCTGCAGAGAAAACGTGACCTAATGGGTCTGCAGAGAGGGCAGGATGGGAAGTCTCAGTCTCTGCAAATACCACAGACAGAAGTGGTAACAAACCCCAACAGCCATCCTTGGGTCTGGAGTTCTGAGCTATGACAGACCGTGTTGGAACTTCAAGGCAGAAGGTGAGGGAGGAAGGAAGAATCAAGGCTATATTAACCCTTCCTCAGTTCCACTTTTGTGGCTCAGGAAAGCTTGAAGGCAGAGGCAGTTACAGGGAGGCTGAGCCACCAGAACCCCCACCCAGCAGCGCTGCAAACCCTGAGCACACCCACACCTGCACCCCAGCTTAGCAGTGTCTCTGGGGTGAAGAACAAATAACTGCATCAAATACAATATGTTTAACAAAAATTAAAGCCAATCACTCCATCTGGAGTGGTTTCAAACAGAAAAGGTGACCTTCAGGTCCTCCTCCAGGCTGCTGTAGTCTATCTGAATTGCCTCTTCCCTCTCGTAGATCCCTGATGTAGTCTGGGTGTCTTCTGTTTCAGTTCCCAGCTGGAAGGTGAGGGACATTCCAGGTCACAAGTACAACGGGTAACTTTTAAACTGTTACACCAACTCATTCAAAAGATTTGAAATGAACAGACAGTGGTAACGTGGTATAAGGCAAACTTATTCCATGGCTCCGGCCCTGGCCCAAATGAAGTGAACAGTTAAGATCCCATGAGCCAATTAAAATGTCTACCTGTTAAAAGAAGATGAAAGCTTCCAGCTGAGATTAGCAGAGGTTAAGATGAAAGCAGCAGGAATTTATTTGTAATACATATTGTAAATCTGATTGGAAAGGTTTACATTCCCCAGATAATTCAAGGGGATATTCCCTTACAAGGGATTCAAGGATAATTCCCTCACAAGGGAATGCTCTGAGGGTGTCAGCTGAGGCATTTCTTCTGCTCAGGTGGCCTCACAAGGAGGAGCTTCAGTTCTGTACAGCACAACCAGAGTACCTTCCAGACCCTGCAGCCTGGGTTTCAAACAGTCACCTTCCCTTCAATGAAACACGTGCTCTGTCAGTCCCTCTCCCACCACCAAAACCTGCTGGTGCAATCAATTATGACTCCAAGTTGGTTTTCCTACTGCTCACCTCCTGGGTTTCAGCTCTTGCTTATCCACAAGCCATGAGAGCTGATCATGAGCAGTTCTTGTTCTTTCCCTTCACAGACTGCCCACCCCCCCTCACTGCATTTGTCTGCTGCTGTTCATACCCACCCTCCAGCAAAAATACTATTCTAAGGAAGGGGTTCAACAAGACTCCTTCCAAATTCACACACCTCTTAGAAGTCCTTCAAAACCCACAGCTCTTTTCTTTTGCAACAGTGGAGAAAGTTTATTTCTCCTCACTAAAGATAGGCTGGAAAAAGAGGGAAGTTGGAGACAAATAATGAGGGTCAAACCTCTGAGAGCAGGAACGTTTCTATTTTAGCCTATCCCTGATTTCTGTGAATATCTGCATCTACTCAAGCTAAAAGGATGATTTTATATAGAGCATTTATATTATGCATGATTGACCATGGCTTATTTACATTTCTGAACTGCCTCGTGTGTCCTCTTACAGATCTTCACCCCCATTTTCTTGTACCACAGTGGTTTTAGATATTTCACAGGAATATGTTTCAAGCATAAGAATAAATACTTGCAAACAATATCTGTCTACAAAAATAAACAAAAATCCTTCTCTTGAATGAATGAGGCCTGATGACATGAAAGTAACACATTTGTTTGAGCATTACTGTGGGAGACAAACAGTCCTGCAAGGAAAGAATAAGGATCTTCAAACTGATGGCTGAACAACTGCTCCCCCAGGACATCAATCTTCTGCAAACATTTGTAGTACCTCTATTTCACTGATGTCATCCAATGATCCCACTAGCAGCTTGATTTTCAGGTCGTGCACCTTGCACTCGAGCAGCAGATTGTGTCTCTTTAACCTCCTCTCCTCCAGAGCAGTTTCCAGAGCTGCAGCTTCCTTCTGCAGTTTTGTGGCTTCCCTAATGCACAAGAGGCACAAAACAACTCAAGAGCAGAAGCATTGCTGCTAAAAACATCCAGGGAAAAGCAGCATGAGAACACAGCAGGAAGAACAGTCCCCAAGCCCCGAGGGGGCCCTTCCCCTGCACTCCCCATCCAGCCAAGGGAGTGGTGCTGCACTTGGGCCATCCCCTCCATTCTCCCTCATGACTCCAGAGGGAGCCTGAGGGTCAGTCCATTGCCAAGCTCACTCCAAAGCACGTTCAAAACTTTTCCTAATTACAGTTCTGTTGTGTTCAGCTCTGCTGAACACGGAGGGAGATCTGATCCTTTTAAC
Organism: Hafferia zeledoni; assembly: GCA_035583235.1. NCBI lineage: Eukaryota > Metazoa > Chordata > Aves > Passeriformes > Thamnophilidae > Hafferia > Hafferia zeledoni. The sequence continues at coordinate 65,678,020 of JAWWEV010000043.1, read as the reverse complement.
ATTAAATCAGGTGTCTTCTACCACCGCTCTTGAAGCACACCCTGATTCTTGGCAATAAATTCCTCTGATAGCATCAAGTTACCAGCAACAGACACATAACATCTTGTATTGTTCAAGTGACACACCCTAACACGAATTCCTAGGCACAGTTCATGGGGTTATAGAAAGCTCCCCAAGTTTACTTAACCACACTGTGCCAACATGTCAGGGTTTCTAAACACTGTCATGACTCCTGAATAGGAGACGTAAAGCACATCAGTAATAAGCAAGCATAACAAAAACTGAAGTATAAACTGTCCTCAAAGTAGTTGCTTTAATGCAATAGAAGGACAAAATAGTGATGTAAAATGTTCCCCACAGTACAAGTAGGAATTACCTATTAAGAGTTAACATCTGCTTTCTGAACTCTTCAACTTCATTTTGACTTTTTGTAACCTGGGATTTATGAGCACTTAATCTATCCTTAAGATGTTGCTGCTCCTCCACAACTTCATTCACTTTTATTAGAAGCTTCTTCTCATCCTGCATAAAAATATTTACATTTTTAACCTGCAATCAAAACTCATGGAGCCTCACTATACAAAAAAAAAAAAAAAAAAAAAAAAAAAAAAAAAAAAAAAAAAAAAAAAAAGAGCTGAAAGTTTAAACCTGTTACGCTCAAATGTTACAGCACAAAATCTGAAAGGTGCTGTATGGGGGTGGTTTCTTCACTTTGTGGCAGTTTTATACACTTCACTTTTGATTTTTATTCAAAGCACTATTACACATCTTACCTCCTTCCCTTTTCTGTGTATCACAAACACAGTTTATTTAACAAGCACCATCAGCACAACAAGGAATAAAGAACACCGTGGAGGAGGAATCCAGACCTATTACCTCAACTAAAAATCTAAATTGGTTTCACAGAATTATATTAAATCTATTAGTGGCTGTGAAACCCTTAAAGATGTAAAGCACCAGAGTTGTTTACACTTATTCATGGAATCTCCTGCTGCATCTGAGCCACATGCTGCTGGGTTTATCTGTAGTTGTATGTTGCCTTTTTGTACCAACTAAACACAGTGTAACACTGTACACAGAGTAATATAAAATTTACCTTTCAGTAAGCTTAATAAGGCCCCAAGTACAGCAGGTTATTCTGAGGTTAAAATGTATCTGCATTTTTTTCCAACAGCTACCAAGTCAGCACTGACTGAACTCCCTGAAGAACAACTGCACAGCATTGAGCACATTGATGCAGAACTGTAGCTCTCTGCTCTGTCCCCTCCCAGCCCCAGCCCCAGCCAGGTTCCAGTTACCTGCTGCAGCCTGAGGATCTCAGCCTCGTCCCTCTGCACGGCCTCCCTCAGCCTGCTGACAGAGCTGACCGACTTCTGCAGGTGCTCCCGACTGTACTCCAGCTGAACGTTCAGCCGTGTCTTCTGGCTTTCAAACTCCAGCCTGGGCAAGGGACATCAACACTGCTAACTGAGAGTGTGAAGTTATGACAAGGCACATCTTCCCTCTGACTGTTCAGATGAACACAAAAATCTGCACACATTTGGATCATTGATTCCCCCACCCCACATCCTGTGGATGTACTGCAGTCACAAGGATACAGTGATAACAGCTCAAAAAATATAATTTGGCTATATCAATATGGAAAGTGACACTGGAGTTCAAGAATCCAGCTCATTTTAATATTCTCCTTCATTAAGATATAAATTTGTGGTCCTGTGACACGTGCCTGGGACAGGAATACTAGTTGAGGTTGCCTGGGAGAAAACGAAGAGCTTGGTTTCCTTATGTTCCTGTATCAAATCCCTGCATCCTACCCCCAGTTCTCCTTAAGATTTCTGGTACACCAGTGACCCCTCATGCTGTTCTCAATCTGGGACAGTGCCACTTTTCAATGTATTAGAAACTATTATTTGCTTTATTTTCCTACAGCAGTGCTACCAGGAGAGCAAATGGTACCTCCCACGTTTGCTGCGAGCTGTGAGTGACTCCTAACTGCCTAATCAGCCCAAAGCATGGCAGTGTAACTCATCCCTAACCAATCCTTGCAGTGAGAGGAGAACCTTTCCTGTCTCCTGGGCTTTTGTGCCATTCCCTGTGCTGCAGCTTCCCAAGGGCCAGTGTGCCCCATCTAATGCCAGCACTGGTGTACAATCAGTGACAAGCTCCACCTTCTCTTGGCAATCTCCTCTTGCTGTCTCACATGTTCCTGTTCATACACTCGGATATTTTCCACACCAATCTCTTCACAGAACTCCTGGAAAACAGCATCTTCAACCTTGGAATGCAGAGAAATGGAGCAAAAAATGTTATGCTATTTAGTACCTCACAGATGTAAAACATTCACACAATCACTTCAGGCTACAGGCTGGAATTTTAAGATACTTTAAGAAACAGCAAACAACTACTGAGAAGTAATTTGTACTTGAAATTTTCCCAGTAACACTTTCAGTGCCAATGCCAGACACAAGGCATATGATCTGCAGGATGGAACTGATCTAAGCTCATCCTGACAGTACCTGGTCACTCCAAAGACAATTAAAGCAAGAGTGTGACCAACTGCTCTGGTTTTGCCTGTTGTTCCCAGCCAGCTGAGGAAGAGAAAGCTGGGCAGGTCACTAATCAGATAAACCAGGTCTCTCAGTGTAGTTCAGTTCTGCATTTTGATCCTTTCAAGAGATCTGTAAATATTAATTACTGTGTTCCAATTGTAGCAAAGTCACAGCAAAAACACTGCCATGGAATATTTCACTTCCTAATTACACAGTAGATACCAACAAAAGCCTCAGCCAAAACCAGTCCTAAGATTTTTATGAAAAATTTAAGCAGGCAAGTATTAGGCAGAGTGTGTAAGACAGGGCTGAATGAAGAACAGCAACAGGCTGATTAAAAAGAAACCAAACAGATTAAAGAAAAGTTTACAGGACCTTTGCAGATGAAACCCTGGTTTACATTGCTTTAGTACTCAGGCTTTTTTAGGCAGGGATCCAATCAAACCAAGTTACACTGTGAAAGTCACACTGCTCTTGGAAAGCAATGACCAGCCTCCATTTTTTATCTATCTTTCTTTTCAGAACAAGCACAAGAAGAGGTCCTAGGCCTGAAGTGCTTACAGGCTCAGTGCCAGAGTCAGCGTTTCCAGGTGACTGACACCTGCACCACAAGCACCCCAGGAAGCACTCAGCACTTTGGATCCTTTCCACAGGCAGAATTCCAGTCACAGGAATCCAAGGCTGACTGAAGAGAGTGGGGCAGAGGCCAGGAACTAAATTACACCTCAAGTAACTGCAGACAGAGGTGAGGAATCTCTCCTTCTCTAACCATCTACCTTTACACCAGCATTTAGTGTGGATTTTTCAGCTAAAACTGCAGCACTTGTTCACAGCTGGTTGGATTTGTGTCTGGCACTTGCTGGTCACAGAACTTTGACTCCAGAGAAACTCCTTTGCAGAGCTCTGACACACACACACGAACATCCAGGGACACCTCTGCTCACAGCTACCTGGGCAAGGAAGGCACAGCACGTGCAAGGCTGCAATAACTTAAAAGACTTGTTGACAAAGTAGTTTACAAAGTTAAAAGGTGTCCAAGTTCTGAAGTGAGAAAGAACAGATGTGCCTGTAGCATAACAACAAAAGCAGTCAGACAGAAGGCATTACCTCATTAATTTTTGTCTGAAATTCTTCTATTTTAATCTTATTTTGTGCTATTCCCTCATTCAGCATGTCATACTGAGACTCAATATTCACCAGCTCGCTTTCCAGTTTGGATTTTTCCTAGACAGAAAGGAAAAAGTTGGTAATTTTTCTTAACAGCAGAGTCAATTTCCTAGAAATTAAAAGATAGCTCTGCTCCAGATTAACTGCATTTTCCTGATTAAAACCATTATTTTCTTCTCAAATGCCACTCACCCACTGTTACTGCCAATTTGCATGCAACAATTAAGTTTTAATGAGAAGACAAGCAAACTGAGCACCACAGAAAGTGCACTTGGCGTACAGAGTTCTGAAGGTTACTGAATGATAAACCAAGCTTACCAGCAAAACAAATTTAAAAACTAGAATAGAAAAAGGCTCATGTAGTGTACTTTTTAATCCTGTTTTTTATATTTTATCCTATTTTAATTCCTCAGTGGTAACTGCTGTATGTAAAACTTGACCTGAATTAAAACAGCTACGTAAGGAAGTAGCATTTACTTCAGTAGTAATTACAGGTTGGCAAAATACAATTATTGAACATGAAAATGGTAAAAAGCTAGTGTCATACCATGTGGAGATTAGCAAGATGTTTCTTTTTGATGAGCTCTAGTTCACTCTGAGAGTATTTCAGACGTGTCTGAGTCCCCTGGCACTGCGCTCGCAGCTGCTTCAGGTCGGCCTCCTTGCGCTGCGCCTTCATCAGGGCCTGCAGAGTGTTGGAGGGGAAAAAAGGCACTTTAAACAACAGCTGACCTACTTGAAAATGAGTCATTTCCAGATCTGAGCCCCACTGACACAGGCCTCATTCAAGGGAAAGGCTGATAGCACTGGTCACATTCAACAGGAGTTTGGTAACAGATTTATTCCTCCGCAGAAAGATCCACTGCAGATCCCTGAGTTCCTGCTCCATCCCTCTTACAAAAAGCAAACACTGGAGGTAAGGCATTGTTCCACACTGGCAGGTTTTGGTCCATGCAGATATTCTCATGTTGACAGATCACATCACCTTTGTCACTACAAGTCTCCAGGTACTTTGAACAGCAGCTCTTTTTCCTGGAGGGAGCTTGGACTGGAGTGTTGTCCTGGATCTCCTCCCTGATCCAAAACTGCCCCCAGCCAAGGACAGAGGGCACAGCTGGCTGTCATTAACTGGAAGAGCAGACACAGCTACCATGTCCTGCCTGCATCTTCTACAAGGTCTGAAAATCACCTTTTCAGAAAATCACCTTCCCAGAGCTGAACCAAGTCAGACACAACCTTTACACCTTCCTGACTCGCAGTAAACTGCTATTAGGAGACCTACCTTTAACTCATTAGTCAAGGTATCCCTTCTTTCTTTCATTTTACTAATTTCTTTTTCATCCCAACATCTGGCTTTCAATCTTAAATCACTGGATCCTCCAGAAATCACTCCAGATTTCAAAAATAAAGTTCCATCAAGAGCCACTGTCTGGAAGAAAAACAGAAATGAAACCCAAACAGAAATGAAACCCAAACAGAAATTACCGAAACCAGCCAAAACAGCCCATCAAGTAGTGCCCAAGATATGGCAGTTAAACAAGCAACAACCACATTTGAGTTGGACTTCAATGTTTTTCCTGCTCCAAACCTGTTAGGATGAGGTACGTGAAGCCACAGCAAATGTGTGTCGTTTCTTACCACTAATCACATTTTTGTATTGCTACAACTGACGAGAAAATGATACGAAATTGTACCATTTCCTTGCATTTAGAACATTCACACAAGACACCTGTCTGTACACTGGCACTTAGAAGGTTCTGTTTGGCTCAGCAGAACAAGGCAGCACAGTAATGGAGCAAATAAAAGCAGCCTGTCTGTACACAGAAAAAGTGCAAATTTTACTGAAGAGCATGGGTGCTTTTGTGATTTGATTCCAAGTACACGTTTTCACACTCAGCTACAACTTAGAGCTGTTTTAATCGAGATTTTAAAAGGTTTACTAAGTGCATAAAATACTCTGCAGCAATACAGCTATAAATAAGGAGCAAGGATTGCAGGAAGTGACAGAGAAGCTTCCAGTCCTTAACACAGCCCACAGCTACAACCAGGCGATTCTGGCAGATACCTTGAAGAATTTTGAAAACATTTATTCCAACAAAACTCACAAGATAAAGTCTGAGTTTTTAAATCAGACAGTTGTAAGTGTAGGATTATCCTTCCCTCCTCCTCCTCCTCCTCCTCTTCCTCCTCCTCCTCACAAGGACCATACCAAGCAGCATATTTGGCCACTAACTATCCTCTAATTTGCCTCCAGGAAACCAGTTCAACTTCCTACCAGACAGAGGAAAACAGAGCCATGTGAGGTACCTGGTGGTTTATCTGGGTGGGATTAGACAGCACAGCACCACTGTGTTTGTCTGCAATGCCTCACAGCACATTCAGAACATAATAATTTAAATGGCCCCAAACATGTAAGTGCAATGCCACCCACATGCACCCAAGCTGAGCTGCTTACTTTGAGCCTCACAGGTCCCTCAAAGGCGATGTGTTTGGCTTCCCTCATGGTCTCACAGACCAAGCAGTTCCCGCTCACAAACTGGATCACTCTTTTCAGTGGAGCAAAGGGTGTCTGTACAACATCCACCAGCATTTTAGCTCCTTTTATCTCCCTCAGCTTCTCATTGATTGGTTTGACCTGGAAAGCAAAGCAGCAGAGTCTGGAAAGGCTGTTAGAACAGAGCCTGCCCAGAGCTGAGAGGTTTGGGGACAGGACGTGCAGGTAACAGGGGGGTAACTGCAAGAGCTGCTGAGGACTGGGGAGGCCCAAGAGTCCCTCCTGTGCTCAGAGAGGGCCAGGGAGGGGAACCCAAGGAACTACATCCTGTTTACCATCCTCACTAACATGCTGGGTGATGGGGAAGTGTGTACCCTCAGCAATCTGCTGCTGGCATGAAGCTGGGAGGAATGTGAGATGCTCATCCAGAGGGGCCTCAGCAGGCTGGAGAAACGGGCCAGCAAGAGAAGCCTCAGGAAATCCACTTCCCAAGTCCTGTGCCTTAGCACTTGAGCCTGCTTGTGTTAAGCTTACATGATCCACTACCAAGATTTACAGGTGTACTAACTTGCTACTGACAGCAGAAAGCAAAATGTACTCACATCGAGGTAATCCAAAGCAAGAAACGTTTCAGGTTCAGCTCGTTCTTGTTTCAGGAACTGAATACAATCTCTTGCTGTTTTTTCAGTGGTAACAACAATAGCAGTCATGTATTTGCTGAACACCTTGGTAACAGCAAGCTGGTATTTTTTATGGATAGGATGACACAGGTCAAGCAATCTTCCAAACTGAAAATAAAAATACAGATAAATACTAATATGTTACTTTACATATCAAATAATATTTCTACATACAAGATACAGAAGCAGTAGGAGGAAAATGTGTTACATATCTACCAGCTGCACTCTCTCACAATGGTTGTACATCAGAAAAAACAGAAATTGTAGTAGTGATCAACCCAACCTGCAAAGTATGCCTCCTGAAGGGATCCAATTTTTTCTCTCAGGTTGCAGTTACATATCTTAGTGTTTTACTGAGGATCTCTAGCATACACTTCTAAAAGCATGACAAAGTTAGCTAAGCATATTTTGGGGGGAGAAAGAAAGTATCTAACCCTTAATGGGAACTTAAAATGACAATAAGGTCTTAAATAAATACAACTGTTAACAGGAAAATGGCAGCGATAGAAGCACCATCCCAGTTTCAATCCAAAAGAAGAAAGTGCCTATTTTAGTAGCATAGAAAGGATAAATGTTTTTCTTGAATTGCACTGTCCAAATAATTATTAAATAACACCTCCACAGATAAAACTAATTAGTTCTTTGTTGTACATGCTCCCAAAAAGATCTTTTGCTCCCTTTCTGTAACTACAGGCATAGCTGAGCTTTTTCTGAAGGATCAAACCTATGATGCCCATTCTGAACATCACAACCTGGAAGTCGTGCAGGAACAATTTTGTTCTGCTTGTTGACATGTAGCTGCTGCAGAAGAAGACCAATTTTTATGCAGTTTTATCCTTACCAGACTTAAAGAAATGAAAAGACAACTGGGAAGAGCTGTCTGTGATAGGTCACTCTCAGTGCTGTCTCAGGAACGGCACATTTAGGCATTTCCTATTTCATCCGCTGGAAACTCATGGCCTGTGGTGCTCTGTGGGCTGCAGGCTGTGCAGTGCCCCCAGCCTGAGGCAGAACTGCCAAAGCCAGCAGTGAGCGAGGCCAGCCCTTACCACGGCGTCCGGGTAGAGCCGCTTGAGGCTGTCCAGCACCTCCGCCCTCAGCTGCGCGCGCCGGCCCTCGTGGTGGTCGATCCTGGCGCTCTGCAGCTCGCCCACAAGCCTGCCCAGCTCCTCCTGCACCGCAGCCATCCTCACTGCAGAGCCCTCCACCTCCCCGGCCAGCACCTCCTCCTGCTGCCTCTTCTCTGCTAGAGATTCCCTTGGAACAGAAGGAACACAAGGAGCAAGTCACTGCTGCGTTTGTGTGCACTTGTAGTGTGAGCCGAGGTCACTCTGCACTCACCTCACTCCACAGGAGTAAAACCAGGCAGCAAGAACTGAGCTGATACCCAACAGAAATATTAATGCTTTCTAGAGCATCACAGCTACAGAGCTGCCCTGCTCCCTTGCTCAGGGTTTGCCCCCTAACAGCCCCATACCCACAGTCACATACAGAGCTGCCCTGCTCCCTTGCTCAGGATTTGCCCCCTAACAGCCCCACGCCCACAGTCACATAATTTTCAAGAAATTAGAATTATCGAACTGATTCAAACAAAATATGGATTAGTCATCACACTTCCTACTTCCTTTTGGCAGCTACTTTAACAGCTATATTGCTTTAATAAGATATCAAGTAGAATTAGTAAGAATTCTAATTTTTACTAAAATTTTAAAGAAAACAGTTAGAAACCCGCTGTGTTATTTTGAAAATGCCTGATACAGAAGAAATCAAAGCAGTTTTAATTTTTCACACATACGTGCATATCCTGACATATTCTTCCAACTTCTCTATGCGTTTTTTATACTCCTCTATCTGTCCCACAATCTGCTTTATGGTTTCCTGTGCAATCACAAACAGAATGTGTTAAAAACCAACTAGAGGAAAACCACAGCTTACAGCAAGATATTAAGCTCTTAATTCAGAGCAAGTACTGAGACAGATCTTTTCTTACTGATATTTCACACTAAAGCAACAGCATTTCTTCTACAGCAATAGATGACAAACTGCACTGTGAAAAATAGAGGGAATTATTTGATCAAGGCCATTACTGGATTTTTTGTGTTCAGCTACAGCTTAGAGAAATCCTCTTCAGCACAGAGAATCATGACACCAACAAATAAAACAACTTCAAACACGGAGTTAGTAAATTATAGGTGTTAAAACAGAAGAGGTGCTTTTCTTGGCCTTGTATCAACAGCTTTTTCCAAGGACACACAAAGAAGGTGACATAGAGCTTCCAAACTGACACAAGGCATTGTAGGAGAAAACCCCAAAACAACAATGAAACAAATTTTCAATTACTCAATTTTAACAAACATACATTAAAGCAAGTGCTGTTACCTACTCATTTTATGAAGCCTTAGTGTAACTCCTGAGATCCTTGTGACCTTTCAAATAGCTCTGGGGATGGAGAGTCAATCTCTTTGTGCACCTGCTTCAGTATCTGCCTATTCATGAGATATGAGAATTCTCAAGTATCCCTATTGCTTTCTCAACAGTGCAATGGGATTTACCCACTTTCAGAAGCACAGACAGTTGAATTCACTGCACTTCCAGATACTGACTACGATTTCTTGGTAACTGGTACTTCAAAAGGGAACAGAAGCACATTCACAAGAGTGGGATGTTAGGAACTCTATTGCTCATAAAGTCTGTTCTGATAGAGTTTTAAGTTTTCTGAAAAGGAGTCCCCCTCAAACCTTGACTCCATAAGTAAATGCTGAAGAAACGTATGTTGCCTCTGTAACTTCTTAGGAGGTGACAAACCTGCAAGGTTATCAGTTTGAAAAATAAGCAGAAAGCCTCAAATATGACAAGAAAAAGACCAATCATCAGCTGAGCCTTTACTTCCATCAGAAGCAAACATCAGGCATGGTGACCAAGCCACAGTGAGCAAAGTAGGTATTTTATTGTTATGTGTTTGGATCTGCAATGATAAAAGATACCAGAACCAAAATGACTGCAATGCTTTGTATTCACACCAAACACCTCCCTCTGAGGTGCAAGAGAACAGTGGACACTGAGGAGATTTTTCCAACTACAACACACTCATACCTTTCTGCTGAGATGGTTTTAAGGTCAGTTGTGTGTAACTGCTCAGAATACACCTCTGCAGGGTGTGTCATACAGCTATACAGATATATAGCAGCAGTGAGACACTCCAGACAGAAAAACTGCACTTACAAAACCAGGAACTGATGACAGTTCATATGTTCTGAGAAACTGTAAAATATTAAAGCCAAACTCTCCAACTCAAATCGTCTGTGCGGGCCCACACAAACAATCTGACCAAATTTAGAAGCATTTTTGCTAAACCTGCTGCAACATGACAATTGAACTAACACTTACAATGTATCTCCTCTGCTATGGATTTGATTATGTCACAGCACTGAACACATTTCTACAGAGTTATACCAAAGGGAGGGGCAGAGAGATCCTTTTCTCAATAAAACACAATTCTAATTTGATATAAATACCTCAACTTCGGTTTTCTTCCTGCGATTGAGTTTCAGCCTTTCTTGATCTCCTTTCTCTTCCCAATGAAGTTTCTTCAGCTGCTGGGTCAGTGTAGCTACTTTCTTTCTTGCTACTTCCTTTAGCTCTCTGTACCGCTCCAGCTGCACACAAAGAAAGGAAAAATAAACTCCTTTCTTGGGAAGTGGGAGGACTCCTATTGTTCAGCCTCGAGCAGCAATTGCCTGCTTTAGCACCTTCTGAATGCTTTCCGTCCTGCCCTCCCACAGGGGACCGTGTCTCCACACAACACTTGCAGGTTTGGTTTGGTTTGAGCTCCAGAACAAACAGAGCACCAGAAATTATGGGTCATTGGTGAAATAATAACGGTTTCCCTGTGATCAGAGGGGATTTCTGGGATTTTCTCCAGCAATCAGTGCTTTTGGGGCCTCCCAGCTCACCCGACTCTCTCCCAGCTCACCCGACTCCCTCCCAGCACACCTGACTCTCTCCCAGCTCACCCGACTCCCTCCCAGCACACCTGACTCTCTCCCAGCACACCTGACTCTCTCCCAGTTCCCCTGACTCTCTCCCAGCTCACCCGACTCTCTCCCAGCTCACCCGACTCTCTCCCAGCACACCCGACTCCCTCCCAGCACACCTGACTCCCTCCCAGCACACCTGACTCTCTCCCAGCTCCACACGTGCTGCTCTCTGCATCATCTCCTCTTCAGCTTTCT
>JAWWEV010000043.1:65613547-65654577 GCA_035583235.1 Hafferia zeledoni | reverse complement strand
GGGGACTCGTCGGGGGCTGAGGGGACTCGTGAGGGGCTGAGGGGACTCGTGAGGGGCTGAGGGGACTCGTCGGGGGCTGAGGGGACTCGTCGGGGGCTGAGGGGACTCGTCGGGGGCTGAGGGGACTCGTGAGGGGCTGAGGGGACTCGTGAGGGACTGAGGGGACTCGTCGGGGGCTGAGGGGACTCGTGAGGGGCTGGGCGGACTCGTCAAGGGCTGAGGGGACTCGTCAGGGGCTCGCAGGAGGGTGGGAGGGGCTGAGGGGACTCGTGAGGGGCTCGCAGGAGGGTGGGAGGGCCCGGGCCCAGGGAACGCTGTCCCAGGGCAGGGAGCCAGCCCTGGAACAGCAGGCGATGCACCGACCCGCCTGTGTCACTGCCAGAAACCGCCAATGAGCTGGGATTGAATTTCTCTCAGCAGAATCCCCTGCAGTTACACTGAAAGCTTGTCTTCCCCAGGGAGGCCTCTGAAGGAGCTGGTGTTTAAGTCTGTGACAGCGTTGTTCTTGGACAACAGAACTCCTAATGGTTTCACCCTGGTTTACATCTTTGCCTGGTCCCTATAGTCTGTTGTCCTTTTACAGCACTAACCATGTGTATCTTTAGCCATGACCTGTTTCTGTCTTCATCTGAATAGTTCTTAGTCAAAGGCTATCAACATAATTCACCAGATCCTTGCAGAATTGTTGTTGTTTATTGACAATTTTTTTCCAAGACATTAAGTGATTTGACCGTGAAAGAAAAGAAATAAAACCTGTATTTCTGCCCTATTAATTTGCCAGCAAATGTGGGGCCAGATTCTTTTGCCTAAACGGGAGGCAGCTGCTCCCATCTAATGCTGTGCCCTGTGTTATGCTGTGCCCAGGTCCTGCTTCCCCTGGGTGTGGATGTTCGGTCACAGATCGTGACACCCTGTAGTGCATTTGGCAACCAGGTGAATCCCACTCTCTGATCAGACTGGAAACTTACCCATTCCCTGTTATCTTTTTGATGCACTTCTAGTGAACTATCTGTATTTTTTTTCAAATATGAACTATTACAACATCCTGTCATCTTGACTGTCAAAGTACTTACCTGCTTTACAAATTAAAGCAGAACTATAAACATAAAATTACCAGCAGAAAGAGGGGAAACATATTCTGTGTAATGGAGCTGAAAATGTTTATAGCTCTGTGTGTCATGTAGATGTGGTGTTTTCACCTGATCTGGTGTGTCATTACTAAAACAAAGCAAATAAGAATATTGCTGTTCCTGGATTTTAAGTTGCCTACATTAGTGATGTGTAAGAGATACTCTGCTGCTGGTGGGTTTGTATCTGTCTTGTACAACTGTGAGTCAAGGTAGCTTGACAGTCCCTGGTTTTCATTGTTCAAACATCTCTTAAAGAGCTGCTTTTAATTATTTTTTCATTTTATAGATTGATAAAGATGCATTGGATGTGCAAGTCAAGGAGAGGAAAATTCAAGAAGCAATTGAAAAAGCACGACATGAAAAATTTGGTATATTCATAAATACTGTGATCTTTCTGTGAACAATTAAATGTCACTATTTGCTTCCTGCTTTCTTTTTTCACTTCATGTATTCTCTGAATTCAGTCATCCAATTCATGTTCTGTTTATGTTCATACATCTGCATTGGTACAATATGTATTTTCCTTAGCATGTGAAGATTTACATAGGTGTGATTAAACTAGAGTCTGGCAACAGAGGAAATACCTTTCCTTGTGAATTATATTTAAATAGCTAAAATGGCTAATTTAGGGGCAGGTTTTGTTGTTTGCTTTTCTTAAAAATGCTGTAACTGAGTTAGCATTAATTAAACGGACAGGAGCCGTTAAGCTGTTAGTGCCAGCCAATTATTTCAGTGCTGTGCTTAGAAAAATGGTTGGAACTATGGGACAGCTATCTATAGCTCTGGGACCCTGATTTTTGTTTGCTTCTTAATAAGCAACTTAACGTGTTTCAGTTGTAGCTGTAAACAAAGAATAAAGGGGCAGAATTGGTTTACAGTACATTTCATGTGTTCCTGCAGGTGTTCACCAAATGAAACCTCATAGTTCTAGAAGCAGTCATTATTGCATTTGTTTCATATGCATACATTTCATTGGAGCATTAATAAAACAATTTATACCTAAAAAGCTGAGAATATTTCATAAGTAAATATTACTGTGCTGGGTTGGCACTCCTGGATCAAATACTCTTTCGAGACTTTTATATTCTGTTTATGCACCCTGAAAATTTAATTTTCATCTTCCATGTGCACCTGTAAGAGTTGTGTCTTCGTTGTGTTTGTTTGTTCTAGCTAACGACTTGAAGAGGAATGACAGGCTCATGTGCCTGCTGGAAGAGCAGCAGAGAAAGGCAATCAAGGACATGAATAAGGCTCTCAATGAATTTCAGAAGAATCAGACTCCAGAAACGAGGCGTGAGTTCGACCTGAATGATCCAGAGGCCCTCAAGAAGGACAGGCCCGCTCGAGTGTCGGACACCGACCCTCGCTGTACCATATCTGGCATGCAGAAGTTTGCAGGGGAAGACCTCAACTATGAGCAGAGGATGAAGTTCCAAAAGGAGCAGTTAAGAGAGTGGTCTCTTCAGCAACAGAAGGACTGGAAGACTGCATTAGCTGACCAAAAACTGGCAGGTAACAGAAAGGATAACAATGTTTTAATCTCCTTTTTCTGCAGTCCTGAGGTCTCTGGTGAAGATAGGGTGTAGCCTGTAGTGGATTTAACTTTTACAAAGACTGCAGCAGTTTCTACTTTACAGCTCTAATGTATTCAACCTCTCAGGAAATCTATATTTAATAACATGTGATGATGGTAATATTACCTAGATTTCATTTCTGGTTTACCTGTCAAATAAAGGACAGGAGCGTGCTGAAAGCCTGGCTGTGTTTTGTATGCTTTCTTCATCAGGCCAGATTGTCCAATCTGTGCTGCTCTGGAGCAGGCAAAAGAACACTGGTTTTAATTTCCTAGCTCATCATGAAACATTCTTGTTTGCAGTACTGAATATACTTTCTCGTTTTAACACTAACTGTTAAGACAAGGTAGGTTATGTAATAAACTGATTTCTAAGTCATCTGAAATCCCAGGGTGGCAGTCTTTGGTGGTAGGATTTGGGAATAGTTCTGTAATTCAACCTGCTTTATCTGTAGGTCCCCCCGGCCCTTCCCCTGGTTGACTCATGTGGCACATCATGGCCACGAATATTGATTACATTTTATTTTAATCTAATTTAGATGACCTTTATGACAAGTATAGGGTTGAGATTGACCAAAAGATTATGGAGGAACAACGGAAAGAAGAAGAAAGCAGACGTGCTGTCTGTGCAGCCACTAAGGATTTCAACAGAATCCAGGTAAATTCCTGCTGGGTGGATGGGTTGGTTTGCTTTGTAGAAAGTGGAGACACAGAAGGAAAATAAGATGTGCACAAGTAGAAAGAGTGACGTTTGCCCAGAGGTTTCTTAGCAGCTGACTGCCAAGGTTGTTTCAGCAATTGGAAGACAGACTTTATTCTCTTTGGCAAGTGAACAAAGAAACCAAGGATCCAGCTGTCCTCTAGTCACCTTCTGCCAAAACTGTCCTCCTGAGTCTCACCTTGCTGACTAGTGGGCAGCATCAGCTCCATGTCTCTGATCATGGTACCTGTATGTGATGCTTTTGCCTACTGTGTGCAGGTTGGAAAGAAATTTGTTTTGATATGTTAACTTTGTTTCATCACTTAGTTCATATTTTCTCTTGGAAAAAACATCGCTTCTCTCCTGCTGAATTTAGGCTGCTGAACTAGCTTATAAAAAGGAGTTGGACAAGTCTCAGACCCTGAGAGATAACATGGATGAAATTAACTGCCTCCTTCGAGGAGACTTCCTTTCCGAAAACCCTGCCCAGGCACTCAGTCCCCTCGGGAATCGCGTGCTGGTGGATCGGTGGAAAGGAATGAGCCAGGATCAGCTGATGGCAATTCGTCACTGGCAGAAGGAGCAAGTGCTGGAGAACCTGGTATTTAACCTCACGTGCATGTTCTGTTTTCCTGGTTGTAGGAAAAAAAAAATCATCGTTTGCCCTGCAGTTCTTATTATCAGACTGTGTTTTCCACTGGTCTGCATTTTACCCAAACTTTAATCGGTCTGAGTGAACACAGTGTCTCTGAACAACTGGGAGATGCTTCTGGAATAGAATTACAACAGAAATACTAAATATTGCTAATAGTTGCAGCTCTAAAGCTGTGTGGAAGCAGGCAGTCCAAGTGAAGAGATCTACCCTCCCTGTGGAGTCAAGAGTGTCCAGGCCTAGGCATGGGGAGGCAGGAAGCCACTTGGCTCCCTCAGTGCAGAGGCTGTGTTCATGTCAGCTAAGGAATAGTGTTTGATTTTATCTTTTAATCCCTGCAACACCACAGGCTTTACTAGGTCTTACCTAGTGCTGTTATTAAAGCTGAAGATGGAATTGTCCTTTTCCTGGCTCCTGTGACCCTAAAGTGAACCTATTTAAGTTGTTAAGCTGACAGAAAATGAGTACAACCCAAGAAAAGGGAGTTTTTTGCAGAACTGGTCTCTTGATTCTGTCCAGTGTGATGCCAGACAAGAAGTGAGGCAGTTAGAAACAGTTTGGGTCTCCTCGTGAGTTGGTGGCTCAGCTGTTCCACCCAGTTAGCCCTGTTATGGTATCTGTGCACTTCTCACATCAAGGTACACCTCTGGCTAACAAAGAGAGAGTTTATCTGTACAGCTTTGCCTTTGCACAAGGAGAAAGGGGTGACGTTTCTCCGTGCTGCAGAGGGCCCGCGAGCAGGAGCGGCAGCGGGACGCGGAGTGGGACCGGCAGCGCGTGCAGGCCGCGAGAGCGCAGCTGCTCCGGGAGAGGGAGCTGCAGCGGCAGCGCCGGCAGCGCCGCCGGGACCTGGACGGGATGAACGCGGAGCTCTCCCAGGAGCAGAGGGCAAAGTACGGACCGCGTGCTCCTCAAACACAGCGCGTTATTAACACAATAGCTTGGCTTTCTTACCGGTATTGTTGGTGACTTTTTTAGTGCTCTTGTTACAAGGTCATACTTTGAAAAAAATCAACGATTCATCCGAAGTGTGGTTTTAGTATTTTTTAATCCGTCTTCAAAGAGCAGGTTTGGAGTGGTACTGACTGACATGAATGAAGTAGCTGGAATTCTTAAATATGTTCCACTGACAACAGACTGTTTGTATAGCTAGCAAAATAGAGAGTAAGTATGCTTAGCTATGCAGAAAATTAAATTATTAGATATAAACCAGTACATGTTTCTTTAATTTATCTTAATTCTCTGAAACAAAAGAGGATGGGTATCAGTAGAACTGCCAGTTTCTGGTGGCTCAGGGTTAAGCTGCCACAACACAAACAGAGCATTTCCATTAATGTGTGACAGAACTTGATGATTCTTTAACTAACCACTGATGTGTCTTGCTGGGCAGCTCTTGTGTCTGCTCTAATGGGAAAGGTTATGCAGGAGAAGAAAATCAAACTCAGGTGATTTGATGTTCTATTCTTCCAGTCCTTTTATTTTTTTTTTTTTTTGGTCATGCATACATACATTTTGGAAATGAATTTCCAATACATGATGTTTTCTTACTACGAAAGCAAAAATTTGGCATTAATTTTTTTTTTTACTACGAGATTTTTGGAGGGTTATTTCAGGATGAAAAACAGGCTTGCTGTTTTGAGATGTGGCATACATTTTGGAGAAAAGGTACTAGGTATATCAAATTCCTTTTCTAATGATTTGTGAGCATTTATGGGTGCCAGTGCATCACATCTTCTTTAGACTTCTCAGGCTGCTTCTCCATAATAGCAAAAAACATTTACTAACTGCTTTCTTCAAATTTTTCTTTATTTTAGGAACATTTACCTTAAAGAAGAAGCCTATTCCAACATCCCAACAGCCCAGTATTATGCACAGTTTAACACAACCACCCGGTGATGTTCTGGATAAACCAGCCTGAATTATACAGAAGTATGTGGACACATTAAAATTTTTAAGTGAGCAGTCCCATGTTTTCTTATTTTTATCTGTTCCCTACCCTGTTCAAACACTGCACTCAAACTAAAGGACAGCCTGCTAGGCCACATAGGAAAACATTGTACTAATATTTAAATATGACTGTTGCTGTGTAAGTACTAAGACAATCAGTAGTAGGTTGAGTCTTGTGGCTTAGCTGTGTTATTTAAAGTATTCATTCCTTTCTGGAAAGAAATGACCATTTAGAATGCAGTGCTGCCTCCTGCACCTTGGCCAGAGGGGAGTGCTGGCTACCACAGGCCACAAGTGATGCACACTGGGCAGTTCTAGGGAGGGAAGGAGGATGACCCGGGCAGGAAACTTTGGGTTGGTTTGGTTTTGGGGTTTTGGTTTGGATTCTCCTAAAGCAAAACAAAGCAGCCAGACACAAAGGTGAGCAAAGAGGAAGAAGTGGTCAAGTTGGTCAGAAACATTGTTTTATTTTGTGAATAGTGGGAATAAGAAGGTAAGATTTTGACTGGCATCACAATGATCATAGCACTGAGGGCATGGCACTGAAAGGGAATGTGTGTTAATTGGGAAAGTGTGGGGAAAGCATTCCTACAGACCCCCTCACTCAGTCCATGGCATTGGAAAAATGGACATGTGAAACACATGGGAAGAAAATATGGGAAGGGGACTGTTCAGCTGTTTGCTCAGCTGAAGAAGTGGCCCTGTGGGATCAGGCTGATAGGACATTATTACCTGTGTCAAAACGGTGATTAAACAGGGGGTGGAGAAGATCATCATGTTAATCCTTTTAGATGGAGAGGTGGAAGAAAACCAAGTAAGGAGAACAAAGAAATGGTTAAAGAAGTGTTCTGGAATGGCATGATCCTGAGAAAAAAGATATGTCCCAGTTTTTATACATTGGTACAGTTCAATTAATTGCAGATAGATGGAAGCTTAAGTAGAAAAGCAGTGTGGCTGCAATACAGGAACTGAGGAAAAGCTGGAAGGTGAAGTTGAGAGGGGATCACGCTTGCAGTGTTAATGATGACCCTAACTGCAAAGAAGCAAGAAGGGATGTTATTGAAGGGATTCTAATGAATTAGCATTTGGAGTCCCATTTATTTGTCAGACTGGGATTCACACATGGCTGGATGTCTTTGGGGCATTTCCAAATTCTCTAATTGACAATCTCAGGGGGCCACATCTTAGAACAGGGAGGCCATCAAATGGGGTGGGAGGATAAACCAATGGCTCTCTAGTGGTTCTCATGTCACTGAAGTTGGGTTTGATCTGTGTTGAATCTCTCTGACCTTTTTTAACTGAAGTCTTAGTTTCCTGACAGAAAAAAAATTAATAAAGCAAATGCTGAAAAGTTTGTGGAGTTGTCTTTGTTTGTTCAGCTTGTGTGAGGAGGTGCTTGTAGACTTTACAACAGCTTTATAGTTTAATGTAATGATGCTGGGCCTGGGCAGATGTTGCTTGAGCTCCCTTCAGGAAGGACTGTGTGATTGAAACCTTTCTGTATTACCCAACTGCTTGCTTGCAAACAGTTTATGTGAAGTTGCAGGGGGATAGGATGAATAAACCTTTAGAGAGAAATTCAAACAAGACAGTTGGGTAGGATTAGGCATCACCAAATATTCTAGAAAACTCAATCCCATCAATCCCATTCGCAGGAACAACAATAGGAGTTTTCCTGTTGTCATTGCTCTTTATTTACTTCACATGCACCTCCACATTTATTTCCTGAGGATACTGTTTGTTCCCAGCCCTGTAATACAAAACCACTATATTACAAATTCTCAAGGCAGAGGAATATTCTGTATGAACTGGGGGGAAATTCCATATTAAGTCTGTTCAGTGAATTGTGTGTGATTTCTGTCATACCTTGTTGCAATTATTAACAGAGTGAAATGCTTTTCAGATGCCAGCACGTGGAACCAGGGAAAATTGGATCTCTAGCAGACGTTCTACTCAGTTAAAGGCTGAGGATGTAGTGGGAGTACAAGGAGTATTTCAGGTGATCATTTAATCAGGATAGATGCTGCCTTTACGAAGCAGAGTTTATTAAAACATGCATTTTTTTAAGGGTTGGCTTAACTTACTGTTTTTAGCTAATTGTTAAATAGTTTATCACTACTCTCCTGTTGTCACCGATCTGTGCCCATTTTTTATGAATCTTTGAATGCATTTTTAGGACTTTAGCATACTTTCTGTTGGTGTAAGTCCTTTTCCCAACATGCTGTCCCTTTCTGGGTTTACTGGAATTATGAAAGGAGGACATTACTCTTAGGATGTTTCTTGCCAGTGATGCTCTAACCCAGAAATGTAGTGCTGCTAAACAGAATGACACTGACCTCTCACCCTGAGAAATCTGATTCCTGTGGCTTCTTATTAGCAATCCTGATTCTTCACAGAAGAAACCACAAAAATCCTGCCCGTAGAAGCCACAGAAAATAAACAGCAGCCTCTAGATGTCATAGTAGAAATTGCACAATGGCAGCCCAGGCAGAGCCCCCTCACACGAAGCTCCAGAAACCATCAGGCCCTTCTTGCTGCCCTCACAAAACAGGGATAAGGGTAAGTAAGTTGTTTGTTGAATAATAACACATGCTCTAATCTAATGATGCCTTTTTGCAATATTGCAAGAGAGTGGAAATACTGGGGCTCCAGAAACATCACTGTCACACCAACTCAACCTGAGCACTGCTCCAGTGTGTGCTCTGGCTTTCTGAGCAGAGTATTTGCTATTGTGGTGGCTCAAAGACATTCAAAAAGAAGGAGCACTGAAGTGTTTATGACACAGCACATAGAAATGAACATTATTTAGCTCTGAGCTTTATTAAATTTTCTATGGCCTTTCTCCATCATTACAATTGAAGAGCTAATTCATTCTACACATCCTTATTTGAAAATGCCAGGAAGGAAGTGAGGATTGGAAAATAGTGCATATACAGGAAAAACTCACAAAAAGAAACAGCCAGTTATGCAGTGATGTTACCATTTAAAACCCCAAATATTTCATTGGTAACATTAAAAGATTAGTTGCTCTTTTAATGCTGTCACCAGCCATTAAGTGATGAATTTAAACAGATATCATGAAAATTGGTTAAAGCACTTGAAATCAATGACTCTGCTCTGGAATCAGGGTAAGTGAGGAAATTAGTGAAAAGATAGATGAGAAAACAGTAAAACTGGTGAGCAGTTTAATACTGTAATATATGAGAAAACTCAGTTAAAAGGAACTGTGCAGACATATAATGACTGGAGTTTACTGAGCAGCAAATGGGTAAAATAATCAGTGTACAGCAAACCTTTTAGCTGGCAAATGCTGCTTGTCTTACCACTTGCAGGAGGATCCACTGTCATTCCCTGGGATATCAGTCAGTCTGGAGTAAAAATAGTTGAGAATTCTTGGGAGATTCAGGTCTCCTTGTACCTGTAGTGGCCCAAGTCCAGCTCAGAAATGGAGTGGTAAGTGTAGACTTGGATAACTGGAATTCCAAGGGATCCATTCTGAGCCTCCCACTGTACATGTGAGCATGAAATGTGTAAGGGTGGCTGCATATACACACACAACTGAAAGGGCAGTTCCCAGAGCCATCTGTTCAGCTCCTGCTGGCTTCAAAAAACAAAAAAGAAGGATAAAATCCTGGTTTTGTGGAAGGATGGGCAGCACCAGAGTTCATTATGACAGAGATCATAAGCTCATTTCTACAAAGAAAATGTTTTTCTCTGAAAGCTGGAATGACTGAAGAATGAGAGACTCTGCCAAGGCCAGCCAAGTGTTATCCAGCTGGTGTGGAGCTGGGAAATAGCTTATTGCTTTGATGAATTGCACCAAGGCATGGCCTCAAGGATCTGGGATTTTCTGTTTTGGAGACCTCAGTGGGATGTGTAACAATTCCTACAAAACTGAGGGCACAGATGGCAAAAACGAGGGAGCTCTGGTGCTGGGTACCTGTGTGTGTTTAAAGGGTGTACAACCTGTGGAAACCCAGCCCCTGATGGAACCCAAACTTCCCTGTTGGCCTTTGGTTTGGTAAGTCACTGTTGGCATCCCAGGTGGAACAGACCGACAGTTTTTCTGTGAGGTGATGGGAGAGTGGCAAGGTTTGTCTTAGCCAAGGGAAAAGAGATTCCACACTGATTAACTGAATCATCTGTGTTTTCAGACATCTGACCAAGAAACAGAATGGGAAAATAAAAAAGTAGAAAAACAATTCAATAAATAATTGACAAAAAAATCAGAAACACCAAAGCATGGCTGTATGAAAATATGAGTCAATTTTGAAAGTGGTGGTTGATGCTTCTAATTTTTGCACTTTTGAGCCTCTTGAGGGGTACTTTATGAACAGAACAATGCAGAGGTCAGTGAGGTTCTGGGTGGGATTGTGGGCACTGTTGGCTGCAGCCTGATTTGGAAGAGAAGGACCATTCCCCAGAGCAGCAGGTCTCAGCCCAGGAAAAGGGAAGGGGGCTGTTTCTGTC
This sequence comes from Hafferia zeledoni, assembly GCA_035583235.1. NCBI lineage: Eukaryota > Metazoa > Chordata > Aves > Passeriformes > Thamnophilidae > Hafferia > Hafferia zeledoni. The sequence continues at coordinate 65,644,105 of JAWWEV010000043.1, read as the reverse complement.
ACACCTTTCATTCTGGAGTAAGCCCGTCCCTGTCTGTAGATTAGAGGTGTGTTGGTGCATTAATGTTCTGTCAGGTGGTCTTGGTTTGCCACACAGTCCTTTCCTGGCTCAGTCCTGATTTAGCTGTTCATACCTGCCTGTTTGACAAGAACTTGCACCTTCTGCACAGCTCAGTTAACACAGGACATGTGAGAGACTTGGTCTCTTACAGTCTGGGTAATTTTTTGAGACAGGAACAGAAAAGTTGGAGTTTTTTCCTGCAGGATTATATTCAGACATGGGTTGTGTGGAGATAAAAGAGTCACAGACTGCCAAATGGGCGTGTACATCAAGTTACATTCCAGGCTGAAATAAATGAAGCACAGAAAGTGAGTAGTACAGAAAAAGAGAGGATCTCACAGCAATGTTCTCCTGACCCATGATTTTCTGTCCTCTCTTCCTGATAAAACTCACTTTTTAAATTGTAAACCTTGAGGCAGAAAAGGATTTTGCATCCTCGCTAAAGACAAAAGACCTTGCCATATGAAGTCTGGAATACAGCATCAGTTTTAAATTTAGCCTGTATATAAATAAGCCACAGAACTGTGAAATGATTCAGTTTTTGAGGAAATGCATCAGAGTGGAGCTGAAAACAGCCCTCTGTTAGACATAAGTAATGCTGAATAGATTTTAAAGAAGTAGTTCCCCCTTTCCTCTTCTGGAAATGCAACTCATGCTAAAGAAAATACATTTTGCATTTGTGCCCCACAGTTAGTAGTTACAGCTCCACATACCAATGGCTTGGGGAAAAAGGAAGGCCTCAACCTCCTCCTCCAGAGCCTTCCTAGAAAACTGTTTTCTTGTCATCTTTCAGTATAAAAGATAAGCTTATTAGGAAAAGTTAATGAACCATAAAGGAGTATCAAGTTTGGCCAGCACAGTAAATAACTTATTTCTATTTATTCCAATATTATTTGTTAGTAAGGTGAACTATTAAAGACACCTGTATAACACTCTTTTATTTGGGTTGAAAGCGGTAAGGGATTCCATGTGTTCCTGTGAAGGGAAAGCAGGAATGCAGGAGGGGCAATATGGGACTGTGCAAGTCCTGTTTCCATAGCAAACAAGTCCCAGGGGTCTGTGGACACAGCAGAAATATCAAAGCTTCTCCAGCCCAGCTCTCTGAGGACACAAACACATTAGGAAGTGCTTTGTTGTGATAGCAGCACCTGGAACACTTCTCTGATAAGGTCCCCAAGCAGCACCATAATGCCTTCAGCTCGGTGAGAGACAATGGCTGCTGTAAATAATAATGGCACCTATCAACCAGAAATGCAGCCACCGAGGAAAAGAGCTCAGACAAGCACAGACAGATGGGGGAAAGCTCAGAGCCAGTTTGTCACAGCCCCAAACCCCAAACCAATTAAGAAATTACGTAACGTAACACGATCCAATACCTTGTGCTTGGCTTTGAGTGGCAGAAAATCCTGAAGCAGAGGAGAAAAGAATTTCTAAAGAGAGGGGCATTTTGGAGATGAGAAAGGAAAAATAAAGTTTGAATCTCATAAAAAATGAGTTTGTGCAATAGTTCAGAACACTGGGGAGCGTGATTGCATATCCTTGGTCTGCCACACATGTCATGTCTGACCACAGCAGCATTCCTTAAGCTCTCTCCACTTGAATTTCTAGTCTGCAAAATGAGAATAATTCAGCAGAATAATAATATAAACAAATATTAGGTTAGACCTACTTTCTATGCTTACTTGAAATTTGAGGAGACTGTTTCATAGCACTGCAGTCTAATGATAAAGTTAAATAATTACATCAAATTATAAAGATTGATAAATTTGGAGAACTGATTAGAACAATATATAATAAATATACTAAAGATCTTATGTCACTAGATAGAGATATAAAAATACAGAAGATAATAAGGTGCAATGGACTTCAAGTTGTACTTGATGGCAATTCTGATAGATGGACTAACCTAGACTGGGTCCCTGGGCTGATCCAATAGGTTGGTCATGATCTTATATTTTCCTGTAAGGAGCAGTTTTTCAGTGCTAGTTTTGCTTTTCCTTTTTCAGTGCATACAGGAAAAAGGAATTATGTGCCCCCTGTTCTGCATGGTCTGTTTGACCTCTCTGCAAACAGCAGAGGTGATTCCACCAGGAAATGTCAATCCCTGAGCATGTACATTCTGGGAACAGCCCATAAGAGATCACCTATGCAAAATGTGAGATGGTATCCAGGTGGTTTTAAGGAGATGGAAAATAATTTCATTCTTCAGCAGTGATGTCACCGAGCCTGTGGCCCAAATGGTGTTCTCATTGCTGGCAGGGAACATTAAACAAAGAATGTATGGGTTTGAAATGCTGCTCAGATTCAGCAAAAAGCATTCACGCAAACAAAGCTGTTGTTGTGTCTAGAGACTGGTGTTTATCTTCAGAATGGAGCCACATTAATAGTTTTAATATGCTAAAACGTGAGGTCCTAGAGGCACAGAATAATCCAATTCTGTCCATCTGCCTAAACAGCCCTGTCAGCCTGTGAGCCCAACTGGGACGGTGTGCAAGGGAGGGAGGAGATTTGGATGCTGAAGCCTCAGGCCCTGAGCAGACTGAGCTCAAATTAGATCCATAGAAGGCTTTTTTATTCTTACTTTCTAAGGTTTCTCAACATTAGCTGTATTTTTTTGACTCTCTAGAGAAAATATATGTATAATACATAGAGTTGTCATCCTGCTGCATTAATATACAACTTCATTGGTCTGATTAAACTGATGTAATTTTTCTTCTGGAGATGGACATTAAAGAGACATTGCGAGTTTTGGTTCCAAGTCGTTAATGTGCATGTCCAAAGCCACTACAGCCAATAGTGGGAACTGTGCTTTTGGTGTCCTCTGTTCTTTTATCAGTGCTTATAATGTTATCAAAGGACGTGATGGTATCGAGTGTGAATATATAGAGTTATCTGCATATTCATGTTACAGAAAATAAACAGAGACTGAACCTTTCAGCTGAGAATAGTATCCCTTAGAGTAGATAAGAATGTACAAGTAGATATGAAGTAGAATGAACAGTTCATTCTTGTGATGATTTGCCTGCCAACATGAATTTTCAGGTTTAGCATTTCTGGTTTTTCCTAAACATTTATATTTCATTATAGAACAGTGTAGGGAGCCATTTTTGGATGGGGCTGCCTTTTGTACTTGGGATGGAAGTGATTGCCATGAGAATGACAGAGCACAGTAACAGGTTGCCCAGAGCAGCTGTCTGGAATCTTGGACAATTCCCAATCCCTCTGGACACAGCTCTGGGCAGCCAGCTCGAGGTGGATCTGCCTTAGGGAGTCTGGGAGCTCTCCAGAGGTCACTTCCAACCACAACCATTCTGTAATTCTGAGTCATTATCAAAGCCAGCCTGACATTCTAACCCCTTTCTGAAGTAACACACAGGCAACATAGATTGTTAGTTGGCATAGGTTGTTTTCTCTTTGCTTTAATTTCTTCTTCCATGTTATTAAATTTGTCTCAAAAGGTCTTGGACAGAGAACAGAGAAAGGTAAAACAAAATAACAAAAAGGAGAAGGAAGAAAATGAAATAAAATGAAAGGAAAAAGCAAGGGGAAAAAATGTCAAATTAATACTGTAATAAAAGTAACACTGTCCACTGAGAACAAAAAACTCTGATGGACTAAAATTATTCTACACAAAACCATTAAGTTATAATCCCTTTTGGGAAGAGTGTAGGGTTCCAAAACTCAGGAGTGTTTTCAAAATTTACTCAGTAGTGGTTTTCTGGACAGAATTAATCATTCTACCTTCATAATGAATCCACCCATGCACAGTATGAAGTGGAGATTTTCCAGAGAAATTCTGAGAAATTTTGGTGGTTGCAGGTGAGCAGAAACACTCCCTCTCATTTAAATAGGAAAAAGCACTCCAAGATGCATAAATAATACCAAAAAACTGCAACTGAAGCAGTTCTATGGGACAGAGAAGGAAAGTTACATTGTTTGCGAGACAGGGAAGGTGTTCTTTATTCTCTATTTACTCTTTCTAATTTAGCACTAATATTTTTGGAAAATGTGCAAAATAACAAGCAACGACACTGGCTTTGTGTATTATTTCTGTCTCAAATTTGAAGTCTTAAGAACTGCTAATTTAGCTTTGCCCAAGGCTGAGAAATTTGTATGTTCTCCCTCTCACCTGCTGCCTGGCATGTAATGACTGTCACCTAATTCAGCAGTGACCTGAGATCAGCTAAGGCCATCCCTTATCCAAGGGAAAAGATTCACTTCCCTGATGGAAGTTAATCATCTTTTGCACATTTATGTGGCTGTTGAATTTGGGCCAGGCCGTGAAAACAATGGACAAGCCACAGAAGTGTGAAAGCACTGGGAAAACAAGCAGCAATTTAATTTCATTTTAAAAAGTATTTTAGATAATATAGCTTCCTTTTTGCCTCTGTTTATTTTCTTTTAGCCTCTAAACTTTGCCCTGAAAGATTTTTATGTACCAAGATTACACCAGTTCAAGCAGAACCCCCCAGCAGAGTCAGATGTGAAAGGAAGTTGCAGTGACACAGCTGGACTGACCCGGAGCAGGAATGGGCTGCAGGCAGGAAGCTCTAACGTGCTGAGGTAAAAACTGGTTGGCAGGTTTGCTGTGCTGTCCCCTGACATTGGCTCCCATGGAACAGGATGTAAGAGCATCCCAGTGGGAAGCACTTGCCATCTCTTGGCAAGGAGGGTCAGGTTTTCTATTGCACACACAACAGTCTGTGTCTGGTGCTGAGGGGCAACGTTTGTACTTACAGTGTTTGGGTAGAGAGGGAAGGATTTCTTATGGGATTCTTCACTTACAGAAGTTTCTTCTTAAGAAGAATCTTCTCTTTTGGGAAGTTCTTTGGTCCCGTGGATGGTGCACTGAAGAGGCAGGGAAACTGAATTTCAAACCCACACTGGAGATAAGCCTCCCTTATCAGAGACAGTGTTCCTAACAGGGCAGTTTAGTGGCAGCCTGGCTATCAGTGCAGCTTGGTAACTGAGGCCTTGTGCTCACAGGGGGTTAAAAGCAAAGCAGTGCTGTTCCCCCACTCATTCTCACATCTGGGTCTCACATGTGCTGGGGTACTGAACATCCACTTGCTGATGGTGGGGGGGAACAGGCACTGCCCCGGCTCTTCGAATTACTTGAAAGGACTTCAATAGATGGTGAGTATTGCTAATATTTTAGACACAAAATGTATTCATGCTAAAGGTGGAGTTCTCTTTGAGATGCCCTGCAAGCAAATCAAACCTACAACTCACTGCAGTCTCACATGATTACAGTTAAAAAAACCCCTCACACTTTCCCCCTGTGCAGTAGTGTTTAATTAGAGCTATTATTGTTGTCACCTCTAAAGGCCAAGAAGCTCTTCACTCGTGCACAGCTTTTGTTGCCAGAGTCCCAGCAACTGCCCCCAAAGACTCTGATTTTCCTTGTGCTGCTGTAGCTGCCTTGCACCCTGTGGATGCTGGAGCTGGAATGTGCTCCCTGCTGTCTCCAGGAGTTTTCCCAGCAGTGTCTCCCGAGTGTTTGTGACATTTCCCATATGGTTTGCAAGCTCAGTGCTGGCCAAACCCTGGCTGTTACCACAGGCACGAACAGCTCATCTCCACAAACTCACGTTCCTTGCTCCTTGTGTCTTGCAGCAGTTCCTTTTTGCAACAAATCTGTACTACACTCCCCTTCATTAGAAGAGCAGGAGTTGAAATAACTGTGGTATACAGGCAAAGCTGCTGCCCACTCCCAGGACACTGATCTGTGTCTGCTCTGCCAGCACTGTTGGCCCTTGTACACCCCTTGAATTGGCTCTGCAGCTCCTTTGATGAATGACTTCTTATTGATCAAAGACAGAAAAACTGAAAATACTCACTATAGGAGGGGGGTGAGCAGCTCAGCTGTTACTACAGACAGGACAGGCTGTTTCTGTGAACGCTGCCATCTCCTGCCAGCCTGTCCTCCATCTGTGTGTTCATCTCTCTGCCCTAAATTTTAGTCAGGAATATTTTGGCACTTAAGTGCTTTTGGCCTCTAAAAGGAATTCTGCTCTCCATTTTGTCCTACATGGGGGAGTTTTAAATATATTTAGGTGCTAATTCATGTTGGCTTGAGAAAGAATTAAATACCTTTACAAATACAGCCAGTCTTAATGTAAACACTAACTAGAAATGTATCTAATATCATGATCCAGACAGTATATTTTTTTACTCATGGTTGATTTTGCACCATAGGGAGCTTTCATGGATGGGCCTGGCAGAACAGTTGTCCTCCACACAGTAGGAAAAAATATTTATCAGTTTAGCTTGAGCTTTCTAGTGATTATGAGCCAGTGTGGTACGGAGGGGATACAGGTAAGTACAGCTGGCTGTGGGACACTGGCTGTGGGGTTCACCTGCAAAAAGGACCTGTAGTTAATGCAGTTATTTTTAAATCAAATTTCATCATATTCAAAAAATATTCACAGTTAAATACTGTATTGTTCTTTGAAGGTTTTCCCAGGTATTTTAAGTAGCCTTTCATCTGGCTAGAAAGGGTTCAAATAACTATCTGAGTTTGTTTCCTAATCAACTTTAGTTTTCCAGATTTTTAGGGTTTCATAATGAATTAGTTAGTTCTTTTTCTTCTATGAATTAAAGAAAAAGAATGAATCCCTTGACTTCCCATTTTTGGTAAAAGCTGTGCTTTTGGCTTGCAGAGTGGTACATTCCAGTGAAAGTAAATGCCAAGCAATCCAGGTTAGCATTGATGTAAATGGAATCATGGAATCATTAAGGCTGGAAAGGACCTCCAAGGTCCTCATGTCCAAATCAATACAGCATCATAGAATCAGGGAATCATGGAATGTTAAGGGGTGGGAAAGGACCTTAAATTCCATCCCATCCCACCCCTGCCATGGACAGGGACACCTCCCACTATCCCAGGGTGCTCCAAGCCCTGTCCAGCCTGGCCTGGGACACTCCCAGGGCTGGGGCAGCCACAGCTGCTCTGGGTAACTGTGACTGCCTTTGTTTCTTTGCCTTATTGCCCCCTATTTATAAAACACTACCTGTTAGGGTTTGAAAATATTGATTTGTACTGTTTACAACAAGCAGTCATCTGTTCCATGCAGAATTCAGTTATAAATTCAGAATAAAGATTAAAAGCAGTAGAAATCCACCTCACTGTGATCTACATAAGAGACTCACTGTGGCTTCTGTACAGGAAAGTTGTGCCTTAGAGGCCTCTAGATGATCTTTCAGAGGCTCAGCTCAGCTGGGCCGTGTTGTTGCAGGGAATGTCTGTGTAGATAGGCAATGCATACTGAGAGCTCTTAAGGAATTTCATCACCACAGAACAAAAAGGAAGGTCCTTGCACACCTAAACAGTCGACTGAGCCATGAACTGAGGAGGGTAAGTGTAAAAAGGCAGTTTTACAGTGGACTGGTCATTTGCAAATCAGGATCTACTCTCTTCAACTCATTAATACCCTGGAAGCACATGCAGATTAAAGGTTTATGGGAAAACTAAGTTATTGAGGGTAGAAAGGAGAAGAGAAGACCATGAGGAAGAGCTTATAGAACTGAGTGACCAGGCAATAAAATGGCAGATGAAACTCAGAGTAAATAGCTGTGAAGTCATACACATGGTGGAAACAACTCTGGAGTCACATAAAACTGAACCAGCTGTTCCCACTCAAGAGCAGGATTCTGAGGTTATGATCTCTAGTTTCATAAAACATTGATTCATTGCTCAATGACAGTCATAAAACCAAATCAACTGTTAGGCAGTTTGAGAGCTGAAAACAAAACAGAGAACACCACTAGGGCACTGTGTGCATTTATAGCCCAACTATGTGTTTGCTGCAGGTTCTATCCCTTGAACTCATAGAGGAGTGTATTAAAACTTGAAAACACTCAGAGAAGGTAGCAAAGGTCTGGAGTTTCTGTAGGAGGGATGGATTACTGGCCCAGGCATTTTTACCTCAGAAAAGGGTGGTTTTGGGGCTGATGGCAGAGCCACAGCCTCGTGGCTTTAGGGGCCAGCTGGTGCACATCAGCTCCTCACTGTCTGTGCTCACACAGACCCAGGGCCACCAAACCAGGCTGAGCTGATTTCAGAGCAAAGGCACTGGGGTAGCTCTTTGTGCAGAGAGCAGTAGCCCCATGCAAGTGCTCGCCAAGAGGCATTGGGGATGCTCATATTTTATGAGGCTTTCAGGGGGATGTGGACAAGACCTTGGAAAAGAAATCCACTCACTATTACTAAGCAGAAAAACTCCATTAAGCTCAGGAAACTGCATGACCTGAATATAATTGGAGGCTGAGAGACTTCTGAAGGAAAAGTCTGATTTTTTCCACTGCTCTTTGCTGAACATGCACTTATGGAACTGCTAGGGAAAGATACCAGGGTAAATGGCCCTCTGTTTGAATCCCTGTTCCTAAGTGCAAATAAAGTGCTTCTTTTCTGAGAACCATAAAACCTGAAGTCACCCAGCTAGAGCCTGCTGGGCATGTGGTGCTCTGTGTTATGAGGCTATTTCCATATCCAAGGAAATATTCAGAGCTGGTATTTTCATAAAACACTAAGGGAGCCTGGCTTCTAAATCTGACTGAACTGCAGTCTGGTTTAAACATTGCACTGTATTTCTCGTGCTTAAAAACTGGGACATAGAAAACCACACAGACAATATCAGTGAGGAATGGTCCCAGTAGAAATTAGATTCACTTCTGCACTTTAATTAGGGATTTATCTCTTCCCTTATTCCTTACAGTTATTAAACTGCCATACATACTTTCAGTATAGGGTGAGCAGAAACTCATGTTTCTGATTTAAAAGCCTAACATGAGAAAAACCCCAAGGAGTTCAAACCCAAGCTGCTGTAAGTTCTGGTTTTCCAGGAAACAGGACTGTGCCATAGCTGTGTCCTGCTGTCCATCCAAGCAGAGCAGCTGTCTGGATTTGCTGACTCATAGGGGCTCCTGGAACACTCTGGAATGGGAAACCCTTTGGAAGGGCTTTTTCTGAAGAATAAACTGGGTTTGGGAGGGTTGTTCAGCTAAGACTCCACAAAACATTACATGGTTTCTTAAGGCATATATCTCTCAAAACCTCAAACTACCCAGTTTGAGATCTAGAAGAATATTTCTGCCCAGGATTATATTAATGCTCTCACATATTTCATCTGAGACTTGATGGATGAATGGACATTCCCACTGGATTAGCATTCAGTCCATCAGAGCCACAATGCACAATGTTTCCTTTAAGGGATTCCAGGGATTTGGGAAGAGTGCATTTTACTTTAATAACTTCAGTTTAGTGCTATTAACAGCAACTAATCCTCCTTTTTTTTTGACTTCATGAGATTTGTGCAAGTGTAGGGTTTTGAAAATGATATTGTTGTATTAGCATAAAACTACTAATGAAGGGATAAACAGTGAAATCCCTCTTTGGGTCTATCCAGTGGAAATTCCCTGTCTGTCCAGGTGTCCATCACTGCCATGCCTGCTCAGCTCACAGTGAAGAGAGTTAGGCACACCAGGACTCTGAATTCACTAAAGACTCCTGCTGACTGATTATAACATTGATATATTTATACATATGTTCATATTTTATGTCTAGCAATCCAGTACAAGACTTCTGATAAAATTAGGAATTCTCTTCCTACATTAAGGCTTTTGTTTGTATTATTTGTTGTTTACAGCATATATTGACCCTCCAATAATAATAATTATCTTCTGTAAAATTTCCAAATCACTTTAGTTCCTAATGTCAGATTAAAGTGCCATGAAACAGAATCAGGTAGTAGCAAACAGGCTAGTTCTTGGGCTGCCCATCTAGTAAACAATAAGGGGAAAACCAGAAAATTTTTGAGTTCAAATAAGAGTATTTTTGAAATTTGGAATGAAGGAGGGAAAGCTCCCTACGAATATTGCCCCCAACAGCAGTGCATCCAGCACTCAAGTCTAAAAATACAAGCAGTGGGCATATGAATTTTGTGGTTTTAATTTTTTGCCCTGCTCTCTCTCTAACAAATAATGCCAGTAGCCAGGGTGCTGGATGGCAGTGTGGCAGGAACTGTGAGTTGACCTCAGTGGTGTCTGCACTGAGCTTGTGTGTCAATGTGCAGGACTGCCCTGGGTATTTGGAATTTGCTGGGGTTATTTATGTGGAGATTTCCAGCCAAGCCTGCCCTGTTTGAGCCCTGTGGGCAGGAAGTCTTCCTGTTGATTCCTGCAGTGCAGCTCTGATGCAGTTACCTCCATCCTCCAAGCCTGAAATCCATGGCAAAATTCCTGCTGATGCAGCAGCAACCCCAAAGCTACAGCATAACTAACCACAGTTCCCTTTGCTCCTCCCTCCCTCTCCAGATACCGTGTTTATTGCAGAAAATTAATGTTAAAATGTTCTTTACCTAATGATCTGCTGAACGGCGTTCAACTCTTTCAGTTTGAATTTCATTTCTAAATGTCAGATGTACAAAAGACTTTGATTAATTTATTTCCTTTTCGATCTGTGCTCATGCCAAATCCCTGGCTAGAAGAGAGATATTTACTTGGTGTATTGCAAACACTGAGAGCATGAATGTATTAATGGAATTTTGCTGCTTAGATGTATCCTCTGTGCTTTGCTGGGTACTAGTTGAAGCTTATTATCACACAACTGAAAGGAAAAGGCCCAGTGAAACAGGCTGTTGTCAGATCCCACAGGATGAATTGTAACTTCAGGCATCTCTGTGTAAATCTCTCTGCCAACCTGTTCCCAATTAGGGACATCTGGGACCAGATTTGCTTTTATTTGAAGCAGAGGCTTTGAGAAGTTTTTACTCTGGAAGAATTAAAAAAAGGAGACGGGAAATGCAATAACAGAAGGAACTTTAACTCCACGTCCTATATTTGATTTTACAAGCAGTGTCAAATATTTTTAAGTATTACAGCTCAGTGTAGTGCTTTATACCATGATGTGTTAAAGGTCTGACTTTACAGGGGTTGGTATTTCTCCAAGTCTAAGTTTCAACATTTTAAATGACTTTTTATTTTTCTCTTTTTTTTTGATAAAGAGATGAAGTAGAATATCTTTGAAGACACACTAAAAAACTTCCTATCCTACTTATAGAAATATGTGGGATGCTACACCTCCTTCTTTTCCAGGAGTTGGCAACCTCCTCCTGTTGTAAACTGGCAGTTGAGATGAAATGAGTGGAGCCATGAGGATTTACACGGGTGAGAATCTTGACATAGAGATATTTGTGTTCCCTTTGGGGTTTTGTTATGATATCACTTCTGCTTTCTTCGTGCCATGGATGACGTTTTAGACTCTGTGTTTAAGTCTTTCCCTGGAATTATGACTGGAGTGCAGGAGAGTAGAGGCAAAACCATCCAACTTGCTGAAGTGTATGAAACAAGAATTCTTCATTTTGAGAGACACTGAACCTCAACCTCCTGTGCATTTCAGCTGGAATTGGGGATTTGTTGATCCAAGAACCAGGCCAGCAGAAAAATGTATGCATATATACAGAAATACACAAACAAGCAAAGAAGCACATGCTCAAACTTGGCATCTTTGTGGTGTTTCACAACTAATTATGGGTGCTTTTCATATGCATTGGGGCAAAAGAGAAGGTGGTTGTGTTTGTCCCAGAAAATACATACCCTGTTTTTGAGGTAAGTATGAGTGCTTAGATAATTCAATGTCTAAATGTACCTATACATGCTCTAGTGACAGCTCCAGTCCCACATTGCAAAGGAATTGTGGAACAACTTCTCTGCTTTTTACTTTTATTTGAGTCATCTGAAGTGGAGAGGAGCCCCGTGAAATTACCTCCAAATAAAATACAACCTGGGTGGTACATGGGAATGCCAGAGCCAAAATTAGTACAAACTCAGTAAAGTGAGGGCCAGGCAAACTCACATTGCCTGAGCATTTTCTCATATTCCAAATAAATTAAAAATATATAACTTTTGAAGCATGCCCCATGGGACAGACAGACAGAATTCGTTGTGTGTGTGTTCTGGTTCTCCAGACTCATAATGCAGAACTTGAAATTGCTGCAGGCTGATGGAAATGTTGTCTGTTAATAAGGAAGAGGTTGTAAAGAAAACTTCAAACAGAACAAAGCAACCTAAACCTTTATCAATCAGTGTGTGTCACAAAAGCAGAGGGTAATTGGAATACAGTGGGTCCATGACAGCCAAAGCAATCACCACAATGACTGGAAAGTTGAAAAAAAAGACAAACCCCCCAAAGAACAGCAAGTATGAAATGAATAAAACAACAGCCTGAGATGGAGGAAAAGTACAAATGGCTTCTTTTTCTTTGGCTGTGTCTCAAATGGAAGGCTCATGGATAGCTGTTCACAAGGAGGACAGAAGTTTTCTTTAGGATCTGCCTGTTAAAAAAGTAGACTTTAGGGAGAGGTAATTTGACAGTGCTCTGTCATCCTGTGTCTGGATGTAAGGACCATGTAGGACATAACAGGGTAGCAAAATATCAGGAAATGCTGTGAATATTCCCGGTAAGCTTGAAAAAGCCCATGCTGAAACCAGCATAAAGGCTGGTGAAATCTTTCTGAGAAGGGCTTTTTGACCTTGTCATCCTGCTGGTATCATAGTGAGGACTTTATAAAGTCACTTACACAAGTCTCACTCTCCTCCTGGCTGTGCTCTTAAGAGCAAACTTGCCCTTCCATCAAGAGAGATCCCCAATTAATCTCCCATTTCAAAAGTCCTCAGTCTGGTGAGAAGCATTAGCAACTTTGACAGCTGAAAGCTCCAGTATTTGAACTCTGTCTAAGGCAAATATTAAGGGTATTGTTTAAGGAGGAGCCAGGGAATGTAAGGAGAACAGATGGAAGGAGTTCTCTGGGCTATTTTGTAGACCATTACTACTGTTCCTGGTTGCTGTTTATCCGAGGGCTGTGTCTGGGGTCTGTTTTCCAAATGGCATCCACAGTGCCAGACCCTCTGGAGAGAACAGGCAATGTCCCTGCAACCAAATCAAGGAGTGATTCCACCCTGTGGAGCCATGGCTGGAACAGACATCCTGCTGAAACACAGGGAACAGCAGCCATGGCCACGGGGCAGGGTGTTTGCCTGTGCTCTGTCCCAAGGCCCTGCTCCTGGGGCTTCACTTGTGAACAAAATGGGTATGGGATACCCTTTCCTGAGATACAAACACACTCTGTGTCTGTTCCCTGGGAGTAACTTCTGAAGGAAAATTCGGTATCATGACAGCTCTTTGAATACAACAGTCATTGCCTCATTCACAGAAGAAATAAACTCAGAATATAAGGGGGGGAAATGCCTTTTTCTTTGAAAATCTAAGGTTAGTTTTACACTTATGAAAGCAATGCTGGCATTACAATTCAGGTCCTTTTCCCCAGTATTGAACTGGAGAGAAATGTGGCAGTGAAAACTTCAGGAGCTCCAGCATGATTTTTGCTAATACGAGCAGAACAACAAACCAGGAGAAAATTTAGGGACATTTCTAGTAAGTCTGGCTTTTCTAAAAAAGGAAACAGCTCCTTGTGACAGGCAGTGGAGTGAGAGTGACCTCGAATTCTGGGAGCTGTCAGAAAATACAGGGTGAGGAACGAGCAGCATGTGTGTGAAAAAGATTCTTTTGAGCCATGATGGCTTGAGAGGTCACAGTGAGAAACTACAGTTCCCAACATATATTGTGGAGAAGGAAAAACATGAGTGAGTTTTTCTGTTTAGGATGCTTATAACCCAGTTCAGTAAAGAATTTAAGAGCACGTATAAATTAAGGTGTGTGAGTAATCCCAGTGAAGTCAGTAAGACCATTACAAACTGATGAAGTGTTTGGCTGTATTGAAATCAGGCTACAAACCATCCCATGGGAACATGTCCTACAGCACTCCAACAGAAATATGACCAGTTTCTTTGGTGGCAGTGCCTTGCAGACTTACAGCTATTCTTAGCTGTGCTGCTTCAGACCAAACACTCCAATTTCTTCCACTTAGGATCAGAACAACAGGACTTGAACATCCACCCAAGACCTTCCAGAGTTCCAAAGAAAAGCAGCCACAAAGACAGCAATTAATATTTCACCAAATTTTGTATATTTTGCTGTATTTATAGTGAAAAGTTGAACCTGGAGGCAAAACATTTCATCCCTGTTCATTTAAACATGAGTTTCTTTCTGAAACTGATAATGATTTTTAAAATTTCTATGAAAGCAAAACTACCAGTGAAACCAGTGGAAGAAGGATGTCTGCATAGGTGCCTTCATTTATAAAATGACAAGGTTTGTTTTATTCCAGGGTAAAAGTTTGGGGATAATTTATGATGCTAGTTTTGTCTTAAGGATTTGGTAGATTCTCAAGAATAACAGCCCTAGTAATGGTGCAAGGTCAGTTCAAGTTGTGAGCAGTCTGGCCTGTGGGCCCGTTCCTGAGGCAACCTGGATATTCCCTGGAGGGAAGAGTTAACAGCAGCACTGGCCCCACTGCAGTCAGTGGGAATTGTGCCAGGGATTTCCAGAGAGCCAGGATTTCACTTGTCCTTAGCAGAGTTATTAAATACAGAACATTGCATAAACTGAGGGGAAAAGTGAAAGCTGCAAATAAAGCTGCTTCTCTTTCTGGATTCATGTTAATAGTTCTGCAGATGCTTTTTATATGAGCTATCTGCTGGAGGAGAGCTCAGGCACAATTTATATTATTCCAAATGCACCTCCTTGAAAGAATCCTGTTTCCTGACTTGCAGTGCAGCAATTACTGACATGCACAAGTCAGAGCCTCAGAATGACTGCCCTGTATGTTTGAAGAAGGTTTCAGGAGTACAAATTGTGGAATAACTACCAAAGCAATTCCTGTATCTGCTATTCAGCTGGAAAGGTGCCTGCCTGTAGCTTTCTGAGTTTGGAGGAAATGTGGGAGCTATTCTGAACACTAATGGTATTGTCATATGGACTATATAGGATGTTATTGAATACAGACTCTATAGAATGCTGCTTTGAAACAGGGGAAATAGAAGTTAGGCTGAAATTGGCTTAAATTACTTCACATCACGTTCATGGGAAGTGACTGGCTCCAGGTTGCTGGTCTCTAACTCTTGTGCACCTTGTTGAATTTCATGGAGTTCAAAGGATTTTACCAATCAGGGTATCCTGCCAGGCAGTATGAGGCACAGGGAGGGCCACTACCTTGCCCAGAGAGAGAGCTCAGAACAGAACCTCTGGTAAAGTCAGCTCCAACTTTTCTCCCAGATAATTAATTCCTAAACAGTTAGGATTTTCAGGAGTTGGGGTGCTGCTTTTGTGAGCAGCCTGGATGGTTTTTTCTCCTTTGGTGTAAGTTGCTGTTGTCTGTCTATGTCATGTCCTGTGTTTATACCTTCACTGGGGGCTGTTCTTCCCTCTTGTGGGAATATCCGATTGACCCAATCCCAAACTCCAGGACTGGATCTAAGAACAGTTGGGAAATCACAATCAAAAGGAATAAGAGTGGGAGGAAAGGGTTGTCCGGGGGAAAAATAAGGTAGTACAGGGCTGATTGGTTCAAATTCTTTTAGCTGGAACCCAAACTCTGCTGCTTCCTCTGCTTCCAGAGCTCAGCCAGGAGCTCAGAAAGGAGTGCCAGAGTAGTCCCTGACAGACAGAAAGCTCAGCTTTATCCAAAACTTAGAGCATACTAGAGCTGCTCTCCAAAGCCTCTGGGCCAGCCTCCCAATGCCCTCAGACTGTGGCTAATGATGGAATATACACAAATGAACCAGGGAACCACAGGGCACAGGGAGCATGGAACAGCTTAACCCATCACGTTCCTGTAACAGGGCTAATCTATTTACCTTCCCTTTGCAGCTCTCCAAAAATATTCTGATCCAGTCACCCAGTTAAGAGCCGCTGTCCACCAGCTTCTCATATGCCAGATATCAACCAGTTTCTGTGGAATTGTGCCAGAAAATGGGGTGAGTGTATAATACTTTTCTTCTGGACAGTTTGCTACACTGCAATAACTTTGAAATGAATGTTTATTAAGGTACCCTCTCACAGCCACTGCTCAGAATTGTGTCAGCATTGTGTAAATGCAGGCCCCACTCCCTGGAAATAGTATTATTACCATGTGCTTGTAGAATCAGGCCACCAAGGATGATCTTGGGTTCCTGGGACAGAGATACTACAGCCCAAGGCTGTAAAGTCTGAAAGATGTGGTACATGAGTAAATAAAGTTTGGGAACCTCTGTTAAAGAAGCTGAGACTGAGGAAAAGAGACAGAGGCTGTCTGTGAAGCTGGGGGAGCAGGAGGAACCCAGTGTGCATGAATTTGTTGCAGAGCTTTATCAGTGTCCATACTGTTTCCACTGTCTGCTAACATTATACTGCAGTTCAATCACAGTTTCTACTGGTAAGATAAAAGTTTTCTGGCAGGCTGGGACTGTTTGCAGATGGGTAGGATGGCTTCTTGTTTTATTAGAACTACAGGAAAAGATATGTAAAATATTACAGCAAATTCATAGAACAATACAGAAAGAGCATTGAATGAAGCAGATCCTCACTGCTTGGGTGGAAGTGTAGAAAACTCTGTGCTGATTTTAAGCTGGTAGGTACAACTGACTTATTTATGCAAACCTGGAATGCCTTACATTCACTTGTATGTTTTCTGAGGCCCAGTGATCATTTGGTCACATACTTGGATATTATTTTTGTTCAACAGGGATGGAGCTGCAAGCTACCAGGGTTGTCAGGAGGGGACATGGCCTTTTCCCAGAATGGCCAGTTACTTTATTGGTGGCTTTTCCCCACCCTTTTTAATGAGATTTGATTTTTGTTTGGACACTGAAACTACCCCTTGATACAGATGCTGCCTGGCAAGTGTAGAAATCACCCCTTGAGAGGCTGCAGCCAAAACAAGGGCTGACCCTGCTGCTGTGGGGCTTGTGAGGCCCCAGGCCCAGGCTGAGGCAGATGCCACTGTCCCCTCCAGCCCATGTGTGCAGGACTCACGCTGCTCTCCACACTATCCAAGGGATCCCAGCCTTCCTGGGGCTCAGGGCCTTGCCTGTCCACACATCAGAGGAGCTCTGCCTGCAGGGACAGGAGAAAGTTGAGGGGGAAAGGAAATTTATGGGGAGGGGGAGATGTGAGAGACTGGGAGGATGCATCTCTAGGAGAGGCAGGAAATGCCCCATGAATGTCAGATTGAGTTATTCCTGAATTCTACAAGTAATGCCACAAGGGAAATGACATGGATCATCAAAGCATTCCTTTATGCCCCAATAAACTCCTTGTCTTAGAAGCAGAGCCTATACATATTAATAGGGAAGCAGTGTGTGTTAGAGTGTCCAAGATAGCTACATGTATTTTCCTTAATCAGACAGGAAGGGAAAGAAAGTGTAGGCAACAGTTAAAAAATGGATACAAACTCCAAAAGGGGCAATAACTCAACATGCTTAGAAGAAACGTTGTTGAAAAGGACTCGGGGTTATGCAAAGAGGAAACAGTGTTCAGAAATTAAGCTGGCAGTGCAAGGGTTTGGCTGTGCAAGGAAAGCTCTGTGAAGTACGCCAAGCCTCTTCTGGCAGTCTCCAGGCATTTGGGACACAGAGCCCAGGTAGATTCCCTGGTTTGGATACCAGCCTCTGTATTGCTCCCCATGTGATTTAAGTGGCTTGGACTGTTGGCATTCAGTTTCAAAAAAACAGCCAAAGATTACCCTGAGATCAGCTCAGTTGGTTAAAACTTGGTTGTAATACTGCCAAGGTCATGGGTTCAATCCCCTGTGTGGGCCATTGACTTGAGTTGGACTCGATGAGCCTTGTGGGTCCCTTTCAACCCAGAATATTCTGTGATTCTACTGTGCATCCATCTCTGAAAATTCTGATAAGTTGGGGTTTGGGTTTTTTTTATTTCTTTGGTTTGTTTTTTTGTAAAAGATGTGTTCTAGTTTAATCAGAAAACCTGCCAATACTGTTGAGAAGGGCAGGCAAAATAGTTGAAAAGGTTCACTTAAACCTTCAAAATCTATTTCCAATATTAACATACTAAAACATGAAAAATTTCCAAAACTTTCAATATTAAAGTGATTATGTTTTTGCCACATGTCTTTTGGACAGAGGTTTTATTCTAGTTCAGGAGAGATTCAAGTAGTGTTTTCTCCAGGAAAGGAGCTGGATGTCAGTTGTCCCATGCACATCCTGATGTTTGGAGCTGAGCTGAGTGTCATTTGTACTCCAACAGCCATGGATTTGCCTACTGTAGGGTTTGGGGTCTTGTGTTTAGAGTGGGAGAGGGTAGGATGCACGTGGATCTCAGTCCTGGGGTATCTGTACCCACCAGGGATATATTCTCCTTATTAAGGTGGAAAGGCCTTTCTGTGCATCTCTAGTGCAGCACATTTCCATAACAGGAGCCAATGTGTAGCTTCATGGTTTCCCATAGGGCCCAAGAGTTTCCCTCTAGGAACAACAGTTAGATTTCCTTTCTGTCTGAATCTATTTTCTTCCTTGCAACATTCTTCCTGAAAACTGAGATGGAGCAATTTCATTTCCCTCTCTTTTGCTCAAGTTGTGGGACACAGGGGTGGAGGCAAACAAACCAGGATTTGGGAGCTGCAGTAAACCAGAGGAGCTGGGAGGCACAACAGCTGGGACTGCAGGGCAGCTTTGGTCCTTAGACAGAGGTTGATGTCCTTGAATAGACTTAATCAGGCCATCTCGAGAGTCCCTAAGGAGCCAAATGAGAGCTGTGAACCTGCTGCCATAGATGACTGAATCTGATAGAGTAATTCTAATTTCCTTGTCAATCTACTTGTGTGTCTCTACTCTCAACAAGACCCTTGGAAATGACTTGCACAACGACTTGTTATGCTGTCATTGCTCATTAATCTGAGCTTCTGCAAATTATTTTTATTCTTCTGAAGTAGAAATAAAATCCTCATTAAAGAATTTGTTTGTTTTAAGAGCTACACGAAGGATTACAGGGCCCTCTCAAATAGATGTAAGAAAAAATGTGGTTATGCAAAAAGTTCCCTCTCCTAAGCCCTGGCTTTCCATTGACTCCCAGGACCTCTGGGCTGAGCCTGAAGTGCAGGGCTCAGCTCCCTGCAAAGCCTGGGGTCAGTAATTGGAATCACATGTACTCCAGGCCTCTCCATCCGACTGGAGGTGAGAGTGCCAGTTTAGGCTGGAAATGGGTGTTACTATCTGCAAAAAACCCTCCCCAAACCAAGGACAAACCTGCTGTCAGGTCTGCATATGGCCACAGCCATGACGTTTTCTAGAAGCACTTCTTGAACTGTTACTTGAATTTGCCTCATTTCTGGTAAACAGCTTGTGGTGGGAAACTGAGCAGGAACAAGGAATTCTTCCTCTGGAGTAGGAATGCCCACACATGGTGTTAATCAGGGGAACTCCAAGTGTGGACAGGCTATTATGTGTGACTTTACACTGGTTTAGGCACACTGGTGAGCTTCTTTCCACCCACCTTTAATCAATTAGGAGAGGGTTTAAAGTCCAGTGAAATAAGGCAATATTGAACTGAGCCCAGAGTTTCTATGGAGGGGACTCCTCCAGCCCAGTTAGGCTGGTACAAATTTTAGGCAGGGTGTGATCTTTCTTTGGTGCCTCCTGCAGCAGTCTGATATGTCAAAAACAGGAGCTTGGAAGCTGGGCTGAAACACTGGCAAGGTCCCACTGTAACTGATGTAAGATCCTTGTAAACTGAGTTAGGGCATGGTAGATCCACAAAACCTGCTGGCAAAGGATAGTCTGGATGATAAAGTTTTACAAGAACTCATGGGCAGACAGGATAAATACTTGGAACAGGAATCTGCTGAGGGTTACTAAGTGCACAGAATGCACATTTCACTGAGGAAATGCTCCAAACTCAAAGCGACTGAAGGCTGGGAGAGTGGTGGGAAATGATCGTGTGTTTTCTTTGTTCATGCTGCTCCTTTGGTGCTCACTTAGGACAGTGGCTGGAGCCAGGATCCTGGGATCCTGGATAGTTGGACCCTTGGCCATACAGCTGTATCCATGCTCTTGTGCTAGAAAAGTACAAGTAACCTGGTGTAGAACCAAACACACACATTCAAATCTTGCTGCCTTGCCTGCTTTTCCCAGTTGGACATTTTGAGGAGAGATACACAGAACTTGCGTTATTGAGTAGTTACAAGAGAAATAGCCCAATCAGAGTCCATGTGGCACAACCTCCAGGTAAACACACACTGACTCCCAGCTCTTTGTCTGAGTAAAACCGAGGGCAAAGTATAGAGGGGTGATGAACTCTGCTTGTTTCCACCCGCGGTTGCCTGCAAATATTATCCCCCCCATTATCTTAAAGATCTCGGCAACAGCATCTCCAGCTGGGTGCTTCGAGCACTATCAGTGTTTGTATTCCTGCCTAAATAAGATAGAGAGGTTTAAAAAAAAAACAACAAAAAACAACTAAGAAGAAGAAAAGGGAGGGGAGAGATAGAGCAGAGCTGACTGCCTCATTGGGGCTGAAACTCTCATCCTGACTTCTTAAGAGGAGGGGGAGGGAAGAAGGAAGTTTTGTTTTCCCACTGAATTTCATTGAAAGATTCTAAAATCTCTCTCCTTTTTAAAATCCTATTTTATTGACAAAAGCTGTGTTGGGGAAAAATCCACAGGAAGGGGGGAGGAGATTGAAAAACTCTCCTCCAGAGGTTAAACCTCTGCTAGGTGATTTCTTTTGTTTTGTTGCTTTGCTTTGCTTTTGTCTGTGGCTGTCTCGTACTTAGCACCGAGAGAAGTCGCTGCACTTCTCCCGAGCCTCAGTCGCGTCGGGCCGAGGTTCCCGCTGAGGATCTGCAAAGTTTTCCGAGCTCCAGGGAGTCGCTGTGGGGGCGGTGGGGTGGCAGCAGCAGCAGCAGCAGCGGGGTCCGAGCTGCGGTGGCCGCTCTGTCCCGCCGAGCGCTTGCGGGCGGTGGCATTACCAGGGCAGGCGGGGGATTCAGCCTGTGTAAAGCCCACCGAGCGCGGGGTTCCTGCAGGCTCCTTTCCAACCGGGCTCAAGCGGCTGGGATAACAGCGGCAGCGAGACAAGGGGAGCCCGCTGGACAGCCAAGCCCCCGCTCGGAGCGAGTGCGGGAGCTGCGGGCGGCGATGGGCGAGCTGCGGCTGCTGCTGCTCCTGGCGCTGCTGCCGCCGCTGCGGGGACAAGGTGAGTGCGAGAGCCCAGCCGGGTTGGCTGGGCCGGTGGGACCCGCTGCCGGCTGCGGGTACCCGGGCATGGGGCTGCGGGGCTCCCCGCGGGGTACCCGGGGTTGGAGCTGCGGGACTCCCCGCGGGGTACCCGGGCATGGAGCTCTGGGGCTCCCCACGGGGTACTCGGGGATGGGGATGGATCTGCGGCGCTCCCCCAGGGGTACCCCGCATCCCCGTGCCCCTGGACGTCCCGGGCAGGCTTTAAAACGCCGCAGCCACGTCCGAGTGAGCAGAACGGCGTGGCGAGCCCCGTCCCCGCCGCTGCCCCCGCCGGTGCCGCTGCCCCGGGCAGGCTCGGGCTGTGCGGTCGGTCAGCCCGCCGCGATCCCGCCCGGGCTCCAGCGGCTGGGGCAGCCCGGTGGGTGTCCCGGCAATCGCGACACGCCGGTGGCCCCGCGGTGCCGGGTCCGTGCCCGGCGGCAGAGGTGCCAGCTGCGGCTGCCCGGCACAGCCGCGCCCCAAACACGGGACACGCTCCAGCGGCGCGCTGGGGTCCCGGCCGAGCGGCAGGAACAGCGCAGCAAAGGTGCGGGCTCTTGGGAGAGAAAACGTGGGGCGGTTGTGAATGGTGTGCTTGCTTTTGAAAGCAGGGGTTTGCATCCGGCTCTGACTCCCCTTCCGCACTGCACGCTTGGCCTCTGATCTCTTAATACTGTCTGTAAAGACGATATTAACTTGAATTAATTCTGTGTAGAAATCCCCTGCAAATCTTAATTTATAGCATATGACAAAGAATGAACTTTTCCTATGGTGACAATGAACTTATCACAGCTAGCAGGTAAGTGACTTTTCCATGCGAGTAACCCCAAGGGGTCCGTTCAGTGTCGAGGTTCGATCATACTCCAGACAAATACTTAGAAACACATGTCTCTGGCCTGGCCCTAACAATGGCAGACAAAAGCCGGTGAAGTAAAGTATTTGTTACTATGGCAGTGTTTTCAGTCATAGATTTTCGAATAGCAGAGCACTTGCCACAGTTACCCGGGCATTTGACTAAGAGATGGAAGCCACTCCTTTTAAAGGGGGAGGGACGGAATAAAGAGGGTTAGAAAAGCAGCGTTTACCTCCAGAACCCCCAAATGACTCCTACTTCTCCCAAGACAACAGAGCACATCAGCAGGACTGTGGCTGTGCTGTGTCACAGCAGATGCAGTAATTTTAAGCCTTCAACACTGTTGTAAAACACTGAAAAATCTCACTTTGTAGTCTCAGTTCCTGGACAGCTTTTTAGAAAACTGAGAAGTAGGTAGATATATGTTTACGTTTTTGAAGTCTGTTTTAACACAAAGTGTAGCCAAATTTGGCAGTAAAAGGTGTGTCAGGTTTTTATTCCCAAATTACCATCTGTACTCTAATTTCACTGAGACTTCTATATCCTTAAAACTTACCAGTACACTGGAGAGTAGCATGAAGAAGTTGAATTACATCATCACAGCCAGTCAGTGTATTAATAGTTCATCCTCTGGCTCTGTGTTTGGCATCTCTTGGTACTACAGGCACAGACAGTTTTGACTCACTAAACATCTGGAAACGTGTCTGTTCAGGGGGAGCTTATAGTTGTAATAAAAAAATGTTCCACTGACTTTGTGGAATGAGTTTTATTTTAAGATTATGATTTTTACATGTGCTTTTATAACATTAAATTTGTAAGAAGTATATGGGTGGAGGTAGGACACATAAAAGGCTAAATCTGTGCTTTCTTGCCAATATGAGTGCTACCTCTGAGTTTTCAGTTGAGTTTTGTTTTAATGGTCTGTTTTCAGACATGACATTTTCTTGCAATCGGGGAAGAGCAAGATGTTAAGCTCTTGTTTTTCATCAGTGTAATTGAAAGCAGATATGTGAGTGAAACCCAAGAGAAACCCCCATAAAGCAGCTTATCAAGTTACTGCAGTATATTTATACTGCCCTGTCAGATTTCAGGCATTATCTGCTGGCAGGGCAATGCATTTTTAAAGGGTTTGGTTTGGTTGTTGCACTTTAGCCCATTCTGAAAGTTTCATATCAACTTTACATATAATTTCAGTAAACTTGTCCTACAATACTTCTGTTAACATTTTCTGAAATAAAAGATGGGCTTTAGCCTTCTGGGACTTGACAGAAACAGAGTTACCTGGGACCATGGAGGAGCTTGAGTTTTGTTTTGCACGTTGTGAAGAAGTAGGTGTGAAAATGAATTCAGTAAGCAGAAAATCTGGGTTTACCAGATGTGGTAAAATATCTATAGAGGATGCGAAGGGATGAGACACAGGAGGTCGAGAAAGAGAGAGCTGAAATCCAAATAAAACATCAGGGCACAGGCAAGAATTTTAGTGGTAACACAGAGTGTGTTAGTGTGAAAGAGATAAATGAACAAAAGCTTTCGTGAAAATGTACCACAAAGTGATGGTTGACAGTGACAGGGAGCAAAGAAAATTAATAAAGTTAAGAAATAAAGAAGTAAGCAGGTAATTTCAGCCAGAAGAGGCCAAAGCTGCGGTAAAGCACTCAAGAAATGTCAAGCATGTGTAGATTGGATGGAAGGAGGAAGCTGGGGCATGATTTTAATAGTTAAATCATCACACATAATTAAACTGGAAGGCTGGATAACATTGCTGCAAGATAAGATGCAGAAGTGGAAGCAGAAGATTGAGAAGGTTGCAGGGTGGGAAAGAATAGAGAGATTGTCCATTGAGAAGTCCATGAAGTTGTCAGGAGGAAGAGGGAAAACCAGAGGACAAGGTCACAAAAAGCATAAAGGGGAGAAAGGGTCAGTACAGATCAGTGAAGAACCTTAGGAGAATGTCAGGAATTACTGGCCATAGTATTTTGTGAGTCAAAAATAGCTTAGAAATGCTCAGAGTAATGTCAGGTAGGTGGAGAAGGAGTAGTCAAGTAGTAGGTCTGACAGTGCCATACTGGGTGATTTACAGTGACAGGGTGTGTCCAGTGAGAGGACAATGGTGACAGTCCCTGCCTGTTCAGCAGACCTGCTGAGGACTCTCGGCCTGCTGGAACCGTTTTTGGCAAGACGTGGTGCCAGTCCTGTGCAAGTTGTGTTGAAAGGCTCTGATGAACAGGATGCCAGTTCTAAAGCACCTCCCAGGCTTGTGCTTTCCTGACTACACCACAGATCTTTGGCTCAGGCAGGTCATGCAGCTTCTTGCTGTCATGTCTTAAAACAAGTAACACTGCTATTTTACCTCAGCACTCAGAAGTACTTTGGCTCTGCTTTGTACCTACTATAACCCACTCTAGACTTAAAGGAGTTGAGAAATTGCCATTTGGATTTGAAGTATGGGCTGCTGGCTGTGAAAAAGAAACGAAACTTCTAAATTCTCAGGGATTTTCATTCAAATTCTCTTCAGGTAATCAAATTAATGGAAGATTTTCATTCTGAGAAAGCTGATGGAGTTCTGGGTGCTTACAACATAGCTATAGGCAGTACATTGTTCCTGGGTTATAGTAGCACCACACACACCCAGTCCTGCACAAGGGTGCAAATATGCCCCCCACCAAAGGGCTCAGTTTTGAGTCCTGTCAAAACCTGGATTGAGACCTCAGCCTTAGCAATAAAGGAAGCAGTATCTAAAAAGATCTTTAGTGGCAGTGCTGAAGTCAGTGTACAGACATAGAGGTGCTTTGTCTGGTATATTCCAGCTTGTTTTAGGTGTTTCCAAGGATTTGCTCAGCACTGGGAGGACACACTGTGCAAACGCTGCCAGCAGTACCTGCTGGGGTTGCAGCCCAGCATTGCCTCCCTCAGGCCTGTCCTCAGCACCAGCCAGGGCACTGACCTCGTCACCAGCTATTGCACTGGAAGATTTTAACCACTTTTATAAACTGCAAACAGATATCTCATAAAATGAGGTTTGGCTGTATCTGAACCTCCCCCCAACTGTGTGATGGCCACTGCTGGTGCTACCAGAGCCACATTCCCCATAAATGAGTGTTCTCCAGACCTAAGAAAATTTCCAGTAAAATGTTGGCTGTTTTCAAACCCACCACAAAACACACTAACATACCAGGCATTTCCTTTAGGGTGCTGCTGCTTTACTTGCTGTGCTCACTGGGTTTCCTCAGTGCTTTCAGCTCTCCTGAAATAATAACCCTCAGCTGAGCCTTGTTCTGAAAGGAAAGGTTCAAACCCTGTCAGGCTGTTTGGGGATATGTCCTGTTTCTTAGCAGTGCAGGAATGGAGTGAATGTCTGTCAGTCCATGAAGCTCCAAAATGAACTCCAAACTTGGAGAAGAGCAGCCCTCTGTCACAGGCTGTCTTTGAGGGCAAGCAGTGGACTGGAGCAGGGTAGGAGAGGGAGAGCTGGTGAGGAACACGTGCACTGGGGACAGCAGCCTGTGCTGCTGGGGGTGCTCCAGAGAGGGCATCCTGGCTCCAGGGTTTATGTGTTTGTTAGGAAGTTCAGGCTGTTACAGTTTTTAAGAGATTCTGTAGGAACAATGGAGTGGAAGGACTAAGAAATCTTTCTGTCCAAAGGGGACCGGTGGCACAGCTCAGCTGTGTGTGCTCCTCAAACCCCATCAGTGCATTGGCACCTCTGATGAACAGCCTTGAGGTGAACCAGCATGTCCCTGCAGGAAAAGAACATCTCCTATTCACTTTACTTTCCCTGCACACAAAATGGAACAGGGGCACCTTCATTACTGCTCCAGTCTGAAGAGATCCAGGACATACTCTACCCATCTCAGATGAACAATGGTGATGCTTTCCTGCACTGCTCCTTTACTTGCAATTCAAACTATTTATTTCAGGGAATCATGAGGCCAGATTTTCTGTTGTAGGTCTTTCTCTTTCGTAGTTTCAGGCCTCCTTCACCCTTTCCCCTACTCTATGTGCCTAATCCCTGGGTTTACACACAAGATCAAGATGCAGCAAAGCTGGATTTATCATGTCAGTCTATTGGCAGTTGGACCTTTGAAGTCAGCTGGCTTCCCTCTTGTGTAAACATGTCTCTGGGGCTATCTGATGCCTTAAGTGGCCAGCCAGAGTGTGTTTGCATTGCCAGAGACAGCATTTCCACAGCTTGTTGTAAGAACAGCCAAAAAATCAAGACTACAAATCCCAGCTGCCAGCACTTGACTGCTGTTCTGCTGCAAAAGCTGCTGACTTGTCCATCTAATATTAGCCAGGTGTCATTGTTTGAGAGGGATTGGTTTGGTGAGATCAGGCCAAGACCACTTTGTCTGCCCTGAACCTTGAGCAAAGGGCAGCCTTGGCCAAAGGGATGTGCAGTTGCTGTGGGTTTGTGAGAGCACAGATGTGAAGGGAGGTTGGAAGACAAAGAATGTGACTGAAAATTATGGTCAGCCCATGTGTCACTTTGACAAATTCTGTAAGCAGGGCTGTGTTTGTTTTAGCTGGTAGTTGGATGGATGGGCATCACCAGTGAGGGAGTTCTCATGACAGGACAAGAAAGGTTTTATCAAAAAGGTACACAGGGAGTGCTGGAAGAGGTTTTCTCTCTGGAAACCTGAACCCATACATGTCTGTTGTAATCTTGAGTTCCAGAAATTCTGGCTGACATGCTGTTAGTGAAACATGTGGGACTAGTGCTGAGCTCCCACAGGGCCCATCTGCTGCCTGGATCCTCCTGCTGAGGAGGGAGAATCACGTCCTGGTCCCTCACATTCCAGAGTGCTGGGCCTCTGACAGAGTAACTGAGAGAAGGGCAAGCTCTGCACTGCTTTTACAAATTTAATCAATTAATGTGCTGAAAAGATGCAAAATAACTTAATGGAGGTGTAACTTTAACCCCTTGACCTGGACTCACTTCCAAATCCATCCCCAAACACGGCTGGCTGTGTGGGCTGGGAAGGTGAGGGGTTTGAGGGTCCCCTCAGTGACTGCCCTGCAGAACTGGCAAAGGTTACTGGCACTGCCTTGGGGAGCCCACCTGGGCACAGGTGTAGCTCTGGTTTGGTACCAGCACCAGATTGGTAACTGTTCCATGGATCAGCACTGAGTCATGAACAGCTATCCAGGCCTGGATCCTGCATAGGCCTTGCCCTCAGAGGCAACTGGACAGCATAGCTGCTACTGTAGATTGTTACCTAAAAAATCTGTCCCTTTTTGATCTGGCTGGAATGCTACTGCCATGAAATTTATCCAGACTTTTTATTTCTGCTTATTTTTTGCACAATTCCCAGAAACAATTCAGGCTTTCTCATTCCAGGAATCATACTTTTGGGTAACATTCTTAAGCTTATCTTTCTTTTGCAGAAAAAATTCACTGCAGCAGCTGAATAAGCAATTATTACATCATAGAAGTCTAAGGTTATGCAGATATTAACCACATTTCTTGCTTTGAACTCCCACACAGTATGGCAATCCTGCTAAGATTAGCAAACTACCTTTTTTTAAAGCAGCCATATGCTGGTGCACATGGGGGGTGTGCACAGTTCAGAGCCAGCACACAGAATGGTGGAGTGGCTGTGGCCTCAATCACGTCTTATCTGGTGGGTTTTCTTCCTGACAGCTTTTGTGAAATGAGAGAGCTGAGTCCCAGCTGTGCTCCTGCTGTCCTCTTCCCGAGCCCCCTGAAATGTCCCTGCCATTCCAGCACAGACCCCACATTCCCAAGGACAGGTGTCCTTGCTGGTGCCACAAAACACAGCTCCAGTTCTTCTGGATGCCCTGCTTTTGTCCAGGGACAAAGTAGAGAAAGCTGCGTTGAATTTTATCCAAAATAAACTTAGGTTCTCTCAACTAGCCATTTGGCATGCAAATTTAGTGTATCTAATGGAAAGGCTGCCCCCTTCACAGAGTTACCACAGCTTTCTGTCTCCTGATACCAGAAAGCTGACCAAGTGCTTCTCACATGTACAAAATGGAGCAGCCAGTGTATTCCTGCGTGCCAAAACTTCCCTCTAGAGCTTCTCCCTCCAAATGAAAGGATAATTTCAGCTGAACACAGACAGTGCCATCAGCCTTCCCCAAAGGGCAGTCTCTGGGATGCCTGGGAGCTCTCTGGCTGATCTGCATGAAACATTATGCCCTTGGCAAAATCCCTGAAGGGTCACCAGGGTCAGGAGGGCAGAGCTGTCCTTCCTGCACCAGCTCTGAGGGGTGCCACGAGCCCTCAGCTGCACTGAGGCACGGGGGCACTGTCAGAGCAAAAACACCCACCATTTTCTGTTCAGTGAGTGGGATTCTTCCAGATGTGGTACCCAGAGTAGTCCTACCCTCTGCCTGCCCCTGCCCCATCCCTTGCACACCCTGGAGCACCAATCTGTAGGCAGGAGAAGCTGCAGGGAGGCCACAGCCCCCTGTGCTGCTGGTCCCCTGCAGAGGGTTGTGAGGAGGCACAAATGGCCTCAGCAGGAATGTTGTGCCCAAAGAGTGCCAGCTGGGAGCCACAGGAACATGCACGTGTGTGCAGTTGGGTCCACAGTGCTGGAAAAATACAGCTGGGAGAGGATAAGGGCCCTGTTTCTAAATGTTCACTAACACCCCTTAATGCCCAAATGGTCAGAATGACTTCTGGTGCAGCCCAAGGGGAGACCTTACACACCACCTGGGGTTTTGAAACAGGAGGATTTGCCCACGAGGTACTATTTGTTAAAGCAAACTGCAAAGCCAAGAGAAAATGTTTTTCACTGTTAATTGTTACGTTTTAGAAGAATGGCCTTGAGGGTGGAGTCCTTTTTGACCGCTTGTTTTTCACTTCCCTCTATTCTCAGGAGATTTTTGGCAGGACCTTTGGAGGATATGAATTGTGATGTCACCAAAACAGTGAGCCTGGACCACAGTTCTCCTTCCACAAACTCTCCTGATCCTCCCTTGTCTGGATGCACTCCTACAGACAGGCTTGCTTAGCTTGGCCTGCTTTGAATTCTTGAGTTACTTGGTTGGATTGGAGGTGTGTTGCCAGAGCTTGGAGAGAAGAACTGGTGTCCAGAGCCAGGGATTGTCCTTCTGGGGAGGAATTTGGCTAAAGACCATTTTGTACAAAGCCCTGCAAAAACCTGCAGCCAGCTCTGTGCTTCAGTTATATGTGTAACCTTTTTCAACACAGTTCAGATTGATTGCAGACAGCAGCTCTACAAACATGGTTATTTGCAACCCGTTGTATGAAATTTGATGCGTGTGATGTTTGTGAGCCAGAGAGCCCCAGACAGGGTCCCTGTTCCCAGAGAAGAGCTCACACCCAATTGCAGGCTTTCACCACAGGCAGATGGTTACTTACTAGATTGATTTTCTCCATAGCACTGTAAACTTCATTTAGCTTTCAGACACTGGCGTGAATTCTGGGCACACTGAGGGGTGCAGGAGAAACATTGCCTTGACGTAGTAATGACAGAGTTTTGACCAATACTTTGGGTATGTAAGTAAGAGTAGAAGTGTGACCTGGGTCACAGAGTACAGAGCTCTGTTATAAACTAACACTTCAGGTAATTCCATGTCATCATTTTCTCACTAAAACATGTTTGTTTCACTTGATCCCATAATTCTGATTATTGTTTATTGCTGTAATATTTGTTAACAGGAACCACATCCTTTCACAGGCTGGTCTCTCTCCCAGTTTCTCCTCATATAACAGGGCTTTGATTGCCCTGACAATCCTCCTAATCTTTCTTTACACATTTTCCAGGTTGATGTAATCATTCTTAAAGCCAGAGTTCTGTGCAGCACTCCAGAGCTTTGCACTGTACAGTTGATAACTGCCTTAAGTGTACCTACCTCAGCATGACTGATGCACCCTAAAATCTCTTTTTTTTTCCTTTTTTGCTTTGAATCCTTGGATTGTAATCACCAGTTGGGAGTACAAGTTGCTCCCTGCAAAAACCCCTGAGTTACTGGAGGGAATTACCTTTTCTACTTGCTTTCAGCTGCTTTTTCCTTCCCCGCATCTGAACATCTGCCAGTTGAGCAAACTCTGTCTGATGTGAGTGTGTCAAAGTGAGTGTGATCATGATCAGTTTATTTCAGTGTATTTTGATAACTGGAATCACTGAGGAGGTGGGTATGTGGACAGATGGAAGGGGGCTAGCCCACCCCACATCAGGAGCACCTGGAACACTGGCTTTGTAACTGGTGTAGGGAGAGCCAGAGGACACAGGTGCCTGTCCTTAGGAGACTGCAGGAAACCATTTGTGAGGATGGACAGTCTGCAATGTAATGAGGTTGCCTGTTGAAATGTGCTCACTTGAGGTGTGCTTGGCCCACAAGTAAGGATGGCACATCCTGGAAGGTGTGGGAATGCCCTGGTGTGCACTCCCTGTTCTGCCACCAGCTTGCTGTGTAATCTGGGCAAGTCTCCCTGCAATCCCTGCCAGGAGGGGAACCAGGGGAGGGTCGGGCTGTGCCCCAGGGACAGGGACAGGAGCAGAGGGCACGGCCTCAGGCTGGGCCAGGGCAGGGGCAGGGGG